>JANRMJ010000054.1:58445911-58468071 GCA_025584955.1 Alethe diademata | reverse complement strand
TTGCAGATTGTGTGTGTGGGGAATCATCATGGAATAGGTTAGGAGCATACTGATCACATTCCATCCTAGGAATAGCAGCTGTATTTTACCCTGTAATTTCTGTACCGTTATAACTTTGTTAGGATGTGAATATATAACTTCTTCATTTCTAATTTTATCCGTCATCTTTCCATGCCAACAAATTCTATAAATGTTGAAGATGAGGTTTCCTCTCAAGAAAGATATACTACTAAATATCTAAAGATTCTTAACACAAAAAAGTAAAACTTAGTTGTCCTTCAGCTGCTGCCAGTCATGCAGTAAAACTGTAATCAGGATTTAATGAAAATTAAGTATCTCAAACCTGAAATTAGTATCGGAAACATGGAGCTAAAAAATACATTCAAAATTTTTTTGAATGCAAGCACAGAATGTTATAATGAGAACAATGTCTTTTTCCTGTTCTTCTGAGCCCTTATCCTTATTGTTTTGCTTTTTTTATCTTTGTCTTTATGCAATTTTAGAAAAGTATGGGTAATAGAGAAAAAGAATATCCAAAGCATTCTTTTGCAGTTTTTGAGACAGGTTGTCAGCAGTAAAGAGAAGCGTGAACTCTCCCATTCAACTAGCTTCTGGAGCTGAGAGACAGTCTGTGAGTTCAAAGTAAACTCATTTTTTTGATAATCAAGAGGTTGGGCAAAATCCCTGGAGACATCATACCAAGAAGTAAGGATGGTTGCAGAAAGAAGATTGCATTACTACTGCTACTGTATAGCAAAGGTAGGAAATCACTCTGAACTCAGAAAATCAAGCATATGTGTATGTCAATAGAAGTTAAAACTGAAAAATAAGGTGGAACACTAGGAAAAACACTTTATTTTTGGATAAGTATGTTTTGGAAAAGATAGAATCTATCTACAAAGATGGCATCATTAACTTCAGTTTCACCCTGAACTGAAGTAACTAATTAAATAAATATTCACTGTTTATTTGCAGATCCTAGAAGGAAAGTCTTCCTGAAATTTGTCCAGTGTTGAAAAACAAAATCCTGATAGTTCTGTGCTATCTAATGCTATATTCTAGTTTTGTCACATTCTTTCCTATGAATTTTTTTCTGTTCTTTTTACAGTACCAAACAAAAAAAATGCATATGAACCTGTCATTCTTCCCACCAAAAATTTATATTTTATTATCTGAGACCCTTATGTGTTCCTATAGTTTTATAAATTCAAATTTCTATTCCTCTTGCAGGGTATATTACAGATGAAAAGTATTTTGGGGATATTTTTAGTGTATTATTGGCAAATATTAATAGAGTATTGATACAGTATGGTGCAGGATTCTAATGTGGAGGATGGTTCTTGTGGAATACCCAGTGTAATTTAAAATTAAGAACCTATCTCTATTTTGTTATGAAGCATTTGCCAATTATAGTCTGACATTCATCTGTTCAATACATTGATTCATCTTGACTTGAAATAAATAATTATGAAGGAGAAAATCAAAATTTAAATAATGTAAAGAAAAATTCCATCATGAGTAGAAGATTCCCATCAATTGCATTATCACTTTCTTAATGCCATGAAACTACTGGAGCCTTGAGAATATAATGATTTTCACACAGCCTCATCAAGCATTGCTTATACTAATAGGTTAATAGATCCTGATGAAATTGTAATTTTCCAGGGTCCAAGACCAATATCTTCTAGAAAAGATAATGCTGGAAATTGGAAAAAAGCAAAAAAAAGTAGACAAAAAATTATTTTCAATGCAGCTTGAATCCTGTTTATTGTTTGAAATTATTGAAGAGCAGTGTTAAAATATCCTATGGTACGGAAACTCTTATTTATTTATTTATTTTAATGAAGAGCAAAATAAAAGTATGTTATCTTCTTTGGAAGTTTATGACAAAAAAAATGCAGTATTTTTTTCTTTTTTAATTTCCTCAGTTCCAGGTTAGAAAAAAGAAGGTCCTACTAACACAGAGAAATTGATGGATTACTCTAATAAAGTGCCACAGCCATCA
Organism: Alethe diademata; assembly: GCA_025584955.1. Classification (NCBI taxonomy): domain Eukaryota; kingdom Metazoa; phylum Chordata; class Aves; order Passeriformes; family Muscicapidae; genus Alethe; species Alethe diademata. Next base: position 58,466,066 of record JANRMJ010000054.1, on the reverse strand, counting down.
CATCTCAACTGCCTGTTAGATCAGTGGATGACAGGTACACTTGGAAGTATGGGAGACACCAGTGTCCTTGATACATCCCTGTGTAATGGATGAGGTGAGTCTCTGCAATTTCCATGTTATTTCACTCTACCTGACATTAAAACTATGAAAACAAAGTATGGACATTCTGGGTTCCTTATGAAACTCAGGTCGAAATGGGATTCTCAATCTAATTATTTTAGAAATATTATATAGTGATTGAACAAAACCACTTTTTCTTTACTATGTTAGGGATATGGAATATAACCTCAGCAAAACCAGACATCATTCTCCTTCACTGTTTTCTGAAGGTAGAGAATGAATACTTTTTTCAATGTAATTATCCATTACACTGTGATGTTGAAATTATGTGTAGGAAATGTGTTTGCTTCAATAAAAGGATCTTGTTTACACTGTTCAAACAACAGCAAGCAATAATGCATTTATAATAACACTGAATTTAAATTTTCTTTGGAAAATTATTTGATGAATTGGACTACAGAAAAAGAAAATCCAACAAAACCCCCAAGAAAAATGTCTAAGAAAATTACAAAAGAAATTATATATTTCTAAATGTTTTGTATGTTTCTGTTGTTCTGTTAGCTCAACTTGGTGTATAAAGGCCTTTTAGCGTTTTTTTTTAAATGAAGGCAAATCATACAAAGAACGTTTTCTCAAGCAAACATGTTAGATGACTTGTTAATCAGAACCTCACCGGATTTTTTTCATATGATTCTTGATACAGAATTACACAGGCACAATCACACTGAAATGTAATGTTGAAGATGTTTCTCATTGCTTAATACACCTGGACTTGACTGAATTCTTATGATAATAGTACTGGTTTTTGGATTAGTCTTTTTCCATCTATAGCAGAGACTGATTATAATAGGAAACATTTTTTGCTTTCAGAAGAGCTAAACTTAATTTTTAATAAGGAAAAGAAAGGCCTATAATTTTCTTCTTTTGTCTCTGAACTGGTTAGCTAGTACCTGAAATTGTACAGCATCTATTATGGAAGAATTTCCTGATTTAAATCATCCGTGGTGTAGTAGCTAATATAAAGTCAACTGGAGATGCTAGTTTAAGAGAAAGAATGACATTTTTCTCTTAAAAAGTCTTTATCTAGAGGATATTGATCCAGGAAGGCTGCTGACCCCAAAACTAAGTAGAAAATTGGATAAGTATTGCCTGCATTGATAATTGGGGTTTTTTCATCCATTGTGTCACTTTTTTCTTTTTCAATTAATGAAAAAATGTTTCTATGACTGTCCAAAATTCCATTTTGAGAAATTAATAGGATATCCATGAATACAAAATTCTGAAATCTCAAGGCACTGTTAAGCACACTTTTCTGTTTATCTTGCATTATGGTTTGTTGAAAACCTATACAAATTAGTAGAAGCCTGAAACCCTGAGTCCACCACCATATAAAGATATATGCCCATGCCTTTGCGTTCAAATTGATACTGTTTTCTGAAGCTCGTTTATCAACACTTTTTATCATTTTTGAAAAGCATGATAATGTTTATCTACTTTTTCAGAAGTTACTTTTGAGTTAATTTCTGAGTTTTATTTCCAACTATCTGCAATATTTCCAACTATATGTAATTATTTTTTAATCTTGCATAAGGCATCCTGAATTTTTGTACCTCTGATTCCTGACTGAAAGGAATTCTATTACCTTTTTTTTTTCCTAAGGTTCTACAGATATTCTATATTCTATTATGTACTTCCTGCTTCACACTGGTGAAAAGAATAATTTTTAAAAGTAGCTATAAATGGTAAGGTCACATGGTTCTCCCTTTGCATTAAGTATTTTGCCACTCATCCATATAAGATAATATTTTCTGTGCAGCATGAATACAAAGTCTAAGGTTATTCTCAAAACTGCAGATGCTTAAATTTGGAAATATCTAATACAGGTGTTTGCTTACGAAAAGAGGGTTCAAGGCAATTACTGTAACTGTGCCACTTACCTGGAACAGATTTACTGTTTAAAATGATTAAAGGGTTTCACTGTCAAGCAGCTGTGTCTCCATGCAGGCTTTCTGTAGCTCCTGTGCTGTGCCTATGCTGTTGTCACTAGACACCAAAGGCAATGGAGTCAAACCCTGACCTGGGAGCTGAACTGGTTTCCAGCCTGAGGGTTCCAAGGAAACCGGAAAGCAGATTACACCAAAAGAGCATGAGGAAAGCACACTGTGGCTTCAATGGAGGTGAGTCTAGTCACATCTTTTATCAAGGTTTTCCAATAATTTATGCTATTTAAACATGATGATATTTTATACTTCGCTAAATTTTAATTGCTTTAGCAAACTGGAACAACTTCAAAGGACACCTACCCCAAGGCATTGATTTACAGTATGGAAAGAACAGATATAAGTCCCAGAGATAAGTAGAATAGGGAATTCTTTCCAAGCACCAAAGATATCAAGGGAGCTTTCTAACAACTAGATTATTAGATATTTTTGATGCTATCAGAAACAATCAATGCTAATTTTTTTCCCTTTAAAAATGTCCTTTAACGTTTGCAAATGTATCTGGCCTCATTTAGCAGTGGGTCCATGCCGAGAGAAAATCTGTCTGTCTTTCAAGTTCTCTAACCCTTTTCAGTGTCTTTTGATCCAAGGTCACAATTAACAAATAAATAGAATTAATAACTCTAAAAAATTTCCTTATATTTAATTTATCAATTGATTTTACATTTATGTGGATCTGGAAGATTAAAATTTCAAGTTTCTATTTCTTAATAAACATTTCTGCCACAGTGAAATACCTCTTGGAAAGTCTGGCTACAAAACAGATGAGAGTACACAAATAAATGTCCGTGGGTTTTATTAGGATATTAGTGCCTCATTCTTTCAATGTGCTAACCTTCATCACAAGAAATCTCTTTTTTTTGTGTCTATATTTTAAAGGTATAATTCATTATTAAAAGGAATTGAATTGCAAAATAATTTATTAAGCAAAATGGAGAGTCTGATAGAATAATGCTAAAAAATGTTAATTTTTCACAGTTTTTGATAAACTTTTCATTCAAACTGGGTTGTAATTTTTGACATGTCTTGTACTTTACACCTTCTTAAATGTTATCTAATTTCCTCTAAAAGTCCTGACTAGACATAATAATACACCTGAAAACGTATTTAAAAATCTTCAGAATCAACCACAGTATTTTACCTTTGTGCTACAGGGACAGTTTAAATACATGGCCATTAAAAGCATGATACATATTTCATTTGGTATTGGTAAGATAACATTTTTGAAATTTTCATGTACTTCAGTTACACTGGGAGCTACTAAGAATTCAAACCAGATAGAATAGTGAAGTAAAAAAAAAAAAAAGGTAATTGCTAATTTTTAGATTTAAAAACCAAGAAAATGAAAATTAGATAATTAAAATAATGTAGATAGATAACAAATACAGTGCAAGAGCAGATGTAGTATTTCCACGTTGCAAATTTAGAAAGCTTTGATAAGGGAAATAAGGACTACAGAAATGAAAATTTGCATAGTTGAGTAACAATATAATCAAAGTATAATCAAAGTTTTAATAATATACTGGGATTTTAGATGATCTATCTGGCTTAATATACTATACCTTAAGGATTGCTGTTCCTATTTCTTTTTACTTCCAAAGAAGTTTCTATATGGTTGCATTGGATTTGTCACTAACCTGGTCTAAGTCATGTTCAAGTGAGGGTTGCAGAAATAGGCTATATATTATTCCTTGTCCAAGGAACATATAAAACATTAAGGTTTTCCCTGAAGGAAGACTTTGATTTTTGCTAGGTATGAATAGATAATCAGAAATTAATTTTACATGACTTGATAATTAATTTTAAATTCTGTGTTTTCTAAGGAAGACGTTACTGGCAGAAAGGAAGGGAATAAAATGTTTGCACAGTTTGCTTTTAACCAAACCAAACCATCATCACAAACAACAAGAAAACAACCTACCAAACAAGAAACAAACAACAACAACAACTCAAAATACCAAACCAAAAATCTCCCAAACCAGAATTTTTTTGTAGATAGCTTGAGGTACAGATCCCTAAACCAGAGCTATAATAACTGCCATTATCTCAGCAGCTTTTTTCCCCAGTAAGATCAGCTTCTGCTCTTATAATTTTGCAATGAATCTTTCTGGTTCAGAAATAAAACAGCAGATGAAAGTTCCAGCCTGTAACACCAGTGCAGTTTTCAAGTGGTTGTTTGTTATGATCGCCTCTTTTAGATGGCTTCTCTGCTGCAAACTGACACAACTTTGTGAAATTTGCTGGTTGTCACAGTTGTTTAACTTTAAAAATTACCACTATAGATAATAGGAGCTAGTTGTCCAAGTGCTTGTTATGTGAATTTATAATCTCCAGAGTTCTAGTTATTGGATATGCTTGAGCAGGACTCCAAGGCTTACACTTGAAAAGATTTTTTCCTTAACTACACTTGGAATTTGAAAATGCTCAATACACTAAGCCCTCAGCATTGTGGGTGGAAAGGGCTTGAAGGCAGAGCTGGAACTCACATTTTGATCTTCAGAGGTAAGCATTTAAAAGTGAGGTAAGATTTTTTTAAAATCTTCTTGCTATACTTTTTAATGTTTTAATAGTTTTTCAGATGACTGCTTCCTGAGTTGCACACTGACACAGTGATGGCAAGCACACCTGATGATACCAGCTCTGAGACAATGGGATTGAACAGTAGGGGATGCATAGAACAAAATAATAGGGTGGGAGGAGAAGGGATTGTTCTGTCTGATCAGGACAGCCTTGCCAAAGTAAAATGCCCCAGCTCCTCTATTTCTAAGATTCCTGGTTTTTGTCAGATTACAGGCTATCTGGTGCAAAAAATTCAGAAAGTAGAAAGAATCCCTCAGCTGGTCTGCATGAGCTGAGCATGTAGGAAAGTGAAAGGCATTGATCAGATGTATGAGCCTTGCACTTCTCTTGGGAAGGCCTACTCAGTTTGAGTACAGGGATATTACAGCTTACTGTCCTAGCAGATATGTGTTTAGTTGTAAAATTGAAAATATAAAATTGAAAATATATAGAAAAATTCATATCTGATGTAATTCATAATAGCTACTGCAGATGACTAGTTTATACCTGCTGAGTGCAGATCCCACAGGATGCTTTCATAAGCACTAGGTTTAAAAATTTTCAAAGATAGAACAATTTTAGAATTTTAAACAATTGAGACTTAAATTCTTTTAGGTAGAAAGTGTTGTAACTAAACTTTTCTTATTTTACAAAAAAAAAAAAATGCATTTAATTATTCAACAGTACATGCATGGGAATAAAATAAGATTTCCCAATTAGTCTTTATTGCTCTTGGTTGTCCTTCTACTTCCCAAACCATTTTGATATGCCCAGAAAACTGTGATATATGGATTTTTTTTAAAACACAGCCATGTGTACATGCCAACAAGTTCACAGAATGAGCAGGAATAAATGACTGTCTAGAAATTATTTTTATTTAGTTAGTAGAAGAAGAGTATAGTTAGTGCTCATTTTGGTATTTTCTTTATTAAATAAAGAGAAAAGCTAAATATTTTCTGGATTTCCTGGAGGGAAAATAATTACAAACTGAGAAAAAAATTTTATTAATAAATAAAAAGAAATAAAACAAGATGTTAAATGGCAAGCCCAAGTAGGAAGTCATGAACACTGATAGTTTACTGTCACTCACCTTCTCCTAGTGAATTGACTTGCTGTAAAGATTAGAAATATCATCCTTGGTGTCAGAACCAAACCCATTAGATTTATATCAAGAGGATGAAGGGAATTTTCAGACTTATCTAGAAGCTCTTATTCTTCTGTAATCTTATTATTCAGCAGCTAAGTATCTTGGATTCTAACTCAGTGTTTGAACTGATGGATATCTACCTGCTAAATTTATGTGCCAATTCGAGTGTTTCAAAACCCCAACTGATTAAAATAAATATTAAAAGAGGATTTCAAAACTACATATGAACTTCTTTCAAATTTCACATTAACCTAAACCTAGTTTTAACAAAAGATAAAGTACTACAGCTAAAATTTACACCTCCATTTAATTTTAATTGTATTTCTGGCTTTTGCTCAGTTTTGGTATAATACTTTCGGAGACTGATCTGGCTGGTTGTTCCATTTAAAAAAATAAACCCTAAAATATTATCTCAATTTGAAATGGAACAGCATTTTCCTAGTGATCAAAAACATAATACCTTTAAAAAAAACAGGAAAAGAATGAGGAGGGAAAAAAAAAGTGAAAGGGCCTTATTAAAAAACACAGAAATATTATGTTTAATTAGGAAAATAATATAATCTAGTAATCTTGTTGAACACTGTACTCTGTATAAGACTATAAATGTTGACAAAGTTCCCAAACTATTCTCTTGTAATTCTGTTTAATTCAAGCAGTCTAACATAGAGACGGGTAAAATTATTGATTATTTTTTTCATTTGAGAAATCTTCAGTAAAGATTTTTGGTAATTAGTTAAACCATTATTTTTTCACCCTGTTGTACTGCAAAATTGTGTAGGCTAGCAGTGGAAACTCAAAAATGGAATTCTGAAATATAGCTTAAATTTATTGTAACAAGTAGGATACAGAGTACAGTTTCATTAACCTAGATGCACAGCAAAAATAATTGAAACAAAAACCTGTTGTCCCTAAAAGTAATGTTTATGGTCTTATGCAGTAGAAGTCGTTATTGTGGTTCCAGAAAAGAAGGTTAATTCAACATTTTATATGAAACTCAGCTCCAGATTAAGTATCCAGGTTTTCTGGTAACAATTCAGATTTATATGTGTGTGCTTCTTGTCTAAATTTTCATTACACTTAGTGAAGAACTAAATTTGCAGTCAGTAAAATTTATCTTATTTGAAAGCAGACATACTTGACCAAAAATGAGTATTTTTAAAAAAACACCTCCAAACTTATGCTACAAACCTTTGCTCTCCTTTTTTTTCAGAAAATATCCAGTTTTAATTCTAAATTGTAAATAGAATTGCAGAACAGCTGTGGTTGAAAAGCATCTCTGGAAATATTGGAGTCCTATGAAAGTAGATCAGGTGGAGCAGGTTGCTCAGAGCGGTGTTCAGTTGGGTTTTGAATATCCCTAATGGTGGAAAGTCTACAACCTCTCCAGACAACTTGTTCCAGTGTCTGACCACTATCACCATAAAATTATGATGAGGTGTGATAGGATGATATGAATGGGGTTTTTTAGGAATTAAGGTAATAATGTTAATGTAAAACCATTTAGTGAATGATGTTTTATATCAAATAAATAAACACAATACCTTGAGATGAAGAAAAGTGAAAATAATGTGAGAAAACATAAAATCACGTACTAGAATATAATGCATCCTGAATTTGTATTCCTTCAACTTCTATTCACAGCCATGACAGTCTGAGGGAGCACCCAGCTTAGCAGTTCCTAGACTCTTGAACTAACTGAAGCACAATAAGCATTAGCATTAGCCGAGCTGCACACATGGGAGGTTTTGTGAGAGCCAGGCAACAGTCACCATGCTGCACTATTTTACATTTTAGATCTTGTCCCTTAGCACCCAGCTCCATAGACAAGAGAGGAGCTAGGAATTTCAGAGGAGTGAGCTAAATTTATGAGAGACTTTTAGAGAAAACTGACAGGAAATACTGAGCACAAAGGGAAGTCGAGTTTCTGACATTCTCTGGGAACTATAAATCTCCAAAAAATGATATTTCAAGAAAAGTTTATTTTTTCATTCCTCAAATTCACTTTTGAAAAGCAACCCTTGCAGAATAAAATTCAACAAATTTGCTATGCAAATATGTTCAGGGGTCATTATTGCCAAAATTATTCCAAGAAAGAAAAGGATGATATTTTAAAGGCAGAACACTCATGAGAGATCTGGAAATTGTAAACCTGGATTTGTTTGAAGCTCATGTACTTTACAAGTGGTCTGTGAACAGAGACACAGAGACTCTGAGTTTATTGATTATTCTGGGAAATTACTTTTGTCCTTTTCTTCTATTGAAGTTTCTGTAAAATAAGATCTTGTAGGGATAATCATTGCCACAAAACCCAGTGGTCAGGCTATTATAAGGTGAATTGCCACTCCTTCAGCTATGACAGCCTCTTATTAAGCAACGCTCTTGAAGTACATTGAGAATATTCTAAGCATCAGGAATTCAAAATCTTTGCCATCTTTATGGCAATGCTATGCTTTTGCAACTTATGACTACATACATCTTAATAACTAAATTGGATCAGGGCTCATTCTCTAGTATTGGAAGCATAGAAATGCTTTTCCCTACAAAGTTATACTTTTTTACCTCTCAGAATATAATGATTTTATTCAAATGGAATTGCTGTTAACAAAGCTGGTTTTTTTTTTTTTTTTTTTTTGGTGAGAATTTAAATTGGCCTGAGGAAAAAGTGCCAGCAAACACTGCACAAATATTTTAGTAGGTAGAGAAGTATATGCCAGTCCTGAATCCTGTACCCTGTTTAATTTGCTATTGCAAATGTAAACAGCAGGGCTTATACAGAAGTCAGTTGCTATATTTTTAAGCGAGATAGTTACAGATATTTAAAGATATTACTATATGAGTATATAGATTTTACTATGATGCTTAAGAAATACTGCTCAAGGAGTAATACTTTTTTTTCCCAGATTGTACATTTGGACATTGTCCTTCGATTCCACGTACCTTTTTAAAACATTGCTTCTTACTCTTTAAATACTTCTAAATTTTCTCAAAGTTTTCAACAGAATATATATTCAGGGTGCTGTGGACTTCAGGAGACCTTGACAATAATCCTTATTGGATGCAGGGTTCATTGCCTTGCTCAAGGCTCTTGCATGGCTGACAGAGATCACATCGTTTTCTACTAATCTCTTAGGGATGCTCAAAGGATTAATTAGTTAATGTGTTTTGAAGTACTTTGAAGATGAAAAGTGCTAAGCATTACCAGGAAAAAGGTTGGGGAGGGAAACTGGGGTTTGACAGGTAGCTGAAACACAGCTTCAAAATCTCTCATTTGTTATTAAGAGCCTTAATTCTCTCTGAATTATCTGTGATCTGGGTTTCAGAACAGTAAGAAAATCTTTAAAACATCACCCTACTTCGTTTGAACCAGATGAAGGTTACACGTTTCCCCTCTGTTCTTTCCCTTTAATTAATTGTGATAAATACAATGGAACTTGCTGTTCAAAGAGTTTCAACTGCTTAAATGTTACCTTGTAGTAAATATAAAACGCTGCATGCTTGCATGACTTTCCAACAGCTTGCAAAAAGGAGAAAAGAATTGGCAGTGTGCCCCAGGAGGAATGGAAAAGGCTTTGAAAGCACCACCATTGCAGCTGGAGCACTTCAGTGGTGTTTCACTTTATGCCTGAAGTTTGTTGGATCAAAAGAACCTAAATCTCACTATTGTCACTTCACAGACTTCTCCACTTTTAGTGGTGGGGCTGTGCCATCAAAGGAGTTAAGTTTTGCAGTTTAGCAAGTGGAATGTGAGTAATAATGTTTAAGAATAAAGAAGAAGGGAGTTTAAAACGGCTACATTTCTGTTCAAATGTTGAAGTTATGGACATATGCTTTTGTCTTGTACATTACTTCTCTTTATCAAAGCAGAGAGACCCTTATCCCAGAATTGTGAACCTAACTGTCATCAATAAAGGACTTTTGGGAAAAAATTTGCTTTCCAGATGTAACCTCTAGGTTGAGTTTTTCAAATGAGCTAAAGAAGAGGGAGCATAAACAGTTTTCCAGTTCTATTTACAGTGTACTGAAATGTGTTTCCACTTGTGTTGAGAGGAAATTGTGTCCATTCTTTTGGAGACATCCTGCCTCAGATTCTGCTGGAGCCTCTTAACAGGTAAAAAATCAACCCATATATCACAAAAATGCATATGCAGAAAAGCCCCCATCTAATAGAAGTTCAAGATACCTGGCCTTACAGACCACTAGTTTATAAATGTCATAATAGTGAAAATAGAGATAAAATCTTTTTCTTAAAACAAAACAAAACAAAACAGAAAAAAAAACCAAGCAAAAGAGAATGAAGAGTGAGAAGTATTTCTATTGATAATAAATCAGTTATGCAAATAGAATTATAATTTTTTTTAGAATGTCATAATTGAACTTCAAAATAAGTATAGATGGTAAACCTTTTTGTGATTTGGTTTTTTATTCCATGAGTTTGCTTTGTTCCTTTTTGAACTTCCAACTGTTTTGTTGTCAACAGTATGTTTTTACAAGTTTTTGTGTGAAGCAATACATCCTTCTAATAGTGTTCTGCTATCAATCTTCACAGCTCATGATTTCTAAACAAGTACTTTCTAAAGAGAACTTAACTACAGCATCAAAAACAACAGTTTTTAAAAGCAGCCTGATCTGAGCCAAATGATTCATATTGTATACAATAAATTTTAGATATGGCACGCCTATCCCATCTAAAAACAAACGATACCGACCCACGTACCCCACAAAGTGCCAGATCATGAGCTGAAGCACTGGCCCATATCCCTTAACTGTTAGCCTGATCCCAGACCTATCCTTGGCTCATATCAGCTGACATTATTTATTTCAGACAAATCATCTCGAGGACGATATATATTGAGAACCATTCCAAGAGCTGGATGTGACCTGCCTGTTTTAGGGGTAAAAAGAGTTCATATACTTAAATGTAAGCTAGGATACAAAGTTTAGTCTCATGGTTTAAGAATGTCCATGGCTAAATGTGGACATATGAGATCAGTCTAAATACATTTTTAGGAAAAATTCTCAGACATACAGATTTTTTCCTAAAAAACCCAAACTGAATCAATGTAAGGGCAACTTTATTAGCCTATGTCTTTGTCATTAAGAATCAACAAGATGCCCACATGTTAAATGCTTTTTATTACTAAGTAAAAACAACCATATTAATATATTTTCTTATATGGTCAGTAATAATAATGATAACAGTAAGCTAAGCCTTACAACTAACTGAGCAGTATTGCCTGTTCCTGTCAAACATTTTATCCTGATGTCATAACAACAATCCATGTCATTTGAAATGAGGAGTGGTAATATTTGAGCTATACTATAGGTATAGCTTAGCTGAATCATTGTGTGTGCTAAAGCTGCTGAGGTCCCAAGTCCTATATTAATTGATTTCTTTAATGTGTGCTGAAATAGTAGCCAATATTTCATTTTGTTACTTTCATAAATCTAATACAATGCTATTCCATCCGAATTAAACATATTTTATCTCAGATCAAAATCCTTCCATTTGATTAAGACTTTGCTAACACATTTTAGTCTTTCACCTTAGTATTGCCACTGCTTCTGAAAAGATATTTGACAGAGTAGATTGAACATTTCTGGGTTTATTGCCATTTTTTTTTTTTTTTTTGAGACTCTGACTTTGGGAAAACATTTTGCCTCTGAGTTGACAGCTTTATTCCAACCCTAAGGCATCTGTGGTAATTAATAATTGTGTCAGATCGGTTCATTCTAAACAGATGTGCTATGCAGGGTTTTTCCTTATCTCCCCTGTTTTCTACCTTGGTAAGTGACCTTTATTAAATTATGTTTCAAACCAGGAATTCATGACATTCAGATTTCATAGGGCAAGATGAGAATGCTATTATCTCAGCTCGTACAAGAAGCTGTATTACTGTATAGTATTCTGAGTGTAAATGACTCACAGGCTTTTTGTTTTGTATTTTAATACAGGCATTGGTGGAACGAACATTAAAACCAAATCAGGATAAAATATTCCTCTTTCATCCAATTTTATTTCTCCTGTTTCTCCTTTTTCTTTTTTTTCTTTTTCTTTTTCTTTTTCTTTTTCTTTTTCTTTTTCTTTTTCTTTTTCTTTCTTTTTCTTTTTCTTTTCCTTTTTCTTTTCCTTTTCCTTTTTGTTTTTTGAGTTAAGGGATACAAATTGGTTTTATCTGCTTGGTGATTATACACTCATTTCCTTCAACATTTAAAATATTTTTTCACTTTTTTTCTCATTTCTTCTTATTTATTGTCTAAACTAGAAACTGTTTCTTTAAGAAATATATTTTAGAGATGTTATGGATAAGTGTGTTATGCACTAATATTTCATACCATTTTGTTCTCCTATCTGAAAAGTAGTAGAAAAAAATGTGTCGGGGATCTACTTGTCATACATATACGCTTTGTGTATTCTTTTTATTATATAGTTTCAAGATGAAGTAAGGGAGAAATTCTTAAATTGGCCACAAAATTTAAAAAAGAACTGTAAGAAAAGGGTAAACAAACCCACCTAACTCACCAAGAGCATCAAGTGATCAGGTCATGATTGCATTTAAAAAAACCTTGTGCTTGGATTCTTCTGTTTGAGTCACAGCTCCTGACAAGAGTCTGCTCCAGTGAAGGCTTTCCACGAGCTCACAGCTTCCTCCAGGACACATCCACTTACTACATTGTGGGATACTACATGGGCTGCAGGTGGATATCTGTTCCCCCGTGGACTTCCACAGGCAGTGGGACACCCTACCTGACCACAGGCTGCAGGGGAATCTCTGCTACCACACCTGGAGCACCTCCTCCCCACTGATCATCTCTGACCTTGGTGTCTGCAGAGCTGTTCCTTTTCTCACACTTTTTCCTTACTCCTCACTGTTTGTGCAGTGGTTTTCCCACTCTTAAATACACTTTCTCGAGGTGTCACCCTTTGGAATCCAGGGCACAGAAGTACCTGCAATGTGTCAGCGGAAGACAGCTGGAAGCAGCACAGCTGGGCAGCCCAGCCTTCATTTCACGCTTCCATGTGTATTTATATTTGTATGCACATTTTTTACTTTAAAAATTAAAAATTGTGGGTTTTAGAATAGTACAATAAACTTTTTGAGCCATCATGTATTAACATTTTTTAAAAAAGGTATCCTCAGCTTCATGGAATTTCTAAGAATTCAGCTCTTAATTTTAAGTATTCCTCATTTAGCTACTGCCTTGAGAGGGATTTTACTGTTTACCAAGTCCTGATTAATTTAATCTTTTTTTAAGGGTCCTTTTTCATTCTAGTTTAACCTTATAAATAGACATGCCATTAATCATGTGGATATGACTCAAAACCAACAAAAAAAAGAAAATGCTGGAGGGAAAAGTAGGACAGGGTCATTACTATAAAAGTCATGTGAAAAAAGATGGCTAGGGAGCAAGAGAAAATTTAGAAAAAATATTCATAACCATGTTTTTTAACAAATCGATTCCATACTTCAAGTTTGTATTTATTTACTTTGGTTATTTTTATTTATTTGCCTGGTTGTGGTTTCTCCCTTTCTGAAGTTGAAGCAGGAGGAGTAGTTTCTTGGCTGAGTACATTTAAAACATTACAGCATGCAAACACATCAGAGTCACCCAGACAATTCCACAACCTTCTAAACCTGCATAAATTATTAGAATAAACAATTCCAGTACATTTTAAGCATCAAAGATTATACCTGATCTCCTCTGCAGGTATGGGGAATCCTTTGGTGGAAGAGTAAAGTCCAGACTGAGAAGAACTGCTACATAGGTATCCCATATTAACCTGAGGTGGTTTATTACTAAAGGATAAAACCATAAAACTTTTTTATCTTCTGCAAAACATCTATATTTGTTTTGTGTCTCTGAGAAATTATTTCTTTAATTTTTCCTTCTCACTGGATGGACCTTTGAGGGAAGATGAATAACAGCATAGTAAAATTTTCCTTTAAGCTTTGTTGGAAAGAAGATAAATATATTTAATCACATAAGGCAAGAAAGCCAGTGTAGTTTGCTTAGACAGGTTGAAGGACAAGGCAACCTGTTTTATTCAGCTTGTGAATATATAATTCCTTCATAAATTTTTAAAAGGTATAGATTATCAACTCTAGTAGCTGTGTTCACTTTTAACTGATATCTGCACACTTCTGTGTTTGGACTGTTTGCCTTCTCCATGATTGTTTATATTTTAATAGGTTAGGTATTTAGCACATAGCTCTAAATACTCTATGGGTTGTCTGCCTGCATAATGACCACTTTTTATCTCTTTATCTCGAAAGAAGTTGGACTTCTAAAGTAATAATTAATTTTCAAATTTATTTTTTGCTTACTTACAGCTTCTTCTAAAATTAGTAGATCATTATTGGTTCCTTTTCTCTCTGGAAAGCATGTGTGGTTACTATATTTCTGACTTTTACCAGTTCAAGCAACGTGACATTGAATATACTTGGAAGATTAAGTGAAATGGATAACTTAGCAAGTTATCTATTTTCTGACAATTTATTCTTTTTATTTTTTCCCCACAGCCCCAAGTCACATTTAGTTCATCTCTTCAGCTTGTGAAGCTGAAGGTTAGAGCAATGTGAAGAAGAACAGTGATAGAAAGCTAATACACAGTAATTTATCTTATGCTGCTGGTTTGTAGTCCTTTCTGATTAAAAAAGAAAAAAAATCAGTTTCTTGAAAATTTTGAAATAAAAACTGTAATGAGATAGATCATGAATGGTTGAATGCAGCCCTGTGGACACTCTAGTGAAATAGCTAAAAAATACATAAATCAAATAAATACATACTATAATAGCTTCATTAGAAAACAAGCTGAAGCACGTGAACTTGCTGCAAGTTCCAATGAACTTGCATTCCTTCATTTTTGAACATTAATTATTCTAATTTTTTGGGTAAAAAACCCAATGTCACTATTACTTCTTTTTGTAGTTATTTAATAAAGCAGAATAAAGAGAGCTGCATGTTAGAATGACTCTAAAAGGAAAAGTGAATGGAGGGAAAAATAAAATCTGGTATATATTCTGGGGCCTTAGCATATCCTTAGAGTGTAAAAGGACTTTAAAAAATCCATTAATTTTCTTTGGAGGTTTGCTTACTACTTCTAACAAAACCTCTTTTATTCTGAGTTTCAGCTTACTTACTTCTTAGCATTTAAGATAAAAAAATCAATTATGAATCCACTACCTTTTTTCTTGTTACAATGGCAAGCCAAATATTTGAAAAACAATTAAATATTTTTCCATCTAAGTGGAAATTAATTGAGACTAGTTGAACAAACATATAGGCTATCAGCTGGATTTAATTGCCTGAAACCTAGAAAACTCTCATGGCATTTGCAGTGAGAACTGCTGACCAGTAATATAGTTGGACTTCAGTAAAGCTTTTGACATGATCCCACACAACATTCTTGCAACTGAATTAGAGTCATGGATTTGAAGGATGGACCATTAGATGGAAAAGGAAGTGGTTGGATGGTCACACCCAGAGTTCCAGTCAATTGCTCAATGACCAGGCAGAAAGCAGTGGTGCTTCTCAAGGGTCCATGCCTGGTCCAGTGTTTAGTATCTTCATCAATGGCAGTGTAAGGTGGGATTGAGTGCACCCGCAGCAAGTCTGTAGATAACACCAAGCTGAGTGGCGCAGTTACCAGACTAGAGGGATGGGATGGCGTCCGAGGGAACCTTGACATTCTAGAGGAGTGGTCCGTGTGAACCTCATGAAGCTCAGCAAGATCAATTGTAAGGTTATGCACCTGGGTTTAGGTAATTCCAAGTAGCAAAAAAACTGGGGGATTGTTGGATTGAAAGCAGCCCTGAGGAGAAGGACTTGGGAATATGGATGGACAAAAACTGAACATGAGCTAGCAATGGGCACATGGAGCCCAGAAATCCAACCCATATCCTGGACTACATCAAAAGATGGGTAAGTTTCCCCCCCTTCTTATGCTCTTAGAGTGTTTTGGATTGTGCATAAGGAAACAAATTTTTACAGTAAGGATGGTGAGCCCCTTAATCAGTTTTCCCTGAGAAGTTGTGAGTGCCCCATCATTGGCAGTCTTCAAAGTCATGTTGGGCAGGGCTTTGAGCAACCTAATCTAATGGACAATATTCCTGCTCAAGGTAGAGGGATTGACTAGATGATCTTTTAAGGTCCTTTCCAATTAAAATAATTCTCTGATTCTGTAAAATAAGTCAGTATTTATTCATTCTGTTTACCTTCCAGTTTTAGGTCTAAAGGATATAAATCAGATATGGGTTCAGTATTACATTTTCCAAGGAATAATAAATATTTTGTGTATTCTACTGTTTCACAGACAGTATCACATATGAAGATTTCTCTATTTAGTTAGCAGAATTTAGTCCTGTCTACATACTAAATTTCTGTGCTGAAATCTTTCAGAAGTTACACTTTGAGACTTGAAGGATCTGAGTTATTTTCTATTATTTTTGAAAGCTAATGTTGCACATAGATAGTCTTAGAAACATAGGAAAGTGTTTTAGTGTTTTTCACAGATTGGACTTTTGTTTATGGTAAAGTATTATTCTTTTCTCTTCTTTTCCAGAAGACCTATATATCTTGTATACTGTATACATTCAATTCAGTGGACAATGAGAAGGAAATTAGTTCTTATCTTGCGACTTGGAAGAAATTAAATACCACTTTTCCCCCCACATCCACATTGCGAGCGTTTTTTATCTCAGGATTATTTAGAAAATATGTGGTGACAAATACACTGCAGAATATCATGGTGAAGTAGAATTTTCAGTTTGGAATATCTTTTAAATGTACATGGTAAGTGAAGTGTGTACTGAAAAAATTTGATTCTCTGTGCTTCATAAGAATGATCATTTTTGCTGCTGAGAGTGGGTAACTTGGTAGCAGTAAATTTTTTATTCTCTTCCCAAAAGGAAACTGGCATCTTAGTCCAATCACTTTAGATGTATCCATGTCAACCCTGTAGCTGAAAAATGAACCTTAGGGAAAGCAATCCTATCACCAGCTTTTATATTCTACTGTGAAAACACTGATGACTATATAATTGAGGTGACGTTGGCAAAAAGCCTATGCATTTTTTTCTCAAGCAAGACAGTCCTCTAATCCATGTGGGATTGTTTGAGATTTTGCAAGAAATCAAAAGGAAAGATGGGGTTTAGGGGTATTTTGTTTGTTTGTTTTGTGCTTAGGTGATGTGTTTTTGTTTTGTGTGTGTGTGTTTTGTTGTTGCTTTCTTTTTTAAATTTTAATGAAAGACACTACAGTACTCCTAATACAACAGTAGGGAATACTAAATGGACCTAATATGTAACCAAATATTTAAATATTTAAAATATAATTAATTCAAATCCCTAAATTCTTGTTTTATTAAACTTGCCTACAGCACGGAAGAAACAAAAGGTTGAAATGGATGACAGGGAGCTGGGAACTATTACTGCAAAGTCTCAGGTGGATATTAGACACACTGAGAGAAAAGCAGCCACTTGTATTTCAATCAGGTGTTAAAGCTATGAATGTTTGTTCTTTGCTATGACTGGATTTTTTTGTTGTTGTTTTATTTATTTCATGATGAAAATCATGAATGTTTGATGACTGCTTAGAGTGTTTAACTCTGAAGTATCCCTTGTTTTACCTTTGAGCTGAATAGATTAGCTATATCTACCTAGATTATATTAATGATAATTTTCTAATCTCTACAGCCCTGCCCTTTAGAATTTGGGGTTTTCTCTCTCTTTCAGTTTTTGAGTGATGAGAGTTGGAGGTTTTTTTGAAATCTGATTTTTACAGTCAGAGTTGATAAAAAAAAATCTTTCTGTTCCTTTCTTTATCTGTCTCAAAAAGATTATAGGAAATCAACACAAATATGACAGATACATCTATCATCACTGGCACATCCGATGGTGGGTGATAATGACATGTTTCTTCAGCTGTTTAAAGTGATGGAAAGATTCTATATCTTGATATGAGGAACCAATCTTTCTTCTGATTTTCTAATGTATTACATTAATTGAAAGTTCAAAGCAATTGAATTGACCTTGTACATCTAAAAACAAATTCCCCTGAGTAGAAAAAGAAAAAAAAAATTCTTCTTTCTGAAGTCAGGCCATTGGAGAGGATTTGCTCTGAGATCCAGGAAGACTCTAAGAATGAGAACAGGACCGACTGTCTCTGGAGACAATGCTATTGTATGTACTGGCAGGTTACATTTTAAATAAAATAATAGCACCAGGGAACTATAGAAACATAGAATGAGGCATAGATTAAACATACAGCAAAAGTAAGTAATTTACAGCTCAAATTTTACCTGGAAAGTTGAATAAAATGTTAGATTTAGTAAGTAAAATGACACCTAAGAGTTATCTGATCCTAATCAAGGCATTTCTTATTGGGCAAAGAGAGAAACTGCTGTATAATAATGACAAAATCTGCAGGCACACAGAACGGAATGAAAACTAAAGTCACTAAGTTCTTTATGCAACTTGTAAGAGCTCACAGAAAATGCTTTAAATGTTTGAAAAAAATCCATCTAAAAATCATTGCTTTCTTGTTTAAGCAAATTACCTACTTATCTCAAAATTCACTCACCATGAGAGATGATAATGGTGTGAATGTGCTTTCATACTTTTTGGCAATGTCACTTTGAGATAATGGCCACTGAGCAGTAGCAGTCCTTCCTGATCACCTTTCCCTCCCACAGCTGTGCTTTTATTCATTCTCATGTGGCCAAAGTTCAGACACTGAAAAAGGTGTTTAAATTTATTAGCAGACTGAAAATCTGGTAAGGTTTCTTAAGAGCAACCTCTGTTTTGTATATCACATTAATGTCCAGGTGAACCTCTTAAAGTTTAACAAGGCCATGTGCAAGGTAACGCACCAGAGCTGGGACAACCAGCTGGGACAACCAGAATCAATACAACCTGGTGGATGAATAGATTGATAAGAACCTTCTTAGAAGGGCTTGGGAAAACTAGTAGATGAAAATTGGACATGAGCTGGTAATATGTGCTTGGAGCCAGCCAAATCCTTGCCTGCATCAAAAGCAGTGTGGCCAGCAGGCTGAGGAAGGTGATTCTGCCTCTCTATCGTGCTCTCATGAGAAGTCACCTGGAGTGCTATGTCCAGTTCTGTGAAGCCCCAACATAAGAACATGGACCTGTTGGAGTGAGTCCAGAAAAGGACCACAAAAATGATCAGAAGGCTGGAAAAGGACATTGCTTTGCAAGATTTTGTAGCGACAGAACAAGGGGTAACAGTTTTAAACTGAGAAAGTGTTGGTTTGCACTTGGCCCAAGGAAGAAATTCTT
The DNA here is from genome assembly GCA_025584955.1 of Alethe diademata. Lineage (NCBI taxonomy): Eukaryota > Metazoa > Chordata > Aves > Passeriformes > Muscicapidae > Alethe > Alethe diademata. Next base: position 58,447,002 of record JANRMJ010000054.1, on the reverse strand, counting down.
TACACTCAGGTTGGTGAGACAATGAAACAGGTCTCCCAGCAAAGCTGCAGATGTCCCACCATTAGAAGATTTCAAAGTCAGGTTTGATGAGGCTCCCAGAAATCAGTGCCAGGAAGATGTCCCTACCCTTGACAGGGGAGTTGCAACTAGATGATCTTAAAGGTCCCTCCCAACTCAAACGATTTCATGATTCTATGATTCTGTAATTTTCCCTGATATCTCTAAGTTTCAGAGGATTTTTTTTTGTATTGCATTTTAAAACTCGGTTTAGAATCCTTAAGACAAAACAGAGAAGAGACTGAGTATTTATTCTAAGAAAGGAATTGGCCAAAAGAAAATTATTAAGTAATTTTTTTTCCAGTATAACTAGTAATAATTAATCAATAAGACAGTAAGAATAAAAATATATCTGATGAAGTCTTATAGGTCAGATTTAAAGTTAAAATGCAAAAAAACAAAATGTGAGTGTCCAAATGCAGGTATCATCACATATACTATGTGCTTGTGCTCTGAAAGTATATTGTTCAGCTGATCAACCATATCTATTTGTTGTTATTTGAGATAGTCTATGGTATTTGAGACATCCATGTGTGTATTTCAGAGCAGAACTTGTCATATCCAATATGAGCAATCTCCTCAGCACTAAAGATCCTCAAGAGAACCTGTAAAACTCTCAAGTATCTCACAGAGCAACGGAAGACCTTTTTTTTTATTATAATTTTCCATTTTTCTAAATGTTTTCTCTTTGACATTTAGTCAGCATTAGTCTTCATTATATCTCCAAGTGTTGACACCAAATCAAAGCTTCTGCAGTTGATGTGTCCCTTAAGAAAAAATATGACTCCATTAAGTTGTTCTATTGTTCCTGAAGGTCAACATAAATTCCATAAAAACAAGAAATGTAACCACCGTTTGTTCTATTTGAGATGTTTGCACTTTTATCTTTTTCATGCTGATGTTGTTCCCCTTCAAAAATGAAAATAAGACATAAACATAACACGTTAGATATCGTCAGTTCAAAATGCTGACATCCCATCAGAACCATTACCAAAAAAAAAAAAAAAAAAAAAAAAAAAAAAAAAAAAAAAAAA
>JANRMJ010000054.1:58435323-58445811 GCA_025584955.1 Alethe diademata | reverse complement strand
AAAAAAAAAAAAAAAAAAAAAAAAAAAAAAAAAAAAAAAAAAAAAAAAAAGAATTTCTTTGGGCTAATATTCGAAAGTGATTTAAGGCAAATGAGAATAGAAAAAGCATGGGACAGCATTTCTAATTCCTGGTGCTGGAATTTCATTATCAGAATTGGAATCCATCTTTTGCTTAATTTAGTCTGATTTTGCCGCATGGGAAGTGTGCTTTTTTTTTTGGCCATACAGCATAATACTTTTACAGGGAATTTTCACCTTATATAAAGATCATGGTTAACATTCAGATTCTCAGTTACACTATGAATTAACTCTTCCTTACTGTACTTCTCAAATTCTTAAATGAAAACTGTGTTCTGAAAATATTAAGAGCTTGCATTTAGAGAAAGAGAAAAAATAAATATTTCTTACTCTTGTTATATGGCAAGCTTAAATTGCAGAGAAGGAAGTTGACCTATTGGCTTTTTAGGAACTCACTACTCAGTGCCAATATTGACCATCTTAATTAGAGTAACTCTAACCAGAACTTCCTCTATTCTGTCTGAAGAGATGAAAATGTATAGACACACTTTTACTTTCAGTAAGTGATTTTGTCATATCTTTGAGTCATAACAGAACTGAAATTTGGAACACTTACAACTCTAGATCTGAATTTTCATTTCAGATGTCTAATAAAACATGACCAAGAATGAAAATGATGAAAAAGACTATTTTTTTTTTTTGAGTGCTCTTTTTCAAACTCTCTGCTGTAATTATAGAAATCCTGTTGACTTATATGTGTCTTTTTCCAAGAACCTTTAAACATAAGGTTAGTGCTTCTTCCAAGAATTGCATGTATAGCTGCTAATAGCAATTCTTTTATCCATTGCTTTCAGTATTGACTGAGATAATATTGCTTGCTAAGAGCAGATAAAAGTGAAATGTTGTGGTGCTTGTCATCAGAACACAATGAATTATAGGCTTGTTGTGTTAATACCTGATGTGTTATCCAAATGCCAGTTACTTTCTGACTTACATTTTAACCGCCTCTTAAAATGAGACAGCTGAGGTAACACTGGGGGTACAGAGGAGACCTGGACCCAAAAAAGGAATACCAAACAACATACTCAAGTGTTTCAACATACTGTTCAAGCATAGTTAGGACTCTTTAGAACCCTGATCATTAAATAAATACCCAGTGACTGTCGAAATGCAGATGACAAGATTGAACCTAGCATATGGTAACCCTATGTTCCTCCTATTAGACATTACATTACATACTTTGGGTTTTGTAGCGAAATCAAAATATTAGGTCTTAAGACTGTACCTTGCTAGTCAGACAGATAATTTTTTTTGTGATCAGTAAAGAGCTTTACAAATGTCAATTTGAATTGGAGCAAATAATACCTCTTCTTAATTTAAAATTGGTAGAGTATTTTTCCCTTACTCTTTGTACAGGGCAGTGAAGCAGTTATTTTTAAACACTCTTGTGCATGTTTAAATTAAGCTATTAGTTTGTCTATACTCCAAAAATGTAATTGGGAATTGTATACATTCTTTTATTGTAAATTAAAAGGATTTCAGTCAAGAAAAACTATATTTACTTTATCAAAGTTATATCATTTTTCAAGTGCAACTGTTTCAGCAATAGAAACTCTTTTATCTTTGTAGAAGAGAAAAGTGACAAGGTGAGAAGTAAGTTGTAATCCATAATTATTCTGTTAGTTACAGGATAATTGCTTTAACTGTACATGTCTTTGGTTTTTCAGCCTAGGAAATGGAAGAATCAGTCATCATTACAGAAAAGTTAAGATTTTTTTAAAAAATGCTTCAGAACTTCATTCCTGAGGAGTTGTTGTTGTTGTTGTTGTTAAAAACCATACTTTTCTTAATCTGGGTTATTGAAGGAGAACCTGTTGCTTTTCCAGTATATTAACATTACACTTACATGTCTTTGCATACATATATCAACAGAAAACCAGCATTTTATTAGAAAAGTTCCATAGCAATGCTGCATAGTTAAAACAGCATGACAAACACCTTAATAAGAAAGTATAATAGACGTTTTCTTTCATTCTTAATATTGTATCTGAGATATGAAAGGAATGGTATGTGAGGATTAAGAACATAAACCAGGCTTTATATATAGAAGTGCTTAAAATTCTCTCAGAATGCCTCTTAAATACCATATATTCTCTGTTGTACTTAGTAAAGGGAAATAAAACAAAAGTATCATTTCAGTATATGTAATTTTATTAAAGGATTTATCACCTCCTCTTCATTACTCTCTGTCTATTTTGGTAAGCATAGATGCAGTTCATTCAGGATATCTATGAATAGAAAAAACTCCTAGTCATTATACCTTTTCTGTTTCTGAACTAAAAAATATCTGTCAGGAAGATAATTTTGTCAGAAAAGAAATCCAAATTGAATTAATTTCATTTTCTTCTTAACTTTATTCCTTTTGCAGCTGAGATACTTAATAGAAAACTATCCTGTTGACCTTCAAATCTTTTCCAATTTTTGACCCCGCTGAGCTTTGGTATTCTTTACTCATCCTTTTTTTTAACTCCTTTATCAAGAATTCCTTTTAAAATTTGAGCCCAATTAGGAATTCCCTGTTCATACCAGCTGGCCTGCCTTACTTTCTGTGCTTTATTGCTGCGCTCTGAAGGGGTCAATCACAAAGATTTTCTAGATCTCTTAGAGCTCCTGGCCCTCCAGGGCAGTCTTCCATGCTATCCTCTCAAGCAGATCATTCCACAAACCAGAATCTGCTCTTTCAAATTCCGTGGTTATGACTCTAACAGGTCTTGGTAACTTCTGTCTACATTCTCTTTTAACCAAGGCTGCTGTAAACCTATGCATACTCAGATATGTGTATAAAAGCTCTTTAGCTTTTTTTGAACATCACATGTCGAGCAGAAAATCCCCTCTGCTCTGCTCATGAAGCATCTCTATCAATTGCCACTAAGACATACCAGAAAATCCTGGATTGTTTATAATCAATTATATTACTCATTTTGCACCAGTCCAGGTGGGTGAAATCTCCCATGAACAGCAAATCCTGCAATTGTGGGGTTTCTTCTTCTTGTCCACAGAAGGCTTCATCTACTTCCTTAGGCATGGCACCTGTCTTGGTGCCCTGCCTGTCCTCTGACTTACCTACAAACTCTTGACTGTCTCATTACCTTTCCCTAGCAAAAACCCCTTGCATTCCAGCCACTTGTTACATCACACACTGCCCCCTTACCTACCTTATTTGTCTTTTCTAAAGCTCCCCTATCCATCCATCACAACATTTTGCAATCCCAATGATGTGATAGCTCAGCAACTGCACATTGACTTTCAATTCCCCCTGTTTGTTTCTAATGCAGCGGGCTACAGTATTGTAAACATATGCATTGCTCAGCCATGTTTAGGTCTGCTTCATCAGCCTGTGAAAACAAACGCTTTTTCTACTCTTGGGCTATCTGGTCTTAAATGTCATCTTGACTCAAATTTTCTGCAGGAAACTACTTTGTCTCAGTTCTCCACTTAGGAGAATTTTTCTTCTCCCACCATTGCATATAAGATCATACAGAAAAATAAAATAAATCTCCACGGTCACGAATACTTCATTCATTCATTTTTTGCTCATGAAAAATAAGTGTATTTATTCTAGATATTATGGAAAGCTTAACCTCTTAGATTTTTTGGATCTGGTTCTATTGCCGTGTATTTATACTTAAGGATATTGTGGTATGTGTTTGTTTTTATTTTCATATAAATTTTAAATAAACTTAAAGTGTTTGGCATTTCCATTTTAATGTATGTCTGGCTTTATACAATAACCTACTTATTCCAGAAAAAGATATACACTACCCAAAAAAGAAAAAAAAAAAAAGGAATTCCAGATTCAAAAATAATGAGGTAAATTATAGCCATATGAAGAAATAACTAGAACTATAGGAACAATGGAAGACATGGCATTGAAATAGATACACAATTATGTGTCTTTGAGAAACCTTCTAAAATAAAGATGCTATTGAGAATATCCACAAATGAAAACGAAATATTATGACTGTGTATTAAAAGTCATATTAAACAGCTATTTTTGTGGCTTAATCAAAACATACCAATTGAAGAACTGAGTTACAAATCTGTTTCTGTTGTTAAGCATAGACAATTTGAATAGACACCATTGAGTTACCAGCTTGCTCTAAAACCCATCAGCCAGCTGAAAATTTCCTAGTGCCTCCTGTGGTCTTCAAGGATGACATCAAAGACCAAAGTCTGTAATGAAAAATTCTTCAAAAATGTGGCTAACTAAACACTTCTTTGACATAAATTGACCATGAACTTAGTTGTATCAAGTAAAATTTTATAAATAAAATTTATTTGTGAACAATATAATAATTAATGTGGCTTTTATAAAATTAATCCTTTTTATTAAGAGCAAACACAGTATTTGCCTCTTCAAATAGAAAGAATGGGCATTATAAAATACACAGACAATTAAGGACAGAAGTAATCTCCCTCACCATTTCTCTTCTATTTCTGTACCTCACAACTTCTCAGTAGATTTAACATCTTTGTTTAGAGTTCTTTGAATGCCCAGAAAACGTCTGTTTAAATTGAAGATGTTGTCCATTATTGTCCATGGTTAATGTATTTAAATTGCTAGTAGTAGCTTTGGGAGATGCTTTTGTATGCTGCTGCCAACTGTTTCTATTTTCTGTTGACAGTGGTGTATGTTGTAGTTAGACACAAGGAAAGTTTCTAGTTTTTGTCTAAGAACAGGACTCACATCTTCTACCTCCTCTGTCAAGTCTGCCAGTCTATAATAGTTTCACACTTACTCATTTGGGCTCTTTCTTTTGTAAAGGTCTATTGCCTTTAGTGAGAATGAAAACTCTATCACGGATGCAGAGAGAAAGCTTTTAATGTCATTCATTCCCTTGCTGCAGCTCTGTTAGCTCGGAAAAAATATATTCTTTATAAGGAAAGAAGTTCTAGGAGACCAGATTGCTTTTTAGATAATCCTTGACAGGCTGGAAGAATGTGCTAGTTCTATCTTGAATGAAAGCTCAAGAAAGTTTAACTTAAAGAAACCCCCAAACCTCATATGACAGTGCAGGCTGAGAACCAAAAATCTTGGAAGGAACTTTGCTTTAAAAAGGCCAAATGATCCTGGCAGACAGAAAAATTAGACATGATTCAAAAATGGACACTTGCAGCAATGAAGGCCAACCAAATGGAAGAATGTATTAGTGACAACATAACCACAATGAGTTGAGGAATTGATTGCTACCCTTTGCGAATTATAACCCTGCATCTGGAGTACTGTATCCAGTTTAGGTTCCCCAGCTTAAGAAAGACAATCAGATATTTGATCAAAATTAGTAAAAAGTTAACAGAATGATTAGGGGGCTAGAGAACATGATGCTCAAGAAGAAACTATGAGAGCAGAATTTCTTCAGCCTGTGGAAAAGGCTAAAGACCAGCCTAAATACAACCAACCACCAAATGGAAGCCTATATGGCAAACAGACCCAGACTGTTCCCACAGGTGCAAAGTGACAAGATAAGAGGAATTCAGCTGCAATACCGAGTATTCTAATTATATATTTACCTTCTTTTTCTTTTCTGTGAGATGCCAACTGCCTCAGTTATCATCCTTGTATGTATATAAAATTCTACTGGACACAGTCCAGAGGTATCCATTAAGTATTAAACTTTCAGGTTAGATCAGACGTCCATTTTGGTCAGTTTCTTTGTAATATGCTATTTGATTATCATAAGTTAAAAGAAAAAATCTTCAGTATAATTATACTAATTTTACAGAAATCATGAAAAAATGCCTTCTCTTAGATATTTAAAATATCTAGTTAGGGAACTTACTACTCAAATGCTATGATATTTGTCTGTGTGTGTGTGTGTAAATATGCAGAACCTTTTACAACAGAAATGTGCCTATTAAAAAACATTTCAAAACATACTTTCACTTCCACAAATAATTTTTAAGATGTGCTTCATATGTGTGCACATTTCCTTCAGCCACGTCCTTTGAAAACCAACTCAAACAATCTAATTGCAACTGTTTATCGGCCAAACCATGTGGATTTCTAAAATTAGGATTTTTTTCTTACCCTTCATGTTTCAGATAGAATGTATTTTTTTTAAAAAAAATATTTCAACAGGGACTTCATTGTGGCTACAGTAGTCTTGGAAGGTATTATCATCAAAGTCATAAAAATCATTAGAGATTGATCTTTCAACCCCAAAACAATAACACTCACAAATTTCAGGGGTTAAAACACATTACTTTTTATAGACTGTTGTGGTTTGACATTGGCCAAACGTCAGGCACCCACAAAAGCCACTCTCTCACCTCACCTGCAACAGCTGGGAAGTGGAGAGAAACATTTAACAAAGGGTTCATTAGTTGAGATAAGGACCAGAAGAAAACACTCCAAGGGCAAAACAGGCTCAACATAGAGGTACAAAGTGAATTTATTACTAACAAAATCAGAGGAGGCTAATGAGAAGCAAAATGAGCCCTTCAAAACATCTTTTTTTCCCCCAACCCATCTGTCCTTCCTACCAAAGTGCAGGGGTTTTGGCCCGTTCATCACCCAAGGATTTGTTGTTTTTCTTACTTGTTATCACTTCCTCCTCTCATGCTGGAATTCAAATTGCACCAGCATTTTGTTTTGATTTTCTTCTTAAATATGTTATTACAGAGGCATCACCATCATCTCTACTTGGCCCAGCCTTGGCCAGTGGCACATCCATCTTCAGAGCCATTAGGGATTGGCTCTTCTGGAAATGGTGGAAGCTTCCAGCAGCTTCTCACAGGAGCTATCTTAGCCTAACCCCACTACCACAAGTCAGGCTGAGCAAAATCAGCACACAGTCAACGTGTTAGACATTTACATTTTCTTTAGTAAGATTCATAAGGTAGTAACTAGCAGCCAGCTAAACCTATATTACTTATGCCATCAAATTGAGCTGAAACTTCACACCTCTAAAAGATATCATAAAATCCTTTTTCCACTCACTTTCAGCACCTCAGATGCCATGTTGTTCTCAACAGTATAAACTGTATCTATATAAATATGAAAATTATCATTAGTTTTGGATGATATCTACTTTAAATGCACACAACAGTTTAAATGATCCAAAAACACCAGGTCAAGAGAATCAACTATGACAAATTTGGAAATGTTTACATGCAAATAAGCTTCATCTGTGTCTTCTCCAATTTTATATTGAAACATCTTAATGAACAAAATTGAAATATTCAATGTTTTTCACTAATTTTATATCTGATACACATCAATATCTGGACAAATTGATTAAATTTGAAAAAAAGAGTTCCATAGTAATATTCATGACCTAACATGTCCTTACTAGTTAAGGTTTTATTCCACTTATCAAACATTTGTCTGCTGCTCAGTAATCAATCAGCCAGTCTCAGGATGAAGGCAACTGGAATAATTCAGTAGATTATCTTTGTAGCTTCCTGGCATTAGTGATTTATATGTCCAAAGAATTTGCTTTTGTCTCTGGGATTAATCAGTCAAGCAAACTCTATATTCTTTGTTTGGTGTGTATACATGCAAACAAACACACACACATATACATCTTAAATATATACATGATGGTGAATATGATCTTCTAAATGAACAAAAAATCATGAGACAGGGTAAAAAGAAGAGGAAGTGTAAATAATGAATGTTTGTTGTGAATATATTTACACTGAAATTTAAAAATTACTTGGAAATTTGGCATTTAGGTAGAAAGGTGTCAGTGAAGAGAAGAAAACAAATATTTAAAAGCACTTTTATTTTGGTTTAATGGGATCCGTGAATTAGATTGGAAGAAAATGAATTTCTCTCTGGATCTTCATCACAGTACTATGAGGAGTTTTGTGTTTAGTAAACTTCAAAAGCTCATCTTGTACTCTGTCTGACTGCACTAACTGGTTACGTGGGGTCATGTCTCCATTGCTTTGCCCAAAAATTCACCATAGCATACAGTAAGATCTTAAGTACTAAGTACTAAGAAAGATCCAGAAGTAGATTAGACGTGGTGACACCCTGATGAAGAATCTCTGAACATATTTGTCTTAAACTCTTAATAATACTAAAAATTTTTCATAGTTACAAAAAATTGACTTTTAGTCCATTTCTATGGGCAAATGGACTGTTAATGCCTGTTCTTAAGAGTAAAACAGCATGAAGCACTCAGACTTTAAATAATTCAGTAGTTCAAATGATTGCCATGACACAGGTATCAGAACAAACTACTATTAAATCATGTTAAGTACAGCCACAAGTACGTTTTTCTCTTTATACCTTTATTCATTTTCTCTTGACTGCATTTTTCCAGCAGTAGGTTCATGTTTACAAAAAATATTAAATTTTGCATTGCATTTAATGTGAGTAGTATATCTTCCACATTCTACTAAGCCACTAATTAATATACATTATTTTATCCTGTTACTGCTGATATTTATATCAAAAATAAAGAAGAAATTCTAAAAACACCTAAAAATTCTATGCCTACCATAAATTGTTCGTTTAATTATGCTTCCTAAATATTAAAAATTTAATTTTTAGGGACTATGAAATTAAATGTGGCAGAACAATGTTTGTAGCTGTACTTAAGTACTTGTACACAAATCTCAGTGTCTTTGGAAAGACTTAAGGCAAAGGACAAATGTGTTAACCAGCAAGGATTGGTTTTATTCTGTGATGCATGACATCCTCTACTTATTCAATGTTAATTTACCTTTTATGAGCATGGTCTGTTTTCTACTTTTGATCTGAATTAGATAGAAATTTATTTGTTTCATAGTGTGAGAGGTCCATTTTTGAAATGGGTTGATTTGAAAGGTAATAGAATTGTTATCCTTTGAGAAATTCAAGGCTCTTGGCTATGACCCTGAGAACTTCATCAAACTTTGAAGGTGGTTGCAGTTGCAACTTTGATTTTGGCTCCATTTTAAACATGTATGAACTGCATGACCTCTAGAGGATGTTTCCAATCAAAATTATTCAAAGATTCTATACATTTGATAGTCTCAATTATCTCTGAGTGGGACATCACCATTTTTTTTGATCAAGGATGTCAGATACTGGAATTTTAAAATAGTTCTTACAGAAATCAAGGTTGAGTAATCTATTAACTCTGAAACATGAGCATGGAAGAAAAAATATTGGATCTGTCAAGGCTCAGGAAAATAATTATTTTCTTGAGCAGAATGTCAGAAATTAAATTAGCACAGAAATTTTCGTTCTACCTGAAGACTAATTTCAGACCTTAAAAAATTAGTGACCTATTAACTATCTTCCTATGGTAGAAATTAGTGATAAACCACTAAAAAATCAGGTCGCATTGTTTTGGTATCAAAAGTGCATTTGAGCTGTCCATTGTAATTTTTAATTCCAAAAACTTAAGAATAAAATGGAAAAAAAATCAAGTAACTTTAAAGAGATCTGTGTTAAATCTGTTCCTGCAATTTCAGCTGTGTGTTACAGATTAAGAAACAAGAGTGCATTTTAGTGATATCATGTAGCTTCATGAAGTGAAGGAGGAAATGTTGCATTGCAGACTAAAATTTCTTTTTCTTCCTTTTCTTTCTTCATTATATGAGATCTCTTTTATACATTTATACTGCTGAATTCCTGTGCAAATATTGTCTCAAATAAACATACTGAAGTGTTGCTTCCAGTCATAGGTCAGACCTCTGAATTTTTAGGTTAACCACTGGTTTTCTCTTTTATTATTTGAAATAATTTCACTCTAGTCTAGGTTTGGCTTTTAGGGGTCTTTGAATGTGGAGCACATAAATGTCAAACAGACTGCTTTTTCCTGTTATTTGTATCTCATACAATACTTCCACTGACAGCTTCATTTATAAACCTGCCAGAAACTGATGGGAATCATCGAATACATGATTCATCTTTGCTAAATCCTAACAAAGATTATGTGGTTTGGCATTAATCTTTCACTTTGTACTTCCACTTTTATATAAATCCATCTTGATTTCTAATTAGTCTCTGAGAATGTAAAACTTGTGCTTGGGCTTAAGGACATATTCGAAAAACCGTTAAGTTTGTTTTTGTTCTTCATTTTTCATAGAAGGAATAAATGGCTAAACATAGTTAAGATTTGTTATAATATGCACAATCAGTGTCACTATCAGCAACTAACATGTGCTCCTTAAACTTCATTTAATTGAATTACAAAACAACTACTTGTGAGAGAAAATACTAAACTGAAACCAAAGGCTGTTTTTCTTTGTGTGATAATTTTCTTGAGAATAAGTACGCTGAGGTCAAGTAAATGGGACCCTCTTGCAGCTAATGGGACATTATTGTGGAGAAGAGAAGAACCCTCACTCCTTACACAGATGTGGCCATGTGTGCATAGGCTTTATATTTATTAAATTATTATTATTAAATTATTATTATATGAAATTATTATTTATTGATTATTATTATTATATTTTATTGTATCTTAT
>JANRMJ010000054.1:58410768-58426377 GCA_025584955.1 Alethe diademata | reverse complement strand
CCCCCATGGATCCCATGGGCTGTGGGTGGATCTCTGCATCCCCTGTGGATCCCCACAGGCTGTGGGTGGGTCACAGCTGCTTCACCATGGTCTCACTACAGGCTGCAGAGGGATCTTGGCTCCAGTGCCTGGAGCACCTCCTGCCCTCCTTCTGCACTGACCTTGGTATCTGCCTGCTGTTTCCCTCACATGTTCTCACCTCCTTCTCTTCTCTAGCTGAAACTAAAACTGTGCAACCACCCTTGTTTTGATTTTCTTCTTAAATATGTAATTACAGAAGCATAACCACCATCTCTAATTGGCCCAGCCTTGGCCAGTGGTACATCCATCTTCAGAGCCATCAGGGTCTGACCCTGCTGGAAATGGTGGAAGCTTCCACCGAAGACACCTTCCATGGAAATGGCTTCTTACAGAAGACACCTCTGTGGCCCCCTGTTACCAAAAACCAGATTGTCCAAAACCAGGACAATGAGGAAGACAGCCTAGATGCAGATGCCTGTGTGAAACAAATTAACAGCTAAATAGAAGAATCTCACCCAAACCTGATGTCAATGAGCTTCAATATCACTGTCTCTTTCAGTGTTTCAGGTTTCCTCTTTCACTGTTCTTTCTTACTTTTCTCAGTCTTACTAATTTAATTTTGTGTGTAGTGGCCTTTGTTTTGCTGAAATGAGTTTCTTAGATATTTGTATTCCTCATGATATAAGTTTTGTGACATTTTATCGGATGTACTTTCTAAGCAGATCTATCTACAGAACAAAATATGACAGGCAATATTATACCATGTGCAACTTAATCAAGTTTATATTTCAAAAGATTCCATTCTACAATATTACAATACATGCATTTTGTGATGCTTTGTCCAAAAACTAAAATCACTGTAGTAACAAAAAATTTATTTACAAGATAAAAAAATGTTAGGTTTGAGCTCAGTAAAGATTTATCTTAATGTTTAAAATACTTTAAAATAGAATATCTGTAATAAAAAGCCTGATAAGAAATAAACTGAATTATCAGTTCAGAGATATATTGAGAAATTCACTGTTCAAAAATGTTTCTAGAACCAGGGCTATACTATAATATAATATGCAGTTTGTTGTATTATCTCTCTGAAGAGGAAGATTTAAATGTGGCATCCAGAATTTTGGCCATCCATTCATTTTTTTGAATGAATATGACCTATGCTACCACAGCATTAATGAAATAAAAGAACTTTTTTGAAAAATGTCCTTAGTAAAACTGATGTAAAACATTTCTCAAACTAGGTTCACATCACTGAGATACAGTTGCTAGACTTTCTTAATTAAAAATTGAGTTACACTGCTCTATTAGCATTTTTCTTCAATGTTTATTTGGTTTTGCATGGTTTTTTGCATGGTTTTTTTAGATATTAGTAAATTTCTTGACAGAAAAGTAAAACCTGAAGTTTATGCACTTTATATACTTAGGAGAGGCCTTATAATGAAATGAAGCAGATTTTTCTGCGTATCTTCTACTCTGAAACCGTAATCTTCCTCTCTAATGAGTAATATTTTGAGAATAAAGTAGAATTTAACTACATTTTTAACAGAATCTAATGTAAAGTATGTTCAAACATGCTCTGCTGAACACCTATGACATTGACATCTTTTAAAGATGAAGTGGATCTCAGCCAAGCTGCGGTGGATCTTTAGTCCCAGTTATTCAATCAGCAAGCATATGGGGCTTGAGAAATATAAATACAATGTCATAAATAAGTGATTTTGTTCACTTTTCTGTCATGCTTGGCTTTTCTCATACATTTTGTGATAAGTAAGTTTAGTCAGAAACTGAATAATATTCTCCAGACTTAAAAATCTCTGTTAACAGCTCGCAGTTTCCATTGTCAAGCCCTTCACCTTGGTTCTTAGTGTTTTATACAAATGCATGAAATGTATTTTTTTTTTTTAATTTGCTTTATTCCTAGACTGGAACCCAAACTTGAGAGTTTAACTCTCAAGTTGACTTTCAAGTCAAACTTGAAAGACCTGTAGTCTTTTATTGATCATAAAGAGAAAAAAATTGTTTGACTTAGAGCCACTGAGATGCCCATCTCTCAATATGAAAATATGTGACACTGAAAATGAACATTCAATTGGTTTGCCTAAACTTAGTTGCCTAATGCTAGGTAGGATTCCTTAAGTATCTCACATTCTTGACAGTCAGCACTCCAGAAAAACACAAATCTCATTTAGGTCACATTCATTTCTGTTAATTATGGATGTTTTAGATACCATAATTATATCAGCTGCTAATAGATACCTTTAGGTAACTTGGAAGTATTGTGAGTAACAGCAAACAAATTTAGATTCCCTGTTATCCTGGTGAAAAGTCTAGAGAAAATCCCCAAACCATCACATCTTCATTATATTTCCCTATATTTACTTGAAAATAAGAGTTGCATGAAAGTATTCTAGAATTTGCTATTTCATATTTAAGAACTTCCATTATACCAATGAAAAGATGCCCATTTACATGAAACTCTATGAAGCAAGACATATAAAATATATGTGCATTATCTGTGAAATTTGACATGTTTTTTTGCCATGATATATTCTCTTTATGAATGAGCAGAAATTATTTATTACTTATCTTAAAATATAACCTTAGATTAAGAGTGTGATGTGCATTGAATGTCAAATATTAAAAGCACATGTCCATTTAATGGATCTCTGCCTATCACCTATTATAAAGGTATGCTTAAAACTTGTCCAAAGTACAAAAACATCTAGTTTCCTTGAATTTTATTGACCTCTCTTTTTCTTTCCCCTTTTTATTGTCCTTCCTCTGTTAGACTTTCTGTGCTGAAAAATGACAATGACACATCTGAAGCCAAATTGCCAGCCTGACAGTAGGGAAGAAATGGACACAGAGGCAAAATCACTTTTGTAAATATACTTGAACTTTTCAGCATAAAAGATCCTGCCTGTTATTTGACAAATTTTTCTTTTTTTTCCTTTTCTGTCTTTCTGTGTTTAACTTTCTCTTTGTAATGTTAACACTAGAAGTTTTTGAAATGCATTAAGACATAAAAGTAAATTGGAAGCACTTAGCTATTGCTGTGTTATAAAACTCTTCTGAACTCTAAGAAGAAATTGATGCTCAAAGGATGATAGTGGGATTTAAGTTAGTTTGAAACTAATGAACAATAGCTTCAATAGCATTATCTGATAAATGTTTTGAGAAAAGGGTGGAATTCTGTAAGGAATTAATAAATTCTTTATCAGAACCAGAAGGAAAAATGAATGCAGACACTTAAATTTTGATCCTGAAAACACATTCGTCTGCTATTTCAATAGGTGACTTAGAGCTGGGGGATTTGGTTATTTTCCTTTTTTTTTTGGGTCTTTTTTTCTTTAATCTTATTGTTCTTAGGCAAATGGAAGATCTGTTCTGAGTCATATATAGAAATGTGTTGTTTAATTAGAAGCAGTAAATCAGTGTTTTACTCTTGTCTGTTCCTCATTGAACCATCGCAGACTAAAGGAGAGATGAATCTCATTTAACATTGGTCATCCAACAGATAGTATCTAATTTAAGCTTGTTGTCAATAGTGATTTGTCTCTTCCTAAGTAAGATGTCAGACATAATCAGGATGAACTTTATTTCCAGGTTCTGACTTTTCTTCACAAACCATAGAGAGAAGATTAACTCAGACTAGATACTAAAGATAAATTATAAAACTTGGATCAAAATGAACCCTACTACATCTGAAACACTTCTTATATATTTTAAGATACTGAGTCACATGTTTTTGATTATTTACCTAATTATGCTACATCCCATAAAAGCAATCTGTTTCCTACAAAGAAACTATTTTATTTGTTTCTGGTTTTTTATTATTTCTTAAGATATAGGTGATGCTATTCATCTTTAAGAAACATTCCCTGTGATTCCAGATTGTGAAGTATGAAAGTTCATCACCATTTTACTGCATGTCATTTTTTTTTTAAAGCCTCCAAACAAATGAACTAATCATCTTCTAGTCTACTCTGGAGAGACCCCATTTGGAGTACTGCATCCCACCCTTGAGTCCTCAGCACAGGAAGGACACTGACTTGTGGGAGTAGGTCCAGACCAAGACTATGAAAAGCATTAGAGGGCTGGAGAACTTTCTGAGGAAAGGCTGAGAGAATTGCATTTGCTCAGCCTGGAGAAAAGAAGACTCTGGGGGTGTCTTACTGCAGCCTTTCCTACTTAAAGTGAGTTTGTAAGAAAGATGGGGTGAAACATTTTAGTATGATCTGTAGTGACAGGACAAGAGAGAGAAGGACAGCTAAAGAAGAGCAGATTTACACTAGTTATAAGGAAGAAGTATTTTGTGATGAGGGTGGTGAAACACTGGAACAAGTTTCCCAGAGCGGTGGTAGATAGAATTGTAGAATCATTAAGGTTGGAAAAGACCTCCAAGATCAAGTTCAATCTATGACTAAGGATCACCTTGTTAACTGAAGCATATCACTAAGCGCTGCATTCATTCACTTCCAGAGATGGTGATTCCACCACTTCCTTGAACAGCCTGTTCCAATGCTTGAAAACCCTTTCTGTGATGAAATTCTTCCTGATATCCACCCTGAACCTCCTCTGGTACAGTTTGAGGCCATTTCCTCTTGTCCTGTTGCTGGTTGCCTGGCAGAAGAAGCTGACCTCCACCTCGCTACAATCTCCCTTCCAGATAGTTGAGGAGAGCAATGACATCTCCCTTGAGCCTCCTTTTCTCCAGGTTAAACAACTCCAGCTCCCCCAGCCACTCCTCATGGGAGCTGTGCTCCTGCCATTTCATTGGTTTTGATTGCCCTTCTCTGGGCACGCTTCAGTGCCTCAATGTTCTTCTTGCAGTGAGGGGCTCAGTTTGGGCACAGCACTTAAGGTGCAGCATCACCAGTGCTGAGTACAGAAGGACAACCCCTGCCCTGGTCCTGCTGGCCACACTATTGCTGATACAGATCAGGATGCCATTGGCCCCTTTGGCCATCTGAGCACACACTGGGTCGTGTTCAGCTGTGCCAACTAGCAACCCCATGTCCTTTTCTGCTGAGCCATTTCCCAGTCATTCTTTCCCTGTCCCTGGAAACATTCAAAGTCAGACAGTGAGAATTCTGAGCAACCTGACCTGGCTAAAGATATCCCTGCTCACAGAAGCAGCAGTTGGACTAGATATCCTTTACAGGACCCTTCCAACCCAAACTGTTCTACAATTCTATGATATGGATTTCCAGATTTCCCCTTGAACCACCAATATTCCTATGATTATTTAACTGTATCATATCAAATACTAGTGTCAAAGAAAAGAAATTAATTTTTCAGTTTTCTAGTGTTAGTGCAACATTTGTTTTATTTTCTTTAAAGTATTTGGATAGGAGGATAAATATCATCAACTACTTCAGCTGGAATTCTGGCCTTCAGCTGAGTCTGAGCTCAAAATATTATGTCAAAGTAGTTCTGAATGTTTCTAAGTATATACTTCATCTAATTAATTATTGCTGCACCTTTGTAAACATGGACATTATTTGTTTATTCTAACAACTTTTGATTTTACTTTGGCAGTAAAGTGTCTGGAAAACAGAAAGAATCAGTTCTTATTATCTGCAATTTTGCCCACATTTTTAACTGAAAAAATATAATGAATAATATACATCTTTGTCTAATTTTTACTATTTGTGTAGGACACCTGTTTGTACAAGCATTAATCATATCTGTCTCAAGGTCAATAGCAGATCAGGAATTAGCTCTTATATGTGAATAAGGTTGGATGAAAAGAAATATGAGTTGCAATTTCAAAATATGTCTTTTATAACCTTGATACTCTGATACTCAGAATCTCAGTAAATGGAATTTATTGATCTAGGTATAAATAGTCATGAGTGAAAAACAAAGGAGGAGAGGACTAATTCAGCTCTAATAAGTGGAACTTCAAGCTATTCAAGAAGGGAAATACAAAGATAAATGATCAGAAAACCTGCCAGGAATAGCAAAATTATCTTGTATTGTTCAGCCTTGTTTTCTACTTAGTTTGAATTAGAAAAAATTATCTCAATTTCTGTGCTAATTTACTGCAACATTGTTTTGAATTTTCTGAAAAAGTCCCTGATTTTGGTTAAGAATTTTCACTTTCATTACTGAAACTTTGATAAAGAATTCAGGATAAATATGATACACATATAGAGTTTTAGTGGAATATATGGTATTTTAATAATAACCTACCAAAATACATTTGTTTTTTAGAAATAGATTGATTTTCAACAATAGTAAATATCCAAATGACTTATGTGTACAACTCGGATGTCTATTTTCTTCCTTGTTTTACATGCATGAATAAAAGATTACAAGGCATGCTGGAGTCCTTGCAGAAATGTCTAAGTCTCTGCATAACTTGTAAACTCATCTGTACTGTTATAAAACTTGTGTCAGGATTCTGCTGGAAGACAACTGTATACCATGCAAGAACTTCAGGGTATAATTGTCTGAAAATTTTATTATGTCACTATATAGTATACCTAATCACACCCTTTAACTTACATCTTTATTTGTATTTCCATCAAGTCTATATATATATATACTGCATTATGAACATAAAAGTGATTAAGTTTCTGTATTAAATTACTGAAATGCAAGAAATATTTACAGTTAACTTTAATTACATTTATTCATTGCACACTCCAGAAGTGTTAATGTATTTGTGAGATTATTTTCCTTAAAATAAGCAGTAAAAGCATTGCAATTTTGAGGCAACATATTGATCTTGTCAGATTAACATGCAGTGCTGAGTGTGCAGAGTTAATGGTTGTCATATTTGAAATCCTTTGAAAAGATAATGATGTTTACAATTTCACCTACAGTTGCAAACCTGTAGGGTATTTGCTATCTGACCCCAGTGCTTTAAGTTCTGACTGAAAAATATACACCACTAAAATCAGGGTCATGGCTATCAGAATTTTATTTCATACCTTTGATGTTTCTGCCATCAAGAGAATTCATATGGATTACATCCTTCTATTTTTTCCCAGAAAAAGAACATCTAAAGTGTTTTCTGAATTTTTCAGTACCTCATCATGTATAATATAGCATGTGTACAACATGAAAGAGTACAATGGTTTGCTAATGAAAGCCTTGCTTCAACTTGCTTAATAGGAGCACAGTAAGTATATATTCGAAAGCCAGGTACTTAAATATGATGATATAACTGGCAATAAATAATTCAACTTACTTTATTGAGCTTTCTGGGAGTTTTGTATACAGAGTCAGTCTCATTATTTGTGAGGTGTTTATAAATAGTTATAACTATTCCATTTGTCTTTAGGATTTTGCATTTTAGGGTTTATTGCTTTTCAGAAATGGTTGTTTGCACTACCTTTGTGTGTAGTGGGTAACAAGAATATGATCAATCTTCTAAAAGTCATTAATGCATCAATAATACAGCTATCAAACAACCATGATATCAATACAGTACCTGAATCAAGGAGGTATAAAAGATCTCTGAGGGCATTTGTACACATCAAAACTAAATCACTTCTTCACTCATAAATGTTTTAAATATTTTCTTTTCTATACAATATATAACCACATTTCTTTTTTTCTTCTTCTTTTCTACCTTCAATCATTAAGTTCTTCATCATTTAAAAATCATTGCAAGCCAGACAACCAAAAACCAATGAGTCTAAGCTGTGTTAGGAATTTGAAGATAAATCCAGTAGATTCTTATTAAGCCATGCAGAATTTTCAAATAAAGGAATTTAGATCCTAAACTACTTTTTCTCAACATCATTACTTACCACAGAGTTTCTAGCTTATTTTCCTCCTTTAAATGAAGCAATCTTTTAGTTTTGTGATTGCAAGGAAGGAGAGAAAAGAAAGAAAATAAAAAACCTTGAAAGAAAAAAAAAACAAATTTGTTGAAATACAAACCACTTCTATGTTATTCAGTGGCTACCTTTTAGACACACTGTAATGGAAGGTAATGTTTCACTATTAATGTGTATGAATATATTTTGAGTGATCTTTTTAAATTAGTTTATCTATTTCAAAAACATTTTAAAAAATATAAGTACTAAAAATTTGTAATTTTATTCAGTGGAAAAATCATACAGTTCTAAGGAACTGGCAGACCCCTCAGTGTCTTGTCTGGAAAGTGATTTCCCTATCTTTGATATTTCCTTTTTTTGGTCTATGAACACACACAATGCATTGAAATAAAAAGGCACAGCATAACATACCATTAAACATTCAGTAACTAACTTGTTACTTTCTCTTTTAATGCAAAGTAAGCATTAAATCAAACCCACAAATAGTTACTTTCAGCTTCCAGTTAAAAATAGTGCTTACCTTATATTAAAAAGCTTCTGTTTCAGTTTAACTTTCAAACCAGGATACAAATGTTGCTGTGCATACTGTGATTTTAAAAAGAAAATTATAGAGAATCTATTTTCGTTTAATCTTACAACTAAAATTAATTTTGGAGAAATCACCCTTATATTGCAGGTCACATACAAAAGGACAAGGATTAGTAATTCCTTTTGTGTTCATAAAAGAATATAAATAAGAATTAAACGCTCAGCTCTGGTGATATTTGTTTTGTATCCTTATGTTCACTTCCATGCTGTCATGCTTAACTGTTAGTAAGAACTCTTAGAAATATCTGATGCAATAATTTTAAAAGGTGTGAGATATAAAAATGAGATGTCATTTTGTTCATTACTTGTCCCCTCCTTACATTTTTTGCCCTTGGATTCTTTTACTGTAATTTCTATTTCCAGAAAGTCAATAGGATAGATAGCCAGGCTTCCAAAAGCTAATATAACCCTTCCTGTAAGCAAGGTTACTCCTGAGGATAAAATATCATACGGTGTAATTTGCTTAACTGTATCAAATGTCAAACTATGGTTTATACTGTTGGAAAACTTTCTTCAGAAAACTGACTGAATGCACATGTGTATACGCACTATATATTCCTGATTATACCCTTATTAGTAGCATTGTGCTAAAAAAAATATAGCCACATTAGTAGAAACAACAGCTCACATCTGGGAATACCACCAAGATATTATACTAAGTGGAGTTAAAAAATTATTTTTTTCTTTTCTGTTCTGTACATAAGTGCAACTTTTAAAGAACCTTATCACAGTCTAAAGGTTCTGAACAAGCAAGATTAAGTATGAGCAGTAGTTTTATCTTGCAATAGGGAGGATATTTCTTACCAGAATATTCTCTGAAGTCAATATTAAGATTCAACAAAAGTTTTTTGTGTGTTATTTAATTTTTTTTGTTTTAGTTTAATTTTTTTTTTGTTTTGCTTTGTTATTGAATATTTCTGAGTAGTTAAGCTTATGACACTTGCTTTCAAAATGATGTCGACATTGTTTTGCTTCTACATTGATCAGAATAAAATTAAATACAGCTTTATCTTATCTGCACATTTCTCCCAGAAGAATTCATGAGAAATGGTGTAAGACTAACTGGATGGTGTTCATAATTTGAAAAGACAGTTCAGATCTACAAAATTCATTTAATAGAACATTAGCATATATAGCTTAAAGACAGTATTTTTTAAAGTTTGTGACTAAGAGAGTTGTCTGGAGAAATGAAGGACCGCAGGGATGCAGAGATCTGCCTGCCACCCGTGGAGGAGACCCCGCTGGAGCAGGTGGATGCCTGAGAGGAGGCTGTGAACCCATGAGAGTCCTGTGCTGGAGCAAACTGCTGACAGGACCTGTGCACCTATGGGGAGAGGAGCCTACACTGGAGCAGGTTTCCTGGTAGGACCTGTGACCCTGTGGGGGACCCACACTGGAGCAGGCTTTGCCTGAGACTGCACCTTGTGGAAGAGTGATGCATATCGCAGCAGTTTATGGAGAGCTGTGGACTCACACTGGAGAAGTTAAATGGAGAACTGTCTCCTGTGGGAGGGACTCCATGCAGGAGCAGGGGAAGGACCCCTGTCCCTGAGCAGCAGCAGGAACAATGTGTGATGAACTGACCTTAACCCCCATTCACTTCCTCCCTGTGCTGCTGGGGTACAAGGAGGTAGAGCTAGGAAGGAGGGAGGAGTTGGGAAAGGTATTTTTAAGGTCCTATTTTCCTTCTCATTATCCTGCCCCAGTATTTTTAGCAGTAAATTCAGTTAATATCTCCAATTTTAATCTGTTTTTCTCATAATGGTATTTGTTGAGAGATCTCTCTCTGTCCTTATCTCAACTGGTGAACTCTTTGTTATGTTTTCTCTCCCCTGGCCAGCTGCAGAGGGGAGGGATGGAGAGGATTTGGTGGGTGCCTGGCACCCAGCCAGGGTTAACCCAATAAACCAGTCAATGAGAATCCTGCTTACCTGGATTCATGATGCTGGTCTGAACTGGATTGGGTTTTGGAATCACTATCCACCAACTATACACATCCTGCATAATAAATAAATATTAGACTGTATGTCACTAATTGGTGTGGTTCTGTTCTTGCATCTACTCCACATAAATCAAGAATAGAGTCATATTGTCATTTGGGTTGGAAAATATCCTCAAGGTCAGTTTCTGTGGGAAAATGCTGCCAAGTCCATCACTAAACTATGCCTCTAAGCATCACATCTACAAGCCTTTTAAGTGCCTCTTGGCTTGGGGCTTCCATTACTTCCATGGACAGCCTGTTCTAATGCCTGACATCCCTTTTGGTGAAGAAATTTTTTGTACTATCTAATCTAAATCTCCCCTGGCACAGCTTAAGGCCATTTTCTCTTGTCTTATTATTTGTTAGTTGGGCGAAGATACCAACCCTCTTCTCACTACAACTTCCTTTTAGGTAGGAATAAGGTTTCCCCTGACCCTTCTGTTCTTTAGGCTGAACATCCCAAACGCCCCCATCACTCCTTATATGACTTGTGTTCCAGACCCTTCACCGGCTTTGTTGCTCTTCTCTGGACATGCTTCAATGTTTCAAAGCTTTATTTGTAATGAGGGGCACAAAACTGAACACAGGACTTGAGGTGCAGCCTCAACAATGACAGGTACAGGGGAATGATCACTGCTTTAGTCCTGTTGGCCATTCTATTTATGATTCAAGAAATCCCTTGTATCAGAAATCACCTTTATCAGAAATGTCTGGTGTCTAGTTCTGGCATATTCCCAGATCTGGATTTTTACAATATTTTATGTTTAATCAATGGTTTCCTTAATTTGTGTGTTATTAAAATGGTTTTCAGCTACAATGTTGTTTTTTGTTTGTTTGTTTTGTTTGGTTTTGCAGCAGTGAAGCCAGTTAGTAGTTGAATGGCAAGCAGTAAAATAGAAATTAATTTGAAGATCCAAACAATGGTTTTTAAAGTGTATACTCTAAAAGCATAACAAAATAGTATGTCTTTTCTTACTAAAACAAGAAATCTTGTTGCTCTTTCATAACCTGCAAAAAGGTTTTTTCCTGTGGAATAATAACCATTTTAAGATATTGGCTATATGCCTCTTATTTTGTTTAACACTTTTTTGTCTGTTGCATTGAATACAATGGCATAGCTCTGTAAGAAAGATAGTGAGGAAGATACATCATCCTGATTCCACTAACTCAGAATTTTTTTTGTTTTCATATCTGGGGAATTTCCTTTGGGAATGCTTCATCAATTAACAGAAGTTCATGGGTCATTATGTTGCCCGCAGAATGATCTATTTTCCCAATTGAATTTTGCATTATAATATTTGCCATATTATTACTAGAGCCTTGCTATACATTCATTAGTATTCTTAAGATTGGATAACAATTAGAATTTAAAACAAAACTTTTGCAGACATACCACTTGAGTAATCCTAATTTCAATACTAGAAATAAAGCGATAATGAATTTCCTGAAATGCATCTCACAACGAATTAACAGCAATATGGAGAAATGAACTTGAACAGGTGAAGAATTTGATGTGACATTTTCATTATCTGTTAGTTAATGTGTTTCCTCCAATCCAAACTAAATGAAGTTATAGAAATTCATGATTTGCAGTCACTGGCAATACAGACAAACATGCTGTATTCATGGAGGTAAATGCTCAGCAGTTATACAAATTACAACCTCACAATTCACTTTCCTTTAATAAACGTTTGTATTGTTATCTAGATTATTTAAGTACTCCTTTCTTCAGCATTAAGAAAAAAAGTTTTGCAATTCAAGAAACTGAATCATTACTCATAGTTCTGTTATGTCATAGTTTTTGAGAAAGAAATTTGCCTAGTTACTGAATGACAATATGTACCACACTGTTCCTTTTGTCCTTTTTGCTTTATCTGTATTATCTCCACCTCAAGACTGATCAGATATATTAAAGTTTTTCACAGCTAGGTTGACCTAATTTCTTTAGATTATTTCATTCACCTTTATATGTGATTTTGTAAAAATCAAATTGCTGTTTCAAATTTATTTCTGCAAAATACAACTACATACAATGACTGGTTAAATTTGCTGAAGATTATCGCAGTGCCAGCCCAAAGACAGTAACATTTGAACGTAAGTTCAAGGACATCCATACTAACAGTCCCACCTGCCTGGGAATTTGTTGGCCACACCAAAACCTATCAGAATGTGTGCAGCAATTTAATAGTATAAAAAATTATCTATGCTTTTTTTCCCCTTTTTGATTACTAGTACATTGCA
Source organism: Alethe diademata (assembly GCA_025584955.1). NCBI lineage: Eukaryota > Metazoa > Chordata > Aves > Passeriformes > Muscicapidae > Alethe > Alethe diademata. The sequence goes on along the minus strand of JANRMJ010000054.1, from coordinate 58,413,747 downwards.
GTGTATTTGTCTGTTAGTTTAGAATAATGTAAGTAATTTCTGTTTGTTCAATAACATATCATTTAAATAAAGAGGAAAAAATGTTGTGTGTGGACCAATATGAATATAACTACTGAGAATTTTCCTGATAGTTGTAATGCCCCAATCTACCCAGCAGCTTTAGGTAAAGGTAGTTGGATTTACCCTGAGCAGCAAGGAGGAGAAACTATAACATTTTCCAGATGTTCAAAACCAACTTTTACTCATCAGTCAGCCCTTCCTCCATTCTCCAGCAAACAATAGTGATTTTTAAGGGAAAATAAGGCAGTATTTTTGTTGCATAATAGTTATACTCCAAAAAGTAATATTGTAAAATAAAACTAAACAGAACATTACAGTCAAAAAAAAAAAAAAAGGAGGAAAAAACCTTTTCATTTTCTTTTCATTCTTGACTATTGAATAATCATTGATCCACATCTTGTTTGGGATTGGTAGGCTATATGCAGTTATAGAGTCCTTAAGAATTAGACAGTCTTCCTGTAAGAGTTTTGCCAGGTTCTACATATCCTTGTACTCTTTTTTCTTATACTGGTGAGTGAAAAAGCAAAGTCTGCTTTGGATAATCCTGGGGACAATCTCAGACAAAAGGTACCAGCTTCTGACATCATCTGGACAGGGATTTTGAAGGTCTACAGCATTGGAAAGGTTGGAGGGAGGAAATATAGAAGAACCATTGCTAGAAAGAAAGCAGAAAAACTCTTGTGGTGCTTGGGGGGACATAAAGGTTGAACAGGTCTCTGGCTCTCACTATGAGCAACATTCACAGGTGTGATTTGGGAGTTTTTACAACAAAATAGAGAAAATAATGTAAATTAATGTACAATCAGTATAGACTTGAGTATCGTTCTATGTTTCTATTTAAAGGATAACTTAGATAAGTATTAAAGGGATAATGGGGTTGTGGTGGGGTTTTGAAGTGAAGGTGGGTCCTTTGTTTGTTTGTGGTAGTGATGGAAAATAATTTTATTTCATCTGATTAAAATAAATATTGATAGTGTTGGAAATCATAATTCTTAGGTTGTGAACATAGAGAACTATCAGAAGAAATAAGGATTTCATGTATTTTTAAGTTAATTGCAGTGTAAAGTAAAAGCACTCTCAAAGAGTCATCCTCTTTCTTCATGTATTCACAAAGTATAATACACCACACCACAATGAACCATCAAGGAGTAAACAGTGAGGGAGAAGGAAAAACTGTTACTAGAGCATTAGTTCAACAACCCAATACTTCTTAACCAACAGTTTAAGTAAAGGCATGTAATTAAGCAGGCAAATTTTGCAGAGTATTCTGAGCTGGAAGGGAGCTTCAAGGATCCAATCCAACTCAACTGGATGACCCATTCAGGGGTTAAACCTGCAACCTTGGTGTTATTTGCACAATGCTTTAAACAACTGAGGGAGTCACAGAATTGAATTCTTACTTTTCCCATTCCTCTGCCTACACCCCCCCTCTATCACTAATTTGGAGATTAAACAATGAGAGAAGGAATTGAAGAGAAAATATGATATGAAATTAGTAGACATTTCTAAAATCCCAAAGCATTGAAGACCAACAGTTTGTAGTCTCTCAGACTGCACTGTAAAACATCAATGGCTTGGCTTCTCTACAAATTCAGAAGAGATAAAAGATCCTTGACTTGTGTTAAAACAAAAACTGAGATCAAGAGTAAATGTCTCCAAAAGGGATGAAAATTCTTTTTCTACTTCCAGAGGTTGGATGGTAGTAAAATGTCTGATAGCATTGTCTGATAGTACTGATGTAGTTTTTATGTCTACTTCTATGTTCCTGGTCATATGTTCCACTTCTGATTTTACTACCAAGGACAGATAACACAGCAGTCTACTTTGCTTTGACTAAGTGACTATTTTTTAAAAGTCCATTAATTTGTATCAACAACTGCTCTGCTCATACTAGATTTTGGTTTTGGGGGTTTTTTTCATATTCAGGAATATTTTAATTTCTGATTATGGCCGCATGAGACCATTGACAAAGACTGAATGAAGGCTACCAAAAGCTAGATTATTTTTGACCTTTATATACTATACACTACTGTGATTTTCATCTATCTAGGCAATTTCCAGGGTTATGCTGTACATACATGATTCTGGAAAACACTGAAGAAATGAAGAATGATTTTCTTCAAATGGTACAGCTGTTGCATTTACATAGCCAAGTACATTATATCAGATAGGACAAATCATACCTCCCATTTTAGTATATATAGACTTGAAATACAAGTGGTATTTAAAGTTAATGCATGACTCCACTTATTTTAATTGTCATACAATAAAGATTGTGCTCTCATAAGAGATCTGTGAGTAGTGTGGAGTTTAATTTGATCTTTTAGCATGTAATGAAAACCCAGTCCTTAGGGATTCTGACATAATTGAAGTTCATCTCTAATGTTACTGAACTCAATTTGTATGCAGTTTTCTTTTTTTAATGAGAAATAATTGTAAGACAATTATAAGATGCATAAAGAGAAAGATGAGAAAAATAAACTATATAAATTCTCACTTTTTGTATTTAAGCATCAATGCTGACTAAAGTAGATGAAATGAGAAACACTGTACAATTTATAATCACTCTTCAATGTCTTGAAATAAAAATGAAGTTAGTTTAAAATGTATTTTAATGAGTAAAAACATCTAGACCCATTAAAATAGATCCAGAATATTATCCTTTTAATACAGTTGGAAAAACACTTGAACTTGAGTACATAAACTTCTGATGTATGGCTTAATTTTAATAATTGCTCACAATGAAATGAAACTTGCATAAGGAAAAGGAAAAAAAAGGAATAAAAAAAACTAAAAAAAAGAAATGAAAAGAAAATTAAAAATAAAAGAAAAAAGATAAAGAAGAGAAGAGAAGATAAGAGAAGAGATGAGAAGAGAAGAGAAGAGAAGAGAAGAGAAGAGAAGAGAAGAGAAGAGAAG
>JANRMJ010000054.1:58371019-58410668 GCA_025584955.1 Alethe diademata | reverse complement strand
GAAAAGAAAAGAAAAGAAAAGAAAAGAAAAGAAAAGAAAAGAAAAGAAAAGAAGACAAGACAGAATTAACAGAGCTACTAAGTAGGAAAGGAAGTATACTTGAACAAAGTAGTTACAAAATATGTGAAACAGAAGGGCTTGGTAGAAAATGGCTCTTTATTTCCATAAACAAATTCAATCTAAACTGCTCATTCTTAAGCTTCTTTCAGAAAATCTGGGAGTTACTTGCAAGAAATTTGGTAACACATACTGTTTCTAAAGAAAGCAAATATAGGCTATACATTGTGATATCACTGCCGTAGGCATCCTAAATATGGACTTTCCATATCTGACATACATTTTTCTAGAAGAGGAAAGAAGAAACACACATTCTCCCAACTACTACTCCCATGTAGTGAAGAGTGATTTTGCACTTAAATATAAATGTGTTTCATTAAGTGATGGATCCAGGAATAAAATTTATTTAACTATTTTCTGCATCTTCCTTTGTGCGTCATCTGGAAAGGCCCACAGTTAATCTTCCCAAGCAAAAATGGTTACAAAATTTCATACAATAATGAAAAAAGTCTGTTACGGTCAAGGTCTCTTTTGAGGTATCTGGACAGATTACAATGTCCAATACCCAGCTTTTTGTGTACGTTTGAACTTTGGTAAGTATGACAAAAAGGTTTATAAATTGAAACAATGCAGATTTTTATGCTTCAAAAATTTCTTTATAATCGTTAGAGAGAACTCGGCTCTTATAGGGTGAATTTAATTTGGATTCTTGTAGACTATCAATTTCATAGTAAGGAAAAAAGTCCTCGTACTACAAAAGAAGAGGGAATAGTTTTAGATTCCAGTTTAGAATTCATAGAGATGCTTGACTATATTCCTGAAATTCTTATCTAAGTTCATATGACACATAAGTTACAAAGACTACATATCTAACTTATCCTATTACTTCATGTTTCTAGTTGTATCTGAGCACCATTTTGTCTCACAGTCACTTTGAGCATCCATCTAAGCCAGTATTTTTATTTTAATGCCTTCTACTGTCCTAGCCTCTACAAACAGCCACTCCACAGAGGCAGAAAGACTAATTAAATTAGGATTATTGCTAAAGAAATGCAAATTTCTAGTTTAAGATGTCCCTGCTCATGGCAAGGGGGGCTGGACCAGATTATTTTAAAGATCCTTTCCAACCCAAACAATCCTATGATTCCATGGAAAGTCAATGGTTCAGAAACAGCAGAACTGTTCTGTGGATACTAATCAGATACGAGGTGACTTCACTTGGAAACTGAATGAAATCAGCCACATTATATGTTAGGGTTTTTCATTTCATAGATGTGGTTTTAGCTCAGCAAACTCTCTAGGAATTTAAATGGGATCCACTTCTTAATTCCAGATGCTTAGAATGCACACAGACATCTGAGTTAGGCACTGCAGGCTATCATTATAGTCACTTACCCTTTACTGTCAAGGGATAAATATGGATACATTTAGAGAGTGATTATTTTAATCCTAAAGTAGCTGCCTGAAAAAGGGTACACTAATTGATCCTCAGAAGTATTTTTTTTAAATTTATTGATCATAAGGTATGATGATGAAGACGACTAACTCAGTATATAGAATTATAGCATTAGGGGAGAAAAGTTGACCCACTTGCACACATGGTGCTACAGGAACTTTGACAGACTGCTGACTGATTTATGTAGGGCAGAAAATGTGTAGTCAACATGGGGGGATGGGCAACTAGAAAACTGTCTGACAGTCCCCTAAGGGAAGGAATAGAAATCTGAGGATTACTTTGAATTACCTTTTAAATTATTGTAGGGAACCTTGTATTTAGTTTTGCCAGCTTTCTTTTTCTCAACTAATCAATAAGGTGTTAATTCAGACTGTGTTTTGCATAATCACAGTGAGATTTACCTTCAGCTTCTTGCTATCAATAAATTAATTTTGTGTTAGTAGTATTTTGTATGAGGTTTTTTTCCCTTCTTTTTCTTCTCTCAGAAGCACACCCTAGTAACCTATGAAATAGAAGTTTTTTTCTGCAGACATCAAGATTTTTTTCCCCTTGAGAAAATGGACTGGCACCAAGAATTTAAAAAAAAAAAGAAAAGTATAGCTGCCTGGGAAAGTGACATTGTATGGAAGACTTAGAGGTGTGGGGTCATGGTAAATCCTGTTTTGAGGAGTCAAAGGTCACAGCCATCCTTGCTGAGCATCAGATACAGAGCAGCAGGGGAGAGGTGAGGTCCAGGGACAGGCGGCTGTTAACACTACTAGGAGATGACAGCTAAGAGAGAAGTGGAGATTATGAAGTAATGAGGGTAAGTTCATTGGTTTTGTAATAGGTTCCTTGTGTGGTTATTACCTGTTCAATGCCTGGTTGATGTCACCTCTGCTTCCATGAAAAAATTAAAATACTAATGGATTCATATTCTGTCTACGCTTAGCAAAAACCATTGCAGAAATGCAAAAAAACCTACTCAAACCAACTAAATGCAACACCTTGAGTGAGATAATTTTTCAAAGTATTTCCTTTCCTTTTATGGAAATTTTGATTAAGTGTTTTCCAGTAGCACTCCATCATATATAACATTACATAACTTTGTGAAGACTGGAAAAGTTAATCATGCTACAAGACATGGTGAAAGTTTCAGAAAGAAAAACGTAATTAATCCAGAAAAAGAAAGTCAAGGCTGGGTTTTTTGTCATTGTTGTTTGATTAGTTTGTGATTTTGGTTTGTTTGTTAAGTAACACCAGAACATGTTGCTATGTGTATTTTTCCTAGACAGAAGTTGTTCAGACTTCCTGTATTTATTTTATTCCATCTGTAGTCTTCAGCATTTTATCAGAATGATAGAAGGGTGCTGTAAGAATTAACTATTACTAATTGTGAAACAACATGATAGAAGTTATACATATCTGAATAAGCAGAATCCTAGCAAGTTTTATGATTTACAGAGTAGAATATATTCCTCTAGAGATAAAGAAGAGGTGAAATGAACTCAAAATTATTTTGCAAAGATGAAATTCAGAGAAAAGAGTGTAGTCCATAAAAGCTATTATTATCAGTACCACAGTGATTTTAGCATTCTTCCCAGACACTAATAAGGATATTTGTTGATCATCACATGTATATTCATATTTTTAGAAATTATTACATTCCTATAATTTCACATGATTTTCTGCATGATCTTTTTTGTTGTTGTTGAACTAGATAACCCTTAATTTTGTTGATCAATCAAGTCAAAGCAGGCAAAATGGTCTTTTTGACATGTGTTGGATATTTTTAAGTTAAATTGACGTATTAAGTTATGGCTGTCAATCAATTCCTTATCTGGAAGGTATAGTAGACATACTTGTAGTTTAAATCCCAGGGAGCAGCAGGTTCCATGTACTACTGTATGGTGAACAAGATCTGTGAAATATTTCATGCTGATATATGCACAGCTTGACAACAGGAAAAATAAGCAACATAGATGTTCCTTGTGATGTTAAAGTGACAAAGCAAAGTAAAGAACAGCACAAAAGAAAAAATACACCAGGTGAAGCAAAAATACCAAATTCATTTGAATTGTCCTTGCTGTGAAGGTTATAGTGAGCTCCGTTATATTTAAATTCTCGTCTTGCAGTACTTTAGACATAGTTATTTGGAGTACTGCTTAGAACCACCTGAAATATTTACCCAGACATTGGCTTTCCACACATCATATAATTGAACGTTTTAAATGCCAGAAGGTGGATCTTGGCATAAGACTTGTTCTGTTCTTTAAATATTCCTTTTATTTCTCATTTCTGCACTTCCAGTTCTGTTAAATGATTGTGTAGCTCTTCATATCCAAGAAAGTCAATTAATTTAAAACACTCTCTTGTTTTCTGCCTGCCTCCTAAATACCACACATCTGTTTAACTAGGGCAACAGGGTGGACATTTCCAGAGTAAATACAGTTGTTCACACAAGGATATCTGTATTCCCAGAAAGGAAATCACTCTTTTGAGATTTGCACAAATTAAAATGTCTGTACAAATAATATTTTCCAACCAAAATATAGATTACATTCTGCATACTTAAATCAGGATTTGCACTTTGAAAAACTATCTTCTCCTTCGTATTGCTATTTACTTCTACATAAAAGCAAGTAACCAGTGAACAAGCACCAAGGAATTTTCAGCAAGGGCAGAATGATCATCAGCTTGTTGCAGCAGTTACTGTTTGAGAAGGGGTTTGGACTAGATCATCTCAGGAAGCACTTTTCAACCTTGATTACTCCTTTTCTATGAGTGTAATATTGATGATGAAATATGTAATTTAAAAAAACAAAAACCAACAAATAAAACCTGTAGTACTCTCACTTGCAAAGCTACCCCTATGTGTTTGATATTATAAACCCGAAGGACAACGTAAAGACCTTGTGCTGAGATTTTGCACTGCAGTCTGATTAGAAAGGCATTTTGACCATATCAAGATATTCCTTAGTTTCTCTTTTGAAAGTATTAGGTCAGGAAACATGGGTGTAAGACATTTGGAATTAATGACCCAGCTACTTAGACGGCATATTATGTTTTTAGAGTTGACATGATATTTGAAATTTTTCACCAGCTTATTTAGAATTGGTAGCCAGTCTTTTAGAATATTAAGAGGCAGAAGTTCTCTATCCATCTATTTGCGAAAAAGAAATTCTCTCTTAAGAAGTATTCTTGAAGTAACTTTTGAAATTTTAATTTTGATGGAAAAAGCTTACAGAACATTTTTTTATGTAAACCTTAACTTCTGTCATAATGTGAGGCACTGCAGATATAATTATTTGATATTGCAGTTACATTCCATCTTAATTCTTTCAGTAATATTAAGATATTTGAGTAACATACTCAAATGTTATCCATACCTGTTCTGGAAGGAGACAAGAGTCACAGAACAAAACAGACACTGTAGATTCTATTATTAATTACTATGCAGAAGTAATGACAAGCAATTTACTTTTGATAAAAATATCATACTGTAACTTAGGTTATAATGAGCCGTATGCTGCAATTACAATGTAAATTGATAAATTCTGAAAGTATCTTGGAAACCATGTACACTAACAAAGTACTCTTGAAATATTCTAGTGACAAAGAAAACAAAAACAACAGCAAAACCGTCAATTCAATAAAATATTTCAGCTGAATTTCGGTGCATAGGAAAGCATAGCCCTGGCTTTTTGTCTTCCTAAGGATCCACTAACTTACAAAACAAAGCTCGTTTATGTCACACAGCTCTTTACAAGATGATCCTTCATAAGCTTTTTTTTTAAAACCTCCATTCAGCAGTGAAGTTGTTCACATTATTGACTTTCTGCACAACATGCTTTCATTGTAATCTCGGAATCTCATTTGAGATGTCATGGAGCAATTTTATTTCTCAACAATAGTATTTATGAATTTCATTGTGAAATAATCAGTTTAACCACTGCAGGAAAAACATGCTCTTTACAGTATTGAAAATCAAATTAGATTGGTGTTTTTCTGAACATTACTCTGATTCAGCAGATTAACTTATCCTGAGGCCTTATGCTCAACTAAAAAAACCCAAAAGGAAATTACTTTTTGTTTGTCAACGTCATATATCTTTGTACTCCTAGATATCCCAGATGCCTTCTAGTTATTTCTTTTAAAACAGCTAATCAAGTTTCCAAACAGCTAAGCTATTAAATAGAATTTCATTCTATGCAGAAGACTGCAAGTGCTTAAAATCCCAATGACTCTTACTTCAATAGAGAATTGGAAGCAGCTAAAATTAATATATGTCTTGTATTACAAAATGAGTAGATTAGATGTTTACAATTATTTTTCTTAATTCCAAAATCCATTAATTTGCAACCTATTAATTAGTAAAAGGAAATGGTGCTTACCTTAAGGTAAAATGTGGGGAAAAGGTCCAATCATAACTCATGAATGCTTCCCAAATGAAAAGTTTTCTCTTCTTTAGAAATATATTCAGTAGGCATCAAAAGTATGTCATTATGAACTCATAGACCAACTTGATTGTTTTCTGTAGTGACAAGAGATAGACTGTGGGGTTCTCCTTTGTCCCCTGCAATGCAGTGTTTTCTAAATAAAACCCCAATCTACAAACAAAGAAAAAAAATAGAAAAAATAATAAAAAAAATAATTTAAAAAATGTGAAGAAAAGCTGTAGGACATAAGGAAACTGAGATTCAAATACATAGCTATGTTAGTGATGTGAATATCAAAGTAATTTTTTCAAGTTATATCAAAGGTACAATTGTAATTAAACTAATTTCTGATATATTAATGAGCATTGTGGAAAATGATACTATAATGTGATGAAAAATTCTCTTATGCATTCCATTAACTTCAGAAAGGGGATGTTACTAGTTGAAGATATCTGATGATACAAAACTAGAAAATGAATTGTCAATTTAAGAAAAAAGTATCCAAAGAGGTAGTGTGAGATTGACTACAAACAATATAAACTATAGATTATATATTTTTCCTGAAACACAAAGGACAACACCATACTTTGTGATGGCTTTACATAATTAAATGCTAAGCTTAAATAAAATTTAAAGATTAAAATTTATGCTGAAAAACAAGGAAGAAATTTCCAAGCTGAAGATGGCTTTCCATTCTTAGCATAGACTAACACTGTTTTCATGCAATGTTTCATAACAGTGGAAGAAACATAATATTCTATATTGCTTTCTATCAGATTCTGTGAAATTTTTAGGACTGGACATAAGATTTCAGTCAGAAGACCAATGAAACTACATCTATTATATTCTCTTCAGAAATAGATTGATTAGGAAAGTCATTGCTAAATTTGATTTCATCTAAGGAACCAACTGACCTCCTGCAGCAAAATATAAACCATGTTCAAGTACCATTCTTCCTGGATATACTCTTCTCTTTCACCAAGACCTAGGTTCCTTTTATTTTCCCCCAATCTATAAATGTCTTTTTCTGTTATGATCTTGGGAAACCTTGGTGATAACTCTCTGCTATGGATGTCTTTCTACCTGCAGAATGATTTCCTGCCAAATTCAATTGAGATCTCTGTCTTGAGTGACCGACCGCTTAATATATGGCAGACAAAGTGTAGAAATTCCACTTTCACAAATAGTGAATCAGGACGTGCTCAACAACAGCAAGACGTTGAATATTCTACCTCTCCAACCATCTCTTATGTAACAGGTATTTGTATTCCAGTTAAAAGAAAAAAAGAAGTTATCCTACATAACCATTATTTTGGAGTTGTTGGTTAAACCACTTTTGTTTATATTCCTTTGCATATCATTCCTGATACTTTTTTCTTTCTATCTCAAAAACGACTAAAAGGTACTAGACATATTGGATGTCTTCTAAGATTTTAAATAATTTTTTCTTGGAAATTTATGCACAGTCATCTGAATCACAGGAAACAATTAAGAGATTACAAGTTTATCTTGTTTTTTACACTTCCTGCAAGTTGCAAACTGCAACAAACTGAATATCTATTAAGTTCAAAATATTGCATTTACTTTTAAACTAACTGCATTTGTATTCTTCTATGTAAATTGTAAAAATAACTTCATGGGATCCTGGAAATTAATGCCAAAGGATGCTTCATGGTCAACAAGGGAAGACTAACTGATGTAACCTACCTAGATTTCTGTATGGCCCCACAAGTAATCCTTACCTCCAAGCTGGAAAGAAGGCTTTGAAGGGTGGACTATCCAGTGGATAAGAAATTAGCTGGATGGATACAGCTGTTGGAGGCTAGTGATGAGTGGTGTTGCCCAGGGCTCTGTCATGAGACCAGTGCTTTTCAGTAGCTTCAATGAAACAGGCAGGGACATCGAGCGTACCCTCAACTTCCTGTACAGAGCAGACTCCTGACAGGTTAGGTCAGGAGGTGTTTCACAGCATACATTTGCCAACTTTTTGAAGTTCAATTCAATAAGCCATATAATATTTCATACTAGTTTAATTTAAATGCACAACATAAGAATATAAGTAAATAGAACTTCAGAGGGCATTGTGAATAATTACTATCACTAGGGTGCAAAAAATGTTTATTCAACATTCCCTGTTTTCCTGCCCTTTAAAGTAATTCTTCATAAAGAGGATTTTTTAAATTGAGATGCTAATTTCTTGATATTTGCATTAAAAATTACATAGATAAAGTTCCCTACTACCAACCACCTCTCACCCTTTCTCTTGTAAAAGTAGAAAGAACCATTTTTGTCTCATGAGGTGAACAAATTTAGAAGATGTAAACATCCATATATATGTTCAACCCATGTGTGCTTTTGAAAGCTCTGAGTGGTAATTACATAATGGATAAGATGCTATTTTCAAATACTGAATTGTCTGATGCACTGCATGCTTAAATGACCTTAAACTTTCAGATTCACATGAGTTTGTTCTGATTTGAAAAGAAAATCTGAAGTGAAAAGATTTATACTAAGTAATTTTGGTCTAAGATTTCTTTTCATATTTATTTTTCTACATCAGAGTTTGGTTAAAATTCAAGGTTATTTTCAATAATTGCTTTTGCTTTAACTGTAATTTTTTTTTGTACTTCTAGTTTTCTCCTTGTATAGAAATGTCAATCATGACACAATGACGTACCATGTTACTTATATTAAGACTTTATTAATGGAAAAACCCCAGAAAACAGTAAATTATCAGATTATATAATATCAATTATTCATCCAACTTTTACATAAATATGGAAAGTTTTGGATAAGAAGAGAATTTTAAAATTGAAAAATATATTAAGGCAGAAAGTAAAAGCCCTTAGTTACCTGATAAATATATATGAAGCCCTCCTTTTTCTCTTTGTACTCAGCAGCTTAGGTAAATCTTGAAGCAATATTGATATCTACATCAGCTGTATTATTATAGTACTATGTAAAATCTGCCTCATACATTTTCCACTTTGAGTTCAACATATACATATAGTTGGAAGATATTCCAGTCACATTAGTTTTCAAGAGTAATAACAGAACAGAAGTGAAAAAAAAAATTCTCAATCTAGCAACAAATAAAACCACTACTGTAAAGTTTAAGCTGTCATTTTTGGTATAGCATGTGCATTGTTCTGTAATAAAAATCCAAAGTGCACAGGTGCTGGACTGCCAATTTATTTTCACCTTCTATTCAGTTAATAATCCATAAACTCCATCTATTACATAGCTGTGTCCTCAGGCCACTTCAGTGAGTATTAAAAGATTTCTTTTTCCAGGCTCTTATACAACTATAATATCCTAATAAACTTCACACACATCAGATCTAAGGTTGGAGTTAGATGCTGAACTCCTGTTTCATTCAATGCTTCATCTTTTTCAGGATCTATGCGACTAAGGTTCTTCATTAAAAGAAAGTAAAGATATTGTCTATTACTTTAGCTTTTCTTTTCTAAGAAAAATTTCTTTTCAACTTTCCGTGGTAATTTGTATTTGTCAGTCTTTGTCAAATATGGATTAGTTTTGAAGGTGAAAGCATACTGACTCTTAAGTCCTACAGAAAGACATTCAGTTTTTCATACATACAATATTTCCAGTAAACCAAATTGTTGGTGATTAAAAGGCAATTTTATAGCCCTGTTGGGGAGTTTATGGAGGAGTTTATAGTGGGCTGCAGGAGCATAGTGAGGTAGGTAATGGGTTCTGACTCTGAGTTTTAAAAGAAGATGCATCATGTGCAAATACAATCCATTGAAATTCAGATTAACATACCCGTGATACCTCTGCTCTCCTAGTTCATGTCATTAGTCCTGATTTAGGATCCTGATGACTATACCAGTTTTTCAGGAATGAATGATTTAGATTGCGTAAAGGATCGTCATCAAAGGTATTAGCAAAAGCCAGTTTAATATGATGGCAAAGTGAAATTTGGCAAAGATTCAAACACACACAAGAAAATTGGATTAGAATTGAGCTAGAATGATTGATGTAGAGACTGTAAACAAGAAAGTGTCAAGGACACACTCCTGTTGAGTTGTGAGATTCAGAGTGGACTCGGTAGATTTCTAAAGTCCTGATGGATCTTAGGTGTGGCTGGGTCCTATCTTAGTCTTAGACTTGGACAATGGTTTATATGTAATGGAAGAAATGGAAACAAGGGATATCTCTGCTTTGGATAAGGGTTTCTGAGTCTCAGTTACGGAAACTCAAACCTTTAATATTTTTGCTCAAGTACAGAATTACATGGTGTGCAATCCAGCAGCAATTCAAGAGCTCAAATTTGGTTCATCCAAAGGTCTGCCATTAATAGAAGTTCTCTCTGACCCAAAAGGCAACCTGAGAGGTATCCCAGCTCAAGAGGATATTACTGTCACCCAGCCACACTGCCTAGAAGGGATAGCTCAATGTGTATTTGTACATCAAATTACCATGTTTTTCCTAAGGGATGTTATCTGAGTCTTTAACTTATTATCATGAGTCTGGACACATAAAATAAATTAAAATGAGAATAATGTGGCTACTAGAATATAAGTACAGAAAATAAGGTAAAATATTCTGCTAGGAGACTAGTATTTAAAAGCAGGAATGCTCTGGGATATGGTTTACATAACTGACTTTGAAATCTCTCGCAGTCTTCAGCTCCTTGGATGTTTGATATAACTGTGTTTTCCAAGCTTACTGCCACAGGCAACTTCAAAAAATAAAATCAAAGCTTCCTCTCAATGTTGTAAATATAAAAAGAGTACAATGTCACAATATGGTGCTGAGTATTTCTTTCAGCCAGAGGCGCTCAAGTTCTGATGTGTGTGGTAGCACAGGCACATTCTCACCAGCTCCAGTATTGCTATTCCAAAGCTATGGGAAGAATAGCATTTTAGCCACATCCCTCTAGCAGTGTTGCCATGTATTTAAACAGTTCCTTACCATTTGGATTCTGGGAAGCAATTCACTGTAGCTTGTAATTGTACTTCAAGTATCTTGATATTCTTGAAGAAAGAACTAGAAACTTTCCATATGACTTTATTTTGTACATCTTTGATTTTGTACAGCTGTAGACCGAGACAGATAAGTCTCTACAGATGTTTAGGATTGTTGTTTTCTTTCCATTAAATGAAATCAATCATGGTACATCATACATACATATATACCTATGTTTATATGTGTGCTTGCATACACAAATATGCACATCATGTTTAATATGAAAGCTAGAATCAAGGTGCTGGATTGTGAGACAAAAACTAGTTTCTTGGTTCTAACGGAATTCAGGAGAACTTCTAAATCAATTGAGTATAGTGATCATAGGAAGCTCCTCTAACAAAGATCTGTTCTTGGTCCTGGAGAAGCTATCCTTCTGCAGGAGAATTTATGATTCCTATGAAAAAGTTTCTCACTCTTAAATGTGTTTTTGTTCAAGTGCTTCTTCCCCAGATTCTAGTTGTAATATAGCCCAGTTCAGAAGCGAACCAAGATGCAAGATAAAGCAGTAGAGAAAAGCTGCGAGAATCTCAATGAACTGCCTCAAAAGTGCCTTAGAAGGAATTGCCATGCTAGGAATTGCCAGTTCTGTTTTGCAGTCTTAATTGCTATTCAAAAATGAGAAGAAGACCTCCAGCTATGTTTTTTTTCTTACAACCCAAAATTAACCAGTCCATATCTTCCTCAACTTTTGCCAGAGAGCTGATTCTTAAGGAAGAATGGAGTTATCCTCTTGTCTTGGTTAGAACCCAGCCACCAATGAAGCCCCCACAGACATTCACTCACTTCCCCACCAGCAGGACTGGGGAGAGAATTGAAAAAGTAAGAACACTTGTGGGTTGAGTTCAAGACAATTTAATAGGGAAAGAAAAAATTGTGCATGCAAGAGAAGAAATACATGGAATCTATTCACCGCTTCCCATGGGCAGGCAAATGTTCAGCCAGCTCCAGCAAAGTAGGGTCCCATTACATGCAGCGGTGTCTTGCAAAGATAAACACCATCACTCTGAGTGTCCCCCACTTTTTCCTTCTTTCTCCGTCTTCTTATAGCTCGATGTCACTTTGGTCAGTTGGAGTTAGCTGTGCCTCCTCCCAAATTCCCAGGCATCCCCAACACCTTGCCAGTGTGGCAATACAAACAGCAGAAAGGCCTTGGCTCTGTGTAAACCCTGCTCAGCAATAACAAAAATCCCATCCTTTTTCTATCAACCCGGTGTTCAGTAAAAATTCAAAGTCAGCCCCTTACCAGCCACTGTGAAGCAAAGTAACTCTACCCCAGCACACTCATGCAAAAAGTAGTAGAGAAAATACAGCAACCAAATGAACAGCTGTATTCAGAGAAGAGTTTAAACATTTGGTAATAAAACAATTGAGAATCTTTTGAGATAGCTTTCTGTAAACAGAGACTGTATAGACAGAAGCTGTCTCTGTAGACAGAAGCTGTAGAGGAGGATTTAAAGCATCACTTGTACATACTCAGTGAGCACTGACTAACCTGAATACTTATGGAACTGGGTTCCTAGAGGGAAGAAACAGTACTTATAAAGAAAATATGCATCACAATGGATATATGAGGATGGGAGTTGGGAGGTTACTAGATAGATAAGCATCCATTCATATGCTCTCTATGTTTTTTCAAAGCTTGACTTTAATACTCTTATATTTTTCATATTTGTTGGAAGGAAATAATTCACTCACACTTCCTCTCAAATATATATAAAGCCGCTGCAAAGAAAATAAATTGAAATGCTGACTACAATAGAAGTCCTTAGGGTTTTCAGGACTTTTGCTTCATTGAAAAATGTAACTGATAAATCCAAACCTCCTTTGTGATGTTTTGGAGACAGACATACAAACACATACACACATACACACACATATCTATATCTTTATCTATATGGAAAAGGTGTAACAATATAATATTGATCTTCTAGCAGTTCAGAAGTTGATGTCCACATGGAAAATTCTGTACAGAGAATTAAAATTAAAATTAATTTTAAAAGGAAAAAATAAATAGAAAGCTCCACTCAAAGGTAATAAAACTATAAGTTCTGCTGTGTAGACATGGTTAAGCATTGTGACTTTTCTCCTGATATTATTCTTAAAAAAATACTTTTGGAGGCCATATCAACATGTCCTCAAACATATATTTTAAATTATTGGATAAGATTCCATAAACAGATCTGTCAAAATCAGGGAATATTTTGCTTCATGTAATCAAGAATAATTGTCATGTTGGTGATGTTGGAAAGAGTTTGTGATGCAGAAATGCAACATGTCTCTCCTATAGATTCACTCAGTCCAATAATAATGCTAATTATTTATTTAGCATATAACACCTATATTTTGTATTTCTTTCCCCAAAAAATGCAATCGATTGTTTAGAAAAGATGGCAGCTAAGTAAACAAACTCTTAACTTTTTGTTCAACACAGCAAAAAGAAAGGACTTCTTAATCTTAAAATCTGAAGGGTGGATGGAGGCCAGTAGGGAAAACCTGAAAGACTAAAGCCATGATTTAGAGACTTCCTCTTTAGTGCCCAGGAACAGAAATTTCCATAAAGAGAAATTACTTTCTGAAAAGAGATTAATTGAACTTACAAAATAATTTAATTGTTCTGATTCCCTATGAGTATATTCAGAGTTTTACCTGCGTATTTTAGTAATCGGAGAAAAGATTTTGAAGACACAAAAAGCAGTCAATCATGCAGGCTTAAAAGACATTTTGTGAAATTCTTTTCCCAGTATAGGTTCTTAATTTCTTCTGAAGAGCTTTGGTTCTTGGAATACTCTACTCTGATTTACACCTCAATGCCAGAGCCTCCAATTAACTTCATATTACAGGCAAAAGATTTTTGTTCTTTTTGTGATCCTGGTCTCATTCTTTACCAACATTTCTTCTCCTCATGCTTGAATGTTTGGAAAGGGGTGTTTTCATGTTAGTTTTCCAATTAAAGGACATTTCCACCAAGTAGTGTTTTTTTGTTTATTTTGTTTGTTTGTTTGTTTGTTTGTTTTAAGATATCCACAATGTAGGTGTAGGATGCATTTCCTTTGCAGAATCTCTGTGACTGATATTATACAATTAATATAGAAAATGAGAGGTAAATAATTGGAAAAGTAGGCAGTCTAACAGAAAATTCTGCTTTAGCAGATGCCCCTGCAATTATTCATCTGCTTTTGATTGTTCTGGATTTTTCCTAATTCTTCCTTATTTTTCTCTTCTACTGGAAATATGTTGATGTGTAGTGAAAGCACTTATAACCTGCAGAAATATTAAAGTTTGCCTTGCTTGTCTAGAGCTAAGCACCTCTGTTTGCATGAGATATCAAATATGTCAAACAATTATGTAATTGCTTTAGAGATTTCTGGAGAGAGCTGATTAACTTACTACTTATCTTCTGTTGAATAAAGAGTACAGCTGAGTCAGGAATTCAGTATGAGAGGAAAATTTCATAAGACTGGCAATTATGAGTAACTGATTATATTCCCACAGCAGAGGGTGAATGAATTAGTCCCTGGATCTCTCAAGGCATCTTTGAGTAATCTTGCAATATAGAAAATGTATTCCTCAGCTATTGATTTTGTCCTAACAGTTCACAAGGGCCTTGCTCCAAGATAGTTCTAGTCAGATAACTGATAACTAAGAAGGAATGACTCACATAAACATGTTTTTCTTGTGGCCTGATTAAATTTTAAGTCATACTTAACAAAAACAGTCATTAGGACTCCATGAAACTGAGTAGTACAGGGGCTATTAAATATTTATTTTATTTGACTGAATTATTTTCATAGAACTAAAAATTTGAAAAATAATTTTGATTAGAAGAGTCTTTTGGATGATATGCAATCCTCAATTGTCATTTTTTGAGTTTTTTTCAGTCACTGAAAGACTTTGGAAGTAAGATCCCTCTAATTTTCTCTCTATACACACACAGAGCTCATTTCCTAATTGCACATCTTAAATTGTTAGCTTATCCCATGTACTGGAAATTTAAACCTCTGAAATTCTGCATTTTAATTGGTTCAAGTAAAACATTCTACATAACAGATTTTCATGTATTTAAAGCATGTTTCTCTCTTCTGCACTAGAAACGTAACACTGACATGTACATATAAATATTTTTATTCATAATTTTTTTGAGTTTTGAATTTTTGTCAAGTGGCAATGATTACAGATATCCTTTTTTGTGCATAAGAAAAAAGCTTTTCTATTAGAAAATAGATTTTGAGGTATTATATTTCTAATAATGTGGTAAGAAAACATTTCTTGCTACTTTATGAAAATGCATCTAGAAAACATTTAGGAGAACTGAATTAAATACTACGATACAGTGAAAATACAAGGACTTTTCTTTTTAGTTTTTTATGTGCCAGTTACACTGAGTCATCCTGGTAATTGCATCAAAGCTTTAAATTCTGCCAAACTGACTGTTCTGTATAGTGCAGCCAGTGAAGTTCTTGTCTTACTTAAATCTTTGGAAGTTGTACTATATGCTTCAGGATGCTAAACACCTAATTTTTAAATTTTTAATTTTTTTGTCTTTTATTTTAAATTTCCATCTTCCATTGAAGCACTGTGGGTTTGGGTTTTTTTTTCTGTTTAAGAATTTTAATTATGGATCTGATTGCTGACACTATATGACATATAAACCTGTGATAAAACAAATAAATATCCTAAACCTTAATTCAGGAAAACACTCCTTTAAAACTACTGAAGTAATTAATTAGCAAATAATTACCTAAGTTCCCCTGAATTTGTTATCACTCCTTTTGTCTTTATCAAGGTACTTTTTTTAAACTTGGCTGTATTTTCAACCAATGTCTTTTATCCTTCTTGAACTACTGTTCAATTCAGAGAAGACAGACTCTAAGATATATTTCTTTCTTTGAAATAAAGGAATTATGAAATAAGGGATTTCATTCAGCTCATAACTGGAACTATCAAGTGAATTATTTTTTTAATAAACATTTGCAATTCCATACTGAACAAACATTCTGAAATTGAAAATATTGTTAAAAGAATTAAAAGAGCACAACTTCAACTTAGCTTTTCATCCACCCAGATCTGTTATTTATGAAGTTATCAAACATTTCAGGCTAAGAATTTCTGTAAAAACATAGTTTAAATAATTCCTGACATATTTGTTATAACAGCTGGTTTCTTTGCAAACTGCTGTTAAACCTTGGCCCAAGGTTCTTCTCTACACTCCTTCCTTGGATAAAATACAGCAACATATTTCAAAATGATAGCACTTGTTATGTTTCTTAGATTTTTCCGTTTCTTTTCACCATATATATGTACTGTCAAAAGCCACAAAAAAATTACTGCAGTAAGGCTCATATATGAACAGTGTACATATATTATTAAGATAAACTTAGAACAAGAGGTGCTATGTGTTTTTCAGTTCTTGCTGTTGCTGCACTATCCAGCTGTCAAATTCTGAATAATACTCAAGCATTTTAGAAACATTACAAATGTGTTATGAGTGCTTTAATATCTCACAAGATAGTTTTATATCCCAATAAAAAGAGCATTTACATTTTGCTGTTTGTATTTTTACGCTATTTAAGTGCCCAGAGAGTGAATATAGGACATTCTGTATTTATTGCAATGAGGTCGAGAGAGGCAATCTCTCTGCAAAGCTGCTGTACCTTTGCATATCATAGTTTCACAGGTGCCCTTAGTCTAACCTTCAGACAGACAGCTATTCCCTGTGCAAGCTAATCCAGCCGGGATGTCCCTCAGCAAATGTCAATTATGTTAAACTGTGTCAACCTCTATGTATTGTGTAATTTTCTATTCTGAATTATTGTCTACTAAATAGAGTCAGCTGCAAATATTGAACTCTTGCCATGCACTCTAGGGGAAGCAATGTAGAAAATTTATGCATTCTTTTAACATCAGCCAACTGGCCTCTTGCAGAGATGTGGAGAGTAATAAAAGTTATACAAAAGTATTGCATATACTATAAAGCTTTATGAAAGCAACAAATGCACTGTTTTTCATTTACTATATCAGCAATCTATTTAGTACTCTGTTGCCATTGAGACCAAGTAATGTAAATGCTTAACAGAAGTATCTCCATGTTTTCATTATACTGCAAGACAGAACATGCTTTCATATCAAGAAAATTAGACAAGGAGGGGTGTGATGTTCAATCCAGTTAAATTGCTATCCACCTATCAACTACAGAAATTAAGTTTACAGTTCAGTTTAGCAGTTGAGTATCTGCACTATGATACTCTGTCTTAGAAGCATAAATTCTGTAGATGTAGCTTGAGTAGCTATTCAATTTAACTGTTACAGTTATAGTATTCTATGGAAAGTTCTATGTAACTTTTGCAAAAAAATAATACATCAATTGCACAATTCTGTTAGCTTTAAATATTTAATTAGTTGTAAGAGGGGAAAGTTGTAAAAATATTTAGCCAAGCATATAATAAAAATGAGACAACTGTAAATATGTGCTTTAAAATAATAGTGGATATAATTTTATAAATCTACAGAATATATTAATAGTCATATTGTTGCGTTTAAGGTTAGCTGTTTTTCCCCCATTATTTTCCTGATTACTTACTTTATTCCATTCTTTGCCAAATAACTTGTAGAAATATATTAATCTCCCTATAGATTATATATATCTTCTTACAGAATGGTCAGGCAAAATGCACTTTGAAATATTTTTTCCCTGTTCAATTAAACAAATATTTAAACCATTTTTATTACATATTTTTATTATTTTTAATGTGCAAAAATAATTAATTGACTACATTATTAACTTCCAGAACACAATTTCTCAATGTCCTTAGAAGAAAATAATTAATATGCTCATACATGAACTACTTGAAAGGAAACTATTGAAACCACCAAGGATAACAATATTCTTTTGTGGTGTAAACAAAGGCAATTCAATAAGTTTAACTTGTTAGCAATTAACTTAACCTGAACACTACTTAGCCTACCTTCAAAGCAATATGTAGCTTATAAGTACATTCAGCCATGCAGAACAGGAAATGTCAAAGGAAAAGGCTAACAGTTTCATAGGAAACCTTAAGAGAAACAATGTATAATAAGCATCATGAGGCTTGACAGCTCTAATCTGTTGTAGGTAACCTTGAAACTTGCAAGGACAGACTGGTATATTAGAGTGTTTTATTTGAGAAGTCATAAAATAAACTGTTCAGACTTTATCGATGTATTTGCTTAAAAGAAATATATCAAATCAACTTTCAAAAGGGTAACTTAAAACAGTATCTTTGTGTAGTTTTAGAGAAAAGTCGTTTTTTCTTTAGCCTCAATTTGAACCTTTTGTTTCCTGCTCTTCTGCAGATCTTCTACTTAATAGATCTGATGCAGATCTTAATAGATGTTACATAAGACCTGTTAATGAAATGTTTACTTGTGCTTTAAGGTATAACCCTTTGCTACAAAAAGTTGTTTTTTGTTGAAAGCCATAAACAAAATGTGGTTGAAAGACCTCCCAGCCTTTTCTTAATTGCACTTGCACTTTTTGAAAAAAAATAAAATAATCTTCCTGCTTCCCCTGATACCTCATTAAGCGGCAAGGTGTTTCTCCACATAGGAAGAATTAATCAAAGTAGTTTCAAATTGCTTAGGTTAATTCCATGAAATATTTTAGACATGGCAGAGCCTAATTTTTGGGCATATTTTCACTTTATCAAATCTTTTGCTCAAGTTGTACACTGCTCAAGCTGTAAGCTGCCAAGGATCAATGCCTATTGATAGATGGAGAAATTAAGCTCCTAACAGTTTCTGTGTACACTGATAACTCGGGCTGGTGGAAAAAAAAATAACAATGTTCCATGTCTCTTCAGGACAATGCAGTTCTCTAGTGGGGTACTTAATACTTCTGCACAATACCAACTCATATTCTAGTAAACTTTCCTGTCTATTTCACAGAAATTATGAAATTAAGCAATAGGAAGTTGAAAGAAAGAAATTGCCAAAGAGAAGGAAAGGACTTATTCTCTACCTTATTACAGCTGTAGGCATCTAATTGTGGGCAGCACTGAGGATTCATCTGTCTGTTTTCTTGGATCAGACTTCTAACCCCTGAAAACATAAGGCTGAGGCTTAACCTATTGATTAGAACAACAACAGCCTTGTGGAATAGCAGACATAGGAGCATATAGTTCCACTGCTGTGTTTGGAACAGCTGTCTTAACCAAATAGTTTTTA
The DNA here is from genome assembly GCA_025584955.1 of Alethe diademata. Taxonomy (NCBI): domain Eukaryota; kingdom Metazoa; phylum Chordata; class Aves; order Passeriformes; family Muscicapidae; genus Alethe; species Alethe diademata. Next base: position 58,391,546 of record JANRMJ010000054.1, on the reverse strand, counting down.
AGCTATGGCTTTTCTTGAAGCAGTTTCACTAGAATTTATGCAGAGTAGCAATACAAGGAAATTAGTCCATCTGTTCAACTAGTTGTTATCTAAACTATCAGACTGTAGGACCACTCATACTGTACCCAGGAAGACCACTCCAATTTTACCCAGTCTATATTACTTTCTTTAGAGAAATGTTACACAACTTAATTATTAAGACATTTAGCTCATAGTACCTTAGAGACTAATGTTAAGTAGACCATCTGCACCATGGGTTAGATGTCCTTTCTCAGTTGTTCCAAATAAGGCAGAGAAGAAAGAAAACCTAGAGGTGAAATACACTAATCCTAGTTATGCACTTGGATTTATAAACACAAGCTTGAACCCTATGCCTCTCTTTAGAAACCATAGTGTGATGACCCACCCCTAAAAGGAAGGAAACACTTAAGATTTAAAAAGGTTCATTAGTCAAAAGGAACTATGAAGGTCAGAGGCCCATGAGCACTCAGAGTGTTTAATTAGTAAATTACACACAAGGCATGGAAATTGGTCTGTCAGTCTCTCATCTACTATATAGGCACATGGCAGTGGGTTTTGGACAAAAGAGTACAGTGAAAAGGAAAAGGGAAATTAAAGAGGTTAATTAAAAAGGGAGAGATGAATTAAAGAAAGGCAAAGAGATAAAAAGATGAAAAGAAAGAGAAAAAGAGACAATAAAAAAAAGAAATCGCTAGTCCTTGTTACAGCTTCAATACAGCTGATGGGATACCAATCCTGGTCTCAGCGCTCACCCAGTGAGGGGATGCCAGTTCTGGTTTCAGCATCGATCCAGCTGATAAGCAGCATTCCAGTTAACTTGGTGCAGGTGATGAGATGTTCAAGGTCCAGGGGCACTGCCTGGGCCATGAGGGATACCTTTTCACAGGCATGTTTCTCCACCCTAAGAAAGGTTTCTTGCTTTCTATGCTAATTAGTTGTCATGTGTAGTCTGTTCTTTTAGGGCTTTCTGGAAAGAGGTCAGAGGGATTTGGGGGTCTTTGGTGGTCCCAATCTCACTGTATAGTAGATGTCTACTTCCACCAGTCATTCCTGAGCTTGGGCTGTACTGTGTTACTTTTCTTTCTCATGGAAAAGTGCTGCCCTATCTCCACCTGCCCCACCTTCACAAAACTTATTCTCTCACAGCATGTTAATACCAACAGTCCTTGACTATTACCAACAATTCTTGTCTGTTGCTACTGACAGCCCTTGGCTGTCTTCGCAGCCACCTGGTTATCAGTGTTTGAGACATACTCAGTAACCCCTTATCTTCTGGGAACCGAGGGCTCAAAAGGATCTTACTTTGGGCTTCTGTTTGTAGGGTTGTTAGAGAGTGAGCTCCAGAACAAATCAGACCCTCATATTTATCTCAAAGGAGTAATTTACATTAATTTAAAGGTGATCATCAAAACTGAATCAGATTAACTTTCCAAAAATGAAGAGAACTCTACTGGTTATGAAAGGAGATTATCTCCCAGTGACTAGATTCTAGTAAGTACTGGATGCATATAGCTAGAGGACATGAATTTTAATTTCTTTTTTTTTAATATCTGTTCTCAATATCTACTTACTAGACTATTATGTCTTGTCTTTGTCCTTTATGTGAGTTAGACACTGAAAACTTACATTGAAGACTGATTCAACATAAAAATAATGAATTTCTAAGTGCTGACAGGTTTTGGAAGCTGGTCAGCTGATAATGAGCTTTGTCCAGGAGCAGAAATATGAAAGATTATGGGGGGGAAAAAGCCACTATAATCACAAGGGAAACAAAACTCATGAATTTAGATATTTAGGTATTTGCAGGTTTAGGCAACAACTGAAGCTGAATTTTTAGGATTTGAGTAATTCCTTAGAATTAGACCCAGATAGATATACTACCTATCTCCCCTTCTTAATTTCTTTGAGGCAAAATTAAAAAAAAAAAAGAAATGCATGGTTTAAAAGCCCACAGTAATGAGATGGTTTAGCTAAGTATCACTCAAATGTGCAGATGAGATTTGACTGCCTCCTGATTCACATCAAGGAATGGCAATATCCAATTCCGAATGTCTGTAACAAGCAAATTAATTGAAGAGGCTTTTTTGTTAGAAAGAGATAAAGTAGATTTGACATGTTGGCATGACTCAGTTAGTAAGCTGTATACTTGATTGCTTCTGGATACACATGTCATTACTGCTTGTCTCTGTTGCCCTCATGCAGACAAAAGTTGCATTTGAGTGCAATAGAAGATTTAAGATTATAAGGAAGAAGAGATTTCTATGGACAGGGAGCTTGAGACATGAAGTGTATTTTGGCTGTTAGGGAATAGGGAAGCCGCATGGATATCATATAGCCTGATATTCTGCAAATTAAAAAAGAAAAAGAATGGAAAAAAAAATTGTGCAGCATATATTGTTTTACGGTGTTGACTCTGCAACTGTAATTTTACAGAAGCAATAGTAGCATACACTTTTTATATTTATTAGAACTACTTCCCTGAATTATAACTTGTAAATTCCTTATATCTAAATGCTTATTCTCTGCAATATGTCCTTACTAAAATATATATTTTTTAAATTATGACAAAATCCTTTAGGTTGGAAAAGATTGCTGAGATCATCAAATTCAGCCAATGGCCTGACACCTCAATGTCAGCTAGACCATGGCATGTGGCCAGCTGGGTGCCACATCCTGTCTTTCCTTGACTACCTCCCCAGATTATGACTCCAAAACCTCTCTGGGCAGCCCATTCCAATATCTAATCAACCATTCTGTGGAAAAAATCTTCCCAAGGTCCAACCTAAACCTCCCTTGGAGCAACTTAAGAGTGTCCACTTATCCTGTTGATATTTCATAATCAGTGACAAAAATAATTCCTTTTGAACTTTACACAACACTTTCTTTGCAAAGTTTTCTAAGACAATAGAGAAATGACAGAGAAAATATGAGTTTAATTGGAAAATTACTTTCATGTAAAGTAAAATGCATGCCCTTTGCCATTGTTCAACCTTATTTAGCAGTTAGTCCTGCATGACTTTGACTGTGAGATATCATATAATAGTGGGAAAACATGATTTTAGGTAATCAGTAGTTTTATTTTTTTTTTTAAACTGAAAATATGCTATCTTTGCTGACTCTGAGACAGTACTTAATTGCTTTTGCTTAGAAAGGCAGAAAATTACACTTACTGAACAGTAAGTCACTGGAGCAATACTTGTAGAATGAGAGCAACCACATGTGATTTCAGCACAACATAGGCATGACATAAATTGATTTAGCCTAATGTTCAGGTTGCATTTTGATTTTGAGTCAAGTTGTTAGAAAACAGCAAAGGCAATAAGAAATCTGCATACATGCTGTAAAATGAGGCTTACAATACACCAGAGCAACTGAAGTAGTATAAACACTGCAGAATGAGTACCAGTACTGCTTTTCCAGTTCCTGCAGTGTGAGGGCACTGCAGAAATTGGAGAACTGTCACTATGACACAGTGAGAATGGAAGAAAGGAGAAAAATTATCTATTTGCATTGGCATCTAGAAGATCCAAAGCAGTACAGAGCTAGTATGTTCTACTTTCCTACATATATAGGCGGTTACAGGAAATACAGTATTTAATTATTCCCCTTCCAAAAGTGTTAATTCTCTATTGAATACATTACATCAGCTTTACAGCTTTTACAGAGTGAATCTATTACCTGAAAGTGAGAAGGAGAGAGTTATCCAGGCCTTTTCTACACAACAAATTGACCAAAAGTGTAGCTGAAAGCAAACATCATATTTGCAAAATTAATGAATTTGATCGCATGAGGTCTTCTCGATTTAAGGTGGTTACTGAAATGGGATTAATCATGTGTTCATGCACAGACTTGAAGAACTTGCCAATCATGTCTTTTCTGTCTAATGTTCTCATAAGGACACTTGAAAATTGCATATATTAGCATTTCTGCCTTTATTTATTTGTTTATTTTTAAAAATACTTCATGTAGTAGCCTTTGCTTCTATTCAGACCTACAGCTATTTTACTTGTTTTACTATTCTGTTAAATTCTCACGCACCTATTAGCTGGTTGCCTTCAGAAATAAAAACCTTTTGTGGGAAACAGCTTTAGTACCTACTAGGTAAGTTACTTGCTGGTTTTCTTAGACAAAGATTTTCAGCCTCTTTTCTTGAACAATGGGTAAAAGCTCAGCCACAAGTATTTGTTATGTAGCATGGATATGACACAGTTGCCTGAGAGCAGATGTATGTGGTGATTTGAAATGTTTTAGGAAATACTTTCCTGGCCTCCTGAAAGATACATCTCTCATGTAAGGATTTTATCATTTCCCTCAGCTCTGGGTGGATTTCTCAGACCTGGGTTCTCTTCTATTCCATTATAAATCCTGCATGACTTCAGACATCTACAGTCAAGGTTCTGAACCCACAGCAATAGACTTTGTGTATAGTCTCTTTAACACAAAAAATGCATGTATATACAGCATACTTCAATGTTCCTATACTTTTTATCTGAAGAGACACAAGGTACTGATTTTGCTTTGCTTTTTGAGCGGATGCCAAGAAAAAACAACTTAGTGAGAAATGCTAGAGGTCCCTAGTAGTGAAAAGCTCAAGAAAAGTTAATAATATTAGATATTAATATTTTCAGATTTCACACTGGAATTGAAAAGGCTTGGAAAAAGGTAAAGCTATATTATAAATCCACAAAGTAATTCATTCTGAGACAGACCTATGAAGGTCAACTGATACAACTTTCTTCATGCTTACATCAGGGCTGCCCTCGATCAGGTGTGATCAAAATTTAATTTGGATAAGCAAGCAGTCCTAGTATCTAGTAGTTCATTGTACATTAGAGTTTAAAAATAGTATTAAAACTCAATATATGGAAAATACTTACCTGAATCATTATAGAGTGATGAGGTAAGATGATTTCTTCAAGGCTTCACAGACAAAGTTTCCACTCTTTGCTCACTTACAGCTTTCCTCTTTGGCTCAGACATCCGCTAACTGCCTTTATATCTTGCAACCCTGTGATCCTAATTTTTTATTTTAAATAGTTGTGCAATACCTCAGTATTTAGCTACAGTTGCTGTATCCCAAATGTTTCATAGTAGTAATGCAAGGAAGATTGTTTATAAAGGTTGGCTGGTTTTATTGGAAAAATGGTTTTCACTGACTTTTATTAATTTTTATCAAAAATGTCCTTCTTAGAGGTAACAGCCAAACTGAAAGGATCTCCCTAGTGACTAGAAAACTTCGGGATGATTTATCACCCAGGATTAACAACAAAACAACTGACCTTGGGGGGGAAGAGGAATGGGAGGGCAACAAATGAAACCAACCAACCCAAACCAAACATTGTCCATGTTCTCATTAAAAAATATGCATCATAAGTTAATGGAAAAAAAGCTACAATGCATGTGTTTTACAACACGCAAAAGGCATTTCATACAATTAGGGATATGCCCTCATGTTCCTGATACAGACAATTTGGCAAATAAAATCTTGAAAATGAAGGTGACAGAAAAAAACTAGGAATTACTAACAGGTAGCTGGAATAACTCAGAAGAAAAAATGTAGAGTGGAAGGTCTGGAATAAACAGACAGACAAATCACATCAATCAATGAATGTTTCAAACCATTAAATAAAGTCTTTGAAGACAGAAATCTCATTTAAAAGAACTCAACATTTAAAAAGATTTTTTCCTTTCAGACTATTATGTTCAACATCCTATTCTTTCTGCCAATTTAAACCCATGAAATTTATACCATATATTCTTGTTATATTTATTCTCAGAACACCTGGTAACATAGTTCAGTATGCTAAAGGACCTGGAGTTTTGGACCTGGAGATTATTCAAATTAATGGAACTCATAATATGGACCATTTTTTCTTCAGCTAAGAGGTTGACATTGTGTTATTTGTGACTCATACAATGCAAATGTATAATGGATGAGAGGCTTTAGCCAAACGTGTAAATTTTGTTAGATGTGTATTAACAAGAAGAGTATTTGTTTTAAGTGAGAAATAACATATATGTGACAAGCTTGATTTTCCACTATGTAGCTATGGATGTTAAAAAATAACCTTTACAGTTTGCTAGTTCAATTCTGTTGTTTATGTTATTGTTCCTGGAGACAAAAGAACAAAGTAGCAAAAATATTCCTTTTTCTCTTTATTAATGGAGATCTGTCACCATATTATATGTACCACATAAAGATTTGTAATTGCTTTGGAGAGATACTCTGGCAAAGCTCCTCAGTGGGATTTTTATAGAAAGTAAAATACCGCCATCAGAGAGTAGATATTTCTTTTCTGATGGGAGTTCAGTCTCTGTTTTGTCATGCATATTGATTTGAAATTGATATTACCAAGAAAAAAAACAAGCAAACAAAAAATAAACCCCTTAAATATTAGAATATAAAGTAAGAATGAAGAGAATTCAAAGACAATATTGTTATAAATCCTAAATTAAAATAATTTGATCCTATAATTTTAGGAAAAATAATACATCTCTGAATCCCTTGGATTAACAAAAACGAAAATGGGGACATTAAGGGGAAGCATCTTGGAAGAATGTGAAATGATTGATTTCTGTCAACTTCCAGCATGGCAAAGTTGAGAAGATATGTGATTTGGAACTGCACTCTTCAGGTAATGAAGATGAGTTGTTGTCAGATAATGAGAAGTCAGATGGAGCTCAAAGTGATATATTAAGGAACAAACATTCAAAGAAGCAGATGGTTCTCACCTGAGAGTTCTTTGGGGAACTTAAAATGAAATGGCTGAGTTACTAAAAAAGATGTGTAATCAGTCACACAGTTATGACAGCAGAGAAAGAAACTGTAGGTCCAAACAATGTAGCTATTTTATTACCAAGGTATTTGGGACGATTCAGGGAATTACAAACCAATGAGTCCTGATTTAATATTTATAAAGCTGACTGAAACAATAAAAAAATACATAAGTAAAAAGCAGAATGAGAATAGGGACAAAACTAAACACAAACCACATTTCTGGTCCTTTTGAAATGTCTGAATAGACCTATGCAATCCTGTATTAGGGAAAAACAGCAAAAAATATTGTATTTAGACTTTGAAGAAGTCTTTAGGAAGAGCTTTCACTAGAGAGTGTTAATGACTAAGGTAAGAGGTAATATTGGTGGTTAATTAAAAAAAAAGTTGAGATGTGACAAGGATTGCAGAGGGCATGATTCTTCTTCAACATGGAAAGGGGTTAATCAGCTAAGTGGGTGTCCTGCCAAGTTAATGCTGTCTGTTGAAGTAATTGCTGGTAACCAAGTAGCAGGCTATGTTTAATACTACTGCCATGTTGTATAAGATGTCTTTTCCTGTTGATAATGTGAGGAGGAATTGTTTGAGGTTTTTTGTTTGCTTGTTAGTTTGGAGGAATGTTTTGGAGATTAAGAAATGCATTGCCTTCTTTAATTTACTCCTATTTTTTACCAAGGAAAACTTTTCAAAATAAAAAAAGACAATTGAAATAGAAACATTTACATGCAACAAATCAAAAGCAGCTGAAGATCAGATAGAAATGTCACAACATATGAAAATAGGGAATTTCTTGGGGTATTAACTGAAGTAGAGTTCATATGCAAAAGTGTTTGCAGATTTACACCGTTAATACAGGCAATTAAGGTTTGCCAATAACGGTGAAATCATGAATATAATTATGACTTTAATAAACACAAACCCTGGTCTTCCCTATGTACCTGCTTCTCAGTCAGATATAAAATAGTTTACCTCTGACTCCCACCAGTCAGATAAGGGAACTGAATACAAGTAAAATTACTGTCCTTAACACGAGTAAAAAATGCAGTCTTAATTTCTTTTGCTCGTGGGGTTTTTTTTTTTTTTGGTTTTTTTTGTTTTGTTTTGTTTTGTTTTTACAGTTTTACAGTGTTAACTAAATGCAGAAACTTATTTTTAAGTGTTAATGTGGGGATTCTATCTGAAGGTGGACTATTCCTACTTACCTGTGTATGACTTCTACAAATTGCTTTTAGAAGGATCCTTCTATGTTAGGGTTTGGATTCTTACGTTGCATTTAGTGGATGGCAGTGACTGCAGTTTAAGCTCCTGATCCCCTCTCTGTCCACAAGAAATCTGTGTTGGCATGCACATGGCAATCTCCAACACATATATTGTTCCCTTTCCATGCAAACCAGGGAACAGAAAGTGTAGTCTGAACTCAAGCCTTTCTCTAGCAGGGAACCTAAAAATGACTGATACTTGTGCCTGTATCCTGTAAGTCCAAAGCTATTGCAACTTTCATGAGGAAATGCACCATGTTAGTTACACAGGTAGGCAGGGGTGAAGGTGGACATCTTATCTAAAAATGATCGTGACATTTACCCAGCACTTGGCATGCACAATTCTCAGCTTCAATTGAAATCAATTAAGTTTGTGTTCATTGTTCTCAAGGTTATGATTTAAATACTGGAATTATACAAATAAGGAATTATAAATATTGTTTTATAATGTCAACCAACAAGTAATTTTTAAAAATATGAAGGAAATGTCCATAAAGTACATTTAGGAAAAAAAAATAATAAATTTTAATTTTATTCCAAAATAAAAGAAAAACTCTTCTAAGAGCACTGGTTTACATAATTTTTCCATAATCTCAAAATAGAAAGAACTAAAAAATATCTGCCTCATTTTTCCATTTCCTGACATGATAGTGTTGAAGCCTCAGGAAGTAAACAAATCAAAGAGACAGAGAAAGAAATGTTAGAGGTGAGAGAGCTAAGATGGTGAAGGCACTTTGTATCATAGAAAAATAAATTAATCATGGTGCACTTTCAAAATATTAAAACAAGAAAATAATAATTTCAAGTATGCACAAATATATTCCTATAAAATTATTTAGGAATCTTTATATAATGATACATCCATACTTTATTGTGTTGTTTAAGTGAAGATGCAGATTTGAAATAATCAGAAAAAACATATTGAATTAACAGTATATAATAATAATAATTTTAAAAATTGATTGAAATTATGCCCATTTTTAACAATGCTACAGGTATCTCAGATTTATACTCTAAAGCCTGAGTTAACTGTAACAGAGAAATAAGATAGCCAAATCTTCATTAGAGGAAAAAAACCAACAAAACCAAAAGAAACCAAGAAAAACTGCATTCAGTCTCCAAAAAGCTTGTAGAGAGGGGAGTTCCCGTATGAATGTGGACCCTGTGCTACTGAGTTGTTTTTAAATCCTGCTGCAAAATTCTTTAGCTAAACTTTCCAATGTCTTCAAGGGAGTGTATCTGGATAGAAAAGGACCAAACCACTTGGAGCAATTAAATCCATAGAAAATCATTAGTATGTTGTTGCATAGGATATGCAACAGTGGCTTTATCTTAATGATAAAATCTTGTCACTGCAACCTGTATAAATTCAAATGTTTTCCAGAAATATTAGCCTCAATCATTGTTGCCAACATTCATATTTTTTCCTGGTTTAATAAAGCTTAAGAGAACTCCTCTCTTTTTCATTTACTTCTTGGCCTCAAAAACAACAGAAGGTATGGTGTAATAGCCTTATGCACCAGAGTTTATCTGACATCATAATGTCAATTTATAGAATTACACTGACTGCAATTCTTATTATTGGTGCATTTATTTTTTGAAATGTGAGTCAAAGAAGAGAGAACCTGTAGCAGACAATTTCATGTTCTAAAAAGCTGCAGAATTTAGAATTTAAAGAATAAACCTCCTTAAGACTATGAAACAAACTAGAAGGCTAACCTGCCTGAAAATACCTTGCTAGTGATTGCAAATTGGTATTCCAGTTCCAAGTTAAGTAAACTATTATATCTGTTCATATTATTTAAATACATTGTGAAAAGCCTTTGAGAAGAAAAATAATCTTCCAAATTTTTTTTGCAAAATACATCACTTTAAGTGTTTACAGTTTATTTGTTTCCCTCGCATATTATAGTTGATTATAGTTTCACTGTCATGATTGCGATATCAGTTGACAGTCATTAATTAGACAATTTTGAATTGATTAGCCTATGAATATTACTGCAGAAAAAGCTTCTAGAAGGGCTAAAGGAGTAAACAGCATTCCATTTTAATTGAAATTGGACTCAACTGACAGATTTAATTTTTCTAGACCTTATCCTTCTGCAATGTTTTATTACTGGCAATGATACATTAAAAATACTAACTTTCCCAGTTAGGAAAGTTCCTTAAAGAGAACATCTTACTGTATTTTCTGTGAAAACATACAAATTTTCTGATGGGTAACCAAAAGCAGAAAAATTTCCAGCATGCAGCAATAACCAGCATGAATGATCATGTCTGGGAAAAAAGCTAAGAAAATATCACACCTATAAATGAAAAGAAAATCCTACCTGCTTTCCAATTCCCACATATGAATAAAAAGGATAGGAAAAAATGCTAAAACAAAAATATCTGAAAGAGAGCTCCATAAAACTTAGGAGTTCAAAGTTACAGGAATTAAAAACAAAGCAAAATGGATTTTATGATTTTTGCTGCCAAGATTCTAATAGCTAGGCTTCCTAGATAGAATTTTACAAATGTATTGCATTACAGAAAATGAAAACATTTAACCATCTTGGAGTGCCTCAGTGTAACTTTGTGGAACAGTTCCTATATGATTGATACCCTTTCAGCAGAACCATTAAAGCGTGCTTCAGGGACTACACAGAATACAGCAGATTCTTTAATCCAGTGGTTTGGGGAGTTTGTAAGGCTTAAAGCCCATTATCACCAGCTTCTCCAGGTTATAAATTCCTGAGCAGCAATAAATGACAAAATTTTCCAGAGGCTATACTGCTGAATTAGTAGTCAACAAACGTAAGCTATCCTCTCACCTTTCCTTTTATTAATATCACTGTCTTTACAGGGGGACAAAGAGAATGGATTCGCACTTATAAAGGATGGTTTAATCATTTGAGTATTTAGTGTAAACATAAAGCCTATGAGCAAATAGAACTTGCTTTCTGATTCCATTAACAGAATACGTTGAGATGTAACCACATTTTCGTTCAGTAAATAGAAGGGCCATTGTGTGAATTTCAACTACCACTTGCAAATAGTGTGTTTTGATAAGTGTAAATTACCACACAATGAACAACAACAAAAAAAATGTGATATGCATCCTTAACATTTACAAGTGGAAAGTCTTAGGTGAGGAGTGAGTCAGATAGTATAAATACAATGATTATCGACTTCTAAATAGTAAGAGTGAAATTTGAAATATTTTAGATGGCATTCTGGTGCCCAGAAACTGGGGTGGGGAATTCATATTTCCAAGATACCTTAGATTTTCATCTTGGATCTGCACATATAAATGTTAAATTTTTAGTTAGGTGTACTGAAACTTTTCATCTAAACATTTACTTTTACATTGCCAAGCTCTTACCCCATTTTTGATATCAGGCAACCTCGCTTACTGCTGCATTCAAACTCTAACAACTGATGCAGTTATTGAGACTCTCACGTGTCCACAAGCTGTTCATGTCTTTGTTAGATGAGTCCTCCATAGAAACAGAGGCAAAATTTCCCAGTTTTCAGGGAGTTGAGCAACAATCATGCCTACACCGCATTCTGCCGTCAGGATAGAAGTTATGTTCTGTGAATACCACCACTATTCATATGCCAGACAGCACAGCCACAAGTTTTACTTACTGAAACACATGTATAATTGCTGTAAGAGAGGAATTCCTATGTTGAGGAAAAAGCAGGAAGAAATAAAAGGCCACTGGAAACAGATTTCATGATATTGCAGGAAGAAAGAAGTATGTTTATACATTTGTATTCTTCAACTGCTTCAGGGATTCCACTTGCTTACATAGATCAAAGGGAATTGTAAAAAAAAAAAAGAAAAGCTCACAAAAACACAGGAAAAGGCAGCAGAAAGCATGTATGCCAGGTTAATTAAGTTAGACAACAGTGCCAAACACTTTTGCAATGTGTATATCAACACAATAGAAGAAAATCAAAGCCAGTTTTTGGCACATTTCTCGGTTAGGACATGACTTTGTCTGATGACAAAATGAATTCTTTTGTTCTGTCTACCTTTCTATCATGATTTACCACACACATTCCAGGTGTCACCTTGAAGGATTGGACTCTTCCCTTCTTGTTTGACAGGTTAAAAAGGAAAAAGGACTGGGAGTTCTTTCAAGGGTAAGTGAAGCTAGCTGCCATACTTCTGCCTTCAGTGCTGCCCCTAAAGCTCACTGAACTGCAGCCTTACCTTTGCTCCAGTCCATGACTTGTGATACAAGAAGATATCCAAATGATCCTGTCCTATGGTACTGACAGCATCCTCAAAACTGTACACGGTCATATCTGCTCAAAGAATGGACTGTTAGGATGGTAAAATACATCATCGTTGTCTTATACCCATACAGATAATTTCAAATACAATGGTAGCATTTATTTTTGTCAAGGCTAAGGGAATTGGGAAATTACTGCCACTCATACACTGCAGGGAGATCAGTCCCATCCAGAAGTTTGGTTCTGAAGAGACACTAAAAGAGGATTTGACTAAGAGACTTCTGAACTTATCTGTGTAATCATCAGCCACCTGCAAAAAAACTGAAGGTGACGAGAGTGTTAAGGTTCATATGGCATATGAGGTATTTTAATGGAAAATAACCATTAAACCTTCTCTGGAAAAGAAGGGCAGTCTCAGCTCCCAAATCCCTGGCAAAGCTATTGAAAAAACTTCATAGATAAAAGCATCAGTATAACAAAATGTCATTAACTACTTTCTTTTCCATTTATCTTCATACTCCCAGAAGAAAATCAGGATGATATATGTCACTGTTACAGGAAGTAATACAACTGTTGCATCAGCTTCTCCAGTAAAATTATTCTTCTATGAACCGTGAAATCCCTCATTGCTTTCCCATCACTTCTTCTAAGCACCCATGGGACAATGAGCCAATTGAAATACGTTCTTAAACACTATGTTCCCCTTCCTTCCTTCCTTCCTTCCTTGGTTTCTTTTGTCTGGTGTTATTGAATGTTCTAGGTTGGTTTTGTTTTTAATTCTAGGGTGTTCAAAAGCCTGGGGCTTCTAGCTCCCTCCACCAAGCTTCCAAGATAATGAAATGTTCAGTTGGGCTCATGTAAAGATTTACTCTTCCACTTATGCTGGCAGTTTCACGGCATAACAGCTCTCAGGACACAAGCCTGCAGCAGAAGTTGCTACATGAACTCCTGAATGAATAGACATGACATTTGAAATCCTTACATCTAGAACGTGTTTGGGCTGACAAAAAGCCCCCCCAGCACAAATCCCACAGCTGCTTTGAAGCAATGGTTATCACAGTGAAGACTGCCACTGCAGCAGCAGGGAGCAGCTTAAAGAGCTGCTGCCTTTGAGGAGGCTGGGGAGAGCCTGACAGCAATGAAACATGGTGTTTCACCAGGCCACTCTGGCAAGATGATCAAGCCAATAAGAGCCAGAACACTCAATATATTGTAACACCTGATTATTTTTTCTTTTATTTGTCATCTCTACATTTTAATATATTAAGTGTAAATAACTATTTCTTTTTCCTTTGTTTTTTTCCCCTTGACCTACCTTTCTTGGTTTATTTTCTCAAGGACTGTCCTATCTGCTGCGATATGACATAGAGAACTTAATTTGTTGACAATGTTGAAACTTCCCTGAGAAAGCAAGCTAGTATTTTGGTAGTTTCAAGCATTCATAATGGAAGAGGCAGCAAGAATGTCTACTGAGCCTCTGTGTCCCGCTAGATACCAGTAGCAATCCTATCAGTCAATGCTTTGTGGTTGTGAATCATGTGCTATAATTAGTGGAAGAAAACTCATTGCATTTTGAGAATGTGAAAAGTTGTTTTATTCAGAGGGGCCACAATGTTAAAGTGGAGTTGATGGTCCCTTTAGGAAGGTCAGAAAGATTAGGCATGTCCTTATGCAGAAAGAGAAAAAAGAAATGTTCATTGTTCATGTTGGCAGAATTACAAATAGCTTTCCCATACCATCTTTCAGACTAGCACCTGCTACTAGGTTGAAATTAAGTTGGAGTGAGGTTGCTTAGATGTGTTGGGAGACGAGCCTGGAAAAATGAATCAGATGAGGTCTATAGGTATTTGCTAATGGGAGGTGACTGATGAATCTTTGTTGCTGTCTGCATGCTTGATTATTACCTTTACATGTCTGAGACAAGATTCTTTCCAGGTCTGACCAGAAATGGTATCTATCTCATGAATGTAAATGTCTTGCAGGTATTAGAAAAGTAGTGGGAAAATGCTATCATTAATAGCATTCAGACATCAACAACTGCTGATGGTTAATCTTTGTCAGGCAAAGATATTCATGACACATTAAAGAATCACTTCTCCATGTTGTCCTATAAAGCAAGCATATTAAAGGAGGAATTTTAAAAAAATTAAAACATTGCCACTCTTCATTTCAACTAGTGCTGTTCTGTTTTATAAGCTCTACATTCTCAGGTGAATGTCTTGTAATAAGAACTCTTGTGATCAGTTGCCAAATCCAGGGCTGTTAAAAGTAACACACAACAGATAATGCTGGAATAAGCCTTTTTCTTGGAAGAAAATGGAAAGATGTTTTCCTTTTGTTAATTTCCCTTTTCAATGGTGATTTTCTCCTTTTCACTGCCAGTATTTAAAGATATTTCCAAACCTTGTGATTGGCTAGAGTATCTGTTTTACAGTAGAATTTTTGGTTTATTTGTTTCTTTGTCTGTTTTTTTTAAATTTTACTCCTTTCTTCATCTTTTCCATATGCATATCTGCCTGCCTCCCATCTTTCCTTCCACCATTCTGTAATGTAGACGTGTGTCTAATAACTTTTCTAAATGTAGCCATCTGAAGTAAAGAGAGCAGGTTCTATCCCTGTAACACTTTCTAAAAGTTTAGAAGCTGTGGAAAAAAAAAAAAAGAAAATAAAAGAAAAAAGCAAAACGTTAAACCAGCTGTAAAAGAAATAACAAAATTAATAAATTATATGGAGGAACTAATCATGTATATTATACATGTTCTATCATTCCAAGACAGAAATAAAAATGTGAGATTACTAGGAAAAAATAAGTCAACAAACCATGGTATGTTGTAATTACAGTAATCTCTCATGTCTGTAAAAATAACAACAATCAAAATTTTATCAGAAATTGTATAATATATTGGGCAGAAGGGGAGTTCTACCCTCATTTTCTTTGTCTGTCTAACCTCTGCAAAGGACAGAGAGAAAAGGATAGAAATTCATGATACCTTTTGGTTTTCAAAAGCAGTAGAAAGCATAGAATATATGATGCATTCTCAGTACCTCATACAACACTGCAACAGCTGTCTAAAGAAAAATAATAGAAGTGAACTTTTTTAGTAGTAATTTTGACTTGTTATTTGATGTAACATTGAACCTAATATCAAATTAAAATAGAAGAAGTTAGACAGGATACATCCTGGGGGAAAGTTCTTTTTCATACTTCCCAATCATCTGAAATTCTTTCTCAACAATACTCTCAAATAATTCATTCAATTCTCTCCTGTGTATGTGAGAAAAGAAAAAAAAATGTAAGAGAAGCTGGAAAAGAGCATAAAAGGGCATCATCAAGGCCTTTAGTGGAACAAGCTTGGCTGGCTGTTTCAAGGTGAGTGACAGTACTTCAGCTAGTGGTTATAAAAGTGCTATACCAAGAGAATCAACCATCTGCAAAGGCTTGAGATAGGTTGACTTCATCCCCTGAATGTTTTTGGTCTTTGTAATTTTAGCAAGCCTCTGCTGAACCTAAATTTATGGTTGTAGCTGACCCCAGTGCCCAAGCTCCTCACACCAGTTTTTTTCATTTTTTTTTTTCTTAATCTTGAACGTCTTTCTGGCTCTTCCTCTGTCAGTTAGCAGACAGCAGTATGGAATTCCTGTGGTCTGTCCCTAGCTTCCTATTAGTCCTTGAGATCTAAGTCGCTAAAGCAAAGCACAAATGAGTTCTGGCTAGAATAGTGAAATTAGCAAGCAAAGAAAAGGTTTCTGTCCTATATTTAACCATTTATTTCAGCCCACTACAATAGTACTGGAAACTAATAATTTAAAAAAAAAAAAAAAAGCTTAAATTGTGTGTTTTGCTTCCACTGAAGTGTTGCTGAATGTTCTGCAAGAGATGCACAATCTTTCTTCTGCTTCAGAACCAATATGTAGAACCAATAGAGATGTGGGAAGCCTCTTCACTTGTAATGAATTTTTAGTGATCAGAAAGCCCATCTGATCAAAAATTTCAGATTTTCAGAGCTCTCAAATATTTAAAGAAAAAAATCTTGTGATAACTGGGATGCATGTGTTGTCTTCAATGATTATGCCAACACAATAAGAAAGCCTGTTGGGTTTTTTATTTTTCTCTGTTAATAAAAAGTGTATTAAAGCTACTCTTATTATCCTTAAATGCTGGGGATTTTTTAGTGTGACTAACTTCTAAAATAAGCACCTTGCTATGTAAGGAAAGGCTAATAACATTTGCAGCATGTGTCTCAACGTGTTCTCAGTGGTGAAAGTTGGAGAAAACACCAGAGGAGACCATGCATAATCTGTAAAAAGAAATAGAAGTTTCAGTTCTGACCTCGCTGAGGCAGAACCAAAACTGAGACTTTTCACAGCAACATTCTCCTGCAGTGTGTTAGAGATTAGGTGCAAACTGCATAAGCTCAAGAAGTGGGGTCACAAATAGGACCCTTGATTTTCAGGTTACTTTCTTCTTGAAACTCCCAGAGTAGCTCAGCAATTTTTTTCTAACTTCAGCATGTTAAAAAAATTGTTAGAAATAATCACTCCCTGCCAACTTGGCCTCATTTTTTTCTAAAAACTGTGGAATATAGAGATATCTAGAGGTTTTTCTGAATAGTCCAGACTGACACAACTTTTCAGAGAAGTTCACCTAAGTTTTCCTTGATGAAGTGTCAGCAGTCAAGGATGATTTTTTTTCTTTTTATGTGTTGGTGACGGAAAAATAAAGTCTAAGCAAGTGTATCATAAACCCAGAAAAATTACCAAAATTAGAAAATAAAGAATGGTCTGTTTATCATCCTTCTTTTCTATCAATATGTACATTAGTTAGCATCATATGCAGAAGCACATGAAGGTCAGAAAATACTATACATTTTTTTTGACAATTTTAGAAAAATTCAGGCCTTGCCTAGTTCTGATTGCATTGAAAGCACACCTTTTCACTGACTGTAATGCAGATTGCCTTAAGAAATTAAGCATCCCCGATAGAGTCTGGTCAAAGAGTCAATAGGAATAACAGGAACAGGAACAGAGTGTTGATGGTTCCATCATCTTATGTTAAAGAAATTGAATGTAATTCAGTTTTAGTATTAAACTGTTAAATTCTATGTAGCATATTGGTTTCCTAGGAAGTGATTAATGACTTAGAGTCTGAAGCAATCTGTTAAACATGCACATTCTTGGACATAAACCCGCTGTGCTGGGAGAAGGCTACCAATAAAAACTGAGAGGACATTTATTTTTTCTTATCCTGCCTGTATTCTGATGGTTGCTTCTGGAAGTAACTAACAAGAAGATAAATTTTGTATAAACTGAGCTAACTTATTTTTCCCCACAGAATTTCCCCATATCAGTTCTGGAATGGCAAGCTACTAAATATGCAAACATAACAAAATAGATTAAGTAAATCAAGTACACTCACATTCATGCTGTGGCATTGATATTCTTGGGCATATCAAAAGATATTTCCATATATTAGTACCTTCCCACACTTGATGTCAGAAAGTGATTCATTACAATGAGTCCTATTCCAAATAGAATTTTCAAGATACTAATTTAATATAAATTGTTATTTTAGCTATAAATGTCATTAAAATACATGCAGTTATGTTATATATGTATCACTATATATGAAATAATTACTTGTCTTCATCAATATGGCATGTGATGAACACAATAAATTTTTCTCATTTTAAGATAAAGGAGCCAAAAAAATAAACAAGTGATACAGTGAAGATGACTACTAGACAATGAAAACTTACATTTCAGAAAGGCTAAAAGCTTGTTTGAAAGCATCTGAAAGTGAGAAGGTAATTAATAACCATACAAATAAGAGAAATCCAAATATAATATTCCATTTTTCATATTGTATTTAACCAGCAATTTTTGAAAATATTTAAAACACAGGTTAAAATAAAATTATTTCCTCTATTTTACAAAATAACTTAAAACTTAACTTGAAACAATAAAGGCAATTTTAGAAAAAAATGTCAAAATCAAACCAAAAGGTAACTATGTAAGAGCTGTGGAGACCGAGAAAGGCATTCCCAATTAGGGCAAGCAACCCCTGTTCTGTTCCCTGGGTCAGCTCTTTGTCCTCTCCCTGTCTGTCAGCCTTTTGGTCACTCCCACCCTGTTTCCCTGTTGGCCTTTTGCCTCAGTCCCACCCTTGTGACACCCCCATGTCCCTGGATAATTGGTCTCTAAGGCTTCCTCCCCACCCTGCTCATTCCAGATACTTTAACCTGGACCCTCAAATCCCTTTGGCCTTTGTTCTCTGAACCATGGACAATGCACACGCGTGGCTAAAATAAAAATCTCTGTGAAACCCCTGCAAAGGCCTTTCCTGCTTCTTACTTGCATTCAACCCAAACAACACCAGATGCAACAAGATCTAAATAAGATGATCAACCACAGAAGAGAGCTAGAGTAGGAGGCAAGGGTGAAACATTCATTACCCTTCATATTCGTGCATATACGAGACTGACACAGCAAAAGGATTATCAGCCATTTCAATTTCAAGATGGAAACAGTTTCAAAGGGTGCAGCATAATTGTTAGGAATCGAAGATCAGGCAACAATCAACCATAAATGATTGAGTCCCACAACTAATCTATTTTAAGTAATGAGGGAAGATGACAAGGAATGCAAGGCAAGCGTTACAATTTGATGTTGGACTACTCTGCCTGAACCAAGGTGCAAGCGAAACCAAATGCCAGTCCAACAATGCAGACTTCATTTCGTGATTTTAAGATTGTAGGGAAAAAGAGGCAAGGGGGTGAAAGGGAAAGAGAGGGAACCCTCTCATAGGGCTACTTTTCTCAACGCTTTATTTTTTTCACTGGAATTTTGTTCCACATCCACCCCACCTGATAAGTCCTCAGAAATAGCAAGTTATGCACTTTTAAAAAAATATTTTCTCCTTACTTTTCCACTGACTTCATTAAACTTTAGGAAAATTATTTATTTTCTGTTAATATTTAGCAATTTCTTTGGATTTCTCTGGTGATTCAGTGCTACAGAATGGATTTAACTTGAGTTCCTTAGGATATCTTACTTTTGGTCACATAACTGGACTCCTTAGCATGGGGTTCTTCTGAACTCTTCAGCAGAATCTTCTGTCATTCAGTGCACGCAACAGTTGCACCTGGAAAGCTTGCAGAGAGTTTCCACTTATAACTAATGCCAGCTGTGTGAGACACAATTACAATAATTACAGTTTTACTAATTTGCATAGAACAATTATATATGCTTGATTTGTGGAAGAGACATTCTGAAGTGTGGTGATTAAATTGTTTTTTATTTTTTTTGACAGTGATTTCCTAATAAAAAAACTAGACATTGATTAAACATGGAAATGGAAATGTTTTCATCTAAAGTCCATGTGACAATCCTTTCCCAGGACCAGAGACTACTTAATTACCATTTTGGTACAATAGATTGAGAGAATTTTCTTGTTTTCCTGTTTTGTTTTACTGGCTAGGTCTTCCACCTTGAAGATGCAGATTAATTTTTCCTTTTATCCAGAGGGCTGTTCTCAGTTTCAGATTGGATCTTTCATTTGTTGAATTAAATATGGTTTCATTGTTCTACAGAGAGCTATGGATACAGCGATCATCAAGTCTCTACATATCTAGAGAGAGAATGCTTCTCAACATAGGCACCAGGCTGCTTGATACTGTCAAAATTTGACCACTCAGGGGTTGAGAGGACAGAATTCCTCCATTTTTATTTCAGTCATATATAGACCAAACACCTTTTTGTATCTAGTTACAGTAACTCTCTTGAAAATTTCTCTTCTTTATATGTTCGCTGTTAAAAGAAAAGAATCTCTTGGGAGGTGAGCTCATATATTAGCACAGGATTGAGAAAGCTGGAGGTTCCATCCTCATTACTGTAAAACTGTAATAACGATTGAATTAACACAGTTGCATGTGATGTTCATTTTGAAAAAAAAAATAAAATAAAAGAACAATCTTATTTTATGCACTTCGTGAGACTTTTACCATCCTCGTGTAAAATGCCTAATATATCATTCCTGATATTTTTTGGTGTTCAGTGAAATTGTATTAATTCATAGAATTCCCAGAATCACAGAATGACCAGGTTGGAAGAGACCTTCAAGATCATCGAGTCCATCCCATGCCCTAACACTTCAACTAGACCATGGCACCGAGTGCCATATTCAGTTTCTTTTTTTAAACACATCCAAGGATGGTGACTCCACCACCTCCCCAGGCAGACCATTCCAGTA
>JANRMJ010000054.1:58351795-58366756 GCA_025584955.1 Alethe diademata | reverse complement strand
ATTTAGGATTCATACAAAGCAAGAAAGTTTCCTTCCTTCCTTCCTTCCTTCCTTCCTTCCTTCCTTCCTTCCTAGCAAAACAGAACTTTCACCAAGCCAAAACAAATAAACAGATCCTTCAACATTTTGGAAAATGAGTACAACTTCTTTCAGTTAATAAATATGCACAAATATGCTTGCAAGCCTGACATTTTGAAAAGTGGCTTTAAACTATAAAACATATATGGCATTTAGTGATGGACTCATTTAGTGATGGGCTCCTATCAGTATCATCTACAAATGAGACTTAATGAAGTAGTTGCACAGTATTTAATAAATTAGTGCTTGCAATATTAGATGATATATTTCTCTTTCTAAAACACAGAATATAGGATGGGATTTATAATAGACAAAGAACTGAAAGATAACTCTTTTCATTTCATGATTTATGTGGGTTTTCCACAAACTTAGCTTAACATAACAAAGTTAGTGCTTTGGGTTTCAGAAGTCAAGTCAGATGCAACCTAAATTAGGTATCATTTAAACTTCCCAAACTAAAAAGCTCCTTACTTCTGGGAGAAATTGTAAACTGAAACTCCTTTATTCTTTCCTCCAAGGTTTTATCTGATTTTTCTTATTGACATATGCCTTTTAAATCATGTCTGGAAGCACAGAACAGGCTTTGATAGTTTGAGTTTTCTTATTCATCATAATTTGCTTTTATTTTTAGTAAGTTGTCAGAAAAATCACTGAGTACACCAAAAATCACTGGTCCTATTTCTTTGGGTTTTTCCAACAGTTGTGTTAGAAGTATTTAATTTTATTTTATTTTTATTATTATTATTATCATTATTATTTTTGTTGTGTTTTGTTGTGGTTTTTTTGTCAGATAGTGCTTCTGGTACCCTGCTTGCAGTTGATGACTTTCAGTGCTCTCCAATCAACTTTTAGGATTTGGAGGAAAATCATACATGAAATACAAGTAGAACACAAGGTTTTTGTTGGAAAAAATAAGCAGGTCAAAAGCAAAGCATCTGCTTTTATAATATGTATATCCATTTAATTTGACAATATGAACTGTTGTAGAACTTTGCAAAGAAATGTCCCCATTGCCTACTAGTTAGATTTCTAAGAAAATATGCTTAAGATTTTAATGTATAAATCCTTGTTCTATTTAGCATGTAATTTTAACTATTTTTGCTAGTCATTCTTTTAGCTTTTCAGCCAAATGGGAATTATTTCTCTCTTTGTCCACCAAAAATGCAGCTGTGAAGAAAAGTTCTGGTACAGGATCTACAGATCCTATTAAAGCTTTCAATGCCAATCTCCTATAGACTGTTGAGATTTGTACAGTTCAGTTCAAACCATATAATGTACACACTAGCCTGACACGAGAACTTATGTTATATGAGGAGCATCAAGCTGTGTTATGCAGCTGAAATAAGCTTCACACACAAGGTCATATCTTAAGAAATGCATTTTAATAAGAAATCACTTTGGTTTGAGCTCAGTATATACTTGTTTTGCTAACTGGAGCAAGACAGACCATAACCCTTTTCATTTCATTTCCTTCACTTAGCTATGCTCCAGGAATAATCACACCTATTTTTATTATTATTATTTTTAATTTAGAATGAAATCTCTCTGGTTAAAATTTCAACTCCTCAGTTTTGTTGCAGCAACTTTGACAACAGGACTTTAGGTGATAGTGTACCACAATAAGTAATTAGCCTTATTACTGATGCATTATTATATATATTATATTATTATTATATGATTATATTATAATAATATATATATCATTATATATTATAATAATACTGATGTATTATTATATATATATAATTATACATGAAGGCTCTGGGATTATGTACTGCTTTGAGCAACAAATTTTTGAAAGATCCTGACACTTTTAATATTATAAGTAATGGCATTTCCAGAAATCTCTCTTTTAAAGTTGCTTATATATGGTTACCCTCCTATATGCTGATGGAGAAATAGATGAAGATATATTAGGATAACAATCCATCTTTATAGTACCACACATAAAATTTCTTAATAATTTAAAAATAAATGAGAACAAAGGAAATAAAATAAAACCTTTCCCAGTTCTTCTCACCATTATTTATAAAATGACGCTTTGTAAAAATTAGTGACAATCTGTTAATTCCTGTGTAAAGATGATGTCCGGAAGTTGCCCAGATCATGAGTGTATTTGTTTATCTGATGTATACATGCCAGTCACTTACACAATTTCAGCAGCTCTTATGGTCTATGAGGTTCCTTAGGAATCTTGTTTTAATGTAAAGCAAGGAGAGCTGAAAAATACATTCACTGCCATAATAGGTGAGGAGGCCATACAAATACACTAGCTAGGCTTAAGGAATCATAAGTATATTCCATAATTTAGGAGGGTTATGCTCTGATACTGAGCCTGTGGTTGCTGTGGAAACTCATATCCCACCAGCATACTGTGCACAGAGAGCTCCCATAGGAGCAGTTTAGCTGTTTGTTCTCTATAGCCTGTTTTAACCTTTGACTTGGTGTCTAAAGGATCCTTACTAGATTTACAACTTTGTCCTCTATAGTAAGTGACCTGCAGGATAATGTAAGAACTGTTAATAGTATCGATTCAGCAGCGTGAATATAATTCCAACCTCCCTGCTACTATAGCTTCCAAACACATGGAGCAACACTTGATAAACATTTGGAAATAAAACGAATCCTCAGTACTTTGGCTTGCAGACTTGAAAGATAACTTTACCTGATGCAGAATTACAACTCTGACTTCAGTTCTTCAGATACAGGATTTAGATTTTAAAGTCTAAAATCTTCAGAAGATCTGTGTCAAGCAGCACCTGCCAAGTTCACAAGAAACAAAATGAAGATGGAATTGTAGTCTTTTTCCAGATGTAATGTTGACATTGCTAAGCTTATAAAGAATACCATAAGAAAGTTGTATATAAATGGTTCCTAGATCTGAAAATATTGTTCTTGACATTTATCATGGTCATCTCCTAAAATCCATTTTCTTTGTTGTATACTGTGACTGTATTTCATAGTGTTTTGAATATTTCAGCAGTGCAAATCAGTCTCTCATTCGAAACTGCTTATGTGACAGTCCATCAGTTCTCTTTTGCAGTAACAAACCAACTCATATTGGTTAGTACATAGATTTTCTTTTTTAAGAAATCAGTTTGATATTTTCAAACACATTTAATAGCTTGATTTGGTGGTTTCCCATTGCTCTTCTCTTAAAGGAAGTTTTAAGTGAGGTAGAAAAGAAATTTTAAAAAAAATCAAATCCTTGTCTGTATTCACAGAAGAGTAGAGAAATACATTAGCCTAGCTTCAAATTCTTTATGTAACAGTTCTAATATTATGCCTAGTACAGGCATTTCTATTTTCCTTTGCTAATGTTATGAATTTACAATAATTTTTCAGCCCTCCTTGCTTAACTTTAAAACTAGACTCCTAAGGAACCTCATAAACCATAAAAGCTGCTGAAATTGTGTGCCTGGTATGTACACATCAGATAAACCAATGCACTCATGATCTTGACAAATAGGGGTATTTCAACCTCAGATTTCATTGGCCATGATCTATTGAGGCAATTTTCCATTCAGTCCAGAAAAGGAAAGTTAAAAACAAAAACAGGAGAATAAGCAGCTTTGACTTAGCTACAGGAGAAGGGAAAAAAAAAAAGGCCTTTCAGGTCATCAAGGTCATGGATTTCAGAAAATAGCAGTCTTTCCCAGGTCCTTCCCAAGGTCTAACCTTGGCATAAAATTATCTGGTTTCTTAATATGTATGTGAATATATATATATATTTAGGTTTAATTTTAGTATTTTGTTATCCTTGTTTTGTTTTTTTTTTAATGTGTCGTGTTCCTTCTACACTTAATATAATAAAAATTATTGAAAAATAATAAAAGAATTAATACAGCAAACTACAAAGTTTCAACTTTTCTTCTTAAAAATTCAGGTATCTAAGTCAGAGCAGTGCCTAAACAGGAACACATTAACAGAAATTTGGGTTCTGATCACTCAACATTTTAGGCTACAGAGCTAACATTTCTCTCTCTCTTCAGCAGCTCTCTGACAAAGTGGCAATGTTGAGTCCAGAAGAGTTTCTTAGCCCCTCTAATTGCATCCATACCTAGGTTAAATCCTAACCCAGTCATGATATGATAAACACATATCATCACCTGGATTTGTCTAGTCTTCAGCAGAGGGGAACCTCATTTGCAAGCACATTAGACTGTGCTTTTGACGCTTCATTTTTAACACTGTAATTCTGATGCCAGTTCTGTACATGAAGATGTGTTCTAAAATAAAGGAATGCAAAGTGCAAAAGTAAAAAAGATGAGTTCTAAGTATGACTGCAAATTAATTATGTACTCAATGCATTTACTTTAGCTTAAGAACGCAAAAATTGTGTAAAACCCTTTTTTCCAAAATCTACCTTTTTAGGTTGTATTTGGTACCTGTCCAATGAAGCATCAAAAAGAGGTACTGAAAAGCTGCAAGCAAACCAATGCTATAGAATCGCTAATTGTCTTTGCCTCTGAATGCTTTTCACTGCTATTCAATGTGGATATACCAGCTTGCTTAGAAATTCTTTATGTAATTCAAACATACTACTAAATTATATGGGGGAAACAGGCCCTTGAGTTAACATTCAGTTCTGAACTAATGTTCTGATGCAAAGATATATATTTAAAATTCAATAATTGAGAACTAGCACACTGGTTTTTACAAACGATTTATATATCTTCCTGTGTATACTCAGGATTCCTGCTACTAATTTAGACTGAAAAACAAAATTTCTGTATTTTTCCTATATAAATTTTGTTTAAATTGAAACATTCCAGCAAAGAAAATAAGTAGATCTTTGAAGAGACAAAATTTTCCTTCTATGTATGCATCCTCAAAGGGTGAGGCTCTGGTTTAAATTTTGTATAACTATTTAATAGAAAAATAATCAGGATATCAAAAAACCTCTCACTAGCTTTCAGTGTGAGAAACCCAGTTTCTACTGGCTTAAATCTTATATCTCTTACAGTCAGTACTAAAGCTCTATCTTGATTTAAATAGAATTTTTATTCAGTGTTAACTTGCATTCCTTTAATTGTTATTCACTTATAATGAATGAAACTGACTTTTCAGAAATCATAAACAGTATGGCTCTTGCAAAACTAATTCAGAATGAAGGTGCTTTAATGCTTCTGTCTTGTTTTCATATTTTCTCAAAAGCTCCTGATAACCTCATGAAACACAGTACAGATGGCAGTCTCCAACCAAGATGCTGAAATTAACACCATTAAATATGATTTCCTGATTTAAATGTTGCAATGCAGTAATAGTGGGTTTACTCTTTTATGTAGAAAATATTTGAATAAAAATTCGAGGATGTTCTTTATAAGAACAGAAATAAATTTAATTGGGCTACTAGGTTGAAAAATTTATCTTTTACCATATGGGTAATCTATAAAATTATTGTAAATTGAGAGCTAGGATGAAAGCACAGGAATATTGTGCCAGTAGAAATCTTAATTTACCAGTACCTCAAGCTCTTATAGTGTTAAGATTGGAAGTTGTGGTTGGAAAGCACTTGTATTCTTTTCTTATTTTGAACATTTTATCTAACCTTGGAACTACTAACTTCAGTGAAGTCGTGGTAAGATATGTACTCTTGTCAGCTGCAGAAGTATGGTTCATTTTTTCCCCAAATTTAAATCTCTTTATCTTCAACCAATAATATAAATTTCCATTGTATTCAACTGCCATATACCTCAGGCATGTAGCCTATCTCCTATGCAGTGTTTAAGATAGCTTAAATAATTACTCTCAAAAAGCTCCCATCCTCTAAGTTCCCTGCTATATTTTCTTGTCTATTTAGAAAAAAAGAAAAACCAAACAACTGAAAATTTCAACAAAAACAACCAAAACTTGTTATGTATGGATGTATTAGAGCCATGTTTCTGATAGAGTAGGTCTCATCTAATACAAAAGGAAACTATAAATTATTTCACATAGAGTACTTAATTTCTCTCTGTATTGTAATAAAATTCTGTTATCTGGAGGTGCATTCCACCCTACAAAACACCAGCAGTTATATACGTGTTCTGGCCTAGATCAAGAGACTGATCAAATGTTTGCCATTGTTTCATACCTCTGACTGCGCCTTTCCAAAACCATAATTTACCAACTTTTGTTTGACAGCAGCTTTACTATATGATTAACTGGGGATGTGCTAGTTGCTTTAAAAGACGAAAAATTAAAAATACTTTATTTTCCTTACTCATTATTTACTAACAGATGAATTTTGCTGAACTTAATTTGCCAAAAGCTGCCTAGGATTAAAGATTATATATTCACTCATGCTTAAAACGAAGCCAGTATGATACTTGATATATGTATTTTTCTGAGTTCTAATAGAAGAATCTTTAACTGCTCTAGATGTACTTTTATTTTGCTACCTTTAACATTGAACAAAACATTAAATTATAAGCAAACGTGGTGATACTCCTTCCAGTGCAGGAACTTCATGAACATCACATATCTGTAGCACTCACCTTGCTACTTAGAACATAGGTTAGGAAATCCAAGCAATATCTCCGTGCTTTATATGACATAATAAATGTCTTCCTTGGCTGTATAAATCAAGTGCCAGCTCATATATTTATTAATTATTAAATGCTCTTCTTCCTCAAACCTAGATCTTTATTGTGTACATGTGTTTGTGCAATAAACTCTTACTTTGTTTTGTAGTTTCATCTTTTTCTATTTAAATTATTATTTTATTTCTCTTTCCTATTGTGCATTTAATATTACCTCTTGAAAAGCTGACATGTTGCTTCTGACACGGCATATTGTTACTTTTCCATCTGATTTACAAAATTCAGCATCCCCAGCTGATTATACCAGATGGGTTTTGTTTGAGCTATTACCCAAGTATTATATGCCACAGAAAATCAATACAGATTTATGAATTTGAAATAAAATGGCGATGCATAGTAACAGCAGCTGATTTCCTTGAGGAATAATTCCATTGAATGGCTTGAAATTTAAAAGTAATACCTTATATGTTGCTTATTGTGAAATACTACTGATAGCCTAAAAACAATAGATCTTGATCCTACATAATATAATGCCTGAGATACACATTATATCAAAATGGTGTTAAGGGCTGGTCTGCAAGTACTCCTGAGTTTTGTGAATGGAAGGTCTTATGTAGAGAATTTTAGTGACACTGTGAGTGCACAGTGTCTCCACCAGAAGACAAGTCATCTGACTTATAGTAATAAGCAGTAGGATAAAATAAAGTGTCTTTTTTTTCCATCTGGAAAAAGCATTACTTGAAATCAACATAACTCCAAGGTCAATGTTTCTTTGTTTTCCTTTATAAAATTCCTTTCAGACATTGAAGACAGTTGCAGTCCTGGTTTCTGCTCATCAGACTCATATTTCAGTGGCTGACAGTTGCAGTATTGGTTTTGCTTCCTTATTTCACCTTCTTAGTCTTTAGAGACCTTCATTTTTGATCTCCTTCCATTGTGAATGACATTAATTCTGTTGTCCTGTAAATAACTTGGCTTCAATTCTGCCTGATCCTGGAGATTTGCTTCTTCTGAATCTCCCCAATTAATTTAATCCTTTTGCCACACAGACTGCAGTCATCTAGGATAAAGTATTCTCACTGTCTGTGCCAAACAGTTAGTCCTCTATTGCAAATATACTCAGAAGCATTGATTAAATATTCTGATTATAACTTTTTGTTCTTGAAATCATCCTTCTGTTTGATGTTGCTTGAAACTTTCTTTACTGAGGATTTTTTTGGGGACAGTAATAATGGTAGCCCAGATCATACCAATGTGTTTAGGACTCATATGCAATGTCTTATAAAGGGTATCTGCCTTGTTATATTTCCTGTCTTTCAATTTCATCCTTATGATTCTTCTCTGCATTTGAAGCTTTTCTTCCCTCTCTTTTCTCCTTTTCCTGCAGCATTTACCTTCATAAGCAAATAGCACAATACATTTCTATTTATGTACAACTACTTCTTTACAGCTAAGCTATAGGAAAATCTATATAGAAATGAGACCTTCATTAATAGGCTGTAGGGGGTAAACAGAAATTTGGATTTTGCTTGTTCAGAATGTGCTGAGGTTGATTAAAATTGAAGAAAAACCATATGGTAGTAAAAGTAAGAGAAGAGAAAGCCACAGACAGCGCCACAAAAACAATTTTTGTTGCAATCTGGGAACCAATGAATGTCTGATAGAATGTAATGGAATGTGATTTTTGTTGTTGCTGTTTAGGAACCCTGCGATGGTATGTTGAAGAAGATGCAGCTGATAAATAGATTTCTGCTGACACTCCATGGGAGCTGAATTACAATAGTGTGGGAGTAGTAGGACAAATGAACAAATTAAGATTACTTCACTGTCAAATACAAGTGTGTTTTAGAAATAAATATATAATAAAAGTAGGCTGTTATTGAATATTAATCTAAGAAATTTTAAAAACAACATTTCCCTGCACAGCTATGAAGATGAAAATCTGGAGAAAATATAGAGAATAATTCACTGTTAAATTAAATGTATATGTATAAATACAAAAAGACATGTAATAAAAGAACCTTCTGGAAAAGAAATTGCCTATTAGATAAGCGCATTATTTGTCTCTTGCAATTGTCACCAAAAGCAACCAACAAAAAAAAGGTGACAGGCTAAATTCCTAGAGGCACCAAAAATTATTACTCAAATAAAATAGCATCTTTTATATATTCTCAAATGTCTAGTAGGGGCTACAATCAGCATTTTGTCAATATATCTCATTTTCCATAATAGAAAAGCAGATGACAGATAGGATAATGACACATCTGCAAAGCACATGTGTGAAAGGACCAAACAGGTGAGTGTCCATGGTTTGTTTTTAGATTCAGTGCTAGCAAGATAAGGCACCATGCATGCAAGTAGAATTCTTAGCCTTTTGCTGTCAAGCCAATATTTGCTGCTGGTCTCATCAGTCTGGGAAGTTCACCAAAGGAGTCTTCGAAGCACATTATTATGCATAGATGTTTGGAATAGAAATTGATAATAAATTATGAACGTGCCTAAGTAATACTAGACAGCTACAATTACACTGTACCAAGTTTGAATCTTTGTGTTGGAGGGCATTATATATAGATCATTACTATGAAGTACTGAAAAATAAATACAGTTATTATTATAACAAAGGACTAAAAGCTTCCTGACACACTATAGATTATTACCCAGAAGAATGACAAATTGCTGAGATTTATAGCTTTTAGGTATTTAATGAAAACAAAGTCAGGAGAATATGTCATTCTGCTGTCAGGAAATAATTGAATTGCTGTGATTGCCAGGAATCTGACACTGGTGGTAATTTTGATTTAAAAGCTAGTGGAAGATACTTTTCACACTGAGAATCTAAACTACAAATGACATGTAGGCAACATGTAACTTTTGCTGAGAATAGTGTCTCAAAAGCTCATAAAATAGGAATCAAATTGACAGGAAACTTTATCATTTGAAGAACTTGCAGACTTTTGGTTCAGGTAGCTTTATAAATTGGAGTATAGAAAGAAATTGGTCTGACAAAATTGAAAAGTAATCTGAAAAAAATCAAAATAATTAGAAGTGCTAACTTCAGTTTTAAGTACTGTCCTTGATTTCACATTGAGACTAATGCAATGACGAAAAAAAGGAAAGTGTCTGATATGCAAATATGTTGTTCATATAAAACCCATGAAGAATACATAACCTAATAGGTAATGGAACTTCCAGAATGACAATTTGTTCTAAAGAAAAGACTATAATTTCAAATTTTGGAACATAAACTTTAATCTGTAACCACAGATAAACAAATGATATTTGTTTCTTTTGAATTGCACCAGGTAAACAGGAATGAAAACCATAAAGAAAGGCAAAACTTGTAAAAATATATGTCAGATTAAAGGATTCACTTTAGAAAGAATTTTGAAAACCTGATTAATCGTTTTTATAATTAAATTTTGATTCTATGGCAATAGAAATATACTACCATATGGTTTTAAGATAAGATGAATGGTGCTCTCTGACATTCCTCTTTTTAACGGGAGCTTTATACCAAAGGATGTGGATTGATTTCTGTTTCATACATCTCCCAGGACATTAAGACATTGAGAGTAAAAAATATGTGACTGCTTTCTTTCACAGGAATCAATTATCTGCGCATTACTCACTCCAGACTGGAATAATTCTTATGTTCTCTTTTGAACTTCATCACTTGCCTTTTTCCTTAGTAGACCTCACCCCATTAAATCATCCCCCCTTATCTACATAAATATATACTCTAAACATCTACTCCACCTGGGGAAAAAACCAAAACAAAACAACCAAACAAACGACCCAAATCTTTACTTCCTTTATCCATACCTTTTTTTTTTTTTTTTTTTTGCAAACAAAATAATCTTCACCACTGCATTGGAATCAGTCTTAAAGCACATCCACAATACCCTCCCTAAAAAACAAAGGTATTTTGGTGTTATTTAAGTTCTACATATAATAATGGCATTTCTATAGAATCACAGAATGATTGAAGTTGAAAGGAACACCTGGAGATCAGCTGTTCCAAGTTTCCTTCTCAAATAGGGTTACCTAGACACAGTTGGCCCACACTGTGTACAGGTCACACTGTGTACACACTGTGTACAGGATTCCTTTCCATGGTTCTGTGACCAGCCCACAGAAAGGAATCATGCTGGGGCATTTTTGTGTGGTTTCTCATCCACTTCTTTTCCACTGAAAGCATGAAGAGAAAAGTTGATAAAAATAGTCTCTACACAGGACATATTTTTGCATGTTAAAGAACATGTCTAATAAATTTAAAGAACTGAAAGATCCTCTTCTAATTCTTGAGGGTTCTCAGTGTTACCCAAAAGGAAAAGTTCCTTATAAGGAAGGAGTTATTTTAGAGCTTAATGGAGACAAGTGAATGGAAAGAAATTATCTAAAATTTTACCTGTATTCTGTATTTTCTTACCAGATGTCTTAAAACTTCTGTTATAGTTATTAAAACCTTCCTCAAAGTAATTATATGATAGGGATCATATTTTGCATTATATTTTAAATCAACGTAATTTCAAATAGTTACTATGATAAACCTTGAAGAATTCATTTCTTTGTAAAATACTAGTTGAATTTCAAATCTTATGTAGTCTGTGCACTAAGGACAGGGAAAAAAGCCAAATTTTTAACATTTTTAATCTTGGCTCTTAAAGTTACTTTCTCTGCAGTTTATGGAAAGCCACTTAGAGTCTCTGCCTTGATAGATTTATATTTTGCTATTACCTTACAAGTTTCTTCTGCATATTAATTACCCAACACCTATAGAACATTTTGACACTATAGAATATACTGAATTTCTGTTGCCTGGTAAATCCACCTTTTCATGATACCCAGATATGTAACTTACATTTTCAGACTTGAAGCAGGAATATAAAATTTCCACTAAACGGTGAAATTAGGAGTTTAGCTAGCCTGTTAATCTCTCTAAGTGATATTAAAAACCTGCAAACTCACTACAGAAAATATCCTTTATCAAATGCAAACTTTTTTTTCTGCCCTTGTTGACAACTTCCATGTGCTTCAGCTTTGTGCAACTCATCACAGAACCTTCTCCAGACTCTGGGTTCTAAATATGCGTCAGTCTTAATTAATTAAGCATATGACTTCTCTGCTGATGGGTGAGATCATCTTGCCATCAGTTTTGTAGTGTTCAATGCAAGTTCATACCTACCTCAAATAAGCAAAGCATCTATACTTTTCTTACATTCCTCCCTGATTTAAAATATGCAGATTTCTCTTCTTGAAGATAACACTTGCATTTGGGGTTGTGTTTAGGAGATTCAATATAATTTATTGCTGGAAAAGAAACAGAGGATAAGCAATTTAAAGGGCAAAATTTTGTTGACTCATTCTTCATCTGTTATTATTGTTTTTTAATGAATGTCTACAAGAGCTTGATCCTAAACTATTGAAGTTAATGGGAATTTTACTTTTATGGCTATAGTAAAAATGGATAATAAGTTCTGAGGGAGCAAAATGTTCTTCTTTAAAATGTTTTGGTGAGCAAAATAGTTTCTTAAATCAGTTTGCTTTTGCCCAACAATATTTGCTATGATCCACAATTACAACATTTTCCTGTAAAATTATGTGGAAAGCTGAAGATATCAACAGGAACAAGAAGGTTATATTCAAGGTTAAGGTCCACATTGGCAGCAATGTTTTACTGACTTGTTTTAAGTCAAACTCTGTGCACAAAAAAAGCACAAATAAATTCACATCCATTGATGTCCAAGACAGACCATCACTTTAGCAATACTGAGACTTCAGGGCATTACTTTAGGGCAGGAGGTGGATAGGCATAAGTCAGGACTGAAGCACGCTGACAACACACCAAAAATGCTGTCCAAAAAAGCTCAGGAAGCATCAGTTCGTTTCTGTCAGCATTCTGATTTCTATGTTTCTCAGAATTACAGAATTCAGAATTTCCCAAAATCACAAAAATGTTTGATGAAAAATGACATGAGGATGTCCTCTTCTAGTTGAAAGAGACATATTGCAAGTGACAGACTAGGTGAGCTACAACACTGTTTAGATGAGCTTCAGGGGCTGATTCTCCCATCTGTCAGGACAACAATTTCTATTTAATTACACACTTGGTGGTGAACTTTTTCCTAATGTCCACTTTGTAACTCCCAAACAAAAATTTGTTGTTACTGTCTCTTGCCTGATACTATTGGGAAAAAGTTTTGATCCATCATTACTGTAACAACTTTTTAGGTAAATGTAAGCAACTGTTAGATCATCCTGTAGCCTCTCACCTCTCTGTCACGCTGGACAAGACCCTAGCCCTCTTATCATGTCTCCATCAGACATGTGTTGTAGGTTCTTAAATATCTTGCTATACTTCCATGTGATTCCTTCCAGTTTCTGTTTCTCTTCAACTGGTGTCCTACTACTATTCCCATGGCAGCCTCACTGTCAGTTGCTGAAGGATGACAACTTCAGCAAACCAAAGCCTTACCAAAGAAATGAAGCCTGTGGTTTGTGTTACTTTC
The DNA here is from genome assembly GCA_025584955.1 of Alethe diademata. Classification (NCBI taxonomy): domain Eukaryota; kingdom Metazoa; phylum Chordata; class Aves; order Passeriformes; family Muscicapidae; genus Alethe; species Alethe diademata. The sequence continues at coordinate 58,353,645 of JANRMJ010000054.1, read as the reverse complement.
CATGAGAACACATTGTTAGCTCATATTTAGTCTGGCATCCACAAAAACCTCCCCTGAACAGCAACACCAGTAGCAGTACTCAACCCATTGATTCATGGCCTATTCTGAAGCATGGTGTAAAACCTCCTGCACATTCGCTTTTCAAACTGTAGGAAGTTTCTTTTGTCCTGGTCGTTATGTTTATAGAGGTCGCTCATTTTTTCTTGAGGAATAACTGTATTATCCCTTTTAAATTATACCCAGATAAAGGACCACAGAATAAGCAGAGTAAGATAATGAAGTTTTCAGTTTAACTGCACAGCTGAAACATCTTTAGGGATTTAACTAAGGACTAATTTTCAAAAGATAAATATAATTTATATTCTGCTGTTAAAATTTCCCCAGATTTTTAGCTTTCTCTACTAACTACTTAGAGCCTTTGTAGCGTGCTCAGCGCAAGACCTTTGGAAAGCCCTATTAACACTTTCTGGAATTTGGAACTCCATTTTTTCCTTTTAAGACTAACTGCAAAAGTGCTTACTCTCAAAGTCCAGTTGGGAGTTGTGAATCTGAGTAACTCAAACAGTTGCAGAGGGTATATGAAATAAAGTGGTTGTAAAATCAATGAAAATAAAGGACAGTACATTTGTAAAGAATGTAACTGGAGCAACTGACAATACAAAAAAGTACAGGAGAGTATTCTATTACAAAATAAAAAATGAAACCCGTGGATCTAGGCTTTGTAATTCAGACTATTAAGTGTTCAAAGGAAACAGAGTGTTTAAATGGAAATGAGGTGACTCAGAGTCTTTGACTTGATTTAACTTGGTCTACTAAAGCTAAAGCGAAAAATAAGACCACATTTCAGTGAAAGGCAATATGCCAATTTGAAACCAAGAACATTTAATAAAACTTCCTGAAAGAAAAATCTATCAGACTGCAGAAAAAAAAAAAACAACCTCAAAAAACCATCCCAAAGGTAATAAATGCCAGAAACCCCAGCACATGGAACATTTTAACTGATCTTAAACTGATCAAACATTTGTGAATGAACAATAAGGATCAATCCCAAATGGACACCGAGGCAGAGAAAATAACCTGATAGGTCTTTTCTTTCTTTAACTTCTGTGAATTTATGGCAAATTAAATAAGCACTGGGATATGGTGCCAGCACTGAGGAAAGAGGATGCAAGGGAAACAAGAGACTAACCTTGAAAAGAGAGAAAAAAGAAAAGAACATTCTAGCTAGTTTGTAAACATGAAGTTTTGACAATTAATGTGGGCCAAGCTCATTTTAGGAGAAAATAGCTGTGAATATTTGTAGCAGGCATGAGTAGAGATGGGATAAATGTTTTCAAAAACATTATGCACTTTCATTAGAGAAATGGGGCATTGTTAAAAAATTTGAATAAGATGGAGATATTTAGACTAGATAAAATGCTGCTTTATGGGAAATAGAGGTTAAAAAAGGTTTTGCGAACAGCATTTTTTCATGTGAAAATTAAATCTATGATGTACTGATGTTTAAATTCATATATCATTTCTTTGAAGTATCCTGACTTAGCTTCCACAGATCATAACTATCAGTTAAAAAGAATACCCTGTAGTATTTTATTAAAGATAGATTTAAACCCAAAGCTCTCGAAAATATTTAAGGAACAGTAGGAAGTAAAGGAAGTAAAAAGGAAAGATTAAGCTTTACAAGATCATTTTCTCTACACCAGGCAGTAAGGCAAAAAAGGACTGCAATTTCCAAATCTGTAACTTCAGAATGTTCTGAATGCAGGAATCTTTATTTCACTACAGACCGATTGTTTTTTCAGTCCTGAACTTTTTTGCCATTAGCTTTTATACCTCATGATTCATAGTTA
>JANRMJ010000054.1:58337962-58351705 GCA_025584955.1 Alethe diademata | reverse complement strand
AAGGTTCTCCACAGACATAAGAGGATTTTTTTCAGCAAATTCTTTTTTTGTTTGGTTGGCTGGTTGTTTTTGTTTTAATTTTCCTGGCTATATTTTGCTTATAATAAGCAGTATGGCAAAATGATCATTGAAAAGGCTGTCACTGTTACATATGCACGGCCAGTAGATTATCTTACTTTTAAGATAATTCATGATCAGTTTCAGCAATTTCATGCAATTCAGGGTAGTAAAAAAATACCTTAGCAAATGTTGACTCTGCTGTTGCCTGCTGCCTTGGGAAACAAGAGATACCTATTCTACAGAAACATACCTAAATTTTTTAAATAATTCAAGCAAAGAATTATACAGTACTGCAGTGACTACAAAGAAGTATTACTGTCAACTCTGCTCGGAATTCAATACTTGTGTCCAGCTTGCAACCAACAAAGAACATATTTAAAATTTTAGCTCTATGTTTTGATCCTATGTCATGGTTTGCTGCACATTTGATAGTCTGAACCACAGTCAGGTTATTAAATGTCATATGTCACAAATGTGAAGGCATCAGAAAAACAAGTTCTGAACCTGATTTCTCCAAAATACATAATCCATTCAAGAAAGTATTTGAAATCAGACATAAACAGTTTATAAGCCTGAGAAAAAGCAGAGGTTTTTGAGACTGTATAGACAGGCGCTGCAGATAACCTGAGACTCTTGGAAAGATTTACACAGAAATGTAAATCATGAATAATAGGACGTTCAAACAAACTGCTGAAGCTTACTTGCGTTAAGCTCTGAACCTGGATTTCTATTTCCTCATTGCAAGTCCTGCTCTGTTCTGCTGCTTATTTGCAAGACAATCTATCACTCACAGGTTTTTTGTTTTTTTTTTAGGACGAAGTAATACTGTTGATAATAAAGGGATACAGCATAAAGTGGAATAGCAGAAATTTCCTATTTGGACATGTCCGTTAAATGAGTCATCCAGTGGAATTCTTGGCAGTACAGAGTGGCATAGTCACAGAGCTGCACAATCTGTAGAATGTACCCATAGAGTAAATTGAAAAGTGCTGTGTATGTTGATGTTATTTTATAGCAAAAATGACTGATTAGAAACCTAAATAAACACTGAAGAAACATTTAGAATTTCCGTTAATTTATGGACCTTATGTTTAGAGCAACAATCTGGCAATGCATGATACAGCAGCAATTTCTGTATTATCCAGTTTTTGGCTTACTTTCCTTGGTAATGACATCATACATTCTTAAATTACAGTATCTGCTTCTGAAATTAGAGCTCTGCTTCTTCCCCACATGGCTGAGCAATATAGAACTTAGGTTTTTTCATGTCCAAAGCACAGTATATGTGCTGTTGTTTTAACTGAAGTGACAAAAATAAAATTATCTAAACTGCTCTAATTTCTTCACCCTCTCCCTTTTGTCACTACACTTGAGAAGTGAATTTAAAAAGTACTGAGCTGCATTTTTAATGTGCACTTCAAATTCTTTTAAGTTATTCAGCTAAAACCTTTCCAGATTCTTTTAAGAGAGATTGTGTCTCAAGGTATGTGGATGTCTAACGTTTTCTCTCAATGACATCTTCTAGAAATTGTACAGTGAGGATTACCAAACCAGTATTATTTGGTTTTCAGCCTGCAATGAAAAGATATGCTCCAGGATTTCACCTAAGAGTCAACATAGGTGTTGATTTAAATGCCAAAATCCTCTCAAAATTTATCTGAAATGTGATTCTCTTCATTAGCCTGATTTATTTTAGGGTTGTAACCATGTACAAAACAAGACCAGGTAAAAAGACAGATTTTTACATATCATTCTTTCACTAGTGACTCTGCATAAATCTGCAAATGAATATCATGACTTGGCAACTAGCAGAGACTGAAAAATCTGGTGAATTTCTTCATTATATTTTTCCAGTGCAGTCTATCAATAAGGTTCTTTGAGAACTTTCCCAAATAAAAAAAACAACTTTATGTACCAGTGACATTTCCAGCACAACATCTCTGCCTCTCTTCTCATGAAGAATTCTTGCTAAGGCGAAAGGAAATCAGCTAAAGACAATGAGAAATGCACATACCTCCGCAGTTCTCTGAAAATTCAAGGCATCTTTATGCAATCCTTTTGTATATTCAGGAATGTACCTAATGCAGGGAGTTTGAATAGCACTAGTCTATGTCTTTGGCCTCTACATCTCTGCAAAAATGACTAGATCATGAGAAAAGTTTTCTTCAAATGATAAGTTAATTCACTTAAAGTTTCTTCTCTGTAGCGTGGTCATTTTCTCCTATTTACCTAAAAAGTAAAATGTTGCAAGTTCAGTAGTATATGCCAGCAGTTCTAAGAACTAAGGGGCTTTCAGAGACTTTCAGTGGCAGATAACCCTTCAAAATTTACTCTTCAAATCACTCTGCAAAATTAGCTTTTCAAAGTCAACTATATTGTTTCCTAATTTTCTAAATTATATTCAAGTAGTGAACTCTAATAAAATTCTATTTTTTTGGGTGGGGGTTTAGTCTTATGTGTTGTTAGCAGTATTGTTTAAATAATTCCTTCTCAAAACCCATGTGGGTAGAATACTAATTACTGAAACATACACCACAAAAATGTTTTTGAGGCATGAAATTGTCTCTGTCTTCTGGAAACTAGTGGGAGTTGTTCCCAGATAAAATATTGAAAAAGAAGAAATTCTGAAACATAAGATACCAGCAATTCACAAAGTAAATCCAAATCAGAAACTTCTTCCTCCTGTCAGACAGGGGATAAATAACTTCTCTTTTATCATCTGCTAAGAAAAAATACTAATATTTAAATTTGGGATTATTATCTTAAAAATAAGTTTAAAAAAATTTTAAAAAAAGGAGGCAATTTCTTAACTTTGAAGTTTTTGAAGAGATGCTTGAGGATGAGAGATGTTTTACAGCACATCTTGTCTCCTGATAGGCAGTAATTTACAACAATGTAGATACTGCAGCCCTCATTTTTTAGCAGTTTGTAACTGCCTAGTATAGTGTAAAATAGTGAGCCAAGCTGTAAAATAGTGAACGCATGGATCCAGTCAGGATTTTTAAGATAACTGTTGTGTCAAATATTCCAGGTTTTAAACTTCCTGCAAGCTAACATCTCCCTCAGCATAAACTTGTAAAAGCAGAGTAATAAAGATTCGACCTTGTCAGACTACCAGTGGGCAAGAGGAATTGTTAACTGCTGTACTCACAAAGCAGGTATAAAGTGTCATACAAGACCTATATGCCTTTAAATTTGAGCCTTATGCATTTACCTGTTTTATCCATTCATCAGTTTGCTGTGTCACCCTGTCCTTCATTAGCTCGTGTCATCAATACATTAAATACAGTTATTTGACTATGAATAAATTGGGTGTTAACCTCGTCCCACAGTGAAATACTCTGGAAAAGTTGTCACAGAAAGTAATCCCTAATGTGACCTTAAGCTCTTCCTTCTTGTTAATTTTAATTAACTAACATGCCAATCAGATTTTTAGTGCAATTTTTTCCCTAGTCATTATCACTGTTTTTGTAGATCTTTATTTTAATCTATGTATTGGTACCTCTGCCCAGATGCCTCTGAGTGTGTGGATGTGCATTTTCATACTGGGTTACTCAGGCAATTTGCAAAATTGCGGAAGATCAACAATGCCATCTGCAGGTGTAACCTAACTCCTGGAGACAAGCTTTAGATTTTTTACTTTTGTACCTTAGGTTTTGTACCTTAGGTTTTGTACCTTAGGCTTTTTTTCCTAGAGTGAAGTTAAAGATGGCCAAAACTGTATTGGTTTGTTTTGTCAGACAGCACCCAGATAAAAAATTTTGGCTTTGACCTCTTTATTATTAAGGTATGCAAAAGATTGAACAGAAGGGTTTTTAGACTTATTCAAGCTGCTCAAAGATATTCAACTTGCAAAATAGAACTTTAAAACCTGTTAAAAGGATATCTCTCCAGCTTCCTAATATTCTTGGGGTTCCAGCCAATTTATGAATAGAGCTAGGATTGCTTTTCTCATGATCTGTCACATTCTCTTATTTTCAAGTGGAGCTAGTAGCAAACCCTAGAAGGATGCATATGCTATGGTTACTCCCTATTTCTTGTATTTTCTTTTTTCTTGACATCTCTTCCATACAGAATTTCAGGCATAGGGGGTGAGGTACCAATGCCACACAGAAAAATAGCCACAGATGTGACAGACTAAGTGGTCTACTGGTAATGTACAATTCAGAGTATTTCATCTGTTTCAATGTCTTCTGTTAGTAAAAGTTAATCTTTCCCTCCCTATTGAAGACAAAGATTCACAATTCAATGTGAGGAAATATATAAACTAATTTTATAAGTGATGAGCTGCCTATAAACCTCCTATGAAATTAACTAACTCCTAACATCACTAAAGTGAAAGAAAATTACCAGTTTTAATTTTTAAGAATTTTTTTTTTTGTTTTTTCCATTCAGGTCAGCATGTTATTAAAAGAAAAAAATCTTATGGTCAGAGATCAGCAACTTCTGAATATTGTTCTTATTCTTTAGCTGCATCAGTGGGAAAAAGCAAAGGTTTTTGTGCTCACTGTCTACATCTGTAAAATTAGAATCTAATGCTTACCTCTCACAAGGGAATTGTGAGTTTTTGATTAGATAATGCTAGTAAGTTGTTCTGAGTCTTTAAGTAGAAAAAAAAATATTCCTAGAACAGTACTCTGTTATAAATACACTTCTTAGAGAATGTAAAATTAGTAGTCCTTTAGAAAAATTTTAAGGCCAAGTATTTTCCCAAGTGAAAGTAATTTAGTTTTCTCAGTAAGCTAACTTAACTGAAAGGTTTTTTCAGAAAGGAGACATTTAACTTCATTCAATCTATTCAGGAATGTGTTCAAAATCTAAAAAAGGCAAGATGATCCTTTCAAAAGACTTTTTTTATCCCCACAGTTTATTAATATTAAGCTGAAATTTCATTACAAGTGATTTATTTCAAGTTCCTTCAAAAATTAACTTTGCATATATTCCTAAAATGAATAATTTTGGAATTATTAAGAATGGATATTTTGAAAAAGAAAGATTTTTAAAAGAAGAAACGAGTCTGAAAATGTTTCACAACTCTACTTAAATGTATTTTGTGATACAAGAAAATATTTCAGGGTTGTCAAATAAATATAGATAAAAGTACTGAAAATCATAAACTGCTTTTTATGGCTTCAACAAACTGCATTAGATTTAAAAATATTTGCAACGCATTTCTTGGCTAGTAATAAATTTATATAGATGTATTCTCATTCTTAATTTGGCCTCTCCATTTTCAGGGACTATCACCCGTAGCTGATGCCCAGATACACTTGCAAGCAGCTCTGCCCCACAGCGTGACAGTGCATATTTTTTCATAATGCCATCTTTCCTGTGTCTATGTGTCTCCCCCTCTCCCACTAATCTTTTATATTTAGTGAATTTACCTTAGATTACACTCTGAAATAGATTTTACAAGTGTCTAATGAACTGGCTGCATGATAACAACTCTGTTGACCTTGTAAGCATAAATGTGAAATTCAGAGCTGCACCTCTAGCAGGCATGAATGAACCAGCAGATGCAGCAGAAGTGTGAAGGGGTTGATTAGCTCAAAGGTACCTTTGAGACCACCAAAAGCAAACTGCTGTAAAGGACAATTAGCATTGCAATGCCTTTCCTGAATTTTCCTATGGATCAGAAGGCTGTACTGAATCTCAATAGCACTTTGTATCCCAAGATATTATATGCCTGAGAGGAAGTGGTTTTTTTATATGTCTCCTCCATACCACCTACTGAGAAAATCCTTCATCGCTAAGCTAAGCTTTGAAGTGTTTTTCCATCCTTTCCAAATCACTATATCACAAAATGTACCACCTGTGCACAGAAAACAAAAATAGCAGCTTTCCTTTCCCTGGTTCTGATTAAAAGTAAATTAGACAGAAAACTGTTTAAATGTAAGGTTTTTATCTGTGCTCCTGTGGATCTTTATAACATAGAAGTAAACAGAGAGAAGTTTCTTAATATTTCTGTACTTTGGTAATATCTGCAGTTAAGATAGTTTAAAATTTTGTTTGTGACCTTCACGTAAATGCTGCTGCTCAGAAAAGCTAAAAGGTGCTTGCATTGCCAGATTATTTGTTTGAGATGCTATGATTGAGATAAAATACAAGTGAGACAGGTGCAATTTTATAGGCTTATCAAAATTTCTTTGAGCTGATTTACATTTTGCCAGTGTTAATAGCTGGCATCCTACCTCAGGGTTTAAAGCCTCAGGTTAAAGCAACTGTTTGAAGAGAACTTAAAACACTTTTTCCTGTTACTTCTTATACAGCAAATTTCTCAACCCTCCCCTGCAACCAATACAATTTCTTGTACAACCTTGGAATACTGCCCTCCTTGAAGGCACCATTAGTGCTAAATATGGCAACCTTTGTGAGAGACCAGTGCACGGTAGGGTGCTTCTCATGTTCCTAGGGATGAAATATACATAAAAACCGAAATCCAGTATCTGAGAATAATAGTGTGACTGTCCCATTATAGGTAACATACTCTGAATTCTACCTTTGAAGGAGTTATATTCCAGCTGGATAATAACTCAGCTTTGGTCCATTTTAGTAAAAGATTGAATCTCTTAATTACCTACCACTTGATAATATCTTTTGTATCAACAAGGAATCCTCATGGCAATTGTTGTCATAGGAAAGACCATTATTCCACAGTTAGATTAAAAAAAATATTCATTCACAATCTGATTTTAAAATTGTCTTTAAATCTTAACCCTAGTTCCTATATATTTCTCCTGGATGTATAATTACCCATTTGGAGGGCAAATGAAAAAGACTTGGCTCAATACCTATCTTAATCTACTTAATTGACAATTACAAAGATAAGCTTCATGCTACATGTAGGTTTTTTCCCTTTAAGAGATATAAGGGTTATTATTAGTGTCATTATTATTAACTGCACCCACTAGATACTATCACTATTTTACTATCTTGTCATCTTCATGGATTTATAAAGCGTTATTGACTCCTCCCTCCCTTCCTTTACTGCAACACTCTAAAGGCAAGAGTGAACCTACCTACAATTCTCGATTAATAAGCCAGAACTTTAGCACTTAAAATAGCATTGCAGAAAGCATAATTATCTTCTACATGCTAACCCATCATACTGCCAATCTTCCTCAAGCAATTTGAAAAATCTTGACTTTTTTCAAAGCAGTTTTCAGGTTGTTAAAAGAAAGGGCATAGGTTCTCATAGACATTATACTCTTTCATTCCTTGCATGTTCAACTTACTCTCTCTTGTCTGCAATGGAACCAGATCTATTAAACCAAGTTGGATGGAGTGTAGTGATTCTAACAGGGCATTGTCACAGAAAACATTTTATGTGTATGCAAGCAGTAGAAAACAGGAAGGCAGAAATCTTCTAACCCTTTTGTTTTGCAAACACCACTTTTATGCAGATCCTGGAAAAAACCCCAACAACTTTACATAAATAAACACACATTTTCTCATTTGATATCATATTGATTTTTCAGCTATCTGAATATGTGGAAAGCCAGATTGTCTCAGTCTTGTGTTTTTTGCTTTAACTCGTATGTCAAACAGAAGGCCTGGTTTCCTGTTTACTTCCCTGAACATGTTTTAAGACAGCACAGCATTGCAAGTCATAGGGAATCAGCCATGAAGACCTACACAGAATTATTGGTATCTGAAGGAAGGAAGGGTGGTTTATAGGTATCTCTTTCACCTTTCCTTCTATTTGGTTTTGTCTTGTCTGGTATAGTGAAATAGCTGAGGAAGGGGAGGTGCACTTTTCAGCAATGCTTCTACACTTGCTTTTCAGCTAGTGAAAAACAGTAGTTTTATTTTACAGTAAAACCGATTTGTACTTTGCAGAACCAAAATGTGTGAATCACAGCAGATGAAGGAGATGCTGATTAAAGCATAAATTTTTCTTGTTGTAACATTTTTTTTCTTTGCAGACTGGTTCTTATCTTTGTCATCATTAAACTCTGACATACTGAAAAAGCTTGGAAGAATAGTGTACTCGTGTGGGTGCCTTAACATCTAGAGTAAAGGACATAATAAAACATAATTCCATAAGGCAAAGAAAAGACATTGTCTTTTGTCCACATGGTAGCAAAATCTGTAGAAGCCTGATGCTTCAGAGAGATCAACTGTGCATGGACTATTCATCTGTGAAAAGACAGTAATTCTAGAATGCCCAACAATAAGAAATCCCAAAGCAGGATTCAAAATTACTCCTGACTGGGGAAAAAAAAAGTGTATATCCATTAGACAAACCTATCCACACTGAAATGTCTACAGACAGATAAGAAGTACCCCACTGAACTTGTGTACTGGTTTTCTTATTCTTCAAAGCCTTAGTGCCTTACAAGTTTTGGACGGTCATGCACTGTCTGTTGCCTAAAATGATAAATGTTCATGTTTATACTCCTCATAATTAGCAAATGTGCTAGGTAATTTTCCATAATTATAACCTGTTACAGATTCAGTCATCAATATAAGATGGAGTACAGGTATAGCATATGAGGATTTTTTTTTTTTTTTTGAGGAGTAGGAATAAATAGAGGAGGAAGCATCACAATAGATTTTAATGCTTTGGTATTTTGTGTTCTGTAATATTGTTTCAAATTTCTTAATTACTTTCATCAGGCATGTATTTTGCACATTAGTAGAACACTTTGTTTTGGTTTGCTTCAATATAAATTACATTTCTAATTCTTATAAAATATCTGCTATTTTCCTAGTCTAGTATTTTAGACAAAAAACTATTTTTTATTTTTCTGAAGCAGTCAATTCACCTGTTGCTGAAGCAAACAAGATAATCAATCCAAAAGTCTCACAGGAGAATTTTGGAACTGAGCATCAAGCTTGTCACAGTAAAACTAGAGGTCAAGTTTTACCCTGAAGTACTGGCAACCACATTTTCATCAGAGAGCTTACACTCATGCACTCAGCAGCAGGGACTGTAAGATCATTTGACTTTTTAAAGGTTATGGTTTAAATCCAACAACAAATTCCAGATTTTGTGACACTTGATACTGCAGCTCCAGAAAGTTAAGCACCAAGATTCATCACCCTGACTCTCTAATATTCCTCCTGCTGAAAACAGATACAGAGGTTCAAGGTGGGTGTGATGCAGCTAATTTAAAGGTTTAAGTAACTGGTCCCTACTTCTAACACACCTGCTCATCTTTCTTCTGACTCATAAAGCAAAGCTAGTCAAAGAGGAAGAGTATGAGCAACATTCATGTTGCCCTGAAAAATACAATACAATCAGCTACCCTGAACAAGTACCTTGTTTAGTGGTACTGAATACCATGTTTAGTGGTTTTCCTGAGGGTAAGAGGAGGAAGAGGCATTGTTCTGTCTTATGACCAGAGATAGTAGCCAAGGGAATGGCCTGAAATTATCTGAGGAAGGGTTTATCTTAGACACCAGGAAAAGGTTTTTAACTCAGAGGGTGGTTGGGCGCTGGAAGAGGGTCCCCAGGGAAGTGGTCACAACACAAGTGGACAATGCTCTCAGGCACATGGTGTGACTCTTGGGGATGGTGCTGTGCAGGGCAAGGAGTTGGACTTAACTGGTCTTTGTGGATCCCTTCCAGCTCAGGCTGTTTCATATTTCTATGATTATTCTGTTGTAATTTTTTTTTTGGGGGGGTGGGGGAAGAGTTGGCAATAATATTGTATTTTGGAAGGTGGAACAAAAGGAGGTTTGAAAAGTTTGATATCATTTGACAAATTTAATAATTTCTATCAGTCTCCTGAATTCAGGGGGATAGATTCCATTTCACATACCTGATTCTACTGGGAGATGAAAACTTTTTTGTGTGACCTGTAAATGTTATCGCAAACAGTAACAGTATTTGACAAATGGTTTAATCACTGCAGTGCAGATCAACACATTTTTCTTTGCTGTAATAAAGTGTCTCTTCTTAGAAAGCATATGGATTTATATTTGTCCAAATTTATATAAAGTCTCATATACGTGCTAACCTTGTTTTACTCTAAAAAAGCTGAAATGTTTCACAAGACAAATGTCTGTACTTTCCTAACAGGTCACACGTTTTCAAGGGTTTAGTTATTTACAGTTTCTGCTGTCTTTTGGGACAGTTGTCATGTTTAAACACAGGTTTAGCCTCCCTTCCATCAAGACAGTACACAAAAGAATCAATATCAAAAGCCAGTCCAATACAAAAGGTCTTATATGAAACCAGATAAAAGATTTTCTCAGGTGACAACTGGTACAGCAACTGTATACACAAATAGCACCCATGCCAAATTATAAACATTCCCACTGCATCATAATGTATGTTACATGGAAAAGGAAAACACTCTTTCTGGAGATGGCAATTTCAATAATTAAAACATGAACATTGCTAGGACTTCTCACATTTGTTGTTTCAATCTTTGGGTGATTTTGCAACAGCTAGTGAAACTGCCAGTACACCATTACTGGAACTGAGCACCTATGCAGCCTTTGGTGTGAGGTTGCTCCAGCCTTCTGATCATCTTCGTGGCCCTCCTCTGGACCTACTCTGGCAAGTCCACGTGCTTCTGTTGGAGGCCCCAGACCTGGACACAGTTTTCTAGGTGGGATCTCATATAAGGGCAGAGTAGAAGGGGACAATGACCTCCCTTGATCTGCTGGTTGTGTTGCTTCTGAGGCAACCCAGGATTTAGTTTGCTTTCTGGGCTTCAACAAATTTTTAGAAATCAATTGAATTGAATTGAATTGAATTATTTCATAGAATCACTCAGTGATTTGGCTCAGAAGGGATCTTAAAGATCATCTGATTTCAACCCCCCAGCAATGGGTGGGGATACCTTCTTTAGACAGGTGACTGAAAGCCCTATCTAGGCTGGTCATTGTTAGTTTATTTTTTAAAATCTGAAAAAAATATGCTATAAAATGGTTTTCACTGTTTTTTTGCATGGGTTTCTTTTTGGTTTTTTGTTGGTTTTTTTTTTTTGTTTTGGGTTTTTTTTGTTGTTGTTGTTTTGTTTTGTTTTGTTTTTTGTTGTTGGTTTTTAGGGCTTTTTTTGGGGGTTTTTGGGTTTTTTAATCCCAGAACTACTGAATTAAAATATATCTATTCTTTTTGTAATCAAACTTTCTAAAACAATATTCTTGTCTTATTTTGCTAATGAAGTTATAATTATCAGATATAACTTTATGGACTGAAATTCTTCAGCTCCATCCATTAGTACTTCCTCTTTTGTTTCCTTTTATTTCTTGACTCAGATTCTAGTATACCAGCATATCCAAGATTACCTGCTCTCAAGTTGCCTTACTTCAGTACTAAACTTTCTTTCTGTTATGTAGTAACATTGAGGGATAGCACAGACTGTAGCTGCATTTCTCCAAGAATACAACATAAGTGACATCTCTTTGTAAATTACACTTTGCATTTCAAGCAATTTCCTCATATTTCAAACTCCTCTGCAGTTAATACATACTGGGAATGTCCCCATGTATTTGTGTTTATTCATGAAATAAGTAGGATTTCACTTAAAACCCAATATAACCTGTGCAAATTCCACCTAAATCAGTTTCATGAAATTTTGTCTTTCCTTGAACGGTATCTTTTGCACTGGAAAATACTAATATTAATAAATAATAATGAATATATGTTAGTCACCTAATTTGTTTAACAAAACACATTAATGCAATTTTTTTATAAATGGGTATAGGTTATATTAATATGGCTATCATATGTATGAGGACTCATTCTTTCTTACCAAAACCAAAACATTTAAACTTTTAGAAAAACACACACATATGAAAAAAATACATACATATGTACAGAGAATACAGGAACATATGAAAAGAGCATGAATAACATATTTAATCTTTTTTCTGCAAAATACAATGCTTAAAGAGAAATTAATTTTACATAGCTGCTTCTGGAACAAATTTAATTACATTTTCATAATCTTCAAGTTTTTTAAGAAACTAAATTCATAAAAATATAATAAAAATTATAGTAGGGAATATTTCAAGTAGAATTTAACTAGAACTAAAAATATCTTTGAAAATAAGAAGAAATCACAGAATTGTGTATATTTCACTTAATGATCCATTGAAGTTGCAATATTTTTAGGGAATGTCTAGAACTTATTAATGACCTTCACTTGATTTGAGGTTTTAAACTCACACCATGGCAAGACATTTGCCTTGGTACAATTACATTATGAACTATATCTGGATTATATTCACTTTCTTTACTTTTCATTATTCTCTCACACAGAACCTCTAGCTTTCATTATGTGGACGCCAGATAAATCCAAGGTCAAATTTACATTACAAGAGTTTTACTGAAAGGTTATGTAGCTATGTAATATTTTGCCACCTATCTTTTGAATCTGTTTGAAACCCAAAAGGAGTCATGCAGTATGGCAAAGAGATGAGATGTATTTCAGGAATTTGCTTTCAAATTTAAATGCAAATAGAAATTTAAAAAAAAAAAACCCACATGAAAGGCAGGATATCTAAAATAAAGGTTTACTACTTAATCTCTTAATCTTGCAAAGATTTTAAGCAGCATAATATATGACTTGTAAAACCTTTATAAAATTCAGTAATCCAAGCATTTGGGTTTATAAAATTAGTTCAACATGGAAGACTATTTTTAGGGCTCTGTCCTTCCAAATTTTCCTCTTGCTATCAAATGATGACATTGATTAGGAAATTCATTAATCGAATTTTTACACTGGGAACTATTAAGTACTGCAGATATTTGTAGTTGCTTTCATGTTTGAAAACTAGAATCCACCCACAAACACCCCTCAGGAATTCATATATAGGGTTTTTGAATGCTTACACATCGCTTAAAATAAATTGAATAGTTAAGAAAATAAATTGCAACGACTCAATTATTGGATAAATGTCAGTTTATCGATATTCCTTCACAATCAGATTGTTTATTAGTCTTCTTCTACTTAGATCTTAGTTCAGAACTATTAGCATAGTATATAGAAACAATCAGATGAGAAAGAAACAGGAAAGAAACTTCAGTTTTTGACAACATCCTCCTATGTAAATGTAGTGGAATGCTTACTAGACTAACAAAACTGACAGAGACTGACATAGAACATCAAAGGAAAAGTTCAAAGTGTTTGACTTTCAGAATTAATTTTCGGTCCTTTGACTTTAAATCAGGCTAAACACATTGATCTTACAGTTTTTATTCAAATATTCATATCAATTTCTATATATTTTTCCTTCATTTTAATATCTGTCATATGTTGGAGATTGAATGTGAAAAGAACAGTGGTATACCATCTCTTTTTACTACAAAGTGAAAAACTAATGTATCTGACAATAATACTAAATACTAACTTGCAAACTTACTAGCAGGGATTTCTTCAATGCTTGACTGAGCAATGGTTTTGCAATTTATTATTAACAAATTTTATACACACTAGAAATGAGCTTTCATTATCAAAGTAATTTTTTTTGGAGCTAACAGCAGTAACAGCAGTCAGAAAGACAAGGTTGCATCTCAACCAGACTGCTGTGTGACCTCTTGCAAATCAAGTCACTCCTCCACAACACATATCATTAGTAAAAGAGGGATAATAATAACTCCTTTCCTTTCACAACTGCTTCAGATTGTATTGGATTCTTATTTGGTGTCTTCACTGCTGCAAAATTAATTTCTCTTCCCTTCCCTTCCCTTCCCTTCCCTTCCCTTCCCTTCCCTTCCCTTCC
>JANRMJ010000054.1:58322148-58337862 GCA_025584955.1 Alethe diademata | reverse complement strand
GAAGGGAAGGGAAGGGAAGGGAAGGGAAGGGAAGGGAAGGGAA
This sequence comes from Alethe diademata, assembly GCA_025584955.1. Lineage (NCBI taxonomy): Eukaryota > Metazoa > Chordata > Aves > Passeriformes > Muscicapidae > Alethe > Alethe diademata. Next base: position 58,337,819 of record JANRMJ010000054.1, on the reverse strand, counting down.
GGGAAGGGAACATCAAACATCTCGATTAAATAAAGGGTTTGAAACCACTCACTGGAGAAATATAATTTTATGCAGTTAACTGAAACTCATCTTGTAGAAGGAGATGACAATAGATACAAAATTTTACAAGCAAGTTTCTGTAATAATAGAAAAAAATGTACCACTGGACATAAAAAAAGGCTATTCTTTTATTGGTAAATTGAACCACTGTGAGGTTGGTTTGTTTTTTTTTCCCAAAAGTTTAGTGACAAATTGCTACTGTGCTGCTGTACAAATAGTTTTCAATCAATGTAGTAGGTTGAAATAAATCATAAAATTAGAAAATGGCATCCGTACCTCATTGTGATGTTTATGGTATTCATGCAGTGTTTGCTGCTTTTTTAATAGTGGTTAATGAAAACTGAGCAGATAACTCAAATGGGATGCATTTCTCAATCCATTTCCATGAGAATCTCACTGCTTATACTATGGAATATTTTTTATTGCTCTGCATTTTTATTATTAGATTACATTCACTTCATTGTATTTTATTTATAGGCTTTCTGTTTATATCAGAAACTGAAGCACAGAAGAGTTTAGCTCAGGACTTAATTCAAATGTATTCTGACTCCCTTCTGTTTCCAAAGAACTCTAGATAGAGCTAAAATCTATGACATCTAAGCAAATTTATCCCTCACAGTTCCCTGTAGCTGTATGAAATGTTCTAACTCTTACATTCAGGCAATCAGCCCCACTGCTCCAAGAACACTGAAGATGTTGGAGTCCCTTCTAGGGCTTTAAATGGACAAAGGAACATAATTTTCCAGGTCACCAGTATGAATTTCCAGCAGAATGAGGACCAAATAAGATTTGTCTCTCAATCTCATAGAATGAAATTCAGATCAAGAAACAGGAAAGACCTAATGTGCATCAAAAGCAGAATCCATTTGTTTTCTATGAAAGACAATGGATTCAGGAAGAAATAGGGGGAATTACATTTTTACTGTTTCTTCTTGTTTAACCACCTGTGGTCTGAGCCTGTATATTAGGAATGTGGCTCTAATAGGTTTCCTGTGTAGATTTATATGCATACTTGACATTTCTCATAAGGTAATAAAGATCCTCTAGATAACCTCCATTGAAATAAAAAGATAACTAAATTCTTCCTGTCTTTATTATACTACTTAGACAATATGAAAAAAAATAGCAAATAAACTCCTCAGGTATATACTTTTTGCCTTCACTGTAGGTTCTGATAAATATCACATAAAAATATTGCAGTAGATCTAAAATGAATATCCTAATCATGGAACCTTAATGGTCTCAGTTCATGCTATGTTAGACATCGCTACTGTGGTGAACAACTCTCCTGTTGAAATAATAATCATCTCCATTAAAATAGTATTAAATAACTCCCCATTCCAATTATGTTGTTGCAGATGCAAAGGGAGCGTGTGGGATCTAAAAGTCTCAAAAAAATCTTCATGAAGATAATTTGTGTGAATCTCATGACTTCACTTTACCAATTTATAATGCAGCATTAAAGCAACTCTTTTAACGTGATTAGTGCCTTTCTTCTCATAGGAGTCCATCCCTTGCTGGAATATATACTAACATCTCCTCAATATATAGATGTACATATAACATTAAAAAAAAATGCACCAAAAAACCAAAAGCAAAACCAAAACCCACTGAGAAAAAAAAAAAAAAAAAAAAAAAAAAAAAAAAAAAATCCATTGTCACTTTCATTTTTGTTATCACTTGCAAATTTATTAGCTTGCAACTGAAAATCCACTAAAATGTGGAATGGATTTAAATAATGTAAATAAAATGTCCTTCTTTGCAAATGCTTTTCAAACGTGTTCAAACTGAAATATTTCCCAGAGGAAAAAGTTTCTAGTGAAAGTAGTTGTTGACCCATTTTCTGAACCAAGCTTTAGTGACCACCTAGCAAGCCAATTCAGCTGATCAGTACTTCTCTGTATATATTTTCTTTCTACAGAAACCTATCCAAACATGCAAAATTCTCTTTCCCTCCCTGCCTCTGGGCTTTCTAAGTTCCTCTTCTTAGAAATTCTCTTCTGTTTGCACAGACTATCTTGTCGCAAGGCAGGAGTGGTGTCTCTATTGCAGCAGCATTCTGTAAAATGTGAGAAAAAACCATTTTTGCTACCTACTTCCAAGAGGGTGCAGCAAAACGTGACAGCTATGAAAAAGCTTGTTTTATGACTGCAATTAAGCCCCAGATGACCTTTCCAAGAAGACTGTGGTTGCCAGTGCCTTCTCAGGTGCAAAAATCCCTCTCAGACTGAAACTCTACCTGCATGAGTATTACTCCATGGCTGGTAACCAGTGACCCAATTATAGCTCTCTGGGCTAATACAGACTTTTCAAATGGAGGGCTGAAGTCATTATTGTGTTTGTTATGTATCTTCCCCTGCCCAGTCTCAGCTCCAGATTTAAAATAAGAATATCTTGTGATTTAAAAGAAACTGAACTGCAGTTTCAAATACTACATTGTCTCCTTTGCTGTAATAAGATTCAGATGCCAAAGCACATTTCAAGACCTTAAAGATACAAATCCTAAAACAATATACATTTGCTACTGTATACTAAAAGGAGAGCAGCTAAGTTTGAAACATAATAGGCTCTAAACAATTTAGAAGTGCTAAACTCTCTCGGTTTCAGATGAGAACAGAATTTGTGGCTGTTGTTTACTCCAGATTTTGTTTTCTTATAGTAAGCCTCAAGGAAAAAAAAATCTCATCCTTACCATACCTTTAACATCTAGGAGCGCATACGGCAATGTGAAGAGATTTCTACAAAACAAGAAAAACTGTCTTGGAGTTCTCTGGTTTTAACTCTTGTCTGGAGGTCTTTGAGTGACAAGAGCAATGCATTAATGCGGAGGAAATGAAAATGAAAAAACTGAGGAAGTGAAATGCTTGCTTTCCTTCACTAATAGGAATGGCTATTAATAAGAGACAATTAGTAAATGAATGCTTACTACCTCCTTTCACAATCAGTAGCAAATATACAAAAGGGAGAAACACTGAAGCTAATAATAGAATTGGTGCATAAATAACTGCATCATTCTGGAATAAATCATAGAAGTAAGCAAGAAAGACAGAACTTGTTCCAAGGCAGGTCTGTACAATGCAGTTATTAAGTGCAAAGACAGTGCAGAAGTTTCCTTTTGTGGACTTTGTATCAAGTGTAACTGTACCAACTGCAGACTTACATGCCCGTTAGTCATCCTAAACTTCATTTCAAGTTAGCAGAGAAAAAGTATGCACTTCCTAAATATAATTATTTTCAGGTCAAAATAGGCACCTAAAGTAGAAAAAACATAACCATACATGACTCTTTGCCTTTACTGAGCGACAACTACAAAAGGACTGTATAGTGAGTAGTTCAGATAGAAATGTTTGCACTGTGCAAGTTTAAAAGTAGGTGATATGAATTCCTTCTCTAGGGTCAGGGTAAGTGATAGCCAGGTTTCAAAGGAAATGAGAAATATATCAATTTCCCATTATAGATATATTATAAATCTTGGTAGCTATCAAGTGCATATTAAAAATACGTGCAGGCTTCCCCAGAAACCATGACACCACATTGAAGATGGCACAAAACCAGTTATTGAGATGATAAGAAATGACAGATTTGAAGTTGTTTAAGTAACTTTATTGTGCAACTCTTTTGGGTACACAGACATTCAATACTTGTTTATAATTCATCACTTTTCATAGACTTTGTGCTTCACAAGAATGGATCTTGCAATCAGTACCAGGGTTATTTACTGCAGAGAAAAATACAAAAATAATCTCAATGTAAATGTTATCCATTTTTTACCAAATTTTGTATCAAAAAGCATGGAAAATCAATGATTTCCAGAAATTCTTCTATTCTGGTTTTGAGTGAAAATAAAACTGTCTTTTTCTGTAATTAAAAATATTCAGAGAAATCAGTTGCAAAATTTTGTTCCAAATGTTTTAAAATTTCATAAAATTATAATGTATGAAAAACTGGTCTTGAAATTGGAGAAACAGACTCCATTTAACTAAGGTGATCTCCTCTTCTAGAAAACCAAAATGAATGGCGATCAAAAAAATAGGAAACAGGTAGCAACAGGCAAAAGTATAGATCAAGCAGCAGCAATGGCAAGTCATTATGCCCAAAGCTGCAATTCTCACTACAGCTGCAGTATCTCTCCAAATAATTATCTTAATAAAATCCCACCTCCTAGGACCACCAGAATTTTCCTCTTATTTATTATCCAATATAATGGGTCTTATGAAGCATTACTTTAATATCAAGTTTAAGGGTTTCTTGCAGAGAGTTGTCCAGTGAAAAACAATCAAATGTACTCTCTCTAGGAATCTTGAGGCTTACTTGAAGGATCAGTGTAATTAGCTTCTACTGATGAAAAATGGATTCTGGATGATCTGTCAGGTTCTGCCTCATACATCTTAATAATATTCATTTGACCTGAAAAATATTTCAGCTTTGATGATAGTATATTTTTCCTCCAGTCTTTGAGGAAGATCCAAGTTTCAGACAGATGGTGTGATAAAATCCCAATCATTATCATGGCTGCAGGAAGCAGATGATGACTGTGCACCTCCAAATAGGAGAGATATTCTGCAAAGCAATACACTGGTGTAGTCATAATATGTGTCAAAACAGGAAATTGCCAAGGAGAGGCAGAAGAGCCAAACAGGACAGAATTACTTCAGAATCAGATCAATGAAGAACCACAAAATATAAAATGTGAATGATCCTGTTTGCTGAAACTGTTCTGCTTATGTGTGCATATCTTTTCCAAGAAAAGAAATAACTATCTAGTACTCTGAGTACTCTCAGTGATTCAGCAAAGGCGAAATCCTAGAGAAGAGCAGGGTGAAAAAGCACTGTCCATAAGCTTCAGTCAAGGAATGAAACAATACCAATAACTTTCCCTGAAATCACTAGAAATATATCTTGTGTACAAAGCAAAATAATTTTTTTTTTTCCTAATATCTTGACAGAGGTCAGGAATCAAAACTGCTCTGAAAATAAACAGTGCATCTGGAGGGTCATCACCTCAGGCATGATTTCTCTGTTTTGTTTCCACACAGTTGTAAATAAATATTAATTCTTCATGACTTATTACAGTTATCTTTTTCTCTGAAACAATTGACTTGTTTTTTCTTCAAACTGCGTTTTTCTCTGCATTGCTTTGTGCACTTTTACAAATGTGTCTTCATGACAGCCTTAGGCTGGGGTGACACATAAGGATCAAACTGGAGACCTCCAGTGTTAAAATGTTGAAGTGAAAATCCATGACTTTGCAGTTGAGGACTTTAAGAACCCATTTTCTGTGGATCAGTGGAGAGAGGATCCTATAATACCTATTTTCTACAGTTGTTTTTATAACTCAAAAGTATTTTCTATAAAGTTTCTAGGAGATGCATTTTCTTGAGTTTATGAATAGCAATATAAATTTATAGGATCTTGTCCATCTAAAAAAATCTCCCATTAGGATACTACTCTGTCTTTCCCTGACAGCAATATTGAGGTCTCAAACTAAATCTAAATTGTTCATTTAAAAATGTATTAGAACACTGTTAAACTTTTGCTATTACAGGAAGGATGGTGTACATTCCAGATAAAAGTTGCTTTTCTAGAATGTGACATCTAGTTTGTCTGCAGTAATTGCTTTTAAACTCATTGAATATATATATAAAAGGTTAAAAAGAAGCCTTCCAGCACTGCAATTTATTTGGTTTATATCATGATATGAAACTCTCTATGTTCTTCTGGCCTCCATCACCTTCCCAAGTACCCTTACAAAATAGGTATGATGCTTTGGAAATTGAAGGTCAGGCAAATGACAGTGGAAACATTGGTTTATCTGGGGCATTGATCAGAACAAGTAAGTCAACCAGATGGATCACAGCTACAGGTGCTAAGTAAGAAAGGATAATCGTAGTAGGAAGCTCCATTATGAGGGGAACTGAGGGTTCTGTAGCCAACTGGACCTGTCCCACAGGAAAATCTTCTGCTTCCCTGGGACCCAGGCAAGAGGCTCCCTGGACAAATTCAGCCCTATGATTATTACTCACTGCTGGTTGTCTAGGTTGGCAACAAAGAGGTTGATGAGACAAGTTCTAGGGGAAACAAAAAGGACTTCAGAGCACTGGGGAGACTGGTTCAAGGGTCAGGAGCACAGGTGATGTTTTCCTCATTTCCTTTAGTAGCAAGGAAGAATGTCAAAAGATCACAAGAGAATCCACAAAATCAACATGTGGCTTAAAGACTGATGCTGTTGGTGGAATTTTGGATTTTTCAATCATGGGGTGGACTATGTGACTCCAGGTCTGCTGGAGACAGATAGAGTTCACCTGTTTAGAGGAAGAATTCTAGCCCATAAGTGATCCCAGAGTACAACACAGCAACCAAGGAATCAGGCCCAGCCAGCATGGGTTTAGGAAAGGCAGGTCCTGCCTGACCAGCCTAACCTCCTTTTTTGACCAGGCCCAGTCCTGTTTAACATCTTTATTGATGATTTGGACAAGGGGATTGAGTGCAATCTCTGTGAGTTTTCAAATGACACTGAGCTAGGTGTGACTGTCAATCTGCTGGAGGGCAGGAAGGCTCTGCAGAGGGATCTGGACAGGCTGGATCAATGCACTAAGGCTACAGTATGGGCTTCAACAAGGCCAGGGCCCTACACATTGATCACAACAATCTCATGCAGCACTACAAGCTGGGAGCAGAATGGCTTGAGGGTGGCCCGGCAGAAAAGGACCTGGGGGTGCTGGTTGGCAGTGGCTGAACAAAAGCCAGCTGTGCCCAGGTGGCCAAAAGGGCCAGTAGCATCCTGGCCTGTGTCAGCAAAAATGTGGCCAGCAGGAGCAGGGCTGTGACTGTCCCCCTGTTGGGGGGCACTGGTGAGGTCACACCTCAAGTGCTGTGCTCAGCGCTGGGCCCCTCACTGCAAGAAAGACTTTGAGCTGCTAGAGAACAGAGAAGGGACACAAAGCTGGCAAAGGGTCTAGGGAGTCCTGTGAGGACCAGCTGTGAGGGCCAGGCTTTTCTGTCAGGCAACAACTGACAGGATGAGATGTCTTAGCCACAAGCTGAACCAAGCAAGATTAGAAGGAATTTCTTTGTGGAAAGGATGGTTAAACATTAGAATGGACTGTGCAGGCAAGTGATGGAGTCATCATTCTTAATAATACTCATTTATTAGTGAGTATTTCTATAACGAGTATATATTTATATTAATGAGTAATTAATACTACTCTTTCACACATTTAAGGTGGTATTTAAGAAATTACTGGATGTGACACTTAGGGGTCTAGTTTGATTGCCAAGGTAGTGATTGGACAAAGGCTGGACTTGAGTATCTTAGAGACCTTTTGCAACCAAAATTATTATGTGATTCTGTGCTTCTATTACATGAAATCACAGAGATTTTTGACTTTGCTTTGGGACAAGGATTGACGTCTGATGACACCAAGCTTGTTTTGTTGGGAGAATGTTTAAGACCTGCAGACAGAGGTCTCTTCTGAACTAGGTCTGGATATTTCCTCAAAGTGGTGATACACAGTAGTTTATGCCAGGACATCAAGAGTAGCTAAACAATGCAAATGGTCACTAGTTCAGTGCTGAACTTGCCTACTGCCTCTGTTTACTCTTGTTTTATTGGGATTTTTTTGTTTTTCTTTTTCTTTTAAACATGGAACCATAGTACAACAAGGCTTGGACAGAAACATGTAGACACAGTAGTCTGATCCCAGGAGATGTATGATGGCATCCACACCCACCTGCATGGCCTGCCTTTCAGCCTGGCAATTTGGCCTGGGCATACAGCAAAAACTCAACTGTGTCTGTACTCTGAGTCCTGGCTTGGAGATACCTTTACAGTGCTTGAAAGTATTATGCAGTCACACTTTCAAATATTCTACTCTGTTAAAGGACCAGGTGTGTACATTCTGGAGTGTCACTTGCCTAGATTGCTTTTCGTGCTTATGTTTTATTCATTTTGGTTTCACGTTTGACAAAAAGTTATTTTCATAGAAGTTATTCCCAACTCTACTGGGGTAAAAAGAACAATGCTTCATCCAGCCTTATGTCAATTTTACATGGAAGTATGACCTTATCTGTAATCATGTCATAACATAGCTTGAATACATTATATTATTCTTCTTTTGAGGTATATAAAAAGGAAGAGATACATTTTCAAAATGACTTGTTATAATTGTCAATTGTTTATGTAACTAATTGATCATTTATGTCTCTTGTGTGCTGCTGTACCATTCTAGCAATATTTTCAAGAAAAAACCCTCCACTCTGTTGATATGCCATACTTCAACACACATGGATATTTATTATACAATAAAAATTCCTTTGAAACAGAGAATTTTCAGTGCTGTTTCTGTGGCTGGAGGAAATCAAAGGGGAAAACGATACAAGATGAAGAATCAAAGACAACTGCTCTATGTAAGATATAAAGGAAAGAAGTAACTTACAACACTTTACAATTCATCACAAACAACACTGTAAAGCATATAAATGTTGAAGGTTATTGTATGCTATCATAACAGATAAGAGATCAAAGAGGTAGAAAGAAGATATGCAGACAGACAATGTGCAAACACTGCAAACAGAAGGTAGTGTAATTAAACCAATCTCTATTAGCCATTGATACTTTCTAGCTGTCACTTTTTGACAATATTTACACATATGCTTGCATAATCACTCACATACATATATGGAATCCTTTCATCAGGTCTAACAAGCAACAAATACAGACAAATACCACTTACAATTGCTCTGGGAATAATTATGGTAATCTACCAGACCACTTTAGAGGGAAGAATAGTCAGCACCTGTGGAGTAAAGGGGTGATAGCAGGAGGAGGTGACCAGCAGTTAACGTCTGAGGAACAAAGAGAGGGGAGTGCCCTTAATAATTCCCATTACACTTACCATAGTGTAACAGGAAAGGTGAGATGAGTCTTTTAAGGCATGCTGAATAAAAAATCCTCTTGTCTTCCTGCTACCTCAGTGGTGTCATAAAGAATTATTGTTGCTTACAGTCCTTGCTGCTCTTGTATCATTAGGTTGTAACAGAAGAAACACTACTACTTTTATCTGTGTAAAGAAAGTTACCAATATATTTGACAGCAGTACCCTCAGCACTTCAGGAAAGGTAGCAGAAAAAGGCAATGGTGTTTGAAGGCAAACAAGTCAGAAAGACAAAAAAGATCTTTGGCCCTGCCAGCTCTTGTTGCCAACTCTCTTGACAGAGAAAAGGCTGAAGAGGCAGGTGTGTGTTCCTGAAGCTATTCCCTCTCTTTCACTATTACCCATTTTTTTCTCTTTGACTAGCTCCCAGGCTCACTGGCCCAGCAGTCCCCTCCAGGTCTCTGACAGAACTAGAAATGAGCGTACCTTTCTACAGTATTCCGCATTTTTGACTATCCAGATCCACATCTTGTCCTCCTGCTAGAGAAGAGCCAGAGAAAGGAGAAAAGCAAAGCCACCCAATGTGACTTCTTCTTGTAAGTAACTGATGCCTTTTGCAGACAAATTTGAAGTTAAGGAGAGAGAGGGAAAGACAGCTGGGAAGGGCAGCATATAAGGAAAGGATTTTAATAAAGACTCCTTCTTAACAAAATCCTAATTATTTTTCAAAAACTTCTATTTTCTGCTTCTATTGTGACATAATAATATAGGTGCTTATTTCTTAATTCTTTTTTTGTTTTTTTACGAGCTAGGCATTTGAAAAGAAAATTCTTCCTTCAAAACTGGAACTGTTTGTTCCTATACCATAAGTAAATAATTTGCCTATACCTCAGAAAATAGGTAATACCTGGAAAAACAATAAAAGCTTTTGAGATTTGGAAGCTGCATTAGTGTCTGTCCCATTTTTGATTGTCACACATGTTCACCGGATTGAGAAAGGATGAAGCTATGGCTTATGTAGCTAAACACAACTTTACAGAGGAACATTGCTTAGGTAGTTAAACACAGTGCTATCAGCAAATCCACCTTTCCTGATTACTTTTACTGAAAAAAAATCCATTACTTGTTTGTGCTTATTACTAATTTACGAGTAAGTTTATTCTGCCTCATTTAATGCAAGATATCTCTAAGAATGAGAAGGTAGAAAAATTTAGTCTATTGACTTTTGTTCAGTCCACTGTAATTAAGCATTGAATTGTTTTGCTAGCGGAAGAATATGTAAAAGGTCAAAAAATAACTGTAATAGCTAGAACTGTTTCCAATATAGCCATGCGTGGCAGACAGCAGGCCCATAAAAAGGAAAGTTAGTCTGGTGTTCATAATATAAGATGCATATTATTTCTCATTTTTAAAAAATCTAACATATGCATTTATTGACTGTTTACAGACCAAGTGCATGAAACAAATAGATCCTGGTACATACGTAACTAAAGTTAAAATGTCAGTTTTTTCTTAAACGCAGAGCCAAGAACTTTTTAATTGGTTCTTAATATTGGACTTTGAGGCTTCCATTAAGGCATTTAATTGGGGCACCTGATTGGCATTCTAAAGACCCAAACATTGGCTACAACCACAATGAATGAGAATTTCTAGCTTGTCAATATTCTCAAAAATCTGTGTACATCTATTTTGGTGTTTACTTTCAAAGTGATGTTTAAGTGAGGCACATATATTTGATTGAAGAGATTAATTTACCTTGCTAGAATAATTAATAATTTAGTATAAATATGTACTATAATATGCATCTGAGAGAAAAAATGCCACCATAAAGATGAAGAAAAGTAAATCTGATTATAGAAATAATAATTACTTAGAAGTTAATATTATTAGAATGCAGCACAGAGTTTCAAATGATAAAATAAAAGAGTGAGGGGAAATTGCATGTATTACACAGTTTATTTTGAGTAAATACCAACAAAATCTCTGCGGAATACCATATCATCATCTCTTCTGCATGGGACACATTTCCCATTTGGAAAAATTAACATAAATAGAATCGAAGGATCACAGAATGGTCTGAGATGGAAGGGACTTTAAATATCACCTGGATCCCACCATGGGCAGAAATACCACCAATTAGATCAGGCTGCCTAAAGCCCCACCCATCCAGTGTGGCCTTGAACACTTCCAAGGAAGGGGCATCCACCATTGTCTGGGCAACCTCTTTCAGTGCCTCACACTCTCATGGTAAAGAATTTCCTCCTAACATCTAATATAAATCTCTTTTTGCTTGTTCTGTCACTGTTGGTCCACGTGAAAAGTCACTCTCCATGTTTTTGCAAGCTCCCTTTAAGTACTGGAAGGCTGCAATTAAGCTCCCCAGGCCAAGCAACCCCATCTCTCTCAGTTTGTCTCCAAAGAGGAGCTGCTTCAGTTCTCAGATCAGCTTTCTGGCACTTCTCTGGACTTGTTCCAACAGATCCACATCTTTCCTTTGCTAAAGACCCCAGAGCAGGATGCAACACTTGTAGGTGGGGTCTCACAAGAGCAAAGTAGAGGGACAGAATCACCTTCCTTGGCCTTCTGGCCATGCCTTTAAATACATCCTATAGTTTTTTTAAGAAGAATTTAGGGGAACTAATTTGTTGTGATAATTCCTCAGTGGACTAAATACATTGATCACCAGCTGCATGTTTTCCAGAGGGAACTATCACAGCTTAAATAAGCAATACTGAGCTTTTCAGGACTTTAAGTCTGTTATTTCAGAAACTTTCAAGGTTAGAAATGGGTGTATCTTTCACAAATATGAAAAAATGTGCTGCATTAGACTGCAGTAACTTTTATGGTCATTTTATTACCATACTTTCATATTTCATTTTGGGAGATGTAGGAGAAAGAAGTGTTTAAACTTGGAAATATTAGTTTAGGGACAAGGGCTGAAGCTGCCTGGGCAGAATTTAGCATAGCTGTCACACCTGAATCAAAATATTTCCTTTATAGTCAATAGAGAGGATCTCTCAAGGTACACAGCAGCTCACTGGTTTTAAATACAGTCTTCAGAATATGAATCTTAGCAGGTATAGTGAAAATAGAAAAATGGTAGACATGGTAGCAAAACTACAGGGAGAAAAAGTGACTTGATTACAACTACATAAAGAACGCAGGAAAAAAAATTATTAGCTTTAAATGTTTTGGCTGATTCTCCTTTTAACTTCTACAGGTCTCACTGCTGCAACAGAAATCCAAGAAGTTTCAACTCTGCCTTTGTCCCTGCAATTTAAAACATATAACATTCAATTAGGTATTTAAGGAATTCTGGTCTATATGTACACTGAGTTATAGCACAAGATTTTAGAATATTCAGCAGCAGTAAAATCTTTTAGACGCTTGAGTTGTATATTTGTAATGTAAAAATAACAAAATAGGTTCTGCCAAAACAAAATAACTCCTTAATTTCATTTAATGAAAGAAGATTGTGACATACATACCAAAAGCTTAAGCAAGATTACTTAATGTGAAATTCTTGTCAAGAATTTGAACGTAATTTTTATAATTCTTGTTGTTTCTTTATTTGTTCTACTAAAAGAAAGCCAAACACAAGACTCAAGTTTCTTGGTGTTTCTTCTGTGCGAAGTTACCTTAGTTGGAGGAAGGGCAGGTATTTTTGGAGAATCATACTTCTTCCTGTCACTACAGCTAATGAGGCACAGGAAACCATTGACTGTTGCTTGATCATGCATACAGAACAAGCAACTGTTAGGAAGCACATTCTTCTTCTGAGATGAAGCCATCTGCAGCCAATCCCAGCAGATTTTTCTATAGGGCTGAAAGAGCACAATAAGAACACAGATTGTTTCTACTTTCCACATCCTTTTAGGAGAGCTTAAGCCAGTACAGTTGGGAAAATCAAAATAAACACAGACAGATGTCTAATTTTCCTAGGTAGTCTTTCTGGTACTGTGCATATTTTCTTTTGAACATCTAAGATATTGTTTAAAAACCCCAACAACCCAGAAATTAAACTGGAAGTCTTTATCAAAACCTGTACATCAGGAAAAGCAATCATGAGAAGCAAGATCCACATCTGCCAATACTTGATTTTAATTATTTGTTTGATAGGTATTTCTAGACAAACAGCCTCAGTCACTACTGGATGTAGCATGCCTGTGTTAATAATCTGTGATAATTGACTCTTCCTTTTGCCAATTACCACACATCCAAACTGAATGTCTTCCATTCTCTATCTGTCTTTAAATTCACTAGCAGGTTAGAGAATTATAAACTAAAATATTGGGAAGGATAAGGAATGTCATTAAAATGTGATTGCAATCAAGATTAGGTGTCATTGTTTATCTTCTGTGAGAAACAACGAACCGGAGAACTTTCTTGTCTTTAAACAGCACAGTTGGCTGTTCCTCTTTAATATCTCTCCTTTTAATATGCTAGAAGCACCCCAACGTCTGTAAAAAGGAATTAAAACCAAAACATGGAACTCAGTCAAATATAGGAACTATGTGATTGCATAACATATCAGTATTTTCTCAAAAATTGAGATGAGAGGAAAAACAGAGCAATTTATTTATGCATTCTGTGAATGCTTAACATTCAGTTTATTAAGGATAGTATTTTGGCTATTATTTTGTGATATTGGTAATTAGCATGTAATACTGATTTATAAATCTGGCTTTAATTATACTATTCCAGCTAAAGAAATTGAATTTGCAAAGGCTAGCTAGCACAAAGCCTCAATTATCAGCTGATTATAATCATTCGGCAGTGTGACAAGTGAGTTGTCATAAACCCAGTTGTTGTGAGGAAAACCAATGCAGCAAAAAATACCAAACATAAATTATTTCAGTCAGTGCAGGAAAAAAAAGATGGATATTTATTTTGGAAGCTCAATAAAGTAAATGCAAATACTTTTAAGACAAACAGAATTTATGGGGTAAGATATTTTTATAATAAAAGATGCACTTTTCAACATTCCTGGCTATTTCTTTTCCCTAATTTAGATGGACAACCCCAGTTTTATTTGGTAAATTAATAGTAAAACATTTCATTTTGTCACAACACAGGTACACTTACTATCAATTTAACTACTACGTAAGTATTGCCACCTGAGCAGACACGTCTTATTTTAGAAAGGTTTTGTGATTTAGAAAGGTGTGTGTTGGAACAGAAATACTTTTGACTCACAGCTCTACTCAGTTTTTGGACCATCTAATTTTAGACACTTAACTGAAACACCCTAGTTAGCAACACATTCTCTTTAGGATTCTTCTAATGGTCAGTGAAAGGTGTTCTCAGACCTTTGCAAGGTAAATCAGGCTTTTTTGGGTCAAGTTGCCCACTAGAGGTGCAAATTTTTGTCTTCATCAGTCAGATAGATTTTGTTTTAAGATAGTTCAAGTAACTAACTCAAGCCCGTGTGTGTTCATATGGCCAAGCCACTCGGTCTTCTTCTGCAGATGAAATCCAGGAGAAATGCTCTATATTGTCTCAGAGTCTAACAATCCTGTACAGTTTGTACTGAAGAGGGTTAGTCCAGAGTTGGGGTACTAGTACTAAATGGGCAGTGAGACTGTATGGGGCAGCTACTGGCAAGCAAGGCCCCAGACTTAAACTAAAACAATATAGAAAGCAAGAACAAGCACTGATAGGGAAGCCCCACTTCATCCCTTACACCTGTTTCCCTGACTATCATGTTGAATCATTAATAATAAACTATTGACCATTGCAAAACCTGTGAACAACGTCTCAGAGTCAGGTAACTGTCTAAGAAAGAAGTAGTATGAAATGGACTGGGACAAACACCCTCCATACCAGAATTTTAAGAGCTTCTTTCAGGCTGAAATCCAGAGTCGTAAACTTTTTGTTTGATTGAGGCCTTCAGGCCTTTTTTCAGCATTCTGTTTGCAGCGGAGGAAGAGATGCCCTATTCATGTTCATTCAGGTGTTCAGAGGGAACCTGAGACTATTACCTGATGAAATGTTAGCCATCACAACTGTATTCTGAATTTAACACCTGAATATACATATTAGCCAAAATTTAGACAGCTCATATTTTGGTAGGAATCAGAATTATTCCATTTTTGGTTGGGATTTTCTTGTGTGACCCTTTTTTCGTATTAAACTGGATGTACTTTCAACAGGAAGGTTGTACTAGTTTGAAAGCAAACTAATGGAGTTGCCAAGTCAGAAATACAATTTAATAGGAAAATTAAATTAAATGCAGTACAGAAACACTGTCTGAGTCAGAATGCAATCTGACACTCGGTCAGTCAGGGTGTTGGTAGCAGTCAGATTAAACGGTGGCTGCAGTCCTCTTGGAGTGACAGATGTGCTCTGTTGAAGCAATGGTCCTGTAGAAGAGTGTGGTCTTCCACTGAAGATCCAGTGGTGGTTATGGAGCTCTCATCCTCTGGGAATTCAGTGAATAAAACTGACTGTGGTGCTCCAAATCTCAAATTATATCCAGGCAGGAATGCTTGTTTCCACCCCTTGGGCAGCACAGTGGGATGACGTAATTTTATCAGTCATGCAGTGGGACTCAATGGCCCATTAACAGGCAATATCCCGTGGAATTATGAAGATGAGTCATGAAGGAGATAAGGAGCACTGCCCCACCTGGTTTTAACAGCTTATGAAGGTGGTGATAGAGTACATACCATACATTTGGGTATGTCTTACATTGTAACCTAAGACAAAGGTTTTCACATTCATTAATGCAAAACTCAT
>JANRMJ010000054.1:58295958-58322048 GCA_025584955.1 Alethe diademata | reverse complement strand
GTCTTACATTGTAACCTAAGACAAAGGTTTTCACATTCATTAATGCAAAACTCATTTTATTCTTCTGTCTAAGGTAGTTTTGGAGTTGTAGATTTTAAATTTGGACCTCCCACAGTTGATATGAGTACTGTGAACCTCTTCATGCATAAACTGATGTGGTCTGACTATGTTAGCTGAGATACATTTGTAACTTTGCTTTAGTGCTGAGCAGCTCACCTTTGTCAGGATTTATGTATGTATGCCTAGGAGCAGAAACTAGCCAACTCATTATAATACTCTAACTGAAATAATGAAAAAAGAAAGCCATACTAAACCCTAATTTTGGTAAAATGCAATGTTTCTTTTCTTTTTATTATGGAACTACTTTGAGAAAAAGTTGTGATGAATCACTGTTAATTTAATTTAAAAGATTTCCTTGATCAAGTAGTACAAGCAAGTTTCTAATTTTTGAAATGACCTTACATGATGTACTTTTATTTTTCAGTGTTTCATATGAAGAGTTTCTAGTCTTAAAATGAGTCTATGTATTTGTTAAAACTGTTTGCATATACAATATATCAAATGTGACAATGGATTTTACCTTACAAAACTTTCTGTCTAAATGAGAATAAATGGAACCCCTGAAAGCCGAGAAAACTCACACATTAAGAGCTCTGCAGATACACAAATTGTGTTTGGTTATGAAAAACTATTTTCTATTAAGATCCAGCAAAAATTCAATAGCAGTACAGTAAAGAAATCATTAACTGATTTGTCCACTTTGTCTCTTCCTGAGCAGTGGTATGCTCTGTGCTTCACTATCCTGATGATATTAGAAAAGATATAAAAGAAATCCAACAAATCAGCAAGAAAACCCAAAATCAGTTGCGATATTACTTTTTAAAGTGCAAGTCTCATCTACTGTGTCTTTTGATTGTTTATTTGGTTAGTCTCATCCTGCACCAAAGCTTTCCCTCTCTACTCCATATTTAATTTACTAAAAATAACAACATTAAACTTCTTTTGTCTTAGGAAAAAGTTTTCTTAGTTTCTTTAGTCAGAAATTGCTTCCAGGTGCTGGATGTGGCAAAATAGCTTTCTCACACTCTCCTATAATAAAATTTGGATGAACTGCTGAAAGATTTAGTATAATAATTTGGTATAATTGGTGGCGAAACGTTTTTGTTGTGAATCAGATTAGCTATTTCACTGCCATATAAGCAAAATAAACAAAGATAAATTATCACTTGCTGACACTCTTCACAAAGCACCGTACCTCTCTTTTAATTTTCTCAATTTGTCCATCCCGGATTTTAATTATTGGGTTTACTTAAAACTTTGTCCTTAAGACTTAGGAGTTCCTTATCAGAGCTGGTTCTGTGTTTACTTTTTTACTGACTCTGATGAATACATCTTCTTCCTTAATGAAGGAAACGAGCTGAACTCCATGTTGTTTATATTACAGATAAGCAGATTTAGTAACCCTTCTTTATTTCTAGCTTAGCCCAACACCATCCAATTTATAAGACAGTCATTTCATAAGCTGACACAGATTGTATTTGATTTAGTGCTTATCTTTCATTTTGAATAGCAGTGAGCAAATCTATGTCACTGATGGAAAAGAAAGCCTTCAGGTCAAATTCATTTCTGCTGCACATAGTAGCTACACCCAGAATTCAAATTGTACCCTGTCACTTCAGACAGGCTAGATGGAGCTTTCAGTATTTGTGGGATTGATGGGAAGAAGTAGGCCATTGCTTCTACAAATGATAGAGATTGTTTAACTTCTCAGTTGTAACATTTCTAATTGCATGTACTTTATCATGAAATGTACAGTGAAAAAAAGTTTTATGATGTCAGAAAGAAATCTGGACATGACCTCTCACTTGATACAAGATGCATGTTTTAGATTAAGCACAAGAGAAAATTTAGATCTTCTTCTGATTCAAATAACTTAAGCTTTCATTTTTATTTCCTTATATTTGTATTGAACAAGCAAAATGTTATACTGGCTAAAATCCACGTTTTGAGGTCTTTTTTTAATTTAGTAAAATAATTTTTTTAAATTAATATTTCTTTTATTCTACTTTGATTCCATTAGTAATGTGGAAGCACTGTTGGAGGATCAGCTGTACAGAAAGTGGAATTTCTGTAATGATCAGTGAAGGGAAAGTAATAATATATTTTGAGATATGGAAAGATTGTACCAAAACTCACAATTCCGTAGCAAGTTGCAGTGATTAAGGTTACAGGTTTTACCCTCCTATTGCTTCCTTCTTTTACCTTAAGTACCTTTTGGTTGGGTTTTATTTTTTGCTCTAATCCAGGAATATTGCTTTTTTATGCTTCATGCTGTGCAAAATTTCTCTCAGTCAAATTATGCTTTGAATTTCACCATTTAGTTTCTCTTCTGTACATAAAAGTATTAAATTCATGATATTACAGCCTCGTTTCCCTATTTTCTATGCTATACCTTTTCCACTGGTTCAAGTTCAAAACATAATCAAGTCAAATGGGCATGCTGAATAAGGCAGGGAGTTACACAATATTTCAAATATCATCGTATATTGGTATTTCTTACCACATCCCAGGGCACATAAGCTGGAAAGGGAAGGAGATTATGTGTCTAGATTTTACAAATAAATGGAAATTAATTCTGCCAGGAAAATCTTGACATAATGGAATACCAGAAAGCCTTCAAAACAAGGTAACCTCATATGCAAGATATTTTGAGTACCTTGTGTGGTAACCAGTGGCTGCATAAAAGACAACATGAAACAAATAAGGACAAATAAATAAGGACAAATAAGGACAAATAAGGACATTGGCATAATTTGAGTAAAATTATCTTAAAAGGTGAGGCAGGAAATCTATAGAGGACTCTAATGAAACCTTATCCAGGGACAGTGATTTTATAATTAAGGGATACTTTCTGCTTAGGATAAGGAGAGGCAAGCAAGTAGAAGCTGAATTAGCAATACAATAAGTTTATTTAATAACTCCTTTAACAAGTTATTTATGTGGGCCAATATATATTCCCATGGCAACTTCATGAAAAAGTGAAATTAATATTTGCTTTCTTCAAATAGAAAGCTAAGGAACATCAGGTATTTTTGTGTTTTGCAGAGGCAAATTGGTTTTTATTCATCTGTTACCACCCTGTTTATATCTTGGTAGTGAAAGGTAATGGTTTAAAAGTGGTGCATCAGCAAAGAGCAGAATGTGGACGTGTTGTTTAAATGCAGAACACTTCAGCCTCAAGGGCCTTGAGGGAAAGCTGTATGAGTAGCATCTGTGGTCACTAAGTTTATTCAGCCTGGAGAAGAGGAAACTGAGGAGACCTCATCACAGTTACAACTTCCTCACAAAGCTAAGAGGAGAGGTAGACACTGATCTCGCTGTGACCAGTGACAGCAGACTAGGGAATGCCTGAAGCTATTTCAGGGGAGGTTTAGGTTGGATAGTAGGAAAAGGTTCTTCACCCAGACAGTATTTGGGCACTGGAGCAGGTTCTCCAGGGCAGTGGTCACAGTGCTGGCCTGGCAGAGCTCAAGAAGCATTTGGATAATACTCTTGGGTGTATGGTGTAACTCTTAGGGTGTCCTGTGAAGGGCCAGGAGTTGGGCTCAATGATCTTTGTAGGTCCCTTCTATTCAGCATATTCTATGATTTGTGATTCAATTATATCTGTCATGGCATAACTACTTATCAAAACATATGTGAAAATGTTATGTGGTTCTCTAGTCTGTAAGATGGGAAAATACTTTCATGTGATTCTGGTTTCTGGTTTCTTGATATCTCTGTCAGAAGACTTTTGAAACTTTTCGGGTTTTTTTGGTTGGTTGACTTGTCATTGACTTGTCATACTTGTTATGTAGTCTAGGTTGTGTGTGTGTCTGTGTATGTGAGTGTGTGTGTGTGTGCATGTAGTTTTATTCTGATGTATAAATTTATGTCATTCTTTCATGGATTAAAACCAAGTGCCACACAGTAATTCAAATAAAGTTTTCATGATGTTTAGGGCTTTTATATTTCTAAGTGGAAAGTTTCTTACCAGCATAATTTTAGAAATACATATTAAGGAAAATTCCCCATTACTCATAAGCATGATATCCAATTCTGAAATTGTCTACACTCATCCAGACTAGTGAAGCATGACAGTAATCCATCACTTGCAGAGGTACTTATTTCCTACCAGATACCAGCTATATTTTAGAGATAATTATTTTTGTTATTGTCATTGTGACAGTGAAATTAGTTTCTGTAAATATACAAAATGGAAAATCATAGAATGATTTAAATATGATTTGCAGAAACTTTGTACTTTATACAATTACCATTTCATGATGTGGAAAATAAAACTAAAAACTCTTCAAACTCTGTCTCCTTTTCACCTTACTAATATTTTCTATTTCTTTCTTTGTGCTTACATATTTACAGATGTAGTGCTTAAAATTTCATAGCTGGTACAAAACTGCCATCTACAGGCTATACAAGAAAAATGTTTTAAAAGGCTAGAAATGGACTCATTTGAAATACAGCTTCTACAGGAAATTCTGACTTTTCTTTCCCTAAGTGTTTTGCTATTCTCTCCTGCAATCTCTAAGAAATATTTTTGTACTTGATATTTACACTGGAATCATTGTGTTTAGGGTTTTACTACACACAAATCCAAGTCAGCAGGCCCTATATTCACCTTCCTTAAAGGTTCATTTTATGCCTTCCTGCATACAAAAGTGCTCTTCAAAAAATGTCTTGAAATCCCATTTTTATGCAATAGAAAAAATTCAGAGATGAGTTACTGATTACCACAATATACTAAAAATTAAATAAAACATTTAAAATTACAGAGGTAAGAAATTAATGTGATGTTTCTTATAGACTTCTATGTTTAATCTAAAAGTTCAGGTCCTTAGACATACATCAGTATTTGGCTTATAAAATAAGCATTTCTATACAATATCTGTATTTGTCAATTATTTTTATACAATGAGTTCTTTGTGTTTGTCCATCATAAATCCAGTGATTGATGTTCCCTATTTTTTGTTAAAAATCACCACCCCAAAACTCCTTAAGCTTGTATTTATTTTATTATATATCTGCTTTGAACCTTATTAATTAATTTCAAAACTCCAAAACAAAACAAAAAGAAAAAACCTAAACAACCCAACTCTTGGAGACTGAAATGTCATAATTTATAGCTTAAATACCTTCATGAAGGATTTTTGCCTATTATAGCAAGACTATATAACAGACGCTGAAGACCACCACATCCTGAATGAGGCCCTGACTTAAGCCCTACATTGCTCTTTGATGGAGATAAGATAAAGTGGCTGAGATCTGGTCTGGGGGGAGAAGAATCCATTCACAGACAGATCAAGCCTAACACCTTCAGGGTGGAGATCACAGCTCCAGGGATATCAGCTGCCAGTCTCGCACAGACCCTCACATCACAGAACGAGTGGGGGGAGGAAGAGAGGCTCTGGGTGTGTGGTAAAAAACCTCTGGTCCTAGGCAGTGAATGCCCATCCTCTGTGGTGCAAAGGAGCCCAAGCTGCAGGGGTGTCCCTTCACCTGGGGAAAAGTTAATCCACATCAGAGGGGGTGACAGGGCCCATCAAAGTCCTCTCCAAAGGGGTCCCCAGACCCTGCACCAGAGCACTGCAGATGGTGCAGCAGACCCTCAGTGTTGCAAGGGACAGTGTCAATCTGATCCCTGCAAGGGAGGCATCTGAGCATTCCCACCTGGCCCAATTGTATATTAACTCATGAATTCTGTACTCTTCAGCTTGGTGTGAGCAGTGAGGGATTCTCACTGCCAAGACCAGGTGGAGGGGAGCAATGAGACATCGTTGGGACCCTGGGATGGATGATATGCTTCCTCCTTACCCCTGTTACTCTCCCTGTCCCCCTACCAATACACACACTTCTTTTTCCAAATCTTTCTCTCTTTCTTTTTCTTTCTCAATGCCTCCTTCAATATTAAATAACTTATCATGTTTTTTTGGCACCAACATCTAACCTCGTTTGGTTTTAATCAAGCTTTGGGGTATATTTCAAACCTTTCTGGGTTCAAATCAGGGTTTTATTAACAGACAGACTTGGTTTTCATTGCCCTTCTGTGTTTAAATTGGTTAGTAACACCAACCAAAACCAGGGAATGCATAACCTGAATAAACTCTATCATTTCATTAGATCATAGATTATATTTTCTTGTAAAACTTCTTCTGAAAGTAATGAGAGCTTTGCATAAAAAATGGTGGCAAGTTTGTGAACAGTAATCAGCTACAAACTTCCAAAAGGAAATATTATTCTGTCCTAATACTAACTACATTTAAGCTGAGTAATAATAAGTTAATTAGTAATATATTGTTTTGTGTTCTTATTTTTAATTATTAGAAAGAAAATAAAAATGTTGTGAGATACATATTAATTTTGATGGTTGCTTCAATACATATGTTATGGAATAGACCTGGTGTACTGGGAGAACAGAGTCTGTTCACCCTGAAGAAAAAAAGGCAAAGACAGACTCTAATTGCTCTCTTCCATTATCTGTGGTGAGTTTTTAAAGAAAATGCAGCTAGACTCTTGATTGTATTATACAACGAAAGAAGAGACATTTGGCTCAACTTACAGGAAAGGATGTTAAAGGCAGAGAAAAATCAATGAAGGTTATGAAACACTGGAAGAGGTGCATCTAAGGTGTTGCAGAGCTACTGAAATATGACTGGACCTTTTGCAATCTGAACTAACCTCAAAGCTGACCCTGATTTGAAAGCAATGGCAGATTTACAGAAGTACTAGAAATTTAGTAGCTTAAAGTTTTGATAAACCTTAGGATTTTTGTTATGATTTTTCCATCAAATTCTCCCACTAAATTTATGTTGATTTCTCTGAGGTTTGGATCAGGCAGTTACAGAGCAGATGCTAATGTAGTTTGAACCTTACACCTGTGACTATCAAGAATAAAGGAAAAGCGCAAACTCAGTGCTAAACCGAAATCCATTTTTGCCTTGTGGAGTTAATTAGCAATTGATTTAAACTAGCTGTAAACACATATTTACTGTTAATGATTCTGAACACTGTTCTTTAGGGATCAGGTGTGAAGATATGAGTTTAAAAAAAACTCTCACAACTAAGAAAAATGCTAACACCATTATTTTAAATTCTTTTTAACTCATAGTTTGAATCTTTTAATGGTGATATATAAGACACAAGAAAACAAGTAAACAAAAGTAGGACCTAAAGTTATCTAAGTTCACTAAATGGCTTTGTGACATCAATTTATAGTGCAATTTAGTAGTAAACACTGGGTAAATTGCCAAGTTTAATTGACTATACTAAGTAAAAATACAAGAAATGTATTTTCTGCTAAGACATACTGGCATATGAATGTGCAGGTCTTCAAAACGGAATTGAAAAAGAAAGCAGTTATAACAGGGTACTTCCTGTTAGAGCTTCCCAAATATAGTGGGGTTTATAATATGCAAGGTACAATGTTGAGTTAAAGACAACAGAGGGTGAGAAGACAAAAAACAAAAGTCAATACAGTTTTCACCCCCATAAAAGACAAAAGCCACTGTGTTAAAGGTAACAAAAATATTTGAAGACTTTTATGTTTTGTTTAAATGCTACTCTACAGAAAAGGACATTACCCTGTGAATCTCTTTTACTGCACAGTAAGTTTATTTTTTTAAGAAAAATCAATGCTTTAGCAAGCCTTGACCAAATGTTTTGTGAGTAGGGAGGTGGGAGGCACAGGGGAATGTAACTGTGAGCTCATTATTACTTCACAGTCCAGAAAGAGAATCTGACAGAATGTCCAGTCTCTAGGTTTCACTTTTTTTTTTTTTTAACTAAAGACGTGAAAAAAACATGAAGTATGCTCAAATAACACCTCTGTAACCAATCAGAAAAATACTTGACTAAAACTGCAATTTGTTTAGAATAGTTATTAGACATAATGTGGTTTTTGTAAAAGAAACCACTTATGATTATTTTTATTTCCAATGTATGAACTTTGGTTGCAGAAATATTTAAACAGAAAAAAAATGTGAAAACACCCTCTCTTACTACCAAATTTGTGGTTCAGGCTGTGAGTAAACTAATGCTAACCAACATGAATTAAGTAGGCACGTTGTTCAGATACAATCTGCTAAAGTTATGTGGATGCTGAATAATCTGAGAGAACCTATAGAGCTTTCCATCTATAACATTCTTATGGTATTAGCTTGAATTATAGTTAGCAGCAGTGAGTATATATTTCAAGTTCTTCAATTTGTTCAAATATATAAATGTAGAATTAAGGACTTGGAGGAACTTCTTAAAAATGGATGCCAGAGACAGGGCCTCATGCCATTTAGGTTTCAGGTCCCCTATATTGCCACTGCTGAAGTCAATGCAGCAATCACAGAATATTACATAATACTTGTTATTGGAAGGAATCTCTGGGAATCATCTAATCCAACTGTCCTGCTCAGAGAAGAGTCAGCTAGAAGAGTTCACTCAGGAAAATGACAATGTCCTGTCAGGTTTCAGATATCTCCAAGATTTGGGACTCCTGCTTCACCACTTACAGAGTTTGTTTGGGTTTTTTTTTGGTTTTTTTTTTTTTTTAAAGTTTTGTTTCAATTAAGTGGATTTTCATGTATTATAAATTGGGCCCATTGTCACTTGTCCTCTCAGTGGGCACAACTGTGGAGCATCAAGTGCACCTTCTTTGCTACTGCCCATCAGTTATTTATATGGATTATATACTCCCTGAGACTTTGTTAAGATCCCATTATTAAGATTCTTAGAGAGATGACTCTGTCTGAAATAAGGTGCAAACAATACCATATGGCAAAGTCAATAATATATATTTTTATTTAACAGTAGATTGTCACCGCCCCTTGGATCCCTCAACAAGACTTGATTGTTTCAACTTCGATTTCTGTTGGTCAAAGTGTTGATCACTGTTTTGATCCATCAGGAGTGAGGGAAGCTTATGAAACAGAAAAATTTCACAAGTTATATATGTACAGGTTCAAGTGAAAATGCCCCGGCATGGGACCAGGAGTTTCACACTGCATGATACAATGCTGTGGACCACAGGACATTTCAGGAGTCTTTGACACCCTCTAAGACATTTCAGCTGCCGATTAAGTCAGCACAAATGAGTCAGTTATGCCCCATGCCGGCCCATCAGCAGGGATGGATACTTTGAGTTTACCAGGTGACAATGTCTCAGAACTTCCCTAAAGGGGAGTTATCACCACTGACTCACTTGAGAAAGGATAGAGAGATGTACCCAACTCCTTGAATGATTTGCCTCTTTCCTTATCTTGTTTAACACCTGCAGTAGCCTGAGGTGTCAGGTGTGCTTGTCCTGTGAGCCATTAGGATTCCAGTCTCTCTTCCAGTATCAGCTGTGGATACATTCTTCTCCCCAGACCTGGCACAGCTGGACAACCTAGTACTACCTTTTCTTATCTCAAGTTCATGTCACAATCGCAATTCCAGTTAGGCATATTTGGGAAGGTGAGGACTTGATGGTTGCAGAGGAGCAGCTGCTTCTTTGCAGTGTGCTACAGTGGACAAAGGTCCACTCAAGAGAAAGTTTATGCCATTGACCACATCAGTTTCTCACAGTTCTCACAGAAGGCTATGGGTCTTCTGTGCTGTCACAGTGCAGAGTCCACAAAATCCATGTTCATTTTGACCTGAAAATTGTGTGGAAATGTCAACAAATTAAATTTCATTCCTTCCCCTCCCTGCCAAAAAATCCTACCCTATTTTATCCTATTGGCTGTTTCTATGCAGACAGATGTGCTACAGACTGTGATTTAGACTGAATTCATATCGTAAAAACCTTTGCTCATAAGAACATGTCTGTAAGTATGTGGGTTATTTTGAATTTAGATGTTTATTATCAATGAATATCATTATTATAGTTCAACTACTCTGAATAACAACACAGAAGTGTACAAGGACCATTCAGTTAAACCTGTTTGCTTTGAGTGTAGTTCACCCTGCTGGAAGAACTATTGAAAGTACTTTTCAGTATTTTAGTTTCATTTAATCCACTAATGCAATTGGACTTTATTTAAGTACATTTTACTCTCTGAGAAAATATCTGTGTAATATACTTTGTAGAAATCTAATTTGTAATATAAATATTCCATTTAGATAATTGTTCTATATTTAAGCAAGTTTTGCATCAGTTTAAATTAACTACAAAGCACAGTAAGATCTAAATTTATAAATGATGGAACTCTGATTCTGCTTAATATTCTCGATTTGTATATAAATATGTTTCCTTCTACAAAACAAGAGTCAGCAAGCTGTGTGTCATGTTCTCCTAGTGTTGACCTCTCTCTGCTACTTTAATAAACTGCAGTGGAACTAATCTGAAGTAGATGTACTACGGTAAAATAGAATAAAACAACATCTGCTATAGAAATATCCATCACTAGCCCCATATTCTCAAAGCCTTCTGCAAGCTGGTAATAAGGAGATATAAATGGCTTCGCTCTGCCAATTTCTAGTTGTGCAGCCAGTGTGAAATACAGAGATTATAAAATGTTCCTCTGTCACATATTTTGGTGGTGATTGGACTATCTAGGGAAATATGGGATTTTATTCTTGGTACTTTAAGATAATAACAATAACTGTAAAACTAATACTGTTCTTTTCTATAATTGCTGCTATTCGTCATATGGTGTGAGAAGCTCAGGAACAAATACCCACCACTTCGTTTCACTGTAGGCTTCTGGATAAAGCTACCATATTATTACTGAGTCTTTCTTACTTAAAGAATTATTCAAGGAAAAAATGTAATAATGATTGGTTATACTTGAAGACAGGCTCATGAAAATAAGATCTTGTTAATAGTTTCACGTCTTACAGCAGTCTTTCTAGCCACCTTTTGAACACAAAGACATTGTACTGAAACTACCAGTATTGTCAGTGACATGCACCCTGTAGTTAATATATTAAGGCAATGTAGTGCATTGATACCTTGCCTAGATAACTTGCATTCCACAATTGCTCTTGAAAACTCAAAGTCAAATTACACTCAATTTTCAAAATTTAAAAATTTTAACAAGTGATGCTTTATAGTGGTTTGGAAGCTGTGTCTTCATTATACTCAATATTCCCCACGTTTACCACTTTGATGAAATTTGTCAGACCATCTATTTATGTGAATTTGTAATTGTTTCCAAACTATTAGCCAAATTATTTCTTTCCTTCTGAATAGAATGATGATTTTTTTCTCCTGTTTCAGTCCCCAGTGAAATAAAATCTTACTCAAGTAGTCAAATTTTTTTCTTATCTTCATTAATGCTTCAAAGCAGCTAATTAAGGGTTAATGAGTGATATTTTGTTGTGTGGGGAAAGATAAAATGTATATTTGAACAAAATTAAAAGGAAACATCAGAGCAGATTTATTTTAATTCTATCTCGTGAAATTAATTAAATGACTGCACAACTTGGTTTTTAAATTAAAAAAAGCAAACAGACAAGTCACAACCATTAAGTTGTGCATATATGTATTTACTATAAGACCCTTTTTAATACATTGAGGTAAAATCATCAAGCTCTAATAAAACATTCAAGTCATTAAGAGGCAGCTAATGATTTATAACATCACAGACAGAACTCATCAAATCTAATGTATGTACCTTCAGCTGAGATATTCATTATTGGTTTCCAGTGTTTTACATGGTAACAAATAAATCTTTGAAGGACAGGGTTTATCCTAAGATTGGTGTCTAAAATAATAAAGTCATAGAATGATTTGTATTGGAAGGGACATTTGAAGGTCATACTGTGACCAGGGAGAGTAGAACAGAAAGAGGCAACAGCATAGTTTCCTGTAGATACATAACTGTTTTTTACTTCTGAATTTTTATGTCAGTAAAATGTAGCTCTAAAACTTCTACTGGTTTTCATAACATTTTTTTTCTAATACATATAATGGTTTAAAGTCAATGGTCATAATAGGAGTGGTATACACATTCCACAGGTTGAAGCTGAAGGGTACAACTGCCAGTGGATAAGACTGAAATATAAACCTTATACACTGATTTAGGTCAACTGTGAGGACTGAAAAACACAAGAAATAAGAAATTGCTTTGCAGCAGGAGTCTCACTTAAAAAGCAAGTCTGTTTGGGCTTATTTTGGAAATACATTCAATCTCTATATGTTTATGCAGTGGTGTGTTTATGGTGATAAATGGAAGCTGGGATAACACTGTACTATTTCACTTCTACTTTAAATCAATAAAATATAACTGAGAAGTCAGGTAGATACGCTGTTTCCTCTT
Source organism: Alethe diademata (assembly GCA_025584955.1). NCBI lineage: Eukaryota > Metazoa > Chordata > Aves > Passeriformes > Muscicapidae > Alethe > Alethe diademata. The sequence goes on along the minus strand of JANRMJ010000054.1, from coordinate 58,309,761 downwards.
TCTTCTCTTCAAAACTTTACAAACTGACAAAGAGTACATGAAATTCCAGGAGCCATGTAACTATTCTAAGAATTTACCTCTTTTTTATTGAACAGCACAAGAGAAATTATCAAAAAAAGGGCTGCCAAATTTGTCCATCCAAAACTACTCAATTACATTCAGCAGATTCTGCAAAAGAAAAGAAACACCCAGAAATAAAAGAAATGTTACTATTTTCTTGTTTTTATCAAGAAAAAAAAGACTATTATATAAATTGTTTGTCATCATATTTTCATACAAAAATGATTTCTTCTGAGATTTTTTAATATAGATGGATAAAAACCCCAACCAAATAGACCACTATCTCAATCTTTCAATGTTTTTTTGATGATTAAAAAGACACATGAATATGATTTTACAAGTGGCATTTGTGTTGGTCTTTGTGTGTCTGTAAACAACGCTGCATAAAAGGAGTCATTCCCGTTTTGTCTTTTCAAGACTGCATTCATTTCTTTCTTCCTATGTGTGGGGGGAGGAAGGAAGGAAGCCACTGCTCCTCAGAAGGACAGAGAAACAAAAGAGTTCAATGAATGTGTTGCTTGGTGGGGGGAAGAAAATATTTTAAAAAGGAGTATCCAGCTTGCTTTTAAAGAACATGGCTGAAAATCTGAATCAGAAAATATGGCAGATATTGGAGATCAGATAGAAAAGACAAAAAAACTAACTAGAAGTGAACAGAAAAAGTAATTTTGTAATGAAATTTTGGTTAATGTTAATACTTTGTTAAATAGTTAACTAAATATTAAATAGATGGTCAGTATTATAACCAAAATTCAACCTAGCTTCAGATGTTGTGTTAGAGGTGATATCCTTTTTCACATTTGCAAATAAGAATCACGTTAAAACAAGTTCAGGATAGTGCCAGAAGAACATGGCTCCAGTGTAAAACATGTCTTTTGTCATATCTAAGATACAGCTGCATTACTACAAATACAGTAAGGGGATTCAGTTAATTTGTTAACTCCTTTGAAGGAGAATAGAAATAACCTTAGCCTAATATTTATAGTCTGTCATGGATGAAACTAATTTGATGTCATTCTGTAGTCAGATCTAGACATATAAGTGATAAATGTAATGTTTTACAGATTCCCAGCTACATTATTTTATTTTATTTTATTTTATTTTATTTTATTTTATTTTATTTTATTTTATTTTAATCTTCTACATGTATTACTTACCATGATTACATTTCCAATAACACGCTTTCTCCATACTGTTACACCCTCCACATGTGACTAAAACAAAATAAATATTCTTCCTAAAATGCTGTCCTCTGATAAATTCCCATTTCTTATATGTCTTATACTTTTGATGAAGTTAAAAAACCAAAATAAGTTATTAATTGGAATTTCAAGAGAGAAGAGCTGCTTTGCTGTTTTACTGAACTGAAAACTTCAGTCTAGAACTGAGTCAAATAACAAATTAATGTATATGCACTTTATATTACTTCTGGATTAAAGCAAATCAAGATACCTCAATATAGAAAATGGTGAAAAGAATCTTACAGTGTTCAACACTGTATTGAATGTTTCTGTTCTCATCTTCTTCATTGAAATAAGTTAGGAAAAGAATAATGTAGAAAAGATAAGTAATACCTGACTTTGATTTTCCAAATAAAAATCAAAGTTTACTTCAGTGTCGGCTGCTTCTCTGTAGTTCACTTCAGTATATTCCTAATGCTATTCTTTGATTTGTCTAATACTGGTAAAAAAAGTTTTGTCACATTTCATGTTTTAAATTCTATCCTTTTACCTTGTGCTCTATCCATGATCTATTGTCATTCTAAGCCATTTGAAATCAACCAAACCTGACAATTTCTGGAAGAAATTTAGAACTTGGTTGTTTTCAATAACAAAGGATTGGATTATAATATTTATGAATTTGTTTCCAGGCCTCTGTTTATTCATTCCTTTCAAATGTCCTGTATCAAACATAAAAATTATAAAGGTTGTCACTATCATTCAGTGTTGATGCTTCTCTCCTAATAATTATCTTAAATCTGGAAGAAACCAAAGGCAAGACTCAACAATAAGTTAATCATTGTGAAACTGAAAAATTTTTAGCTGGTATTACAGAGTACCTCTAAGGATGATAAAGACAGCAACATATTTAGCAGCATGTTCTATATAACCAGGATCTTGCTTGGTTAAATCAAGGCGGACTCAACTAAGCTGAATCTGTGGTAACTCCCAGTTGTAAAATTGTGATCTCTGCAGTGTTCCAGCAGGGCAGAGCTATGAAGAATCTTATAGGGTCTAAGCACACGGAGGCAGAGCCAGGGCTGGTCACGGGGTCCATCCAAAACCCTTGACAATGCAAGAGAAGTCAACATGGCCAGGTGAGTCCATGGAAGTCCAGTCAAGAGAAAGAGAGAAGGCAGGTACACAGACAGTGCAGTTTAGTTCAGGGTATGAATGGTTTGATTAATTGATTAACGTGTCTTTGGCCAGGGTGGATTCAGGGCCATTTTTTTGTCTTCCCACATTACACATAATAGTACATAATAGTACAATATCACATCTGCAATGAACTATATGCTGTGCAGATTGAACAAAAAGATCGTGTTCCGGTGTCACATGAAGATTAACTATGTATTTGTGGCTGATCTAGCAGCACACAGGTTTCGTATGAAGGAGTGGAAACAAAGCCCTGCATAGGTGGAGACTTGTGTACTTAAATTATCCTGAAATGTATGTTAATTTGGATTATTAGAAGATACTCAAAATAAATGTTATTAATAATCTCAAAGGCTTACAGCTCAAATAATTTTTCAACAAAGAACTTAGGATAATTGCTTTAGTGTGTTTTGTCTTTACTTTCAGACCAAATGATTCAACATGAATTTTAATATTAGAAATTCCTACATTCACCATAAAGCATATTTGTATGCTATAGATAAAAAATTCTGCAGTAAATTAATTTTTTAGAATTTATAAATAATTCAGAGTAACCTGCAGATTGTTTTAAAGATTTTTTTTTTCTTCTTTTTTTGTTTGTTGTTTTTCGTTGGTTGGTTGGCTTTTGGGGGTTAGTTTTGTTTTGTTGTTTTTGTTTTTGTTTTTCTTCTGAAGTAATCCACCAATGCTCATGTTTTTTAAGATTTGGTGTTTTCTGTTAGGGCTTGTCTGTGGTTTTGTTTTGTTTTGTTTTTGCTTTTAATTGCATTTTACTTTGGAAGTCAGCAATAGAGCATTTTGCTTTTCTACTTTCTTGCAAATAAAATGTCTTATTTAAAGACTTGAAAAAATAGAAAAAAGTCACATGGAAATAAAATTGAAAACTTCTTCAGCACAGAAGAAAAAAGGGTGATGCTATTAATTCAACGATATTTCAAAATCAACAAAGAATAACTACGTTCTCCATAATGTTATGTTTTTCAACTTTCTTTTAATTGTAATGATAAGGAATTAAACATAGTATCTGAATTTGTCTTGAACCCTGAATTTCATGCTATTACTTTGCTTTGCTAAATAAACTCGAGGTAAAACTGCTACAGCGTTATCAGATTTTGTGTCATTTTCTGTATCTTTCTCTTCATTCAGCAGACAGATGGATTTCTATGAAGAAATATATACCTAAATATATAAATGCTATCTTGTGTAAGATCCTTGAAGTCAGATACTACTTGTTCACCTCTTTGTAGAATGGTGGCATTTTACTGGTTTATTCCTACTATTCATTGGATCAGGAAATCCACCACATCACGCTTATTCCTCATTGAAACCCATGATTCATTTGTTCTGACAAAGTGCATGTGGAGTTGTCCCAGAAAATCACTAATCTTCATCCTGCAATCCAGTTACAGAGAGACCTAACATGGAATTGGAGAGCTCCTGAGCTTTGGGCAAAGGATACCACACCTGTCAGACACATTTTGTGCAGGGATTACTCTGATAAGTAGGCTGTTTTTGTGGCTACAAGATGAGGTTTCCTTACAAAATGATCGACATGTTAAAAGAAACCTGTAGGTGCTGAACTGATCAGCACTGCCAAGCAGGTATGCCCCTGGCCATGTAGAGAAAAGAAACATGAACTTCCATTGAAATGTCATAGGGGAAACTTTAGCTACTGCATATCTCCAAAAATGAGTGGAAACTTATTTGAGGCTTTGACAACCTGAATTAAGCGGTTGTATTGCAATTGTTTAAACCTTTTCTTTGAATCTGGTGAAGGGTTATTATGCCAGGTAGAAGGTAACTCTTTAGATTCATGATGAGGCAGAAATGTAGGGCAATTATTAACCTTTAGGGTGGGTAGTTATCAGGGAAATGTAGTTTGGAAAAATAGATGATCTTTCTGCAGTCCTCCTTATCACATGATTCTGCAATGAGAACTACCTAATAAGACTTCTGATGAGACCATAGCTGTTGGAAGAGCAGTGTGACTAGGGAAGGCAGAAAAAAATACTGGTTTGCTTATTATTCATAGGAAGTCATTTTGTCATCCTTTGGGCACAGTTCTTTACATATTCAAGATTCTCTCTGCCATTTCAAAACATCACACAAGTTTGCTTCATTTCCTTCATCATTAGAGGACATAAAATTTTGGAAAGTGTCCATGGACCTCTACCTTGCTTACTGGCAGATGTCCTTTAAGAAGCAGGCATGAAAGACTTCTGAATATCTGACAAAAGAGATGCAAGGAAAGAGAGTTTTCCCCTGCTTCATTTGCAAATTTTTACCTTCAAAACTAGTCAAATAAGAAAAAAAGGTCTTTCCTGTATAATTTTTTAAGTATTCTGTAATTCACAACAGCATATGCAAAATCAAGTATATTAATACATAGGTAGAGGCAAAAACCAGAACAACTAATTTAAGCAAGAGAATGTGAGTGGGATAATGTCTGAAAACAATAATAAAATATCCTGAATGAGTCTGCTTTATTGTTAGCAATTTAGATAACAACTCTTCTCTTTATAGTGAAGATGATACTTAGTGACACCCAAGGAGAGGAGAAATATATTCTTCAGTACTTGCAAATGACTTCAAAATGTTAACTATGTTTCTCTCACCCATCTTTCCTGCAGAATTCTAATAATTATACAACTATATAGATACATACAAAATTGATGGAATGGTTAAAAAAACTTTTTATTTATTAATTTTTCTTTGGGTAAAGCTCAAAACAGAGACAAGGAAAGTTACAAAATAAAAGAACCAGTATTTCATAAAATAAATGCTAACTTGTTTCTTAGTGAGCTGTGGAATAAAAAAATATATTTTCTCTCAAAACACAGTTTTAAGGAGTGTTCTATGCCTTTTCACAGGAATATGTTTGCATTTAAGTCAGTATCTCTCTTCTGGAATCTGCAGCTCCCAAGAAATAGTGCTGTTCCACAGAGGTCTACCAATACTTAGAATTACTAATATTTCACCTTAAAGCAATTCAGCAGTAATATGCATGGGTAGCTCCCTTTGTGTCCCTGCCATTTCATGAGCACAAACGAGCTGTTGTCAAAACTAGAGAACACGTGTGAACACTTAGGAAATGGAAAAAGCTTGCTTACACCTCTGAAAGAATGCTTGGAGAAGCAAGGGATCATGGCTGGGATGACTATTTATCCTGTCCATGTTGATGTGTTTACATCACACAGCAGATGCCAGGTACTTTAATTCCTTTCTTTGAACCATACAGACATTTTGATTAAGGGTTCTTGATATTCCAAAGGTAATCAGGGAAGCATGAGGATTTTGTTCTTTGGAATTTAAGCAGGCTGGAAAGTATAATTGAGGCCATTTATGTTAAACCAAATAACTTAACTGTTCTCTAGGGACTAATAGACTACACAAAATACAGTACTCTTTCAAAAGCTTTACTTAGAATGTATTCAATGTGTCATTTCTGTTCAACTTAAGAACCAGAAAAGAATAATGAATTTGATTTCTTGAAACACTTGTTTGAAAATAGGATATTATATTATGCATGGGTTTATAAAATTATGATCTGGATATAAAAATTCACAAATAAGCCAGAAAAAGGTAACTGGAGATCTATGACATGAAGCAAACCATTTTATAGAGGTGATCATTATATAAACATTTCAATAGTGAATATTAAAGACCTAGTTCTGCTCCTACTGCAATAAATGTCATCACCAGCTATACTCAGTAGGTGATGATATGTCTCCAAATGTCTTTGTTTTTCAGCCTTTCACAGTAAAAGTGAAAACCTTTTTAGTGAAAGGGTTTGCAAGAATTCCTATTTTGTATGCATATTTTATAATTGTTTCTATGACATCAGGAACTGCAGATGTAATCTGATGTTTATTCATTGCTGAATAAAATGACCAGACTCTATGATGTTAAGGGACTTTGTAGTTAATGCACCCATCTGAACTAATTTTGTTATCTGGGAAAAAAGGAGGAACAAAAAAAAAATCTGTTCTTCATGTTGTCAAATATATCTTTCCAAAGGAAGCTTTGTATGAAACTAGTCCTACTTAGAGGTCTTCTCCTACTTGCAGTTAAAACAAGAAATCTAGACAGCTCTGCATAGAAGAGATGCAGTATAATAACACATCTTAAAGGAGCAAGACTTTTAAGTGGCTCAAGGACTCTGCCTTTCTCTACCTTCAAAATATAAAAGTACCAGAAAATGAAAACATATGGACAGAGAAGACCAAATACACACGTGTGTTCTAGAAGCAAAGAGCAGGAAAGAAGGAAAGTGTTTTCTTCACAGAAGTTATGACAACAAATGAGGAAAATGCTAGTGAGGTAGATTATTTTAAAAAGAAATCTGTAATTCTAATTTTTGTTTCTAATTGTTTATCTATTCTATCTCTGCCCTTGTCAGAATGGTTTTGTAGCAGAGGGTATACTTGAGAGCAAATATCACTGCCATATGAAGAAAAAAAAAAGCAAAAAGAAGAAAAAGAAAACCTCTCTAAGACCAAAAACCCAAACAGAGCGATTTAAACACAAATGAAATTCAGGATTGTGATTTACAACCTTCATCTGTATAGCCCATAAGTAGATAAATGCAGAGAATTCATGAAGACACTTTGAATTTAAACACTATTTAGAATTTCTGGAGTCAGATGAGTAATCATTATCACAGATAAAGTACACTGGAAAAGTGTTGACTTTTTTGTGGAGAAAATTGTTAGAACTGATCTCATGAATTCTAGTCTTTCCATATGAATAAACAGTAATGTAACTGAGAAAAAATGTTTTTCCTTGCTAGAATATTTGAAAGAAGCACATCTGGGAAAACCTTCCTTAATGGGAAGCTTAAAACAAACAAACCACCAAAAAAACCTGCCAAATGACAATATTTTGACTGATTTCTAAAATCCAGTAAAACATTCAGCAATTAAAAGAAGGCGAAATTTGGCTCACTTTGTCTTCCTATGATGTCATGGGTATTGTAAATATCTAGTTTGCTACAGTTTGTCAAAGAAAAATTAAAAGTAATAGTAAAACAGTAGACATAAGCTAACATATTTAAATTCTATTTAAACCAAATAAAAGTAATTTGAAATGAGCACTCAGGAAAATTTTCACTGCAACCTTACTTTGAAAATACCAATATACATGCATGCCTTTGTCATTTACAGTCACATCATCTTACAAAATTACTTAATGCATTTTTCTTGCAAAAAATTAATCTTTTTTTTTTCTTCTTTTCAGAGAAAACACTAATGTGAAAGCTTTTGCTCAAGGAGCTGCCTTTTAAAGTTTCAGGGGAAAATAGGTCTCCTCCTGTTTTTACTTCCCCCTCTTAGAGATGAAATATCCAGGACTTTGCTTTCTGTGGTATAGTTAGCAGAAAGGTTACACTTGAATGTAGTTTCTAGTCTTCTCTCTGTGTTAAAAAGACGACGTCGTATTTATGGACCATTTGTTGGACCATTTGCAGCTAAGGGCCCTATACTGACAATCCCAGTTAAGACTGAAACACTGTCTTCTCAAAACATCAAGAGAGTAAATCAGGTCTGCCCTGGGATGTATGAATACATCCAACAACTGATAAACACATCTAATCACATCACAACTGGTATTACGGACTGTGTCAAAGCCCAAATAAACTGTCTGAGTTTATATTGTCATCTTTCTGGCTATAAAAATACTATCTTTTTAACAGAGGTATTTTGTTGTAGAGAAATGAACAATGGATATAATTTCTAAGTAAGCCTCAGAATAACTCTATAGTGTAATCTGAAGGCCAGTTGCACTTCGGTCATAAAACAGTTGGTAATTTAGGACAAGTTTTGTTTTGCTTAGAGTGAAGCCTAGCATTCCATTTTAATGAATGACATACTTTCCAGTTACAGAAATGAAACTATTTAAAATTTGAGCCAAATATGTAAAATGCATAAAACCAATAGCTCCTTGAATTGACAGAAAATTAGCAAGGCTTATTAAACTCCCTGCATGACTCATTATCCCAGTGGTACATCAAAAGGAAGATGAGCAAATAATCCAATTTCTCTTTAAATGGTACCAAGTTTAAAAATGTGATTTAAATAGACACTAGTAAAAATTTCAATGTAAATATGGTTGTCACTATTAATAGCATTTGTACTATGGGGTTGTCTTAAAATTGTTTTACTGATCTGATTTATTTGTTCAGTATATTCATAAGTGCTGCTTCAGCTTCAGTTTATTTTTGCATTAAGATTTTTCTGATATTTGTATCTTTCAAACCTGCAGTCTTGAATGTACTTTCTAGGATGCCAGCATAGCAGTGTTCTTGGCATACTACATTTCTGAGAAATGGACATAATTCTATAAAGGAAAGACAAGTGAATACTTTTATTTCCTTCTGTTGACTTAAGTGTACTGTAAACTGTCTTTTTCCATGAGCTCTGCACCACAAAAACTGTAGATTTTAGCAATGCTTGCTGTCAACTGAAGATCTGCATACATCCATCCACATGTGTGTAAATATTTGCACCAGCTTTGAAAATGTCATATGCCTATAACAGCTGTTAACACATGCACTCACTTTCCTGCTGTTGTATATCCAAATAGCATACAAAGCAGTGAAAACTCCGTGACTGTATCTGAAGGGAAGAAGCTGGCAGATCATGCTGTAAATATTTGAGCAATCAGTAAAAACAAATGGCTTAAATTCATGCATTGTGCAAATCCCCTACAATGGCTGTTATGCGAGGAAAATATGTTGAAAAGGATCAGTTCATGGTTTTAGAGTTGGTGCTGCAGCTTTAATCATCACTATTGCACTGGTTAATTATAGCCTGATAATTGATAAAATGCTCTGAATTAGCTGCAAGGTTGCAGTCTTAATATCTTACTTTAGACCGCTCAGTCTTTATTGATGCTGCTGTATTGCCAAAGCCTTAGAATTCCCTCAGCAAAAAATTATTTCCCTCTAGGCTCCAGCCAGAAGTGAACAACTGTGTCTCAGTCACTTTTCTTGTCTGCTTGGATCTTTGCCATAACTTCCCTGACTGAATCAATGTACTTTAAAATAGCAGAATTGATTATCTGATTTCAATGCCATTGTTTTATCTTTCCAACACACAAGGGTACTTGACTTTTTATTATTTGCTTCTATTTCTTCTCTCTTATTTTGCCTCTTCAGATTTTTATCTTAAACCTACAAAATATTTCTGCTTAATTGATGAAATATACACTGTGGGTGGCTCTCTCTATGTACTTTGACCACATAAGCATATAAAACATCTTGTAGAGGAAGCTTCTGTCACTAGGAATTATGAATGCTAACTGGTTTCTTCATCCATGCATATATGGAATTGCAGTAGTTTAGTGGCAGCTGTTGCCACCCACTTGCTGCTACAGAGGTATGCTGGATCAGTGCTCTCTGTTCCATGGTATGGGTAATCCCTTCCCTGAATAGATGTGAAACCCCCAAGGGGTATTTCTCAGTACATATCCCTTAGGATTAAATATTGCTATTCTTTCTGTTTGATAGTTTAGTATTACTAAGTGATACATGTTCAGTATTTAATGCCAGCATGCTGCTGCTAGTCATGACTCATTCTGGGTTTTTTATGGTAAGTCCACACCAACTTTAATTTGGGGTGCTGCCATTGATGGTCAGAGCAAGAAAATCCAAATGTATGCCAGGCCATCTGGAAAGGCAGAAGGAGTTATATTTCACAGATGCTGAAGTTCCAGTGGCAGATGCAGATGTAAAGCCAGATAATATAGAAGGAAGAGAAAATATTAGGTTTTTCAAATAGCTGAAACAGCTCATGAGCCCTAATAAGACCCTTTCTTGCTTTGATGTTATATACAGCAGATGGATGAAGAACTTAGAAGTTATTTACTCAATGTATTTAAATATTTTAATTTTTCCACTTATCTTTGTTGTCTTAAAGTGAAGCAAATATATTTTTCTTTGGAAGCTTATTTGCCTTAGGAGAAGATCCTCATGAATGCACTGATGTTTTCTAAACCTTGGTAAAAAATGAATATAAGGTAGGGGGCCTATCATTGTCACTTGAGCTGGACAGAGCACATATCAGTTGAAAAGAATTAAATGGAATTAAGTACATCTAGCTTGTTTAAAGTTCTGGTTGTTCAGCAGCATGTTTTTTCCCTCACGTACATAAGGAGATTGATGGAAAACATTCCAAATTGTAAATACTTTCAATGCTGGTCCAAATCCTTACTCTATGCTGTGCAGCCAGAAGTTATTAAGGTAAAGAGAGCTCTTTTTCTGTCTCCCTGTTTAATTTCAGAGTTTGCATCTGTGGGTTTGCACAATCCTCTGCAGCAATAATACATTTCACCTCAGTTTTTCATTATTAAATATATAATACATAGAGCTATTTTAAGCAACCTGGAGATGTAGATTTTTATCCTTTCTCTGGATATTACCCCTGCACAGCATTTTGCAAACATCAAAAAGGCAAACTCTGCATGCTTCCACATATTCTACATGGCAAACCTTAAATGTTTGGGGGCTTGGTTTAAAGCAATTACTTTTATCTTGATGTGATGTTGTCACTTTTTACAGCAGAGAAGTCATTTAAGCTCTGTCGTCTCTGGGTTATAGTAGGTGTGTATTCCCATTGCCTTCAAAATGAAGTCTTCATTTTATTAATCTCATCAGAAATATGTTAAACTTTAAACCTGCTAAAATCCTAAAATTTACCTGGAGCCCTTAACAACAATGGGACCTGAGGATTAAGGAATGCATGAGAACTAGAGGCGATGGAAAAGGAACATTATTATACTTTTACCCTAGCAAAGAACTAAACTCCATAATAGTGAAGAGCATTTGTTTTTTCTTAATCTCAGTTTTGGTTTTTTTCTTTAATAGATGGAAAGACAGTAAATGCTTTGATATAACTCACCATAAAACCATCCTGGCTATTTTGTTTGTAAAAAAAGGTTTAGTCCCTCTGTCAGAAAGTGATTATTAAGAGATGGTATATAAGCAGTCTCCTAACATTTTAGAATATTTGAAATCACCCAGTTTTGTTCCACAGTTCTGTTAGAGATGCTACCTCATGAGTCCGGCTTTTTTTCCCCACAGAACCAAAATTACAATTGATTCTTGTCAGTCCTTTGTAGGATCGAAGTTATGCCACTGACTGAAGACTTCAAGGAGATTAACTACAAAAAAAAAAAGCATGCCTTTTGAGAATCTGACCTGCAACTCTGGAAACCTTCATGCATTATTTTTCCAAGTATACTTATTTTAAAAAAGGTCATTTGGAGTGCTCTCACATTTATCAGAGTACAAGATACATTACTCTAGGTGTTCTGACATCTTAATCACATACCTAAATTAATCATTGTAAATCTTCTCCAAAGAAAATAGAAGCTTAACACCTGAACCTATGTAAAGTAAAAAGCAGCAGCCTAGTAAAGTAAAAAACAGCAGCTCAATCTGTGGACATGGATATTGATGCACCATGAACTTGCAATATGATGCTTTATATTCATGACAACAAGAAGATGTAATCAAAAACATTTTTATATTTCTACTTAAATTTACCTCTTGATTTCAAATGTGTATGGTCACACAGGATTTGCAAGAATGAAAGGAACAAGATAATGCAAATGCAGGGAAGTTAGAGACATCTGAGCAATAATGAAATGTGGTTCAGAATAGAAGATGTAAGATAATACATCTTGGAGAAAATACTCTCAAATACAATTCAAAGAGAGGAAAAGCCTTGGAAAGCTGTAATGCTAAAAAAGATCTAAAGATGATGGATAGTAGACAGTAAATTAGATATTGAGCTTGCAGTGTAATAGGAAGGCACAAATAGACCACCTAAGCTTTGCTGCACCTACAGGAAATGTATATCATAATCTCTATGAACACCTTTGAAACCACTACAGGAACAGCAGGTACATCCTGAGGTTTTGCTACTAAAATGACACAGAAGTTGAAATAAAGATGAGGAAAAATCACACACACAACAGAAAAGATGGTGAGATTGTTTTTACATGCTAAGGGAACAACCCCTAAACAGAATATACCTCTGGGAATATTTTCTTGATATAAATACTGGTGATGAAATATTTTGGGATTGTCATGAAAATTTGCTCCAAATGAAATAAGAAGACAAAAGGAAATTAAATGGCTTTGAAGAAACAGGTAGTAAAGAAATGGTCAGTATTTGTTGAAAGATATTATTGGGGGAAAAAAATGGCTAACAAGTCCCTGTTCACATATCATATATGCAGAATGCAGTCTGCTGGAATTTATTATCCCTTCCCTAAACACCTCAAAGATAAATGTTTCTGTATGAGCAAACTAGCCAAGTCTCCCCTTGGAGAAAGATGCAGACACCCAGAGGATGTTTCTTCTCACATCTAATTATATATCCATGATAGGCTGGATTAATCACGTTCAAGAAGAGACTAGGATGGAGGTGTCCACAGTAAGTAGCTTCACTAGACACCTCAGTAATTATCATTAAAGATAAGTAAGAGGGATACCATCCAAGGTAGCTTTGCACGAATATTTAATGGAAACTTATTAATCTAAACATTAATAAAACTAAAATGTCAATAAAATATTGTACTCACAGTTTTGTTAAATTTTAGCATTTTTTAGAGTTTGTTCCTTCATCCTTTCTTTAGAAGGGTGTTCTTTCATCCTTCTATATCATCGTTTGTCATCTGTATCTATTTAGCATTTAGAAATCCTGTGTAGAGACCATATTAAAGTACTATGTGCTAGCCTCGTTGGTGTTGTAAATTTAGACAATAAAGTATCTTATCTAATTTATAATAGTGCAGAAAAAGCTAGATAATGGGATAAAAGCGTCTCATGTCGAAGTTCAGTTGAAATCTGAGCTCCAAAAGAAGCAGCAGAATATTTATCTGCACAACAAGCACTTTGCAGTACATGATACGGGTTACTGTGAATTGTGCAGCAAGATCTTACAAGATGAAAGCTTGTGGCTTGCTGTGCATATACATGTGGTACTGAGACACTATTCCTTATTTCACAGCTCCATATTTTGAGTTAGTACCTTGAAATCTGGATGTTCACTAGCAAAAGAGATGTGTTTCTGTTTTGTTCTAGATAGCTGTCATTTGTATTAATTAGTGCAACACATTTTCATTGTGATTTATCACATAATCTTAAATCACCTACCATTCTTGACCAGGACTACAAAAATTATGTCTCAAATATGCAAAAAAATATCTTAAACAATGTGGAAGCAATGGTAGTGCTGGATTGATTTTTAAAATTATTTTGAAACATTATAATTCTGAGACTACTGGCGGTAATTGTTTCTCCAGCACATTTCAACACACTCTCAGTGTGAGTTGCAACATTCCTTGTGCTGGCTCAGCATGTTTG
>JANRMJ010000054.1:58253543-58272325 GCA_025584955.1 Alethe diademata | reverse complement strand
CCTTCCTATACAGCTTGGAGTTTTAATTTTCATAGGGAGGAAGAGATTAGATACAAAAGTATTTTATGGTTCACAAGAGAACTTATCAAATCAGAGCAATATTTGAATAGATTATTTCATTTAGTAAACATTATTTAACACCTAGATAACTTCTGGAAACTGAGAATGTTTCTTGAAAAGATCTTAAGTCTAAAACATCCAGTCTCTTGTTGGTTACAAACTAGATTAATGACCAATGGCTTCAGTGGTCTACTCTGCAACTGTAAAAAGGCTTACCTTTGGAAAGCTGGAAAGCTGGTTAAAGTATTTGTGCCTAATTTTAAGACATGTTTGATTTAGGAAAATATCTATCATCTATCTATCTATCTGTCTATCTATCTATCTATCCATCCATCCATCCATACATACATACATCCGTTCATCTCTCAATTAAACCAATTAGGAATTAAAAGACCAGGAAAAAGGCAAGGACATGAAAGGGTTGATCTATTGCAGGACTGTGCTTTGAGGAAAGCTTATCAAAGTCTTTGTTGAGATTGTTACCTGAGATATTTTTCAACCAGAAATGCTGCACAGACATCCCTCGATGATGCTTCTACGCTTCTCAGACTAGAGGCTTGTCTTTGGGGATAGGCAAAATCCCAAGGAAGCCAAGTGAAAACAAAAACAAGGAAGCCAGAAGGACAGTTATTTCTCTCATACTCCTTTTCTGCTTAGGCCTCAAGATATATTTTATTCTGAAACACAACACTGGTATGGAAGTAACAATTCAGATAATGAATCAGACTATTACAGAAAGAGACAAACATGCACAGAAGTAAATTCTAGTAAGGAAATGTTAAAATTGCAGCTTTTGGGGGACTTCAGGGCTTTAGGCTCCATGAGCAAATTTTGTAGTTTGAAAATATTTTCAATTACTCTCTCATATTTCCCTAATTTTTGTATGTATGAAAAAAATGTCTAGCAATATTCATAATTACATTTTCCTACCAGCATTAAACTAACTGCTACTTAGCCCACTCTCCATATTTCAGTAATCTTCCCCACATCAGCTTCAAAGAAATGAAGATTAACATGTTTTGGGACTGAGATACCACATTAATGTTCTCTTTCAGAAAATACTATCATTTTCCACTGGGTTGGCTTGGTCTTAGTTCACCAGTGTAGAAGTGAAAGGCTCATACCCTATTATTCATTCTTCCAAATTAATTTGCATTATCTATTCACTTTAAGGTGAGAAAACTGTAAGAGACTGATGGAAACCTATGTCACATTTATTATATGATGGATGAAATAAATTAGATTGTGTCATCCCCTGAAACAAAAGTGGAAATAGACAACAGCTAAAAATATGACAATATCTAGTACATGGGAAAAAAGCAAATACTTTTGTTCAGTTTCAGAGTTTGATAACTATTGGCTAGTTCACTGTCTTCCAAAGCTGGAAACTTGGTTTATCCAGCATCCCATCTGAGGGAAAGCTCCTACCATTCCTGGCCATAAAAGCAATAGAAGATAGAAGAAGCCCTCAGTAAAAAGCTGCATACAGCACAAGACCCATGGACCAAAAGCATCATGGATCTATTAAGCAAATTAAAATTTAAATTCTCTCCTTTCAGTTCATTTAAGTTGCACTTCTAGTTTTTCTGGGTGATCACAAGAAGACATATAATCCTTTGGTGTATCAACTGATGTAGACTATGACATGATTAAGAGCTGTTTGTAAACTGTCTTTTTATTGTTCTCAGCTACACCAACACCAACTACCAGGCTCTTTAAACTGCTGCGACTTGTGCTTTATTTACCTTTACAGGACTTTACAGTGGGTGGTTTAGGGTAATGTTGATGAAAGCTCTAGAAATACCTGTGATATAAATACAAGTGAGTATGGAATGAAGAAACAGTATATAGTAGCATTAAAAATCCTTTTTTTCACTTTTGGTCTGGGTCCTTCTTCCTTTAGCCATTGTGCATCTGTATCTAAGGTTTGTATTATTTTTTGCATGCTTCAGTACAAATGATTAGCAGTATTATTCCCAAGACCATAAACGATTGCTCCTACCACAGTAGGTTACAGACTCTCTTCACTTTTCTTTATAATAGAAGTACTTCTAAATAATTCATATATTGTATAAGGATCCAGGTTAAATATAGTGCTTATAAGCTCACACTCAAAGGCATACTAAGGATATGTTAAGCAAAGAAAGACAAGAAAGAGCAGTGCAGTTTCCCCATAGCCTGAAGGAATTAATTTCTTATTTTTCCTTTCCAGCCTCCATGGAATTCTTTAACATTAATTCTGTCAAGATGTAGCTTAAACACAGAAATCAGCACATGAAGCTGCCAGAACACTGAATTAAACAAACGTTCATGGTTCTATAGGCATAAATCCCAGAGAACACAGTTAAAATAAGAACAACAAGTGATTCCAGTTCATCCCATGTTATTAAATAGGTCAGTGATTTCTGTCCACAGAGTCATGGCCAACTTATCTCTTCCAGCTCAAAGAAAGATGTGTTAATTGCAAAGTGAACAGTACATGATGTTTTGCCATCCACTAAGAATTCTCTGGCCTGAATTTCACCTCTGCCTTAGATTACTGCAGCATGAGCTGAGATGTCTGAAATTAACTGAGCCACAGAGAATTACAATAGAATTTCAGCAGCTAACCATATAATAAATGTATTTCAGCATCAGCACACATGGAGTATATACATTTAATTAAAAAAAAATGTATATGGGTTATGGCTTAGAAATCACATTAATATTTATGTAACCTCTTCACTAGGACAAGCTGTTGCATTAAGGTCACATACAGTTGCCATGAAATCAGTGGGTGACCACATATCTGTAATGTAGTAGCAGTAATTGCCGCACACTTCCACCATCTCCCTTGGCCGTCCTTCTACTGATTAAATGGAGCCTTGGGTGCCTACACTCATCTTGCATTTCTGAAGCAGAATAAACAGAGCTGCAATATTCACTTGCTGAACACAAGTGTTCTTTCGCAGGCGGGCTGAGTAACAAAGCATGCAAACCTGGCCTGCGTTCACTTGCCTGGCTGTCAGTGAATGAATGCAGAAAGAATCACTGTGTGATGTAAATTGTTTCTGGGTTAAAAATAAACAATCCATGGACCAAATACAAAATTATAAGTTAATGATAGACCTGCCTTGATTGAATAATTCCTCATGCTCCATATCTATGAATTCCTCCTATTTAATGAGTACAAGAATGAGTTGTATACTTAGAAATTAACTTTTCAGATAGTTGAAGATGCTAACTTTGGCAGTCTCCACCTTCTGACAAGAGCCTAGAGACACTGACAATTGCTGAAGGATCTCACTTTGGTCTTGTTTCATAGGTTCTGGTAAATGCAAGTCCTTGTTACAAAAAGGAGCACAAGAAATATCAAAAACAATGTAAAGTGATAGAGCTTCTTTGATTACTTATATCAGTGTATGAGAGTAGAGGAGATCAGGGTATGTTCTGAGATGCTGTGTCAGAAGCACTTTTTTCAAATGTAAGTTTGACAGGAAGTGATGTGCTAAGAGATGAGGGACATGAAAATGTTTGTTTAGTTACCAAACTTCCTATCGAAACTGCTAACCTATACTTCCATACTGGAGGTAGTTCACCTAATGAATCAAAGATGTGATTTCATTCACTGGTCATAGTGTGATTTCCTCATAACAGACAGCAGTTATTAAAAGATGAATGATAATCATGTGACCACATGCTGAAAACATTTAGCAGATGTTAAATCATTACAGTGATCCATTTAGCAAGATCAGCCCAAAGAAGTGAGTCAAGGAGGGATTTTAATATGGAGAAATGAGACAGCAGTGGAACTGATTGGTCTGTAATATTAAAAATCAGTTTTGAATTAGCGTGTTGCTACGAAGAATGTTATTTCTCTGATTTCTAAACAAGTATATAATCACAAGCACTTAGCATAAATTTCCATCTCTGTATGTATTTGGATAGAAATAAATGACTGGATTGTTCTCAGCCACTTTGGGAAAAAAAAAAACAACATAAAAATAGAAAGAAATATAAATATAGAACCCACCGATTTTTTGTAAAAATAAACCCTGCTCTTTTATGCATACCTTAGCTCAAATACTGTTAAAATTAAAGAGATAGGAAATGGCATACCGTGTATTCCCAAATCTTACCCATACATGGATAGGTGTGTGAATCGACAAACACAGTTAACCAGAGGCAACCACCAAACCCCAGCTGAAAGGCAAAGAGTTATTTCATTACCTCATTGACAACTCCAGGCAGCAGAGACACACAGGGACACAGACTCTGTTATGCTCAGCTCATTCTAGTGACCAGGGAGGCTCAAGCATGGCTGTGAGAGTGTGTTATCTCTCTACAGGAACTCTACTTCTCAAAACAGACAGAGGATTGACAACAGTAGGCATAATAAATGGAGTTTTCTCACACAGATTGTGCTTAGTCTCAAATTCATTTGTTCTGTTTTAAATATATAATATTTGTATACTGTCTGATAACAGCACAAAAATACTTAGCAGTTAATGTTGCATCCCTCTGTTCGATTTCACTAATGAAAAACCCCACATTTGTTACATTACATTGGAAAGCCAGCTAATTGATCTTGATTCATTTATCCTTATTTGTATTTGACACAGGTGTGAAATCAATACATGAAACTGCTTATGATTTTTAATATTACAGAGAGAAACTAAATCTAAGTAGCACATTACTACTATATAGTGATAAGAATGTGAGGATAGGTGGATGTTTGACGCGACAAAGTAGACTGAGTCTTGTTTTATCTTGAAAGGCTGTCTTTGGGGATATCATACATTATCAGTTGTCCTCCTTCTAATTTTTTTGCATCCCCATAAATTAAGCATGCTAATTTATGCTGCATAATGAAAGATTAAATAAAAAACTGGGGTCCTGACCTATTATACCCTTCTTTTTTGCATGAATTTAATATATAATTCCCTGCCCTGTAAGGAGTCATGAACATGTTTAATTTTCTTCACCTCAGTAATCTTAAATGCAACATAAAAGCAAACATATAAATAAACCTCATTTTAAAATAGTATCCAAAGAAAATACCAAGGAGACATTTCCTATATAAAGCAAGTGGTTCTGTATTTCCTTGGATATCAAAGAGAAGCTATTGAGCATACTGAGATTCACAAACCAGCAAACTTATTAAACTTACTGGAAAAGTCTCAACTTACCTCAGCATTTAGACAATTATCAATGTTTAGACATTGATAATTCATTTTCCTTGTCATTCAGAACCACACTGCACAATTTTAATATTAATCTCAGTAGGAGGAGAATTACTTCAGATTTCAAATATTTCAAACTTATTTGAGAACATTCCTAAATTAAAGATGAGTAGATCACTGACATCTCTTAAATGATGAAAAGCTATAATTACCACACACTTGTACTCTTAGCATAAAAATAAACAATATATCATTAAAAATAGAAGTTCACTGTTCTTTTTGAGGTTGACAGAATTGAGACCAATGCAAGTTGTGTATTTCTCTAAGTTGTCTGTATGTTTTCCAGAGACAGGATCTTGGCAGTACAGGGTGCCAGACTTCAAAAACCCTAAATTCTTCATCCAAGTCAAAGCTGGTATTTGTGCCAGTGGTTTAGTAACTCAGATGTAGTCTTGTGTAACATTTCTCAGATTCTGATTTATCTCAGTATTTGGTTTCCAGCATTCACTTCAGTTAAAACAACTACTGTATTAGGTTTCAGCAGGAGTCCCATAGCAGGACTGGTACATTTTTTTACTGTGATCTCTGAGTGCTTTATCAATCACCACTTGGGTTAGCAATTGCACTGAAATTTTAAAATCTTTGTTCAGCCCCTGATCTGTGAATCTCATTTCTTAATTTGAAAATCAAAATTGCCAAGAATTTCTTTAGCTGAGAGTCAGAGCCTTATTTCACTTTTGCTTTAAATCTGCTGTAGCACATGGCTTACTTGATTTTCTTTGTGTGTTTGGGGCTGCACAGAGTTCCTGCTGAGGTTCTGATATGAGTGCAAAGCAAAGTCGGCTCCTAAAAGAAATTAACAGCCCTCTTATTGCTAATTAAAAGCTCTTTGCTTTCTCTCCACATGGCCATGGCAGCTGCTTCACATCCTCTCAATGTTTCAAAAACACATAAATTCAAAGACAATATTGTGAACAGCACCTGGCACTTGCTGCACCTGCCGTGATGAGACTATATTTCATTCTGTCAGTAAATTAAAATTCTCCAGAGCTGAAAAGGATGCTTTTTTCCTCATTCAACCTTTTCCATTTTCCCCAGTGGTAAAGAGACAGTAGTTTTGCTTCCATTTTCGATACTAAATATATCATATTGTTGTTTGCTTCAGTGGTGCAGACACCTGCCTCCTGCTGTAAATGTTGTGTTCCACTTTGGAAAGATTTCCCCAGGGCTCCACATTCAAGTATTGGCTTGTAACTATGGCTTAATATCATGTCAAAATCTCTTAAGGAAGATGCAGCTTGTCAAGTCATCTCAGGACTGAACCTCCATCTAGTGAAATTCTGATAATATCCTTTGAGTGTTTGAAGCAAAAGAAGACAAATAAAAGGCTAGCAAGTCATTTGTAAAGATAATAGCTAACAGCATGCATTTTCCCTTTCCCTTCCCCGCTTTCCATTAACGTTGATAAAGGGAGAAGAGGAGACTACACGTCAGTGATCTTTGTTATTTATATTCAGGTCAAAGAAAGTTCCATACTTTAGTGTTTTGAGCATGGCAGCAAAATGGAAGCAAAGAGAAAGAAAATCTCAATCAAATTGTGGTAGATTTAAGCTCTGATATTTTGATGTCAAAGCTTATTTTCAGAAAAGAAATGGCAAACAGGAAGTTTTTCACTATAAAGAATTTAATAGACAATAGAATTTGACTGGATCCCTGTGGTTTGATGCTGTTGTGTTTGCTACAGTACAGAAGTTGGTTTTTTTGTTGTTTTTTTTTTGTTTTGGTTTTTTTTTGTTTTTGTTTTTGTTTGTTTTTAAGAAATCCACAATTATTAGATAATAATATAATAATGCATTAGGAGTGGGACAACAAAAGAAACTGTTATTTGGGATTTTAGTAGAAACTGGGAGAGAATTTCCCAGTAAATTTCACTAGGGGTTAAATGAAAAAGATATTCAGATATTATCAAAAGTGTATGTGTCCCTTTTTTCCGAATTGAGGACATGGTTCTCTAGATAAATATTAACCTCTTCGTAAATTTCTATATAGTTCAAAAATTTTTACTAATATTCCTTAACAAAGGGAGAAGGCCAAACCCCAACAACAAATCCCAACACCACTTTGGATTACAACATAAAAGGAACGAGGGTCTTTATTTTAGTGTTATTATAATATCTCTTTAATAAAATAAGTATAAAACCATCAAGAGCAGCAAAAGCACTTCAATATATTACTGTTCCTTTCCTTTCCCAAACTCCTTGCTTTCAGTCCTCAGCTAGCGTCCTTGCAGCTAGAGTCCTCACAGCAGACCCAAACCTGTAAGTCTGCAGGCTTGAAAGAGTGTGGGCTGGGCATGAATGCAAAATCTCACAGTTTAACTGGTCATGGGAAACTCCTCATGGAAGAAGCCAAGGAGAACTCAGTTCCCACTCAGAGTTAAGCACGACACAGAGAAAAGGAAATACTAACATTTGACTAAAGAGTTGTTGCAGATAGAAGGGAAATAATATTTGGGCTGTTGAAACCCTAAAAAAACCATTTTTCATCTAATGCCTGTTATTCGCATATAACATCTAACACTAACTGAAATGCACTAACAGGTCTAAGTGAATTTTACTGAAGGCTGAGCAAATCTATGTGAACTCATAGTACCATCATTCAGAAGACTCACATGAGAACTGAAGATTTGATTGATTATTTTGGAAGCTTATTTTGTGGGCTTCACTACCCTAAGACATACAATTTATGAAATCCCTAAGAAAGAAACTGAAAGGTGTATATGGTACATCTACCAAATGAATTCTTCAACATTTTTACCTGTAGTCAAGTAGAAAAAGAACTCAGTTTCAATTGCGACAATGTTGGGTTTGTTTTGAAACATAAAACAATTGAGAAAGCACGATAAAAAAAGCCAGTCAGAGGAACTTCTGAAACAACACAAAATATATTTAGTACTTTTTTATGCTCTCTTATCTATATCTCATAATACCATTATGCTGAATTAAAAGATGATATTTCAAGTCTATTTAAATATTAGACAATTAAATCTTTTTAATGCTCAGCTATTTCTAATGCTTGCTCTTAAAAAATAAGATAGCTCCTTCAAGTGAACTCATTGCTTATCATCTCTAGTTAAATAATTTTAGGCAGTATTAGTGCATCTGGGTCACCATGACCGATTATAATATTTAGAAGTTATCACATTTCTTTAACTATTTTTCCCAGATTTCTTTAGAAAAGCCTAAGGGTTTTTTTTGTAGCATATTTCAAAGACTTATGCCATAATAATGCTATCATTTAAATCTTTTATTAAAGGCATATAGTTTTAAAAACAATATATATTGAATCTGTTTTTGTTTTTCTCACTGTGTGTCTCAGAAAAATATCATATCCTTGATACTCATTAACTTTTCTCCATCAGTTTATTTTCCAATTTCTATTGATCATACCAATCATGCAGTTTTCCATGCAGCATGTAACTTTTTTTTTTCTACTAACCTTTTGAAGCAGTGTGTTGTTTTTTTTTTCATTAAAAATCCTTACCAACATCATGAAAATTAACTTTGGAATAATTGGGGATCTATCAAAGATTTTCTAAGATACATTTTCTTTCCTGGGGTGTCAAGTCAAGACACTTTCCTTATGAAAAAACACCAGTCTAGAAAAAAACAAATACTTTATTTATCTACTTCAGAGGGTTATTTATTGTTTCATAAAATGCTGGAATGTTTTTAACTTGGAAAAACTAATCTTAATCTTCTTCATAATTTCACCTATTTAATTTTTTCTCTTAGAAATTATTTACTCATGAAAAATTTACTTGAATATTTATTTTGTTTCTATAATAACAAATGAAAAAGATCAAAATATAGAAAAACACATTAATTTAATGATAATATACCTTAATTTTAAAAACACTCAATTTAGTCAAGTTTATGAAAGGTTTTGATTCTCTATCAAACTTTGGGAAAGCTGATAGGCTTTCTTCACAAAAGACATAAACTCGTAATGAATACCCTTCATAGATAAAAATGTCTTTATTCACTATTTCTGCTTCCCTCCCTATTCTTATGATAGTCCATTTTTCACAGAGAGTAAATATATTTTATTTTCCTATACTTCTGTGTTAGTTTATTGTCCATTTGGCATGGGATACAACTAATTAACAGTGAACACCAGTCCTCCTAAAAATACTCCTCTGAACACTAATATCCTATTTATAGTAGGTATAAATGTCATAACAGCTGCAAGTTACAATGTGAATAATGTTTGAATACAGAAAAATTGCTTATATTTTAAATAAAAACACCATTGAAGTAAATTAAATTTTCAAGCTCAAAAAACCTACTCTTTTCAGTATGTATTAAGTGTTATTTATAAATAAGAGACTTTTTGAATGACCTCTCAGTCACAGGATCAGACATAGAAGGAATAACTCCCATTGTTATATTCTAAGTTTTCCTTGGTGTTTCACTTTTTTGTTGTTCTTTTGCTACACCATTAAAATTCATATATAAGTAATAGGAGACATGCTGAGTCAAAAGGTGCTGTCTATAAATTATTGATATTAAATAATAGAATGACTGAAATTGGACTAAGTAAAGAATTAAGTGAGGTAAACATCACCTAATCAATGTGAATTAAGCAACTTCTGTTTGCTTTGATATTTAAAGTTAATTTAGATAGTATCACTCATGTAGTACACCTACTTTTTTTGCAAGGCATTTAATTTGAGAAAAATTATGAATTTAATGAATAAATTTGACTGATAAAACTTCATGTAATGTAAATTAAATGGATTAAAGAACAAGCATCAGACAAATCTCAGAAGATCATTCCAAATAGGCTATCATTATTAAAATATTTAAAACATATATTGGTGTCATGTCATAATCAACTCTTGCCTTACTCTCTGTCATTGCTTATTTGTAAGAAAATAACAACTTATCAATGACAAAGTCAACAATAAGCAAGAAGTCACCTGTAGGGAAATACCTGGATTGCATAGTAGACTGGGAATACCTAAAAATAACATTTTACAGTGACGAACTATAAGTGACAAAGAATTAAGATACACCTTCCATGTGAGATCTCCATCTATGTAGAATCAGAGATTCTACAAAGGCCAGGTTGATCACAGTGACAACAACTGAAAGATGAACTTTTACTGTTTTCCAGTGGCCTATAGAACAAGCACAAACCTTGGCATCCCACATTCTTGGATATGAAATTTAGATCAACAAAGTTGGTGTGCACCATTCAAGATGAAAGACTTTTAACAGAACTGCAGATATGCAGAAAGAAGTTGCAAGCAAGATGATTGCAATGCTTAAATCACTGTCAGAAGCAGAGATGGACTGTGAGTTCATCTGTACAACTGATATAGATTTTATGCAGAACAAGTTCTGGAAGATAAAGATTAATAGATTAGACATTAATTCCTTGTTTTTAAGAATGAAGATATTTAGTCACCACAAAAATTAAAAGTTTTTGTGGCAGATGGAACAACAAACCCATATAATAGACAGCAAAATCAACCTATATAATAGACAACAAAAAGTTCTGATGTATAAGAATGTTATATTTTGGACCAGAATCAAGTCAAAGGGGAACTGTGGTTTATACTATGTAAGAATAATTAAAATATCGTAATAATTGTTTCCATGAATTAATATTTTGAAATATGTACACAGCAAAGAAAAATAGAATTTCAGATTTCACTAGTGTTGTTGAGTTTGCAACTGGCAATCAGGCCACAGCATTTTAACACGACTCAAAATCTAGCAAGTGCAATGCAGACACAAGAATTAATATATCTTTTTGGAGATGTTTCATTTTTTAAGTTTATAACTACCAATCTCTTTTGAAAATCTTGTTATAATAAAAAGATATGTAGAAGAAAATACTAGATTCCATGTTTCATGAATGTTGTAATCAACCAGGCTAATTAGTATACTTGCACTAAATTTGGTGAAACTGCAGAGTAAATGAATTTTCATTTTACGTGGCTTAATTTTCATCCTTGTGGGTTTTTTCCTAACAAAAAATTATAACTTTTTTTTTTTTTTTTTTTTTTTACCAGTAACAAATATAATTTAAATATTTTTAACTCAATGGACTTCTCTTTCCTCTAGGTTTTGGACCAAAAAAATTACAAATACTGTTTCAGGCAGTTGGGAAAATGATCTTTTTTCCTTTCCCCCTTTTATTGGTATAATTTTCTTTAAAATTTAACACTATATAAAAGTTTTCGGTCTTGCCCCTGTCACTGACAATGACCCAATACTATTTCATGCTTGAATTGTCAATGCATGTATTACTATTGCACAAATACATGAGAAAAATTAATTTCCTTCATTGTCACAGTAAGACAAAGAAACTCAATTGCATATAGTAGCTGAGCAGTCAATGGGATTTTTCTAAGCATGGTTTTCCAGGTCTCTCTCTAAGGCCTACCAAAGACAATAGAAGATTTAAACTGATTTCAGCGTGTACTGGAAGAGAAAACATTCAGGATATTCTCTCATGAATTGTACAGGACAAGATATGTTTAAAATTCTAACATAACAAAATAAAGATGAGCCATACAGATACCATGAACCAAAATGAATCATTGTCATCAAAGGTCATTTGCTAGTACTAAAGGATGTTTTATTCCCATAGACATAGAAGACAAAGTGTATTCACACCATCTCCTTTGGTAACATGGTTTAAACACTGCCTTTACTGAAAAGCAAGCCCTCCATTCATTAAGCACCAAGTATGCTGACTCACAGGGGAGAGGAATATAAATAACCTTTTCCCTGATTATATCAGAATAGGCATCTACTTTGGGATGATAAGGACTTCAGTGGATCAAGCAGGTACTTAGAAGTCAAGTGATAGCAATATACTTTAGACCTTCTCGAGACTGAATGTTTTTCCATTTGGAAGTCCAAACACCACATAATCTTTGATGAGGCATATGAAATTACTTATATGATGTTTGAGAATGAGATTAAATGAGTGATTAGAGATCTGGAGAACCTGCTCTGTAAGAAAAACCCGAAAGAGTTGGGTCTCTTCTCCCTGAAGGAGCAAAGGCCCAGGGGAGAACTTAAAGTATTCCAGTATTTAAGGGCAGCTACAAAAAGATCATTCTCTCTCTTCACAGAAAAGACAAAGGACAGCAGCCACAAGTTGCACAGGGAAAGATTTGATTTTGATATAAGAAAAGAATTTTTTTACAGTGAGAACAATCAAGCCCCAGGAGCCACATCCCCAGGGGCATTGTAGTTTTCTCATTGCTGAAGAGTTTCAGCATGAAGCTGCATGGTGGGCTGGGTAATTTCTTCTAGACTCCATTTCACACAAAGGGTTGAATCAGATGAGTTCTCAAGGTCCCTTCCAACCTGGGCTGCTCTACAATTCTATGACTCCATGAAAAGTAGCTAAAAGTGTCTAACCCCTAAGGCTAACAACCAAATCACAGAAACATACATGTTGAAAGAGCACACATAGTCATCCCTTCTTCTGAAATGAAGGTCTATGGTCTAATTATATTAAATTGCTCAATAACTCTTTGAATCGACTTTTGAATGTCTCTAAGAATGGAAACCCCACAAACTATTTGGGTTACTTTTTCCAGTGTTCAACCACCTTCTATTCTGTCCTTATAGTGACTCAGACCTTTCCACCTTCCAGCTTGTTTCCATCACCTTCATTGTGCGTATCTAGGGAATCGTGCTCCATCTTTGTATCCTCTAATCATATGCAGGCAGAAAGCCTTATTGTTTCAAAGATGAACAAACCAAATTTTCTCACCCTCTCATCACACCTGCAACCCCCTTACAAAGTCTTTGTTCCATGGAGGTCCCAAAATGGGACAGAGCAGTCCAGATGTGGCCTCACAATTGCCAAATAGAGTGGAAGAATCTACCTTGGACCTGATGGCTGCATTCTTGGCAATACAGTCCAATATATTATTAGCCTTCTTTGATGCAAGGCTCCTCTACTGATATATGTTCAACACATTGTCCACCAGGATCCCAGGACCTTTCATGCAGAGCTGCATTATTCCCAGTGAGTCTCCTACAGTTAATCAGTTAAATCCAATCATCAGTTTCCAGAGTTGTGAACAGAATTCCTGTCCCTTGCCATAGTTTTAAGAATGCTTAATGCAAACAAAATTTTGGAGAGTTTAGCAGGCATTTCTGTTGATTTAGTCCACACTAAAGTTAGGTTTTGGGATTTTTTTCAGAAATATGTTTGACAGGATCTGCTTAAATAGATTTACAATGGGTTAGCAAAAATTTCCCCTGACTCAAAACTTCAAGTTCTTGAGATCAGAGGCTAGTGTTAAGTGTACCTTTCAAAAAATTGCTAACTTTTTCTATAATACTTGGTTTAAAAGTGAAGATTTGGATTAAATAGTGTTTTGCTGGTGGCTCAAATATGGCTTTAGTTCAAAATGTTTTTACATGTTTCTTCTAATTAGGACCGTATTATTCCTTTTATAAAATCCTTCCTTTGCCAAAAAAAAAAAAAAAACGAAAAAAAAAACCCAACCCAGTTGACTATCAAAAGTTTATCTTTTTCCTTTTTGGCTATTCTAGTAGCAATGAAAATTAAGTGCAAGTGTTTTATCTTCAACCAGACTACACTACAGCTCAAGTAACAACTTTCTGCCTGAAGAATTACAATGGGACACAAAACGAGCTGACAATTGTGCTGGAATTAAAATGTTAGCACTCTTTTTCTAAATGAGGATTGTCCTAAGTATGGAGTCCAAACTATTAATGTTGTAGGAAGGGTCACTGACATTTGAAAATGAGATATGTCAAAAATATTAGCAAAGCAGAAAGGGCTATATCTCTAGCCAGAACTATTTTTAATGTTGTTTATTAGTTGTACCAAAAAAAAAAAGCTGAATTGTAAGAAATGTCGTGACCTACATCCCTATCTTTTTCACAAGCTGGTTGCCTTTTGCGTTTTTTAGAACTATATTGCCACCCACTATAATGATTACTTCCAAAATAAAAAATACTGCAAGAATAGGGATGTTTAAATGCATGGCATGTTGAGAGAACTTTGTAAAGAATGGGAGACCTGAAGAGGTATGAACTACATCAAACTATGCAAATGTTTGCTTTCTGAGGCATGCAGGTAAATTGAGTGTCAGTGCTTTTATACCAATAAATTATAAAAAATCATTTTGCAAGTTGTTACTGTAAAAATCTTACACCACCTTCACAAAAAACAGAAAGACACTTTTCTAACAGAGCGAAAACCCTAATACCAGTTCACATTTATTAATAGCAAGCTTCTGAAATAGTTTCCAGTTGTGTTTCCAGTCCTTTTGGGAGATTATCACAGTTAAAGAAGTAAAGAATATGTTCTTTTCTGTTCTGCAGCTATTCAGGCATACTTTTACATACTGATCCCTGTTGTTCTCATCTTCAAAGAAGGACAGGTCAGGTTTCTATGGTACAGAGAGGAGTAAGATGCTAAAAAAAGCCAGTAAAGAAAAAGTGGAATTGTACCTGAATATCTGTTGTGAAACCAAACTGAGTACAGGCTGCCAGGGTTCCTTTGATGTCAAAGTTAAGGCCTGTGCAAAAGTCAAATACAATATAAGATTCTTCAGATGGAGTGGCAGCTATTTCTTGTTGACTTATGGTTCTGTTACTATCCTAATTGTAGTGTCAAAGGTGTTCCCCAGGTTGTTTTGAGGAGGGCTACTTGAGGCAGCTGGTTATGAAGACTGACATTTTCCACCAAAGTGAAACCCCAACTGTGTTATGAGCCTCTGTACAACGAACTGTCAATAAGGTGCTGGTTCTTAGCCTTGAATTCCTCACTGCCTCATCCTTCCTATTCATCTCAGTATTAAGAAATACATGTTGTTAAAGTTTAAGTTTTTGACTGCTAAGTTTTACGAAAATGTGACATACAAAGAAAGTGCTAAATTTAGAGTCAAGTAAAACTATGGTGAGTACTATGCATAATCACACCTGTGAGGTGAATTTTGAGCTGGTTCTTTTCCTATCTTTGTGCTGCTTCAAAAGTAACCTGCTGCATAATTTTACCTATGAAGACTATCATGCCTATTATCTTAAGCAATCCCTTATTATTAAATCCATTGACAGAGAAGATAAAGTTCAACATTCCTCAAAGAAAAAATAGGAAAAAAAAAAGAAAAAAAACCCAGAAAATAAAAAAAAAGAGGAAAAAAATGAAAATAGAAAAAAAAAAGGTTAAATAAACCTATATGTATTTTGACATAATAGTTTCAGACAACTGCACTTTTCAATCAGCAAATATGACTCAGCCCTAAAATGCATCACATCAAATTACCATCATGCCAATTGACATTGCTGAGTAACTGTATGGTAAATCCAGCAAAGATTACAAAAGTAGTTAGAATACCAATTACTCATGAAAACTAGGAACCACAGACAAATAAGCAATAAATTGATGAATTATTAAAAGTATTAAAGCTAAACATTTAAAGGTAATGACAATTTCAATTCCAGTATTAGAGTATATATATTAGTAGCATTAGAATATAAACTAACAGCGGGCCAAGTGCAATAAACTTTCCTATGCACAAGAAATCATTGCTCCTGTAGAGAGAAATGACCCCTCTTCAGGTACTTGCATCTGTATTTGATATTGCTGTACTTACTTGAAGACCTTGAGGAGAAAATGAGTAGAGAAAAGCTTCTTTTAGGAACCTTAGCTACAGGAAAACTTTACCTCAAAATATATAAAAGTCATTTGAATGAGACAATGCATGAGAGGAAGGACTTTCCAAGAGCTTTTAGCCCTGGGCATTGAAGATCTGCATTACGATTTCAAATACCTTTATCACTGCAAAAAAATAATATTGAAAGTCTGGAAATACAAAAATCCCCTACATTTTTTAGTCTCAAGAAACTGTGCTGAGCCATCACAGGGGACATACATTTCTCCAAGTAAAAGATTGCTACAAATCACCTAAAAAATATTATGACATCTTTTGGACTTCTTTGTTTGCTTACATGATTTCATTTTTATTTTTGTTTCAGTTGGAGAGGGAAGTTGTAAGCAGGAATAAAAAGAGAAATAATATTTTCTTTTCCTAGTAGCTTAAGAACTGTCACGAAGCTCTTGCCCATAAACAACCCCCTAGCAAATGGAGATGATCCGAAAACACTAAAGGAGACAATATGTTTCTTGTTATAAAAATTTCTTCAGGGAAAAGAGAAATATAAATTATTCAGAAAGTTCTGAAGTTTTGGAACAAGTTGTTTATGAAATACACATGACCATGAAACAACAAGTGTGAAAGCAACAATTTTCAAACACTATTTGAGCTACACTAAGTGAAAGGTCTAGGTTGAATGATGGTTGACTGAACAGATAAGTAGTTGAGGCCATTTGTCAAGATAAAAACTGTGTAAAGCCGCATTTTCTTCATAGTTAAGAAGAAATCACCTCAGTTGAAAGAGGAAGCATTTTACATTATTGAAAATAATTTATGTGATTATGAAGATTTAATGTCAAATATACCCCATTTCCTATAACAATGAAGTGAAAATTTTCTCTGAGAAAGGATAAAAAATAAAATAGTTCACTAAATTTAACAGTTATGCATAAAAAATTTAACGTTGAGCTTTAGCTAAGTAAAAATATGAACTTTTCTGTAAGTCCCCTGAATATTGTGCTTATTGTCAAAAATGCTAAATGTATCACGCATTCATTAATAGGTATTCTATCTTCCTTTACATTTCATCCAAAATTATTATCTATTTACTTACAATATATATTAAAATCTTCTGGGTACATGAGAAGCAAGCAGAGGTTCTTGAATTGTCTGCATGAAGGCTGCCTTTGTTCTGAGAATTGTTTTGACTTATAATTATTTTAAGCATTGTCTAGTTTTTATTCATTTAATACGATACCTTGAGGTCCAATTTGTCTGTGGAAGAAAATTGTGTAAAGAGTGGGATCCTTTCCTTGGGTACAGATTATGAGATAAATGAATACTATATACCAAATACTATATGCTATTTCTACACACTAAAGTAAAATGAATGGGCAGCATACAACTGTTTAGTGGACAACTAATAGTACAGGTATAATAGATGTTTGTTGAAAAATTGCAGTCAATAGTATAAGGCAACTATTTATTAAAAAAGCTAATGTTTGCAACAAGCACTACTAAGTTTAGGGGACCAAAAAACAATAACTTGTCACTTCCAGAGAGGGTTGTAATATGATGAATTGTCAAGAAAAAAAGCAGTTCGATCATCACTGTTGTCTGCCAAGGACATAGTTTATCAGTGTCACTACTATAATCACCAAATGACTAAAGAAATTATATTCACACCTATTCCTAAAAAGCTTGTATGTGATGGCAAATAATGGAAGCTTCTCTTGAGGGTTGTCTAACAAATGATCCAGAAAGTATTCTAAAAGATTATTTTAAATCAAAGATGCTATATTAGAATCATGCCAGCATTCTTCCTTCTTTACCTTTTTGTCTTTCATAACACTGTTCTAAGAAACAAGGTTTTGGGTTTTATTTAGAAGATAAATCTGTGTATATTCTACCCACTCTGTTTTTCCCACTTTGCCTTTTTTGTGATATATGTCTCTAAGGAAACACTAGATAACTAAGATAAGATAGACTGAATTAAACTCTAAAAAATATCAAAAAAAATCAGAAAAAAAAAAACTTTTTAATTTGGACTGCATATATAGTGTACTCTGTCCAGTGCTTGGATTAAAACAATGTGGAATTTTCTTTCAACATTTTTGTTACAGATTTAGATTCTGAGTGTTGTCCTCTGTGATTCTGAGTAAGTTAAGAAATGCAAAATAATATTCACCGTCTTTTGAATGTGATAGTTTAAACATTTTATATCAGCTATTGTAAGATAGTTGCCGACTGTGTCACAAGCACCTTATACTCACTTCAACATTTCAGTCCTATATTTATCTCAGAACAGTGCCCAAAGGCATACTGCATTTGCAGTTAATGCTTAAATGAAAGTTTTGATTCAGGATTCTCTTAAAAAAGTTTGATTTAGGTTTGCCAGTTTTAATATATTCAATTTCTTTTAGAGATAGGATTTAGGAGCAAAGAGAAGGCAGGCCTAAAACTTAAAAGGCCTTAAAAGAAGAAATTTATTAATAACACAGGAAAAAAAAAAACGAAATTCAGAATAAGATTCCCAGATCATTCCCTCCTTCCCAACCTCCCCTTCCATATTTCTTAACAACATACAGAGAACACTTCAGTCAGTTTTCCCTTTAAATAATCATTTCAGTTCACTCTAGAGAGAAAAGTTCCTTTTTTTGGTTTGGGCATAGGGGGTGTCTTCACTTTCACAATTTGCATCCACCTGGTGAAAATTTGCAAGTGGTGAAACTTCCTCCCATCTTCACAGTCTTTTCAGAGCTGTATTATGGGTTATGCTACACACATGGAGTATTACTTTTAAGGGCAAGCTGTTAAAAGACAAAAATTCTCTTCATCACTTTTTCCATCAAATGTCTTTGTCCATCTTTCCAGTCTCCAGAACAGAGAGCCCC
>JANRMJ010000054.1:58225983-58239605 GCA_025584955.1 Alethe diademata | reverse complement strand
AATAATAATAATAATAATAATAATAATAATAATAATAATAATAATAATAAATAGCCTCAGAAAGCAACTTCTCTGTTTTCAACTTCTGTTGTGAAAGAGGAGCACACATATTGTAGGAGCTTGCTTTGATGGAGTTGAGAACAAAAATTCAACATATTACTGACAGTTCCCAGAATACAATATTTGTTTCACCATTAAGATGATACTTGCAACTCACAGAAATGGAAACAGGAATCTTTACATTCATATATCTTGAAAAAAATCAAGATTTTTTTTCTCTATCTTAGTTACTTTCCTAAATAGAGCAGCCATTATTTTTACCAATCCATCAAAAAAATAATACAGAATCTTATATCATGTTGCAAAATGCATTTGCAGGACACTGCCCTTACAATCCAAAAAGAGAGGTAACATATGCTTTTTCTCGGAATCATTTGCTATACAAGGAATTATTTATACAGAGATAATGCCTATAGAGTTGGCCTTAAAGTTGGCTTTAGTTCCTCATATCCAGACATTTGAGCGAAATCTTTTCCTTCAGAAGAGGACAAAGGAAGGCGATTATGTCTGGTAATGCTTCCTTTTGAGCACTAATGATAACACTATTAATCTCTTTTTAATTGTAGTGAGAACAAAGTCGAAGGAGTGAGACATGTCTTTGTATCCTTCTCTTTTTCCTCCTGGTTCTTTGAATTGAGAATATTGTCATAATTCACATTCCTGTTAAAGAAGGATAATGTCCTGTGTATGGTATACAAATTTGCTTTCTATTTTTCTGCATTGTCTCTTAATGTTCAGTCTCAAGCTTACATTATGTTTGCTAACATACTAAAGTCTACAAAACAAAAACAGCAAAAAAAAAAGCGCCTTTTCTCATGAGAATAATTTACAATAAATGTAATAGCAAACATTGACTGCACTCTTGAACCGTATGGGGCGCAGACTTTAGATGTCAAATAGTAAATGCTATATGTAGAGCTGACTGGTGTGTTATGGCACTGGCGACTACACTGTGAACCATCATGCAGACTCGGTGTTCAAATATCCTAATGAAGATTTTCACTGCAAATGTAGTCTCTTTCTAATGTGACTTACTTGGCCTTAACAGCTTTCTCAAAGAAAGAAAACCTCTCTACTATTATTAAAGCAAATAAACAGGCAAACAAATCCTAGTAATGTTAAAAGCTAAAAGTGAATTAAGAGTGACACCCAGTGGTCAGGCAAAATTGCTGTTAATTGCTCTAATATTCCCCATGGAAGTGCAGAGATTTGCTAGTTATAGGATGAGGTTCTCAATGTATTTAGTCATCATTATCTCAAGGCTAGTCTGTTGCTAATTTTGACAACATGGCATTAATTAGACCTAAGGTCCTCGAGTTGTGTGTTCAGTGCTTGTTTCTTGATGTTGTTTACTTTTGCTGACATTCCAGATAGTCATCATATCAATAGACTGTAACAGTCAATATCAGAGATTACAAAACAGAGTTCAAAATGAATAAAGAGCATTTATACACCAGAGCATAAGTTAAATGCCTTACAATAAAAAAAGCTGGGGAAAAATTGTATTTCTCTAATCTTTTCTATAACATTCATTTCAGTAGACTGGTGTCCAAAGCAGGAGGCTTCCAATATGTGAAAAATCAAAGTTTAGTCTTGAATTAGATAAAATCCAACAACTTATTGATAATTTCAGTGCAATGAAATTCTGAGGAAATCTCTACAATTGGTGTTTCTGAACTGATTTATATTCTGAGATGTTTACTAAGATGTGCTGATTTCCATCTGCAGCTAAAGACCCAAGAGTGTCCTGCTACAGCTAGAGTTAATGCTTCCAGACACTGCTGTCACAGCTCCAACTGCAGCAAGTGGCTCTTCTCTGGACTGGCTTACTGTGCAAACTGAGACCATGGAATATTAAATGCTAACTTTGGCAAAAGCTGTAGTATGAATCTATTTTTATGTGAAGATGCCAGAGGTGCAATCTTTAGGCTACCCAGCCAGAATCCAGAGAAGATATGAGAGTTAATCCCCAAAGTCTAGAAAACTCATCAAAACCAGCATGTTTTGGAAAAAAAAATTGTGACTCAGTTAGTTATCCCTTTGTGAACATGTGCATATAAAATAGGAGTATGTCTTTTTCAAAAGGCTGATCTGCAACAGAGCAATAAGGGCTCTACATACAAACTAACTGCAAGGTGTAATTTGCCTTATCATGGTGTGTTGTATTTAGTTACACGACAAGGCTTTGGTAGTGGGGAGGCTGCAGCGATCACTTGCGTGAGAAGCTGCCAGAAGCTTCCCCTCTTTCTGACAATTTCAGCCAGCTCAAATACAGACCTTCAGCTGGCCAAATCTGACTCCATCAGTGACATTGGTAGGATATCTGTGAGGGCAAAAATCTATTTAAGGTTAAAAAATTTTCTACGTATCAGCATTTGAGAAAGGAATGAGAATATGGAAGAGAAACAGCTCTGTACACATCATAGTAAATAGAGAAGGAGAGAGAGAAGATGCTGTAGGAACTGGCATAGACATTCTCTTGCACCCTGTGATGAAGATTATGGTGAGGCAAGCTGTTCCCCTGCAGCCCATGAAGTACCCTACAGTGCTGCAATCTACAGAGAGCCCATGAAACAGAAGGCTCCTGGTGGGAGCTGTGGCCTGTGAAGAGGAGCCCATGCAGGAGCAAGAATTTTGACAGGACCTGTTGACCCTTCAGGGAGCCCAAGCTGGAGCCATCTGCTCCTGAAGGACTGCATCCATGGGAATAACACATACTGGAGCAGTCAGTTAAGGAGTGTCATGTGTGTGGGATTCCCCCACTGGAACAGGGAAAGAACATGAAAAGGAGTCAGTGGCAGAGGTAAAGCATTATCAACTTAACAAAACCCTAATTCCCCATCTGCCTGCACCACTTATGGGGAGAAGGTGAGTGATTCAAGGGCAAAGTTTAGTCTCAGAAGAGGGAGGGTGAGTGGAAGGTGTCTTTTGTTTCTTTTTATTTCTCACTTTTCTACCCTGTGATTAATTAGAAACAAATTAAATCAATTTTCCCCACAATGACTGTTTTTCTTGTGATGATAACTGATGAGCGCTCTTCCTATCTTGACCCATGAGCTTTTCGTTGCTATATTCTTCCTTTGTCTTGATGAGGAGAGGGAATGAGAGAGTACCTTGCTGGATGCCTGGCAGCCAGTCAAGGTCAATCCACCCTGAGCATTCACACAAGTACACCTCCTCAGCACTTCTATCAAAGGAGAGGGCCTGTTAATGCAGAATCTGTGCTCCAGTTAGGTTTAATACACAACATTTAGCTGGCTTGAAAGGCAGGTCAAGAACAGAGCAGCTTTCAGTCAAATGTAGTAGCAGTCCTAAGAGCATTGAAAGTGATTTTTGAGAGGCTGCCATTGCAATTTGCAGTCATTATGCAGGTGAAGTGAATCTCACTCTCAGAAACTAATGGGTTTTTCATTCAGAAGCATTATCTTAACTGTGTGTGTGGTAAAGAAATGATTAAAGGAGATTTTGTATCCTGTTATTAGTATTATAACTAAGCATTATATTACCATACAAAAAGTAGTTTTCACAGCAACTATCCTGTGCAATTTCATGGAACTGAAATTACAGTTTTGCTGAAGATCTGTTGTTCATCATGCAGTACTATGAAGCTGAGCCACTAGTAGATCAGGATTTTCCATAAGGTCATTGATTTTTAAAGTAGAATAACCTAATGAATGTTCAAAAGAAAGCTTAAATGAAAAGGTGACAGAGAGAAAAATTAAACAACAAAATTCATAAAATAAAAGATTTTTTTTGTCTAAGAGTCAAAGATCATGATATAAAACAGAAAAGCATTGAAAAAAAGTATGTGAGATTACTGCAGATATTCCTTAGAAATTTTATTCTTTTGATTTTCCTCATTAAAATGTCTTACCCATTTTGTTGTAGAGCTTACAATTAAAATACAAATCTCTCCTTACAATAAGTATCTTAGAATTATACAATTATTAATGTTGAAAAAGATCTCCAGCATCATCAAGTCTAGCCATTAACAAAGCACCAGCACTGTGTTCACCACTAAACCATGTTGTCAAATGCCTTAGCCGCACATTTTTTAACACTTTGAGGGATGGTGACTCAATCACCTCCCTGGGCAGTCTGTTCCAATGCTTGAAAATCTGTTCTCTGAATATATATATATATACACATATATATACTTTAAATATCTGATCTAAAGCTTCCCTGGTATACTCTGAGATAATTTCCTCACGTTACCTGAGAGAGAAGACCAACGCCCATCTGGCTAAAAGCCTCTTTAAGTGAGCAATATTGTCCCTCCTAAGCCTCCTTTTCTCCGGGCTAAATAGCCCCAGCTCTCTCAGCCACTCCTCATTAGACTTGTGTTCCAGACCCTTCACCACCTTTGTTTCCCTTCTCTGGACATTCTCCCAGTGTTTTGAGATCCTTCTTGTAGTGAGTGTCCCAAAACTGAAGACAGGATTTGAGGTGCCAAGTACAGGGGGAATGAACCGTATAGAGCTGAAGTAATAGAAATACTTCTGTTACACAGAGTTCATGTGGTCTTCTTTCCAAAAAGATTGAACAGGTCGATGCATATTGTTGGTTTTCTGCAATGCTTAGTGAGAAACAAACACTTGTACTTCATTTATTAGGAAATGTAGCTTCTGAATTTACACTTTAAAAAAAACATTCTTAGTCACTAAGTCTTGAAAGAGAATGTTCTTAACTCTTCTGAATATCAGGCACATTTGAAGGGTCCCGTGTTGGATAGCCAAAAATATCTGAGACCTCTCAGCATTTGGAAAACTCCTGGTTTTCCTTCTTACAGTGACACCCTGAAGGCCCTCAGGTGCATGGCTTACCAAAAGAAGAGGACAAATATTATGAGAAGAGAATCGCTTATAGAAAGCTGCAGGCAGAAGTTGAGTAAAGGAGTTCAGAAACACTTTTCCAGTTTGGTGCCAGCTAAGGTCTGGGTAATAATTATGCCTTTGAGGAAATGGCACTGCCCTACTTACTTCCCTGCCAATGAAACTGCAAAATTGAAAGGTAAAGGAATCACAGAGTATATTTATTGAAAGAGTAGTGAAAAGTCCTTTTCAGTGGGAACTCTCCCAGGAGACGCAGAAAGAGCTGCTACTTCTCCAGTCATACTACTATGATTGTTAATTTTTTGGGTAGCTTGGGCAATTCCTTCAGGCCACAATTACAACTCCCAAAGTGAATCTGCAAAGCAGAGTTTCCATCACAGTCTGATTGTCTGTATGAGATTCCAACACCTTTTCTAACTTAATGTCATGGCTGAACACAGGGATGATAGCTTATGAAATAACTTGTGATTTTCTTGATGATTAAGGCTTTAGTAATTCTTCACATACAAGTCAGTTCTTGGTAAGAATTAAAAACTTATTTCTCAAAGCAAGATATAAATTAAAACCACTAACTGATAGAGAGATGGATAGATTGCTAAAACTGGTAGAAACAGATCTTGTGATTGGAATGTATTTTTCTCCACCTATTCTGATAAAAATAATGACAATTCTGCTTCAATTTAATTCACAGTATCTGTGCAATATTGTAGATTGAAATCAAATTATTAGACAGTTGACCAAACCTTTAAAAAGTGAATAATTCTAATACAAGAGTTGTAGTTAAGATAATGGAGGAAAATGAAAGGATCATCTTTGATAATCAGGGTACAGCAGTTTAACCCAGCATCTGAAATCTGCAAAACAGAGGCACACAATTCAACATAATTTGTTTGATAATCATCAAATCATACTCTTGAAGAACAGTAAAAGATTGCAGGGCTAGTTATTCACTAAATCCCATATGAGTATAGTTCACAAGTCAGGAAGGTCAAAGTGTATTCTCCCTTTCCTATTAATATGTTTCTCTACTGTTTGAAGTGGAGAAGTATAGATTTTTGTTTGTTTCTTTTTAATCTTTTCTTCCAAGTAACCTACATTTTGCAATGTGGGATCAGACTGTTTGTAATTTGCTCTTGCAGTGAAACTGTGAGCAAAATAAAAACTGCCGGATTCTCAGCTGGTAGTTAAGGCAGCTACCTAATATTCACCTAATATTCAGGAGCGTTTTGCCTCTGTTCTTTGCACTATGTGCCTGTAGTCCAGTTCTGTAGTTCATAGTAATGCAAAACTCTCCACCTCTACTTGTTGGAAGCTTATCTTGGGAAGCAAACCTGAAAGAGAAAAAAAGAACTAAAGAGAATCATACTATAGATATTGAAATGGAATTAAGATGGGGTTTGCTTGGTTTGTTGGGGTTTTTTTGTTTGTTTGGGTTTTTTGTTGGTTTTTTTTTTCCTTTTCCTTTGTATTTTATAAGGCCTGAATTGTCAATTTTGGTAAAGGCTGCTGAAATAAGTAATTTGTCTGATTCCAAAAAGTCTCTCAGAACAGGGCTTCTGAGTAGCAGTTGATAGCTTGGGCTCCTTATCTATCAGGCATTATTATGCCCTTATGCATATAAAATGACCAAAGTCTATTTTACTCAAAAAGCACTTATATTTAAAATACGCTATGCAATCTCTACCAGCAGAATAAACTGAAAGTATTACAGACTGTTAAGGTGATTCATTTGCAAAGCCAACAATTATGCAGCCATTTAATTTTGCTCTTTCCTATTAGCACTAACATCATGGAAAAGCATGTTAATTTTCGTTATAATAAAGCACACAAAATCTCTTGTAAAACATATTTATTCACTGTAACCCAACTTTGCCTTTGTCATGGTTTAGCCCGAGCCAGCAGTCAAGCTCCATGAAGCTCTTCACTCACTTCCCCACCAGTGGGGTTGGAAAGAGAATCAAAAGGGTAAAAGCTAGAAAACCTGAGATAAAGACAGTTTAATAGGGCAAGCAAAAGCCATGCATACAATCAAAGCAAAGCAAGGAATTAATTCACCACTTCCCATGGGCAGGCAGGTGTTCAGCCATCTCCAGGAGGATGGGGGCCCATCACACGTAATAGTTACTTGGAAAGATAAACAGCATCGCTCCAAACATCCCACCCTTCCTCTTTCATCCCTCCACTTTGTATACTGAGGATGATGCCAAGGGGTCTGGAATGTCCCTTTAGTCAGTGTGAGTCACTTGTCCTGGCTGTGTCTCCTCCTAACTTCCCACACATCTTAAACCCCACTGTTGTTGGAGCAGTATGAGAAGCAGAATAGGCCTCAGCTCTTTATAAGCTCTGATCAACAATAACAAAAACATCTCTAAATTACCAACCCTGTGTTCAGCACAAAGCCAAAACAGCCCCATACCAACATCTGTGACGAAAATTAACTCTATCCCAACCAGAATCAGCAGGACATTTCAGAAAGCCTGGCACTCAGGTAATGGACCAAAACATATCCTTGTAATTGTTGTAATATTTGTAAGTAAAATACTAGTGTTCATTATTGATTCACCTTGTTTCTAACTGTTTATAAGTTGGAACAGCATCTCACTTTTATCTCATACTTATGGTCTAGAGGATGGAAACCTAACACACAAAAGCCCATATCCAACAAATAAAAAAAAATAAACTGTGATTTAAAAACAGACCTTAGTGAAATATTTTCTTTTTAAAAAAATATTTAAGAGGCAAACATTTCATATGTAGTTGAAAATTATTTACAAGGATTTGAAGAAGATTAATTGAGAACTTAGACCAAGAACATTAGCTCAATCACCTTACCTCTTTCCTATAGTGTCATGACTGAACTACATGTTTGAGTTGAATAGAAGTTGCTTGGAAACTCAATCCCAAGGACTAAAAATTGTCCTTAAACTCTGGTTTAGGGCATCAACTTGTAACAAGACAGTTGCTGACCTATCTTTTAGTGTTAAGAGCTTTCCTGGATCTTGTCTAATACCAAAGAAATTGTCTAAAGTAAGACAATAGACAGTATTATTTGAAATAGAGAAATGGCAGCAATTGGAAGAAGGAAGGAGCAATGATGATAGTCCTGTAAGGTGCTATGCAAGCAGCTGGAGAAACACACAAATTTCAGCTTATTGAGTAGAAATAGTAAGAGGGGATTTATATTTATTAGCATTGTATTCTGAAGGATATTTCGATTGGCTGAAAAGAACTTATTTGACGAAAGTTTTGGGAGTTTCACATAATGGTTGAAAACTTTCTTAACTAAAGACATTGTAGTGGAGCCTGTAGTAAGGAATAATGGATACCACTCAGAAGTCTTTACTTTCTCTAGCAGAAAAAGGCAATAGTGCCCCTTTTTGCCCTCCCTTTTTACCATAATTCTGGGACAAATCAGTCAAAGAATCCAACACAATAATAGAGTTGAAGGTATAAAGATATTGGACATCCTGGATAGAATTTCATTATATGCTGTTGATGTCATTCTTTTCTTACCCAATCCGTATTAATCCCTTGGGGGCAGCAGCCAATGAATAAAAAAGTTTGAAGAAGTCTCACTGCAGAATTGTAATCAAAGAAAGTTCAAGATTCTATGTATCAAACTTTTAATAACAATATATGAAGCCATACTAAATATGGCTTCATTTGGACTAAACATTCAATTGGGTACTTTTGAGTGCAATTACCGCATTGTACTGATGGTCATATGATCTCATTTTTCTTCAGATATATAGGTCTATTGACCTTGAATAGTGTAACTATATAATGGATATAATAATAAAACTACCCTGCTTTTAGGAAGAACTTTTCACCCAAGGATGTCAAAGCATTTTAGAAAAGAGGTCAGGATCATTATCTGCATTGGCTGGGGGAACAGGAGCCAAGAAAACTGACTTGACCAAAGTTGTCTAGAAGATCTGTAAAACAGCCAAAAAGAAAGAGACTCTTTTGTGTTTTGGTGCCAGCACCAGGAGACGAGACAAAGCATAGTAAGATTAATGTTTTTCCCAATCTTGCTTTATTGCTCCATTTATTGCAATATGTGAAAGTGCTCCAGATATGTATGTGTATATTGGGCAAGAAAATGAAGTCATCTTAGCTTTCAAAACTTTCCCCATCAAAACCAGCTTAATTTCACTAAACTAATAATACCACATTCAAAACCATGTATATACAAAGAAAA
This sequence comes from Alethe diademata, assembly GCA_025584955.1. Classification (NCBI taxonomy): domain Eukaryota; kingdom Metazoa; phylum Chordata; class Aves; order Passeriformes; family Muscicapidae; genus Alethe; species Alethe diademata. The sequence continues at coordinate 58,230,512 of JANRMJ010000054.1, read as the reverse complement.
TATTCATCACGGTTGTAAATATCAGTAAATCCCAAGATTTTAAGAGTTTACAGTGCGGATGAAAGAGTTATAAGAAAAGATGTGTTGATCAATGCTAAGATGGAGTTACGGGTTAGCCTAAGTAGGCTTATGATAGGGTCTTGGCAGTAGGACAGCAGGGTTCATCAGTGTTTGCACATGGAGTATAGATTTGAAGACTGAGACACTGTCTGACTTCAAAATCTTTTTATTAAATATCTTGCAAGACTGTGATTATGCAATTAGAACCTTATTTACATAACTCCCAGCCATGAGAAAGTAGTATTTGGTTAAATAAAAAGCTTTATTTATTTAAAATTATGATATATTAGTAATTCAGCATACAGGGCAAAAAAGAAGCTACATGCCTTACCAGGTCTTCCCATGCAAAATAAACATGAAAATGTGAATTTTAGTAGAGAAAAAAATCATCAAATCAACTGCTCATATATTCAAACTTTACATCCAAGTTGCTCTTTTTTTTTACTTGTGTTACTTAACCCAAACATCAGCATTATCCTGTTGATTTTACTTATATTTTTGTCAATATTTTAGGCTTGCTAGTCTAACAAAAAATATCGTCCCAAGAGCAAAATATTTAATAGTTCTTTGGTGATTTTAGCTCTCAGTGAAAGTCTTATCATAGAATTATTTCTGTAAATGTTGTAGAACTCTTTACTGTTGCAATGTTTTTAATTTCGACAATGAAATTTGATTAGTTACAGAAAATTTGTCCAAAAAGTGATTGAAAACCTAATTTTTATTTACTGGGTATACCAAGATTAGAAGCTCCTCATATTGTTGAACACCAAGAGTTGCTGTCAGTCATTAATGTGTTATGCTTACACCTCCTGAAAAGCTAAACTGTAAACCAGTACTTTTACACCCCTAACAGTTTTCCAAAGTTCTCTGCAGAAGATAATGTGGAAGAATTGGAAGAAAATACTATTATACACTGAAGACATCTTGGTTGATCACAAGCTCTGGTCTCAGACAGAGCATTAAGAAAAAGATGTTGGAGGAAAACTAGTCAGTCAAAGCTTTGACATGGTTCTGCCTTTTAGTATTTTCCTCAGTGTAGATCACTATGCCTAAAACTCAAGAAGTCAAATTTCATTAGATTGTAGACTAGAATAGTCAACTTTTCAGATAATGCAATCTTGAAGATTCTAGCCATGCCTATTATTTCTTTGCAATATAGTTCTTTTTCCCTTTTTGAAATCCAAACAGCTCTAATGATGCCTGAGTAGTCACAAACTCTGCAAGACCTCCCTGTGTCCTAGAAAGCCTCTTTTTTGTCCACCTCTGAAATATGACTTTCTGCTTCTTGTTACTCAGTGAAGATGTTTGTCCTCTACATAACTAGTCTGCTCCCTCCTTCGGAGCTGTGACTCACTTTTTCCCATATTTTGTTTATGTCTTATAAAATTTTCTCCTTGAAAAGGTACAGCTACTTTCCATGTTAAGGTGAAGAATCCCCTTTAATTCAAAGGGTTTTGGCCTAGTCACTCCCCTTCAAGGAGCTTTTTATACCAATGAAAGATAATGAAATCAAAAGCTACTGTCTGATGTGGGAGTTTCAGCCTCTCAGTGTTCACCTAGATGCTCCTAAAAAGGGATTATCAATCTCCCAATACTTAAAATAGCTACTATGACAATCAAGATTTTTCTGTCTTAATTTAAAAGCCTATAAATTGTTTGCCTCATCACTTTTGTTTGAAGAACTGTCAATTTTTAATACAATGAAGATGTGTAAGAGCTAAGTTGACTGACATCCAGTCATTGACCCACAAACATAAATAACTGCCATAATGAGGAATAGAGCAAATATCGACTAAGGATTTGTTCAGTATTGCTCCCATAGAAGAAATAAATGTCAAGACACTGAAGTATTTTTCAGTGAAAAATATGTATATATGTGTTTTTTCTGTCTCCTTGTCATGCAGTATCTGGTGTGATAGTTACAAAACAATTAAATAGGTCAATACATTAAACCCAACTTTTGGAAATGTGTTACAGACACAATTCCCAAAGGCAACACAAGAAAGTTACATGTTTCATCTTCAGCTGCTTTAATAACAAAATGAAAAACTGCAATCCTCTTTTATTAAAAAGTCTTTAAATGCCTCAGGGAAAAGTGGGATCATAGTTTTAAATTTCTTTAGGTGACACAAAAAGTCATTATCTTTTATCCAAGACTGCATTGTGCTTGGTTCTATAAAATACAATGAAGGCGCATCTGCAGCAACTTGTAAAAAAAATATACAAGAAGGCACATATGATGACATTTTTTACATTTGCAATATTTCAAAGCAGGGGCAATTAAGAACTTTTGTACGAAACCTTGACACAAATGCAACTTTATCTGTTTTGGAAAAAAACCAAGAAAACAAAAAAAAAGAAAAAAAAACAGCAAAGAAAACAAGGCACCAGCTTTTTAACATCTTTAGCAAGCATTATGTTACCCAGGCTATGCTATACAATCTGGTTTTCATTTTATTCCACAGAATATTCAAATTTCTAAGTTTATTTGTGTCTATGCATGTTTCCATACATGACTTCCTGTGCCTTTGTATATTAAAGGGAAATTATGATTTCCCATTGTTCCTTACTTTTAGTTAAATTCAGAGTTGAAATTTACATCACACTTAAAATACAAAATATATGCACACACAAAGCTAAAATAAGATGCCTAATTTTTGTCAGGCATTTATACCATGCAAAGAGGTGTTTTACGTTGCACAACACATTTGTAGTATGCAAAACATAACCTTTCTATGTGCATGACTGGACTTTTAGTTTGTTGGGGTTTTTTATTAACATGCTGGAAAAGGCCTCTATATATGTCTACATTCTTACCAAACTTCAAACAACTATTTCATTTGTTTGTCTGACATGTAATTCTTGAAAAAAAAAAATTGTATCGCCTTATGTTTTGTTAATAAATGTTATAATTACAATATTTTTTTTTGCTATCTAATCATAGAATGTCAGAACTATAGAATAGTTTGTGTTAGAACAGACCTTACAGATCATTTAGTCCAACAGTCCTGCTATAGGCAAGAACACCTTCCACTAGACCAGGTTTCTCGAATTGGCCACATTCAATCTGCCCTTGAACATTTCCAGGGAGAAGGCATCCATAACTTTTCTGGGAAACCTATTTGAATAATTCCCCAAGCACCCAATAAAGATTTTTTTTCTAATATCTAATCTAAATCTACCATCTTTCAGGTTAAAATCATTACCTCTCATTTCCTGTGGGCCTGCTTTAGATAATGAAAGGATGCCATAAATTCTCTCTAGAGTCTTTTTTCCAGATTAAACAAGCCCACCCCTCTCAGCCTGATTTCATAGCAGAAGAGTTCCAACCTTTTAATGATTTTTGTGGCCTCCTCCGGACAGGGTCCAAAAGGTGCATATCCTTCTTATGTTGGGGACCTCAGAGCTGGATGCAGCACTGCAGGTGGGGTTTCAAGAGCAGAGTAAAGGGGGACAATCACCTCCCTTCATCTGTTGGTTGTGCTTCTTCTGATGCAGCCCAGGATACTGCTGGCTTTCTGGGCTGTGAACAGAGATTGCTGGCTCGTGCTGAGTTTCTCATCTACCAATCTCCCTAAATCCCTCTCTATAGGAGCTCTCTCAATCCCCTCATCAGCCAGCGTGAATTTATGTTTGGGATTACCCCAATCCAGGCACAGGACCTTGCATCTGACCTTGTTGAACTTCATTATGTTCTCATGGGCCAATCTATCAAAGTGCCTCTATAGGACATTCCTTTAGTCTAGAGTGTCAGTCACACCACTCAACTTGGTGTCATCTGCAAACTTTCTGTGGCCACACTCAATCCCACTATCCACATTCCCAATAAGTGTTTTAAGTGGTCCTGATACCAGTTCCCTGAGGAACACCACTCATTACTGCTCTCAATTGGACACCAATCCACTGACTACAGCTGTTTGAGTGCAAACACACAGTCCATTTCAAAGCCAAGTCCCTCCAGTTTAGACACAGGATGTTTTGTGGAGCAATGTCAAATGTTTTGAAAAAGTCCAGGTAAATGATGTCAGTCACTCTCTTGTTATTCATTGGCACTAAAACTCTGTCACAAAAGAACACCGGGTGCATCAGGCATATTTGCACTCAGTGAAGCTACATTGGCCTGTGACCACTCACCTCTCTGTTTTCCATTTGCCTTAGCATAGTATCCAGGAGGATTTCCCTCATGACGTTGTTGGGCACTTACACGAGTCTGACCAACCTGTAGTACCCCTGTACTTCTTTTTGTCCTGTTTTAAAAATGAAGGTAATACTTCCCCTTTCCCAGTCAGTGGGAATTTCACTGGGGTACTATGAATTTTTAATTACAATGGGTAGTGTCTAGTGATAGATTTCAAAGGAAATAACAAACCTGATGATAAGAAAGCATTTTTATTTACAAAGACTCCTTTATACCGTCACGGTGTGACTGGGGTTTGCCAAATTTAATACATTCAATTTCTTTTGGGGAT
>JANRMJ010000054.1:58201566-58225883 GCA_025584955.1 Alethe diademata | reverse complement strand
CTTTGATTGGTTCCCACAGCCTCAGAGGAGGCTCCCAGAGAGGGGCTGCTCTCCCGTCCCAAGCCCTCCTGCAGGTCCCTAGGGGTTGGGCCCCCCTCCCCCCGCCGCTTTACATGAAACCAGCACATATACATATTTAATACATTTTACATATTCTTAAATCTGCTTTATCTCTTTATGACACTTTGGAGAACTTACTTTAAACTGGGAGCTATGCCTTATTTGAAACATTTAATGGGCATTGGGAATTACAAGTTCTGGCTGTTGCTAAAAGTGAAAGATTATAATAAAAGGAAGATCTTAGTCATAACCAAACAATGACTGAGACTGTCTCTTCAAAGGGCAAGACCTCTTAAATAATATGCTATTGTCATATAGACATGATCTATAGTGCAAGAATCCTTTCTTCAGCAAACCTCTGTAAGATTTGGACATCTGGAAAAAATGATGACATTAAATGGGTATATGGATGTCCTGTCTGTCTAGAAAAATGAGGAATTCTAGAATGAACTGTCAGACCCGTAAACTATGTCACAGTTCAAGTATCTCTTTGACCCTTTTTAAAGAGATTTTTCATTGAGAATAATTTCTTCTAGAAGTAGTTTTAGACAAAGTTACTCTTGATGAGGGATTGTTCTGCAAAAAAGTGCTGAAGTCTTTGCTAAATTAATCCCCCCCACACCCCCTCCCACAGAATGTAGACTGTGACTCTGAAATAGCTATTTGATATGCACATGACAAAACCTATCAAACAAAAAGAAACCCCATTGTAAATATCGATCATGTTACTGAAAATGTGATATATGCTCTTAGGAATAGAAATAAAATGTCTAGATATGTACTCAGAAAGCCTGCATGTACCTTAAATATTAAGGAACTAGTAACTTTGGGAGAACTTGATCACTGTCTAATTTGAAAGCTCTGTAAGACATTGGATATTTGGGAAAATGAACTATGCTATAAAACAAGTAAATTATTCTGGAGGGCCAATTGTTAACTGAAAGTTACACCATCTAAATGAGATTAAGAGGAAACTGAAAAATGTATTAATACTAATATAGCTGTGGAGAAAATATGAATCACATAAGGATTTTAGAAGTTGAAACAAGCTCCTGGTAAAGTCTAGAGAACTTGAGACATGCACAGACAAACACTATTAATATCAAATACTGGAAAATTCCAACAAGTGGGATTTCTTCAGGCAATCAGTCCACAGGGATAAAAATAATAAAGTAAGAAATAAACAAACTGTGATTGATTTTTAAAAAAGATATATGGAAAAAGGAGCATCATGTAATCCAAGATAAGATGAAAACACACTAGGGAGTAGTAAGAGTGAGTAGTAATCAAATTCATCACAATTTACAAATCAGACTGAGAAAATGACGTAGTTGGTAAACCCCAGAAAGGAATGGGATTTGTAATCATTGCTTGCAGAGCGGAGGTAATTTATACTTTGAGACTTAAATATATTTACTATTTAAAAAAAAGGTACAAATAATTATATATGAACAATTAGTTAAGAATTTGAAAGGGGTCTCCAGGGAAGTGATGAAGCTTGCTGGTAAAAATGCACAGAAAAGAACCAGCAGCCAAACACTGCCTCTTCCCCCATCTGTGGGATCCAAGAAACAGTTGGAAGGGTAAAAGGTAGAAAAGTCATGGTTTAAGATAAAGACAATTGAATAGGCAAAGCAAAACCATATACAGAAGCAAAGCAAAACAAGGAATAAATTCACTACTTCCCATGGGCAGGCAGGTGTTCAGCCATCTCTGGAAGAGGAGGGCCCCAAGACAAACACTGTCACTCCAAATAAACTCTCCTTCCTCCTTTCCCCCCCACTTTATAAACTGGGCATGATGCCATATGGTCAGGAATGCCCCTTTTTTCAGCTGGGGTCACCTGTCCTGGCTATGTCCCTTCCCAGCTGCCCAAGCATACCCAGCCTCCTTGCCAGCATGGCAGTAAGAAAAGCAGAAAAGGCCTTGGCTCTGTGTAAGCCCTGCTCAGCAATAACAGAAATCTCTATTTTGTTAATCCTGTGTTCAGCACAAACCCTGAACAAAGGCCCATATCAGCACATATCATACACAAGTAGACGTGGCATTTTGTGATATGGTTAGTGGGTATGGTGTTATTCTGTTGAAGGTTGGACTTGGTGGTTTTCGAGGTCTTTTCCAACCTTAAAGATACTTTGAAAGCTGAAAGGCAGATTTTCCTTCTTCAAGAAAAGGAAGCATTATTTCCTAAATGTGGAGCCATGGATTTACCTGCAGTATGGTGAATACTCTCTGAAATTATGTCAATTGAATGTATTTAAACTAATTTTGGGCTTTCTTATGAGAAGAAATAATTTTACAGTTCTGGGAGCCTACTTGATGACTGATACCTGCACTAGAATTTTCAGCATGTACACTGACTAGGATATGAAATCCAACAACAAAAAACCCAGGCAATATTCCTTGATTATAAGAGCATTTAAATTTTTAAAATGCCAACCACTATTGGAAGAAATTCTATTGAGTAGAGGAGGAAGGTGCGTGTAACGCTTTAACTACCAGGTTAAAACTGTACCAAAAAGAATCAGATATGATGAAATTTTTTTGAAAGATTTTATGTCATTTTTGTTTTATCATTGTCTGCAATGCTAAGCTATTTAAAGAGAAAGGAATACAATCTAAAATAATAGTCATTTAGATGCTTTATTTGCAAATATTTCATATCCATTATCTGAAATTATTAGTTTTTCAAATGCGTGGATTTTCAAAAAAGCATGAAATGATATCAGATAAAAGTTAGTGACATTTTGTTTGTGGTTGTGTGAAATTCTTATCTGGGTTTTGGGGCCATTGTCTTTTGGGTTTTTTTAAGAAACCAAAAGTAACAGAGGAGAGGGATATTATAACATACAGTAAAATCTCATGGAAAAGTTTTCTTTCCAGATTAAGTGGATATAAAAATATTAAGAGAATTAAAAAAAAAAAAAGAGTTTTTGATGCTAGCCTCTGTGAAAGATAAGGGTGAACTTAACAGACTACATATAACTACCCAGTTTGTAGATCAGTCTTAGCTACCTTAGTCAAAAGAGAAAAATATGCATTTTGGAGGGAGAAACTCACTGTACACGAAAGTACACGTGTGGTCTGATTAATTCCTTAAATATTTTTTTCTTCCTTTGTCTATGAGCAGGGGAAACTAGATGACTACTTCATCTGCAGAATTTCAGAAATTTAACAGAGAAGCTCCTGTCCAGACCAATTAGATAATGGAACAAAATTAAATGAAAAATATAGTTTTATTCAAAGTTAACCATCATACAAAGACAACAAAGTATTGTATAGGGATTTAAAGAGGACAAAATTTGTTTGGATTTTTTTTAGAAAAACCGCCATTTACCAAAGAGACAAATGCCTTAGAAAAGGATAAAATAAGAAAAGGAAAAGAAGCTGACCATTTTATTGCTGAAAGCTATATTTTACTAGATACATTAAGGAAAAGATAAGTGATAGAAAAGACATAACCCTCAAATGAAAGATATCTAGCCAGATCGCAGAGAAGTTTAATTATAGGGGTGTACTAAATTGGTCCAGGGTAAGATTATGCTCATTACTTTAAATATTATATAATGACAAAGTTGTTAGAATTATTTGGTACTTGCTATAAAAAAAATACAGACTACAAGTCAGAGAAAGGATCACTGTCATAGGCAAAGTTGCAGAAAGAATACAAAGATACTGTAGGATTTTAAAAATCATTATGAGAAGCATGAACTAGAAAGACTATGTGTGATACCTTCAGGAGACAGGGAAGGTGGGTCATTCAATGCAGACTCTTCCTGAGATTAAGAGCTCAGGAAAATTGACCTAAAAGGAAATTCAGTATGCATGTTTATTTATAACCAAACTGTTGCATGCTAACATTTGAAATTATAATAACGGCAACAGTAAAATATAAGAATAATAGCTCATCATTGTAGTGAAAAGACTCTTACTATTGTGTAACAGAAATACCATTTTTTGTATTGGAATCTATGCAATTAAGGCAATAGAGGATTCAGAAAGAAACAATGGTAACCACTCTCAAAATATTGAAGTTGAAAAATTCCAACATCTATCCAGCTTCTATCTAAGGTAGGTTTACCTTGGTGATTGCAACCCTTTTGCCTCTTTCTCTCTTTTTAAGTGTTTAGGAACCAGCAAAGTGAAAGTGCAATAACTGTAATTTTAATAGCAATAATAATTACCAGAATAGGGGTTATCATTGTTATTATAAGTAAGAGAGGAACAGAATTTAAGTAAGGGTTGGTTGCGGACCAGTCAGGCACAGGATTACTGCAATACCAAGCTGCATCAACCTGCACATTATTTCCTTCAAAATCTCTGCTAACATATAACAATATTTTTGAAGATGTTGAGGTAACTGATCAGATTATCTGCTTTCTGCCAAAAAAAGTATCTTACAGCTTCTATTATTGCCTGCCTTGTAATGAATCACTTCCAATGCTTGAATAATCAAATTGACTAATTTTAAGCTGAAATAAGAACAGGAGTTGTCAGTCATTAACAGACATTCTCAAAAATTATCTTGCTCACTGGCCTTTTTGGTAAGCAGAACTTACATGTAAAAATAGCATCAGCAATAAACGTTCGGTAGTTAAATATCTTCTATTCCCCATGAGTGCCTTCATAACTAGTTTTCTTGGCAGTGAAGTTGTAATGACAGCTGTCATCGATGGACTCTCACAAATTACACCCTGACCTTTGGATGCTATATGTTACAATTACTGTTGTAAAGCCTTTGGGGCCTTCAATTGGGATTTCACACTTCAACATAGCTGCATATTGTTATCACTCACTCCTCAAAGCCATCAAAGAAAATAGAACAGTCTTTTTTTTTTTTTTTTTTTTTTTTTTTTAATATTCACACACGAAGATGATGATTTTCTGTTGAAATGCAAATATTGGCTGAGAGACAACTATTTCATGAGCACGTTCTGAAAAGAAGACATTTCACTGTAGAGGTCATACACTTATAAAATGAAAGTTAATCTCTGCTTGACAATAAGAAAAAAAAAGAAGACTGCAACTGACAGTTCTTAAAAGAAGCTGTTTGGAAATCACAGCCACATAGCTGTTTCTTCTATGTCCCTGAAATGCATGAGTTTTGAGAACATTTAAAAATAACAAGAACCTTTATAAGATAAAGAGGATGACAATAGGGAACTCATTAAAAGCTGAATCCCGGATGAACTGTTCTATCAAAAGATTTAAAGCTAACATACAAAACTTCCTTCTAAAAATGATGGCCCAGAATTAATTATTTTGGGATGGCCATTCCATTTTCTTAAATGAATAAATACAATAAATACTGCACGTTTTAGACAAGCTCTTGCCCCTTATGTCAACACAAAAGCACCATACATTCTTCTGTTTGGGGAGTTCTGATACAAGCTCTGAATGTGGAATTATGATACTTGGCAAAATCCATGTTCATTGAGAGCAAAAGTGTGTTACTAACACAAGCATGGGTTGCTTTTTTTGCCCAAGAATATCAATTTTAAAGCCATTTATTTTATTATATATGTCTTTGATGAACGTATACACCAAAAAGTTTCCCCAAGTAACTTTCTAAACTACAGTGGCCTGTTGAAGCCAAAATCTATCAAGATCTTAATGGGATTGTGATGTTAGTTCAAATTTCTCAGATAAACTTGAACTTGCTTAAGAAAGTTTCAGCATCTGTAGCCTTACTCCTCATTATCCTTCTATTCTATTGGATTAGTATAAAGCAGGTAAGTAAATGTTTAATCATGTTTTCAAGGGGGAAAAAAACACCTCACAAATGACAGTAAAATCCTCCAGAAAAATAAAGTATTTTGAGTTTGACTGTTTATAGTAGAAAAATCAAGGAGTGTATGGCATCCACAACAGTTCAGATTTTAATCAGCTTTTAATAACTTTTTTAAGGGAGTAGCATGTTTTACCATGCAAGTTATAGACATATTTTTCTATGTTCTCTGGGAATGTTTTTAAGTTAACATCTATGAAAAGATAACCACTTTTTTTTCATAGCTTCTTATCTTAATATATCGCTAAACTCAGTTTTCAGAAAATGGTTGTGATTTCAGAATAAAAAAAAAAGAAAAGGGAAAAAAAAAGAAAGAAATAAAAGAGAATAAATAAAAAAAATAAAACTATAACACTATAAAAAAAACTCCACACCTCTTGATTTGGAGGATTATTCTGAAGACAAAGACTTGAATATCTCTCTTCTTTGTTTTTCTTTGTATTACTATGGGAGGAATATTATTTAGCAGATGTTACAAAGAAATATCATATATTATATTTTCATATTTATTTTATGCTGTGTGCTACTGATTCTGAGAATCAGCTTTAAAAAAACAGCCTTTTGAAAATTAATAAATACCATTGGTTCTAAGCAATTCACTTCCTATGCCAAATTCACAGGACATATACACAGCACAGAGATAGTTATTTTGTTACAAAGAAAATAGAGGAAGATGCACTTCAGGCTGACCTCAGACAGAAACATTTACTAAGATGAAATAAAATTTGCCTTCCATGACAAGGCATAAGATCCCTCTTCTAACAAAAGTGGACACCACTGGGTTTATTTTGAATTGAGGTGAGATTTAGGCATCTCAACAGCAAAAACATCGTTTAAATCACCTTCAATACCAGTAATTTCTAATTTGTACACACATAACTGTATATATTATGCTTATGCTACCAAACTAAATTGGGACCTTGTCCCCAAGGCCATAAAGCAGTGGCTACCTTTTGTTCATACTGATTCCTCTATAAAGTTTTGTGCTGGACAGAGATGTCTATAATCATAGGTAATATGGTTTTATAAAGCTGCTGTAATAGGGGCAGTTTTCAGTGGTTTTTATTTGTTCAAATCTCAATAATATTTTTTTTTGTTTTTTGTAAACTTCGTTGGTCGAAATGCACTTGCATGATGCTGTAGAAAAGAGGAACAGCATAAGCTGAAGTGTCAAGTAAGGAGACTATAGCAAAAAGTGAGTTGAGTTCTTGATGTTAAAAAATTCAAGCACAGTTTCTTTATTTGTCCTGTATACATTAAAGTCCCTTAACCACTAGAACATTGCCTACTAAGGCTGTGAAAACACTACTGAAATATCTTCAATGGTGGAAGCAGAAACATAACTTTTAAGAACTTTTTGAATTGAAATACCACTCAGGTGTTAAGCTCACAATATACTTGAAGAGTAACATATGGTTGAAAGTACAAAAATGCAGGTGGAAAATGGAAAAAAAACTAGACATTGCTCTTCTTTTTTCAAAAATAAATTATCATGATACTGAAATAAAAGCTGAGCTCTGTGTCTTCTCAGTGGGCTACAAGTACAGAAGCTTCTGTGAAGTTAGGAAATTATCTGAAAGTTCCTTTCAGCATTATGATGACTACAAGACAGTCTTTCTGGGACCTGCATGTAAGTTTCAAGCACGACCACATTAGAAATCCAAAGACCTTCTCCAGACTTCATCAAGGAATGCCTTAGAGTCTCACAGGTAGACCATATAAAAAGAGATTCGGTGCAAGCACTAGTAATTTTTAAAAATTTACTTAACATAGATAGTTAAGAAGCATATCTTTGTTATGATGATATATTATGTGTGTCTTGTAGTTTGTCATTAATCAGGTATAGCTGTTCTGTTTCACCACAAGACTTGTCCAGTAAAAAAGGGAACTGCCAGGTTTCTATTCAAGATAATTAATAGTCATCTGAATTTTTATTGACTGATGAGTCTAGAGAGACACATTCCAGAAATGATGCAGCTGTTAGGTTTAAGAGAATATCATAAATTGAAGTCATTTGGATGTGCCTGATTTGAAAACATTTATATAATATTCAAAAGTAGTCCCTACAGAATTCCGTATACCGAATGTTACACATCTATAATTTTCCATTCAGTCCCCACTAACACTTTTATTCTGTGGTAATTAATTATCTACCTGTGAAAAATTAGATCTAAATACTTCAAAGTTTGTCACCTAAAATAGCCATGATTTTATTTGTAAAAGGAATACATAGAAACTTATCTCTCTCTTTATACTGCAGTTTACAGAATGCTCTCAAAGATGAAACAAAGGGATAAAAGTTTATTTTAGTGAAAGAATATTTTTCAAAACTTGTCTGACTAGACATATTTTACAACTTTACCACAACAGCAGTAGCTAACTCATCAACATAGCCATGTTTTCCATAGAACAATCCTGGAGATTCAAGTTCATCTTTATAATCAGCAGAGCACAAGTAATGATATAAAATGCTTCAGAATTTTTCAGAATATAGTATTAATTCACATAGCTTCTAATGAAAGTTTTAAGACACATACACAGACACATAAATATTGAAGACTAAAAAGCAAGCTTATATACTTATGTACATTATTTTCTTAGTCAAAATATTATAAAAAAGAAAATGCTCTAAGTAGTTCTATTATATTTCTCTTGGCAAATTTGAATTACTGAGTTTGGTCCCTATTTTCATTTTTCTACTATTGAGGAAAAAAATCCAAGAGTTCTTGATAAGCCTCCACATTACATGTACTGCAATTGTTTGATTCAGATATGCAGCATGATCAACACTTCTGCTAAAATTTCACTGCAACGATTTTAGAGTTTTTAATTCAAAATTACAATACTTGAAAGAAAAAATGGCATCAATTTTCCTTCTTTTATCCATTTCTTCTCTTTTCCAGTGTAAGAGAGAAACACATTTAACAAGTTATGTTTTGTCTTTTGCTTTCATTGAACTTTCTGTGGTTAGAAATTGTGTGAGTTTGATAATATATTTAAAAATCAAGGGTTTCTTCCAAAAGATTCAGTGCTTCTTTTTTGTAGCAATCAAGGCAGATCAAAACAATAGTGTTACATGAACTTACTATTGCATTTAGAATTAATAACAGTGTGGAGCAGGAGAAAAGGGTGATGGACAGGAAAAGGAAATTTATGTCTCCTCCATACCATATCTATAAAATTATCAAATATAAGGTGAAAAAAAATTGCTAATGTTTCATCCCGTAGAAAGCAAACTTTGCTTTAATAAACAGATGCTTGAGCAGAGAGAATTAAGTTGGTCATTTCACAAATCACAATGGTATTCAGACAATGCTGCCAAATCTTCGTCCACAAGGGGCCTCCAGGCTATACAAACCCTACCTAACATGTGTGAATCTTGTTATTTCCACTACACGACTTTATTATTTTAGAGTATGAAAAACTCTATCCCTTGGGAACAAGGGTCTCTCACCTTTGTTATGCTATCACAAAGTATAAAATAATTTTCCTTTTTTTAAAATTTTATAACAAAGTACCTGTTTCAGCATATTAGATTTGTTTTCTCAATTTTGGACTCAATGACATATAATATGTATGGTTCAAGTGTTCAACAGAAGTAAAAAATATCGTATGACACCTTATCATTAAATCCACACCTGTATGCATGTTTTTAGGGCAGCTAATACTTGCAGAAGACAAACCACTAACAGAAAGTTATACACAGATCAGCTGAGGTTTCCAAACAGTGTTTCTTGCATCCCAAATTCAGCCACAATTTTTTTCACAAAAGAAAAGTATTATGATTCAATATCTCCCAGGAATAAGAGGACATAAAAGGATTTTTTGCAAGAGAAAAATATTTTTCGTAATTGTCTCAAAAAGAGATAGGCAGCCATTTTGGTAAATTATACATTACGAAATCTTCAGTGAACAACTGATCATGCGCATATACTTAAATATTTCCTCTTTTATTTATAACAAGAAAAATTTTTACCTAATTTTCCAAATCAGTGTATTCCTCTTTGAAGGTTTAAGATCATCTGAAGAGAAAGTCTTCAACTGCCTACAAGATTGTTCTTTTGAGAATGAAGAAATACCTTTATAATTTCAATGGTAGGAACTTTTGTTATATATAGCTAGGTAGGAAATATTATAAAAAGTCACTAATTTCTCCATTTTAGTAATTTCTTTCTTTTAAGGTATGTTCTAAATAGTTGCAAGTTAATAGTGAATGTTTCTCTGATGCAGCAAAATGGAAAATACTGCCTTCATATATACCAAGGGATTTGTAAAATTGCTGTGAAAGCAGTTAATAGAGAAGAAAATGTTTTCAATACCAGTGATTGTACATTTTTATTCCAAAAATTATTTTCAATGAATGTAAAAAAGATTTTATTTTTTTAATTATCAAATTATGTTTATAAACACTGCTATAAAGACATTCACCATCCATTCCCACTGAAAAAAATAAAACATATTGCTGAAAGAAAGAGGGTAATAAATATCTTGAATACTAATTCACCTTTCTTTCAAGTACAGAATTTCAGCTCATGTTACTACCCCAACAAACTTCGTCTCTGCTCCCTCTCAGATAAACCTTTTTCTAATGCTAAATATTTTTAAAATCTTATATATATTATGTAAACATAAAGTGTATTTTTGTGTTAGTTCCTACTTTGAGATCACCTTTAGAAACAGTGGCCCCCCATCCCTGTCACCTGAGGATAAGGGCACAGCAAAAATAAAACACATATAATATTGCATGCAGCTTATTCCCTGCAGGCAGCTAGATACTCTTAATCCTATACCATTCTATAGACTTGTAGTAGAATATCAAAAGTGAAAGCAATTTTATCAGTTTTGCATCACAGTCTACAAAATGAGCCAAAATTACATGCCTAATTTAAGTTAGTCCTAGGAGTGTCTTTACTTCTAGGCATCCAGAAGATTATTTATCCCATCACAAAGTGCTGGATTGCACCATTTCAGTTATCATAGGACAGAATGAGCTCCCATTTGGAAATGGTTCTTCTCTTTTTGTAGAAGGAGTCCACATAAGTAGACATTAACATTTAGCTATCCAGCATTATGGCACATTGCATATTGAATAGAGTTAATTTCAATGGCTTATGCCTTTACAGTCATTTTAGGTACGATAGAATTTCTAACAAGCCTTTAGGTGCTGTTTAGTAAGGGTAAAGTTCTTCCTTTCTTCCTTCAAATGCAGGCACACAAAAGGCAGACAAGGAACCAGGTACAGGCCAGCAAATAACTCCTCTCTGTTCTAACTTAAGATTCCAGACTTTGTTGTGGGGTCTCCTCAGAGGACACAGATGACTTTATCAAGGTGAAATTTAGTGATTGTTTAAGGAAGCAATATCTAGTTAAGATTAGATGTCTCATAATTGTAAAATTTAAGTTAGGATATAATTAAAATCCTGCCACAGTTTTTATATTTTAGGTACAGAAAGTTACGTGAGGTAAATCTGAATACTACAAAAAATAAGCAGCATTAAATTCTTGCATCATTTTTACAAATGGGACTAAGGTGGTTGTCCCAGATTTTCAGATTTGCCATGGTTTATTGTTTTACTGTGAAGATAGGAAAGAAGAGATAATAACATTGAAACATTTGTCTTATAAAACATTTTCTCAGCAGTATCACAACAGATCTTTCCCTCTTCTACTTTAATCTCTCAAATTTCTAACATATTTACCATATCTGAATTGCTGGCCATGAATTTTCAAATGTAAAATTTATGATTGGAATGTAAAAATCATAACAGCACTTTAATAAAAATATTTTGATATTTCTAATTATAATAAAGGTGGAGGTTTTTTTAAACTGTAGTTACTGTTTTTACTTTCTGATTTGCTTTAAACTTTCCAAACACATGCGTATATTGTAACTTTTGCCAATTTGTTTATATCTTTTCTTGTTTTATGTCCAACATATGGGGGTTTCGCTTTTTCTTTATTCTAGGTCAACCTTCCAACTGAAAAAAAACCCCAAAAACCAAAAAAACCCTACTGTATGTGTAATTAGGATCAAATTTGCAGCAGAGCTTGAAAAATTATAAAACATATCTCTTGCCTATGATCTTTAACTTGTTTCAAAAAAAGGCAGTTTCAAAATAAAAAACTTTTTCCAAAATAGGATTTAGGGAATGCCTTTGGCACAGAAGTAAGTATATTTTGTAACACGGCTTTTAAATATGTACTCAAAAATACTTAGTATTTTATGACTACTTTTTTCCAGGAAATATTGTTTCAAAGCCATAACACTCCAGAAAAAAAAAAAAGAAATCCAAAAAAACCACAACAAAACTCCAAATTCTAGTAAAATATAAAGACTATACGCTTATACAAATAGATTTTATTTCAGATGAGTAAAGAGATAATACTTATTGAAGGGTTAAGAATTTGTTTCTCTCCTGTCACTTTAAGACTCCTGCTAAAATGGCACAAAATATTGTCTAAACAACGACAAAAGACAGCAAAATGGAACTATAAAGTTTATGGCACTTGTGAGTGCCTTGCTTTAGTCTGCTCTGAAGGATGATGTCCTTGCAAAGTGCTTGTGTTTCTAGTCACTGGAAGAGCAAAAGACAAAACAGCCTAGTGCGATTGAGGACTGTCAAACAGTGGAACAAAGGGATTTGCTGCAGGTATACCTAATGCAACCCAAGTAAACATCAATTTAGCTAGCAGAGGAATTGGAGCTTGAGAGGAAGGATAAGAGAAGAATAACCTTTTTTTATGGCTTGTTTGCTGTAAGTGTAGTTTGATCTCTAGTGGCTTGCCAAGTAGGTCAACAAAAGTATTTGCAGTAATTGGCAGTGAGTTTCTGGAATTCACTGTCAGAAAATATAGTGTAACTCCTGAAGAGTACTTGTTCCAAAGGGAAAATAACTTCATGTACTGGATTAGAATAATTTTTTAACTGCTTGGTCACCCAGTTAGTTAAATTGCTGTTTTGTTTTACTACGGCTGTGTTGATTACTATATGCTTCCATATATTTCACTGAGAAGCTAGGGAGAGAAAATTGCATTTGCATATTATAATAAGATGCTACAAAAGACATTAAATGGGCACATTTTTATATTGCATGTGGAAAACATAAACTGCTATGCCATTATGTATGTTTGCTGTCGATAGAAGGGAACTGCCACCACCCTTTACAAAGTTATAGCCAGAACTGTGTGAGAACAGGGCTCATCCTGGGCAATCTTCCTCTACATAGCTGTAAAAGGAGAGGCAAACCATTTTGAGCCCTGTAGGATTCTAGTTTGCCTGTGGTCGTATAAAATAGGTCAAGGAAAAACAGAAGGGAGAAAGCTAAGGAGAAGGGGGAAAATATTTATGTCCACTGCCATCCCCAATTGTGCTCTTCACTCTTCTATGTTTGAATCAGGATTGATTCAACTGCAATTCCAGGAGGAAGAAAGGAAATTGAGACATTATTGCTTAAAAGTTAGTGTCTTAATTAATTCCTGGGTTTTGGTCTCCTGACCTTCAACTCCAAGTAAGTACTAACTCATAAACATAACAACAACAAATAAAAGCCTGCAGGATGACTTCTGGGGGAATTTTAGTCCATCAACTATTCTCAAAGGGCAGGACAAGAAAGCCCCTCAACTTTATAAGTCATTAAGATTCTTCTAAAACTATTCTAGTAGGCGTTGTGCTCTTAAAATTCCCACATGCCCTTCCTAATAGCTCCAGGATTCTCAGTATCTGGCAGTGGCCTGCAGATCAGTGTATACTCCTCCGAGCGACAACACTCGTATCTGTTACCATCATAGGTTTGCTGTGCACGTCGTCATCTCCACTGCCATATATTGAGCAATATTAGCCCAGGCCTTGATTTTGTGCTACTCTGCTTCACTCTCCCACTGGATATCAAACCATGGAGTTTTACCACTTGGACCTGCCAGTCCAGACAATTTTCATCCCGTCTGACAGTATACTGATATAACTTTCAACCCCTTGGTTTTCAAGAGAGAATGCTGTGGCAAAGATTGTGAAAATATTTCAGAATTTAAGATATAATGCATCCACTGTCCTACCATCATCTATATGGCCTTGATAGATCACTGTAAAAGGCAATCAAGCATGGTGTCACCTCAGTAATATGAATTGATTGCTCCTGACTATCCTCTTGTCTTTCACATGTCTGGAGAGGACTGCTGTAGTTTGCTTTTTCTGTCCTAAGGGCTTTAGTCCTAGTTTTTCTGTTTGAACTCTCAGCAGTGATATCACCTACCAGAAGCAATTGCTGGGCTGTAGGCTAGTGACAGAGACCTTGCAAGCACTACATTGAGGTGAGTTTCTGTATGAATGTGATATAGATTTCTATTGCAAATCCATTCACAGAGCTTTCAGAAAACCTTGTCACTTGATCAGTTTAAGACATTTTTTTGACAGTTTATAGAACATGGGATTTACCATAGCAGTAACATAGAATTAGTGTCATAATCTATTCTTATCACTATAAAATAATGAAGTGTAACACTGTTCCAGGGGAAAACTGGACAGTTTAAATAAAATATCAATCAAAGTGATTTACTAATTTATTAGCAACATGACATTGACTGATACATATGCTGTCAAGCAATCATTCCTGAGGATGTATAACCCCCCTGAGGTGCATCTACCCCCATGTTGCAACCTTCAGAGTCACCCCACTCTCTGCAGTGTGGCACCTTACAGCTCCTAATAGGGATCTGTTCCATCCTAGATGGGCAAGGGCACCTCTGGCAGCCTGAGGACAGCTCTGGCACTTCTGGGTTTTTAATCAGTCCCAGACCGTAATATTTTGATTTAAGTCCTTGCCTGTATTATTTAATGTACCTCAGGCATTAATTGATTTTGGGTTCATATCCATTTCTGGTCTTTTCATTTATTTTCTACTAGTTAAGCAGACCAGTTTCTGATCAGAGCCTCCTGCAGACTCAGAAACTGGATGAAGCTGCATATATTTGTGCTGAAACATGACTGATTACAAAGAATATGTCATCATTTTTTTGTAAATGGAAGCATGCATTTCATAAATATTGATCTCCACTGAATTTGCTTTTTGTTAAAAGTCCTGTGGCTCTGAAAACCATTTGATGCTACTTGTTTGATATTTTCTTTGCATCACCTCCAGAAATTTAAATTGTTTATAATAAAAGGATATCACAAGACACTAATAGGAGGTAATTCATGTGCTGCCAGTACTTCAGTTTTTGTCACTAATACTTAAGAAATTAATTATCTCCAGAATACCAAAACATTCAAGTTTTTGTTGTTAAAAGCTACACTTTCAAATGCAGAACTTTAATTTCCTGGCTTCCACTATCTGTCTTCTCTTGTGAAGTACATCTGTAGACTATTTTAAATTCTTGATTATATAGACAACCAAATAGATGCCCTCTCTACATCTAGGAAAGGAGGAAATATTTCAAATTGACAGTGGGAAAAATTGGATGGAGGGAATGGAAATGGTTGCTTCAGCTCATGAAGTGATAGCAAGCAGTCTAATAGGAGAATGAAACAAACTGCAAGATTCAAGGTAGTTATGAATATGAATTTTTACTTTCTTATTGATCTTTAATGTTTTTGTGTGTGTGTCTGCCTAGATATGAAACATGATTAAGTGTGGGTTTTGTTGTGTGAATATCCCTAGGAATGCATGTATCTTTCTGTGAAAGAAAAGCAGAAAGATTATGCTCCTGAAGATATTTCCCTCAATCTTCCTTAAGACAAAAACAAGTTTATGCTGCATTCATCAGAAGTAGGATTTCCCCCCACATATATTCCCAAAATGAAAAACATTTCTTGATTAAAGATATCATAACATATACTGACGTGCAGTTTGCACAGTTCCATAAGTATCACTTAATCACCTTTAATTGCAATTTCCCAAATAACAAAATTATGCCAAATAACTGCATGCAAACTTTGATCCACCTAAATTTTCTACACCAGGGCTTCTCTACATATTGTAGGGGCACACTTAGACTCATTAAAGTCTTTCCCTATATGCTGAAAATCTTCTGCCCAGCGGTCTTGCAAACATGTACAAATACCTCATAGAGACAAGTGTCTTAGGTTCAGATTTTCTTCCAGACCCTTCTGCCCAAGCTCTGGCTGCTGTTTCAGAGGGTTCCCTAGGTCCTGTATTAGATCTGACAGTCACATGCAGGTGGCTCCTGTACTTTACAGCATCTAAGGGAGGATTTTACTATTTGTAACTTTAAATGGAATGAGAGATTGAAATATTGTACATGCAAATTAAGCAGCTATATATATTGCAATTTGAAACACAAAACCCCACAAACATCAAGGGATTTACTCTGAGTGCTTCGGGTGCACTCCAATGAATGTGTATATGAATATATACCCATTTTTCTTTGTGATAATAACTATATAATACTGCAGATTTTGAAGAAATATTGATAGAATTTGCGTTATGTATAGAAGAAAAAAGAAAGCAAATCATAAAACATCAAGAAACCTTTTGCTTGATTAATATAAAAACAGTTTAATCCAGTGTGAAACAAAACAGGTATTTTTGTCTGACTATTTCAAATCATATAGAAAATATTACAATGAGCTTTATGAATGCTGGAAATATGATGTTTTACTAGGAGCTTGAGACTCAAGAAAAAAAAGAGGACTTCGATATCTAACAGTACCCTCAGTTAAGTTTCAATATACGAGTGGAAAAATGGAGGAGCATGAATTATTATGTTTTGCTATTTTAGAATGGCAAATTTTAGCTTCAGATACTGAGGCAAAGTGTGAAGGACAAATCCTCAGTGTACATTCTCATCATCCTGTCCATCAAGGGAAGGAGGAATGACAACTTGCACCAGCTGCTGAATTGCCCTCTTGGTCTAGGGCACAAAAAAAAAAAAAAAAAAGATGCTGTAAAAACAGAGTGCTGCCACAGCACTGCACTGCAGAAAGTTTTAGAGAAAATCAATCATAAGCCAACTTGATAGATGGTTCAGATTTGAAAGAGAGGCATAGCTACAGATGCCCGCCCTGCTTTTGCTGACTCAGTCACAATATATATGTATTGAACATTGACATGATTTTATTAATTGTTAAGAGCCAAACAGAATTGTTAAAATGTCCATAAAAAGGAATGCCTTCTTAGTCCCATTAGCCTGAGTAGTCACAGGAATCAAAATGGCTCAGAGATCAAAACTTTAAATTTCGCATACAAAAAAAGCCCTGTATCCAGTAGATTAAGTTTGTCTTTAGATTAAATGATTTAATGACATAGAACAGATCACATAGTAGGAGAAATACCAAGGCTAGCAAATATTATTTTGCTATCATTTTTAGGCTAAAAATTAGTTCCTTTTTTCTTACAAATCAGGAAGAAACAAAAATACAACAAAAGAAGCATTACATCTTAATATATAAAAAATGCTTGGTTTTATTTGTTTCATTTATGCTGATCTTTTAAAGTGCTTCTTGTGCTATGGGAGGGGTTTCTGTGCTACCTAAAAAAATTATTAAAAGGTATTTCTAAACGTATGAAAAGTCGAAATAGGAAAAATAAAAAATTAATGAATACAATTAAATTAATTTTTTAAAACTGAGCAACTGAAGGGATGGAAGGAGGGCAGACAGTCAAGGAAGGAAGGAAGGAAGGAAGGAAGGATTCTAAATAAATAAATTAATATAATTAATTTAAAAATAAGTTTCTGTTTTAAACTGGTAGCATTTACTGATAAAAAATATTTATCTGCAATATTTGACTAGCTGCAAATGTAATTAAGTATATCAAGTACAATTATATAGTTG
The DNA here is from genome assembly GCA_025584955.1 of Alethe diademata. Taxonomy (NCBI): domain Eukaryota; kingdom Metazoa; phylum Chordata; class Aves; order Passeriformes; family Muscicapidae; genus Alethe; species Alethe diademata. The sequence continues at coordinate 58,208,247 of JANRMJ010000054.1, read as the reverse complement.
TGTGCATGAATATGCAAATAATTTATATGATACAGTGAGGATAAACACAACTTAGATGGAGTGATCTTCCCATACTTTAGACTGTGGATGTACACATCTGATTTTACAGACTATCATTTCACTGCAAGCTGCAAACACTGCATGAGTCATTCAATGTGTCAGATGAATGCACTAGAGGGTGACTACCCCTTAACAGTCTGTTCTGTCCTTTGCCAGAGAAAGAAGGCTGAGGGGACTAGGGAAGGTTACATTGAGGCTGTGTATGTAGGGATAAATAAATCCTCTTTGCCATAGTTGTGCCTCTTCTTTCTCTCCTGATTGATTAAAAAAATACTTTTAATATCACCTTCTGATATACAAAACTTTTGTATTCATTAATTTGTTTTCACTTACAAGTGGATCTTATAAATAGCAAAAAATAAGCACTTATGTAGGTAGTGTAGCAATGATGCCAAAATTACTTAATAATTAACCTTAAGTTAGTGTGAGGCTTTCCTAAAAGTTAATGAGATGGTTATTAGATTAATTAGACCCCAATAAGGAAATTATAACTTAGGTTATATAAAAATCCTACATGACAAATGGCACACCACATGGTCTTTTAACACACTATTAAATTGCAACTGTCCCTGGTAAAAGAAATATATACAAAGACTCTCAGGAAAACTTAATGCAATATATCATTTTCTTGCTCATAATAGTTACCTGTCAACATATAGTCTGAGAAATAATTCAAATTACATAGTAGTATTTCAGTTGTCAGAGCTACTACACAGCTTCTACGACTTTCTAGATGGATTATATTTAGTTACATTGCATGAAATAAACGTACACAGTGGTTAAACTCACAAAATACTTATGTCCCTGGGAACTGTTAAAAGTTTCATATATAGTGACTGTCCATTGCAGAAAATTAAAACTATGAAAGGAGCACAATATCATCATGATTTACCATGTTACAATACCAACTGACCACTTCCTACATTCTGCAACTATTTATATCATATTGTGTGTCCATCAGCAAATAACTATAATTGGATAACCCAGTAATTCAAAGTCCCAGTCATTATTTCCCATTAACAAAAAATGCTCTACCAACATGCTTATGAATCCTTCAAGCTATCTAGTAAATATGGGACAATCACAGTATTTTCACCTTATCCAATTATTTTAAGAAGGAGGACTACTCGGACCTTTTGGAGAGTAAAGGAGACAAAGTGAGCAGAACTTGTTTTGTCTGGAAAAACTAAGGATGAGAGGGAATATAATTTTTGCCTACAAATAAACCAGTGGTAAACCCAAGGGACACAAAAGAGTTATTTAGCTAACAGACAATGTTGGCACAAAAATAGATGGGTAGAGAATAGCTGTGCATAATCAATGGGGCCTTGACAGAGAACATATGTGTGTGAGTTGAGGAATGAATCCTGGAGAAAGTGTTTAACAAGATTAATAGAAACAAAACCAAGAAGGAAACACAGGCTCCTAAACAAAAGAAAATGAGGAAAAAAGCCTAGGTACTGCTAAGAAAGAAATGGACTAATTTATGAAGTGAATTCTGCTAAGTGACTAAATGTGAAGAGAGGAAGAAGGGACCCATGACCTAGAAGCCCCCTTCAAGTTCAACAGTCCATTATATTTTTAAAATTTGATTTCTGAAAACAAAGCTGGACAAAGTAGAGTGTAACGCAAAAATGGCTAGACAATATTTACTGTTGTAAAAGAAGGCTGAGGATTCCAACCATAATACAGAACAGTTGAAAACATTTTTTTAAAATATGTTGAATGACAGGAAACACAGCAGCTGATTAACACTCAGATAATACCCAGACTTTACAATGATAATCTCGGTTGTGTACAAAATGATAAAATCATTGAGAAAGGTGATTTTTTTTTCTGTACTAGGAGAATCAAAAACTGTAAGTCATATTGAAATTGAACAATGTTTTCATAACAATTAAAAGATCATCAGAAAGTTTGGCAATAAGTTCCATATGGGTCTGAGTTCTTCTGGATTTCATTCTGAGAGTGTTAAAAATAAGACAATTCTGGTCTCAAAATCACAACCATATCAGTGACATATTATGTTAATAGCTTCTTACTTTTCAGATTTTATAAGCTCAGATGTAGAACACATTACTTTATTTATATGAGTTTATGCACAGCAAAACATAAATCAGAAATTCCTGTTCTTGCTCAAGTAGATATGCTTAAAATACTACCCAGGATTTGAAACAAAGAGCAAAGAAGTAAAATGGGCTATCATAGTAAATAATATAAATATATAATATTTTTTGTCTTCAAATACTGTTTTATACTATAAATTTTGAAAATATTAGTTATGATTTATAATCATAATGGACCCGTACCTATTAGGCAAGGGAGCTATGGATGACTTCATCACATACTAAGAAACCTTTCTATGATAGAACGCACCTTGTTTGTTTTGTTTTTCTCTTTCCATCATGTTGTTTTACTTTCCTTGGCTGCCAATAGTTTTTAACTCTCTGATGCAGGTGCTTGTTTATCAGAGTATATCAGTTTTAGGTCACTGGTTGAGTTCCAGAACACACTCAAGATGAAGTTGTGCAGTGGGTATCAATTCAGCTGCAAGTTCCTATTGCTACCAACAAGTATTCACAGACACCCTCCTTACTAATCTCATTGGAGAGACTAGGGACTGCACAGAAATAGCTTTATTCCATCTGAGTTGATGATGGCTCTTCTGAGCCAAGATTGAGCCCTGCTGCTAGAACAGTGTGAAACAGATTGCATAGGCTGCTGATGCGCTGTGCAGACAGAAGACTTTACTCTAATGATGACTGTTCTGATTTTGTTGCTTGTGAGTCTGTGTTTTTATACAATACCTGGCACTAAATTTGCTCTTTATCCACATCCTACCTTAGTTCCCTTCATTCCTGTATTTTCCCTTTGTTTCCAGAAAGAAAATAAATAGTTTAGGCACTGATTTCATTAACAGAAAACAGATCCTTCTTTAAACAAATTTTCTTGCAGTGATTTTGGAGGGAGAGTACTCTTGCTTGAAGTGTCAGTCACTAAAATTCTGGTAATCAAGTATTCAAAGTTGCCTCTCAAAACAGAAAGCATTTATCTGGGAGGATACACTAGCAAAATAGTAAAAATTCAGTGAAGATTTATTCCTTTTCATTCATGTACTTCTAAAAAGACATTACAGTTTGTCAATTAATTGAAATTATGACCAATCTGGAAAAAATATTTTTGCCTTAAATGACATATTTGCAAAGACTATGTTACAAAAATATGTTCTGGGAAATAATACTGTTTTAGTAGAAGGTATTGCATTACAGGTGGTACTTTAGTGAGCCAGTAAACACACAATCACTAGATAAATCACTGAGACAGAGATATAGAAATTCTTTCTATAGTGAAAAAGCAATCTGCCAGTTGTGGAGGATCATTCCACAAGCCCATAAATACAATTTTTTATTCATTTCTCTTGAGTCCCCAGTCTCAAGATTCCTTGCAAGGATGTATAAAATGGTAATAAGAGGAGTTCCAGTTTCCTAACTGATTCTTGCAAATTTGGAACAATTATAGGATATTGCAGCATTATACCATATTTATTAATCCAAAATAATTTATTATGTAACATGTCATGCTTTGATTCCTTTTCTTTATATGGCTCGAAATGCTTTAGAAATTCTGTAATATTTTGAAATGTATAATGCTGTTTAGAGTCTCCGATGCAATTTATTTTGTGCTGTATCAACTGTTCCCATATTTTATTTAGTGTCTTACTGATGTAAAACCACTCAACAGTTTTGAGATTTCTTCATCCCAAACTCTGTATGACAGTCAGGTCATTTGTTCTGCTTGCTCGTCTGGTTTCTTGACATTTTCATTCCTGCGTACAGAATGGCACATTTTTAATAAAAAGAGAAGAGAATCAGTTTTCCTACTTATTCCATAAGTAATTAACAACCGCAGCTAATGTCCAGGATAAAAGAATTGTAGGTGCAATGTTCTGAAGTCAATGCAGAACTCAAGTCTTCCATTTCCTGAGTTAATGTCCCCATCGATTAACAAATATATTTTCTAACTTTTGCAGTTTACTGATTCTGAAACCGTTTGCATGCAAGTGCAGACTTTTGCACTAGGAATTTTAGCCACTGACAATAATATTGCTTTCCTTAATAATTTTGTTTTGGAATATTTAGGAATCATTACATGCCTGCAGCAGTCTAGGGACCACAAATTATAATTCCTGAACTAAATCATTGTGCATTGTCACTCAAGAACTTCTCTACAGGAGTGATATCTGAGGAACTGTAAACACTAGATCCAATGAGTGTAGAACAACCTTGAATCCATGAGCTTTGACAAGCGTTCGCATAGTTTAAGCATATCTGTTTTAAGGCAGAAGATTTTCCAAAAGCTTTCTTGACTCTTTCTCAGAGGCACCCAGCACTTTCTTGGAGCCTGCATGGGAGATATAAAAGCCTTACTTTGTTAGACTGATTTCCCTACTGCTGAAGGTGTTTCAGTACCTATTTATGATGTCATAAATGCATCTGTTCAAAGCATGACACTGTCTCACACCAAAAAACATTTCATAATGATCGAATTGAGGAAATAGACTAATAACATGCCTACCAAAGAGGAAATTTTTGATGTTTAAGTTGGGAGGAGGTTTGTTTTTTAAAAATTATTATTCTTGGTATATCCTTCAAAATTACTACCTGCTGGTACAGCAGTAAAAGACTACTGACTCTCGCCCAAAGATGAATTTACACACTGCAAAAATATTAGTCCTGTGGCAACTACTATAAAATTTAATTTATGAGCAGTCAGTGTGAGATAGGTCTCTCCTACAGTCACAGTGCTAACAGAGACAATGAGGCAGTGGATGGGTTTGAGACAAAGGACTGGCATGAAGTAGATGATGTACATGTAGAGAACTTCTAGACACCTTCACAGCATGGGATTTGATTAATTAGTGCTGCAGCTCTCAAAAGGAACTTTGCACTGGCCCAAAAACTTCCACCAGGCTTCCCAGAGTAGAGAGACTGAGTTTTTTATAATTATAGCAAATTATAGCAGAGTGATGTGTGGATTCACAGGTGTTGGTGAGTCAGAGGGTTGCTTAGTTACACATGCTAGGAGATGTAGATAGGCATGCTTGTGCTTGGGAAATCAGGTATCTGTGTATATTGGGCAGAGAGAGGAAGGATATAAGTAAATTGTATAATTAGAGAATTCTTTAATTTGTTTTTTTTTTTAATGTCAAATGTTATATAACACAAATCCTGATTTAGATCAGGATTTAGACTGGTAGTAAATAGTTTAACCTGAACTAGAGTACACTAGCTACCTCAGTAACCCTAGCTTGCTTCAGGGTCTGAAGTGTAAGACATTTCTCCTGACAGAAAGGGATATTAATGTATTTTTTTGCAAGAGTCACAACTTTAAAATTGATTTGGATGAACCGCTACATTGTCAGGACAGTTTATTATTTGTGCATTCTGAGAATTACAGACAGTAAAGTGGTTCTGTAAACTGTGGAACTAAATCCCATAGTTCCTGACATGACTTCCCATAGATGTGTTCTTTGAGTGTGATCAAAGTCATTTCATTATTACCTCTCTATTTGCATCATTCTTTCACAGAGGTATTTGAATAATTAATTTTGCTAATACTTAAGTTTGCAAGATACTTATCTGGAGTCTGGTGGAAAATCTTTTTCTTAGCTTCTGTTTTCTGTCACAACTTTTTCCACTTGGCTTTAGTTTTATTTATTAACTTTCTTATAGTTGATTATAACATTTTATTTACTGGCTAATTAAATTTACTAGTACAATACTAATATTAGATGGAAGCCTACTTAGCATCCTCACAATTCATATTAATATATTTGTTTTAGTACATCTTCTGTAGTTTTTACATCTTGATTTTAATGTGGCAATATTGTCTGTAGAAGTTCAGCAGTAATTCTGAAGTTCAAAAATTCTATACCATGACACAAGATTTTATTCATAAATTGTAAGTAAATGCTAAACAGAACACACATATATCTGAAATTATACAACCATTCTGTTTTGTCTATAATGGGATTGGGGGTGGGGGGAGTATGTATTACTGGCTGAAGGATAATTAATGGAGTGTCTTCCCTATTCTCATAGCTCTAATGAACCCCATTGTACTGTGTCCTGAAAGCAGTGACTTGCCAGCACCTTGGAATCTAAAGCAGAGTGGAAATTATTGCTACACTTCCAAAGCGACAGAGAAATTGTTCAGCTCCAAATGGAAGTTGTAGAACACAGGACATGGGATACTAAATCATCTAGCAGCAGAGAGGAATTCAGCCACATGATTGGTGCCAGATTTCTGCTGGGGGATCAAAAATCCATCAAGCAAAGTAGCTGTTGCCATTAATCATGTCTCTGAAGTGCTTGGTATTTCTGTGACTTAACAACATGGAGCAGCCCCTCTGGTGGAAGGAAGCGGAAAGGGAGAACGATGCTTTTGTGCCTCTAAATGGTGAGGAAGCAACAACTGCAGGGAGGTTTAAGAAAAAAAATAAAAGAAAGAAAAGAAAGAAGGAAAGAGGGAAAAGAGAGAGAAAGAAAAATATAAAGACAAAAAGAAGAAAGAAGAGAAGAGAAGAGAAGAGAAGAGAAGAGAAGAGAAGAGAAGAGAAGA
>JANRMJ010000054.1:58165554-58201466 GCA_025584955.1 Alethe diademata | reverse complement strand
TGCTCCAATTCCCAGCTCTGGGTTTCCATCTGAATGGCCACATGTGGCAGGCTTGGTTGTGGAGCTAATGTAAGTTGATTTAATGTATTTGTGGAGTGCTGTGCTTACTTGGGAAAAAAAAAAAAAAAAAAAAAGGAAGTGCATTTTTTCCTTTATACATCTAGTAACTGTATTTCATATCTTTGTTGTGATAAGATAAAATAGAATTGTTTCCTGTCTTTCTAATTAACCTGTTTTCTGTAAGAAAATGCTCATCCCAAAAAATTAAAATATTTTGCTGTAACATTTTATCTTAATTTCCAGGAAGATAGTATCAAAGTTTCATTACAACTGTATTGTCCCAATATGTATTAAATATATACAGTAGAGTGCTGAACACAAACCCAAAATTTAGGACTGAATCCAAGCAAAATCACCCAACAACATAAATTGAGTATTTCCTTCACAGAAAAAGAATAAATAAATACTTTAACTTTCTATCTCAGTTTAAAATAAGACAACATCTTACTAACTCACACTGTAGTGCTCAATGTAAATTTTGTATTCCAGTCAGCTCGACCATGGTATTTCTTTTAAGGCCTACAGATTGTCTAACTAGGGCTGCTCTATCAAGAATCTAAGCTTTTACATTTGGAAAAAGGAGAATAAATCAAACTGAGAAATCACCTGACTGTTTTTTATCTCCTTGCAGGTTACAAGTGATAGAATTTCTTCTCGTTTGTAGACAGAACAGCTGGAATAAACCAGTTTTAGTTTTTGGTATCAAGAGTCATACACTTTAAATAACTCTGTTTCAGTTAATTTTCCACAAGTTAAAGGTAATCTAACAGACTTGCAGCTGTATAATGACGGAATCATTAAACAATCCTGCATTTTTCCAAACTGTGTCCTTGAAATCAGTGGGAATTGAATTATACCCTAAATCAAGCTAAAAATTTACAAACATTTTAGAGGATGCTGCAGTGGCACATTTTGAAAAATAAGTAGAAGCTCTAACTTCAAGATGGCAGTTTGGGAATTGAAAGTTTGAATAAAATTAGGAACTTTCAGCTAAGTATTTTTACTGGGGTAATTCAGCAGTTAGCATCACTGTTTAAGAGCTTTATGGAACACTTTTGACTTTGTAATATCCTTTTATTTGATGTGATTAAAAGGGAGTCTTTAATTTGCGGCATCTCAGGAGTATTGTATTTACCTACTTAAGGTCAAATAGATAATTCTGTGTATGAGTCAGGGTGAAAGGGAAAAGATTTGTGGGGTTTTTTTTCCCTTTCTTTTCTATAATCTTCCTACTGCAGGAACTCTTCTTGATTCCATAATGACATTTGGTGGTAATCCCAGAGGAGTAATAATTTTGCCTGAAGACTAAACCGAGTGAGTGGTGATCTCCCTTGCTGTCAATGACCTATGGATGACATTTTGTACCTAATTAATTAGATGTTTCTTTCGAAAGAAATAGCGAAACATGCATAATTAGAAAAGGCATCAAAGTTGGAGGTGTTGGCTCATTAATCTAATGGAGCTAGCCTGTGGCACATAAAGATCATTTGTACTGCTCATGATGTTTGTGCTACTTTATGAGCAATTAGCACTCTATGTAAGACTGATTCTCTTGATAGTTTTCATTTTTCTCACACTCAAAGAAAATATTTAGATTAGTTTAGGCTATGGTATGAGCTATAACCCCTAACACTCATAAACATTCAGATAATAATGATTTACAACATGGGTAAAATTACCTGGAATCTAGCACTAATTTTTCTTTTCTTTAGCCTAAACAAAGAATGGAGAAAAAAACCTTTCACATAACTGTAGAACTCATAAAGAATAAATTTTAACAAATCATACATTCAAGGAAATGACAAGATCTGTGATATATTTTTGGTGATTTTTTTCAGTATAAGGAGTGATAACATCAATATTCCAAAAGTCCTTCTGTGTAGGAGTAAAAAGGGTACTGTGTTTATTTAGCTAAGTTGCTTAATAATAATTAAATTTTCTATTTTAACAATTTTTAAAAAATATTTCTAAATATTTAAGTCATATTGAATTTTTAAAAAGGAGAATCATTTGCAGGATTTTTGGAATCAGTCCATTTTCAACGCAAGTATTCCAGAAGTTTAAATTTCACTTTCCACCTACAACTTGCCAGACTGGTCTATAATTCCTGCTAATTATTTCTCTAGAGAGTCTGATTACTTCAGCTTTGCTAGGATTTGTTCCTGTAGAATGCCTGGTTGTTTCTTACTGTAACCATGTCTCATAGAAAATAGTCCAGGAAAGCTGAAACATGCATTATCGTGCTATGCAATGTGCTTGAAAAGACATCCAGCCTGGGATGGGTGGGAAAATTAGACACCTCTGATCTTTTCATATTCTAATTTATACTAAACCATTTTTCACATACCTGGGCTGTTCAACATACATATACTGATATGGGCATGAATATATTTTTGTGTAGATATCTTACATATGCTATAGCTGAACAAGTGTATATTTTAAAAAAAAAAGTGCTAGCCAAATATTCATTTTAATTAAAACTTTAAATTTCTATTTTATCTTTCATCTTTTTTTATACAATTTTATTTCACCACAAATACAAAATCTACTAAGAGGCTTTACATACAAGTTCTCACTGAATCAGAACATATTTTGGAAATTTTGTGGTTTATGAATTTGTTTTTAACTCCTAATGATGACACCTAAAATTCCCCTAGGCTACATAACAACCATGTAACTGTATAGAATACAGAATTTTTGAGGTTGGAAAAGACCTTTAAGATGAACAAGTCCAACTCTTAACTCCTAACACAGCCAACACAGTCCACCAATGAATGATGTCCCTAAGTGCTACATCTACATGTCATTTAAATACCTGGGTAGTGAGGACTCAGCTGCCATGGACAGCCTATTCCAAAGCTAGGCAAACTTTTCTGTGAAGAAATTAGTTCTAATATTCAATCTCAACCTCCCTTGGAGCAACTTGAGGTAGTTTCCTTGTCCTGCCACTTATCTGGGAGAGGATGCGAACCCCCACCAGGCTGCACCCTCTTTTCAGGGAGTTGTAGAGAATTATAAGGTCTCCCAGAGCCTCCTTTCCTCCAGAGTTAACAAACCCAGCCCCCTCAGCTGGGTTATTACTACCCTAGTCCTCCTGGCCACACTATTTCTGATATACAACTATAATTTTATACTTTTATAATTTTTAGTCATTGAACTTATTCTCACTGTTTAAGTCCATACTCCATTTTTTTTACTAAATACAGTAAATATTTACTATACCTGTACTGGGAAAATTGCTGGCAAACCAATTTGTCAGTATGGTTAGGCAGTTGAATGAGTCCTTGCCAATGTTTTGATCTGGGTCAAGTATCAGTCTCCCAGAGAAGTTTAAGCCAGAGAACAATTTTCAAAGCAACTCTCAAGTACACTGTGTTGGAATGTTAGATATTCTACCATTTGAATACAGCCAAACCATGTAAATTAACTGTAGAACTAGGAAATGGATTCCTGCCATGCTTTTGTTTACTGGTACAGATTTAGCTCTTTATTTTTATATGATAATAATTTGTTCTGGGCTATACACGATAGTCATAAAATGTAGAGACTTAGATGAATAACCTTTGTTTTCCACCAAGACTGTAGGTTATAAATCAATAACCCAGACTCTTCCCACTTGAGTTACCAGAGATTCTAATACCAATGTGCAGTAGTCTTTCCTCCATTTTATTTTAGCCGTGCCTCATTGATTCATTTATGCTAATTTGCTGGCTCACCATTCATCTCCTTTCTCCTGAGAACTTTAATCCTTTTCTGCATCTGTACTTATGGCCATGCAAAATCTCCACTGCACTTTTCTTGGTCCAGTCTCTTTGTTCCCTGAAGAATCTCCACAGCCATTCTTATTTCTGTTTTCCCTTTCTTTCTGCTTCTTTCATTCTCCAGTTGCAGTCTTTGTTTCCCACTATTTATGTACTAGGCTTTTTTGGCCAGGTTTGGGTAGCAGGGGGGTGCTACAGGGGTATGCTTTGTAAGAGGCTGCCAGAAGCTTCCCCCATGTCTGACAGATCCAGTGCCAGCTAGATCCAAGACAGATCTGCTGTTGTCAGAAGCCAAGACAATCAGAGATGGTAGTAATGTCTCTGTGACAACATATTTAAGAAGATAAACAAGTTTTTATGCAGATGTAATTGCCCTCAGAGAAGAGAGAAATTAGAAGATGAGAAAAGAAGGACTATGCAGACACCAAGATCAGTGAAGAAGGAAGAGGAGGAAGACATCCTCCAGAACTGGGAGCAGAGGTTCCCCTGCAGCCTGTGGTGCAGACCACAGTGAGTCAGGCTGTGCCCCTGCAGCCCATGGAGGTCCACTGGGGTGCAGAGATCCACCTGCAGCACACAGAGGAGACACACACCAGAACAGGTGGATGCCCAAAAGAAGACTGTGACACAGAGGGAAGCCTGTGCTGGAGCAGGGTCCTGGGAGGGACCAGCTGAGTCATGGAGTGAGGAGTCCAAGCTAGAGCAGTTCCCTGGTAGGACTTTTGACTCGATGGGGGACTCACCCCAGGGCAACTTGTTCCTGAAGGACTGCATCCCTTGGAAAGGCACCCACCTTGTTGTAGTACATGCAGAACTGTAGCCTGTAGAAAGAACTCACATTGAAGAATTTCTTGGAGAACTGTCTCCCATGAGACAGATCCTATGATGGAGCAAGGGAAGGAATCCTCTCCCTGTGCAGTGGCAGAAATGACCTGCAATGAACTGACCATAACCCTCATTCCCTGTCTCCCTGCGTGAGCGTAAGGGAGAGTGTAGAGCTCAGGAAAGGAGGGGTGGGCAAAATGTGTTTGGAAGATTTGTTTTACCTCTCATTATCCTGCTCTGATTTTGATTGGTAGTAAATCAGCTAATATCCCCAAGGGGAGTCATGACAGTAACTGGTGAGTGAGCTCTCCCTGCTCTTGTCTCAACTAAATGAACATTTTCTTACATTTTCTCTCCCATGTCCAGTTGTGGAGGGGATTGATAGAGTGACTTTGGTGGGTACCTCCACCAGCCAGTGCCACCCCACCACAAGTCTGCCTTTGCTCCTTCATACAGTTTCTTTCCAATGCTTTTAGTCTATTAAATGATGACTAAATAATTAATCATCAAGTTTCTCTCTACTTCTTGCTAGAAGGTTTTCTGAGAACATTGACAAAACTAGAAGAAAATAAAAATTCCACGCCTATATTTATGTTCTTGCACTTCAGTGCTTAATACCTCCCATCCCATCTTTCATTTTCTTCTTTTTTTCCCCCCATTCTCCCTTTTTTCCCCCCACCCTTTTTTCTCCTCTTTTCTTCTTCTTCTCCTTCCCTTTCCCCTTCTCTTTTCCCCTACTTTTCTTTGTTCACAAGCAAAAAGATCCGTTTTCTGTCTAAAAGTTGTTTCCAAGTCTGATTTGAATGCCTAGTAACGTGAAATAGAGTTCAGTAGTTACAGGCTACTTATTGTAATGCAACTGTAAAACAAATTGGTATGTAAAATGCATATGTAGTAAACTGCCAGTAGTATCTGTTTCCTTCAGGCTGCAATAACTCCTTTTAGAATTGTCTTTTGTCCCAAATCTCTCTTCAGTCTTTGAGCTGCTCTGGAGCATCAGTCTCTTGTGGATGTAAATAAATGATGACTCATTAACAGACAGATATAAACAAGTGTATTTTACAAAGGAACAGAACTGAAAACTTTGCTCCTTACTCCTGACATGTATATATAGCAGTAACGATATTGAAATAGGCCAAGGTATTTTTGGAGCCAACACATCTTTATGCCATAGTTCGTTCTGTGTTCCTAGTGCAAACTTCTGAAATCTACATTTACCAGTGTCTTGAGTGACATCTCCTGGAGAATGTTAACGCGATCATTCTTAGTAATTTGCTAGTGAACTCTGACAAGAGATTTGTAGATTCCATTCCTGTGATATTGGTTTTGGAAATGGGAGATTTATGCAGTAATTTTATTTCCTTTTCAAGTAAAGCTGAATCAAGACACAGACATTTTCTTCCTTTCACAATAGTGCTGGCTGAGTTGACTCAAAGCACTTGTCTGGTGACATAGTAATAGCCATAAAACAGTTTAACAATTGGTCTCTATAATTACATCTTTTGACCAGATGTCTCAGGAGAATTATGTAACCTTACCCTTCTTCCATGGCACTGGGTTAAATCAAAAGCAACTACAGAAACACACAGAGCTGAGCCTGAAAAAACTTCTCCAAGGAAAAATCATGCTAATGCCCTATGAAGAATGAAGAGAGGATGTTAATGTAATCTGGAAGAAAGCGATGACTTGTCTCCATGCTTTGGTCTCCTAACTCCCTGGCTATGCCTTTCTGAATTATGCAGTGCGCAGAAAAACTACTGTAACATGTTTTACAGCTAGAAACTGGTTAAAATTAACATACTGCCAGGAATAATGGATATTCCAGCAACCAGGTTAGCTAAACTAAAACAAACTTTTGTATTCCACTACTGTGCACCAAGGACATGCACATAACATGAGAATTGATAACAAGACGGTTCTTCAATTTCATGTGCTCACAGAAGGCAAAAGTAGGTTTCAAAAATGCATCATTAATCTCTCAACTCATCTCTTAGATTTCAATTTTATTTTATTGATCATGAACCTGAAGAGAAATTATTTCAAGAAAAATATGATTGATTATTTTATTTAAGTGTGTCTATTATTTTCACAGAGCTGTTACATACTATTGCAGGAGGACTACATGGTCTCCAGACATCCCTCCAGCCTCTGTGGCTGTGGGGAATTCTTTGTTCTCTGAAAAAACCCAGGCAAACCTGAGATGTGAAGAAGATATATACAGTTATATTAGCAAGTAGGTGGAACTGAAGAAGGAAGAAAATATTAAAGCAATAACCCTTAAATTATCAAGAGAATTCTGTAATAAAATCTTTCTTCCCCTCCCCCAAATGATACCACAGTGATTATTCATAGTCACTGTGCTATCACAGAGGAAAACTGGTTCTAGCCTAAGTTTTGAACCCTTACTTCACCTTACACAGAGTAAATACCCTCATACAGTAAACTGATCAAAGAGGAGTTTGAAACAAAATCTTTGTTCACCCCAAGACTCCAGAACATGCAGAGACACCATTCAAATGAATCATATATATTTAGGTAACTCCATATTCAATATTCCTAAAGCATCTAATAATTTTATTGAATGGTTTCTAAGACTAATAATTGTTCTCTCTGTAATTATCCAGATTGAATTACATATACTCAATTAAAGAATTTTAAATGCAATGAAAAATTTTCATTGTGTTTCAACTGATACAAGTGAATAAGTCAAATTTCATTTTATGCTGTGCCTGCTCCATTTATGTTACTGTGCAGCAACAGGATCAAGCCTGGACGTGGGTTTTGATGTAGAAATGGATCATCTTTCATTTAAATGTAGCTCATTTCTTGTGAAGTCTTTCAGATTGTTGAGTAGAAGATGAACTAGTGAGATTAATTATTATTTAATGTGACTCTATCAGCAAAATTCAGCATTTTAAAACAAGTCTGAGTCACCACTGCCTTCTATAATTTTTACTTTTGTTGGTGTCATGCCAGTCTGAGAGCACAATATGAATACTTTAAATTGTTTCAGATGCAGACTGTCTCCAAAAAACCTTGCTAGGCCACTGTAGTGTTGAAGAATACTGTATTATAGCCTACTACAGTACAGTATTTATTTCTGAAAGCATATCAGAAGAAAATAATAGACAGAAATCTGAAACTCTGATTCATGTAGAGATTAAAAAATTAATAAATAGGAAATTTAGAGGTAAACTTGCAAATTTCGTTATAATGATTAAACAAAGTGCATAACTTTAGGTTTCTAACTGAGATTAATATCTTCATAACTGATGGTCCATCTACATCTCTCCATCTTCTACACTGAGAACAAAGAGAAAATTACGTCTCTCAGTTCTAAGTCCATTAAATCAATCCTAAGTCACATTTGGCTACAGTGTGAGTATATCCATTCCCATTCTCTTTCAAACTATTCCCAGTCTGCTATTTTTGAAAGTGTAATGTGAAGGTTCATTCAGATGATTCAAGATTTTACTTAAATAACTGTGTGTTTAAGCCATAGCAGGTTGGCTGAAAATTATGAAAAGCCTCAGAAAGTCAGGTACACAAGTTTAAAAAGAAAGCAAAAGATTGGGAGCATAATAGCTTTGACTGACTTAGAAATTTCCAATCATGATACTGGCAATTTCACTTAGCAAAATCCATGAGGAACTATTCCAGTCTACTGCCCTTGCTAGGACAGGGTTAGTTTTCTCCGTACACTCATATGGTCCTATGTTTCGGATCTGTGACCAGAACGGCCCTGATACCATACCAATGTTCTAGTGTTTGCTGTCCAGAGCACAGTATCAAGGCCTTTTCTGCTTCTCACTCCGTCCCCCAGGGGATGTACAATCTGTTGGGAGGAGTCACAACCTGGCAGGTGACATGCACTGGCCAAAAAGATGCTTCATACTGTATAAGGTCATGCTCAGCAAAAAATAAAAGGAAAAAAAGGGGCTTTGAGGGCTAATCATTTTTTGTTAGGGGACAGGATGGGCATCAGTCTACGTGTGGAAGGTCATGAATGATTGTTTTTGCATCACTTTTGTTTGTTTCTCTCTTCTTCCATTTATCATTCACTTATTAAATTTTTTTCTTTCTTGACTTTCCAGATCCTTGCTTTTACTCTTCTTTTACTATTCCCTTGTTCTACCGGAGGCATGAAGAGAAACTGAACAACAGACTGTGTGGTGCTTAAATGCCCATTGGGATTAATCCAAAACAGCCATCAAGTCTGAGGAACTACACTGGCTTAAAAATCAGAGATTTTTTTTTTAAAGTACAGTTTTGTGTAATTATTTTTTCCTAATTTCAGATTTGATAAAAACGTTTGGGTTGGCTTTTTTTGTTTTGTGTTGTTTATTTGCTGCTGTTTTAGAAAATGGAATCAGATTGACAGCTGGAACAATAACAGTTTTTCAATTCACAGAAACCGAGCATCAGATAGTCATGTGAGTCTTTATAAATTATACCATGTATCAACGGATTTGGAACAAGACTACAAGATCTGACAATGCTGCAACACCAAGTGCTGTCAGAATTATCAGTAAGAATACAAATTCTCTTTTTATCTGAACAAAGAGCTGGTCAGAGGTCTGAGAAAGAATATAGTTTTAAATCATGCTGCCAAATGCACCTTCCCACTGTGCTGTGGGATCCTCTTCAAAGCCTCACTCCACAGCAATTGCTACTGAAGTACAGAGTAGGACTTTTCTTTCACCTATCTAGTGTAAAGTATTCAAGACACTTGCTGTCTTCAAAGAGCATTGCAGGCATTCAGAAAATGATCGTCCCCAGCATGTTTTGTCCAATTTCTATTGCCAGCTCTCAAACAATAAAACAGATGTTGCAAGACAAGGACTCCAGTGAAGGCTGAGAGGTAGGAGCTGCACTCATATTGCTTCTTTCAGCATGTCATGGCTTAATCCCAGCTGCCAACTAAGCACCATGCAGCCACACACTGAATCACCCCTGGAGGGATGGGGAGAGAATCAGAAGAGTAGAAGTGAGAAAACTCGTGGGTTGAAATCAAGACAATTCAATAAATAAAGCAAAAGTCACTCATGTAAGCAAAGCAAAACAAGGAATTCATTTACCACTTCCCATGGGCAGACAGATGTTCAGCCATCTCCAGGAAGGTAGGGGTCCATCACACGTTATGGTGACTTGGGAAAAAACCATCAGCCTGAGCAGCCCCCACTTCCACCTTCCTTCTTCCCCCACTTTAAATGCTGAGCATGGCCACAAGGCCTGGAATATCCTTTGGGTAGCATCTTACACTGCTTACAGAATGCTTTAAAAATCCCACTGTCACCTCAAAAATTAATTATGCAAATTTAGATGAGGACAAACCATGGAATATGTGATAAAGATAATAGTGAATTCTCTAATAATGTTATCCTTTGTACCTCAGCTAGAATAAGTACGTGGTTCTGTAACTTCTTAGGTGAAGTCTATAGGATTAAGCAGGTGTTGGACCACATACATTTTTCAGATAGTTTGTTACAAGAAAATAGTTGAATTTTGTTCTATTTGTTATTCTCAAAATTAAGATTTTCTTAAACATTTTTGAAAATTTTGGAAACAGAAGCTCCTTTTGATTCTAAAAATAGAGGAATTTCTAATATCCTGTGATTCAAATATTTCTACAGACTTTGTGAGAGGATGGAGGAGCTCAGATCAGTTACATGAATGATTATGAGACATATCTCAGCCAGATTTAAGGTGCCAGTCAAGGGCAGTGTGGGTCTCTCATAAGTTTGGCACAATATTTGCCTCTTTAAACTGAAGTTCCTGGATGTGAGATGCCTCAGAACTTGAAATAAGGTGTTTAAGGTAATGTGTAACCACTTGGCCTGCTCCAAATCCATCCGTATATGTTCCATATCACTAGAGCAGACAGAAAAAGATACAGGATTTAGAAAACAAGCAAACATACATTTTTAAGCAAATGGAGTTTTTTCATAATTACCAATCATTTAATCATTTCATAGTACTGAAAAACTCTCAGATTTGAAAAAAAAAAATTAATTGTAGACCAAGATGGTAATTTGTATTTAGCAGATATGTTTTGCAGATGTATAATTTTAAGAGCTTTCTTTTTTCTTCTTTTTCTTCCTTTTTTTTTCAGCAGACATGATAAGTATTAAATTTTAAAGCATTGTAATCTCTATAAATAGTGCTAGAACTTTAAATTTTAAAATTTCTCAAGATCATGGCTACTCAATATTTCTCTTTTTTCTATCAGACTTTTATATAGGTGTCATTGTAGAAAGCACTGCGCTATCTTCATCTAGTTACTTCACTTTATGTTTATGAGGTAATAAAAGAACAACTTTTCTGATAAAAAAAATAGTATATAGAGAAATTCACATATAGATTAATTAATGCTACCAATAAAATTATAAAATCACAGTAATCATTAATTTTAGGGTTCCTTCATGAGGTATATAAAGAATTGGATATTTGAGAGGAAAAATCTTCAAAAATCAGCTGTTCATACAGCCACTCCAAGTCATGAAATAAAATAAAAGAAACAAGGGAAAAGTTCTGCTCAGGACTCTGATTTGCAAAATTTACTTGTACCAAAGGTTTATTCAATTTTTTTCCTTCAGATTTGCTGATGAGAAAGAATTCACAGTGTAAACTTTATAGGATTCACATCCTATGAAAACACCCAAGAAAATAAATTACTACAGGGAATTTTCTGTTGATTCGTTACAGTGATTTACTATGGTCCTTTTATTTTTGAGCAACAGAACAAGAACTATATATAACTTTGCAAAACTTCATCAAAGAAGTATCTCAATATTTTCAGGAAAGAAAAATTTATCACTTGTAAGACAATAATCTCTCTGAAGTACAAATTTAGAATCACAGGATAAAATCACCACCAGCAGATAAAGTGCTGGAACTGTAGTATTTTTACAGCACTTATCCAAAACATCATGAGCTATTAAAAGTTTACTTTATTTACTTTCATATCTCTTGTGAAATATTTGGCCAATTCACAGGAATTTCATGTGAAAATTTGAACCTATGCTTCTATGCAATTGCACAAGCTTGTAAGTGATTGTGAAATATTTACCATATTTTTATTCTTGTTCTATGTCAAAGATTGTTCCCAAAGCATTTTTTTTCAATGAATTATATAATCTTGAGACTCAATCTGTGACTTAGAAATACAGCTATTGATTTGGTGGATTCTAAAAGATTGTGTTTTATTCATAAGACAATATTTCACTTGGAGTCACTGCAATTTATCTGCTGAGTCATCAATTCATCCCTACCTTCACTGGAATTAAATTCTTTTTAGTTTCTTTATTGAATAACTTTAAGATTTCCAGCTTTGTTTGTTGTGACTGTAAAAGACATTTATTTGAAAAAGTGTGGAATTATCAATAAGAATATAAAAAATGCAGTTCTTTGATAATATCTATATATTTGCTCATTTTAGCCCATGAAGATAAAGTTGTGAAAATAAAGGGAGTCTTTCCAGCTTGCATTTATCAGATCTCACTAAACATAAGGAGAACAACAACAAATATGTACAATTAACGGCACAGCCAAAATTAAAAAAAAAAAAATAAAAAAGCTAACAGAGATAACATTTCTTTTCTCAATGATTTTTGCTCTCAAGCTATGAACATAAAAGTGTTTGTAAAATCATACATGCCACTTGTATGAAGTATGGCAATTCTTGCTCCTCTTTAGCTTTTTTGATATCATAAAGACAAAAATAAACCTAAAAACACCCAAAAAGCAAAGAAATCACTATAAAGTAACACCCTCCTTCCAAACACATGAAGATTTACATCACTTTGAATAAGTTTTTGACATTTAGGTTAATTAAATATTTAAAATTACAGGGCGACATCTAAAGGTCAACATTAAAACATTAGTTTCTTAATCTGTACTTCAATCCTATGTTTGAGATTGAACTAATGAATCCTATCTATGAGCAATCTCTTATCTCATATCTCCAGATTTTTCTTGTACAAACTATGCACAGTCTTAACTGCATTCTGAATATTTTCAGAACTCCATTTTATGATATGGATGATTTATAACTATCTGATTAATAATCATTAAGAATTTAAATATTTAATTAATATATTTCAACTGTTACAGTGAAAACAACCAGAATGTGGCTGGTAGACAGTGGCAGGCAATCTAATTTTCCAGTCCAGTTCATCTAAGTAGAACTCTCAGTTTGGTTCATGGGTTTGTCCTAGGTATGATTTTGTTCTTCCTTTTGTCCTTTTGTTTTTCCTGGAAGGCTGGTTGCTTTTGGAACTTTTTAAATATGATGACAACACTGACAGTCAAAGAACACAGCAAACTGGAAGAGGAAAGAAAGGGAAAAGGATATGTCAGTGTACTTTTCTGTCCAGCCAAAGCCTTTGCACTTGTCAGTCCTATCACTGAGCTGTAGATTGCAGCTCTGTTGGTGTTTTCTCATGCTTGGCCAAGGGCACAAGCTGGCAGATGAGGGTGACCCCACCATGCACTATAGGGGCATATATAGGGGCACGCCCGATCGGTCACAGTCCCATGGGGTCTGAGCACAACAGGCAGTGCCAGGTCTGGTAAAATCTCCACACAGCTCAGGCAGGGACTGGGTGCCTGGCTCAGGGCTGTCAGGAACTCCTGGTGCCACAGGAGGGAAAGCCCTGGGTGAAGCTGGTCAGGGACACTAAAGTGGACTGATGTCTCCAGGGCCCTGATGTCCTTATATGAAACACAAGGCATTTTCTGTCTGGAAACAATGAGTAGCTTGCCACTGATCCCCAAGGGGAAGGTGGGCATTTTATGCTTCTCTAGTACTTACTAGAGATTGATGTGCCCTCATTTTTACAATAGCATTAGCTCCTCAAACCTAAGCTTGTTGGATCAATTGCTTTCTGGATGACTGGAATGGAAGGATTGTAAGTCATAGTTTTTATTTATGTCCTTTGGTATGGATTTGTCTCATATCTAACTGACATAGACTCTGCTTAGCTTGCAAGTTTCTGAAAAATCCATTCCTTAGGCACTTGGCTCTTCTTTATACCTTACTGGGAGCCAAAACATTTATTGGCCGCTGAATTTTCCAGGAAGTAAGCTGGCAGCAGATGAGGTGTCGTTTCTCTAGTTTAGTGGAACTATGCCTAAGCACCTTTAAAAAACCTTGCTTTATATATGCTGCTTCTCATCCATAAAACAGAGAAAAAAGAAAAAAATCCTGAATTCTTAAGCTATAAAATAAGCCCATTTAAGTTCACAATGCCTTCAGATATTGTGATATAGAGGCCACAAATAGATGTTTGATAAGAAGAAACTATAGACTAGTTAAGATAAGAAACAGCTTTTTAATTGCCAGCCAAGCTGAATACTGAACAACATACAGATACTTTTAACTGTTCTCAGCCACCCATTCAAACAATTAAGTGAGAAACTCCTGAGCAAATCCAAATACTGTATTAATAGGAGGAAATAGTGGTTTGCCTATAGACATTTTGCAAATGGAAAAGATTAATTAAGGGAGGCATTTATTTCAAATTATTTGCTCAGCTGTTGTTGCTTGGAATTCAGTGGGATTTGCATATGTAACTGAGCTACTTCAATACAGACCAGGGGAAAGTATATATTATTTAATTTTTGATTTTTTTGTGGGTTGTTTGGTTTTTTTCTGGGTTTTTTTTGTTCGTTTGTTTGTTTTGTTTTTTGTTTTGTTAAAGCAGACACAGACTAAGAAAAAAAATGTATAAAATAGCTAGCCTAAGTTGCTCGCTAGTTAAAAAGAAGGTAAAAGACTGGCATTTTTAAAAAAGGTAAACAAATTGATTAAAATAAAATAAAACATCTACATAGCTGATGTACATTTTCATATGGAAGGTTCTGGTTTATATCTGTTAGGATATTTTCTAAGAGTAACTTTTAAGAAGATTATGCTTTGAAATCCAGTGAATTCCAAAAAGTTCCAAGTGACTGCGGCAAGGTGCAATCATGCAAAAAGGCACCTTTGAAGAATAGAAAAGGAGAAAGAAATATGAGACAGACTCACCAGAGCTGTGAACCTTGACAGGGGAGCAAACAACCCATACTCAGCAGAAAGTCTTGGAGGGCCAGTAGATTTATTATGGATTTCCTACTTAACTGACAGGAAGTTGTGTAGCAATCAGTGGCACGAGAAGAAGGGCACCAAGACAGGAGCAAGGCATTACCATGGGGAGTGGCAGGCAAAAGCATGCAAAAAGGGCTTGAAGATGGTCATGTCATCATGGTGACAGTGGTATTGTGCTGGGTAAAATAGTATTTTGCCTTGGCTAATTCAAGTACCTCCAGGGTGGCAACCTTCTCAGCCAAAATGGACTTCCTGGGACTTTTCTACCTGAGGCTGCAGGCAGTGTGTAAAAAGACCTTTAAGTGAAAGTTTATGTCATTGTCTTCTATTATGAACTTATGGATGTGGATTGAGAAATAGTTATTTAAAAAAGTAAAATGAAGAAACCAAACTAAAGAAAACTGAAGCATGTGTTGAGGTGTAGTGTGTTGCCATGATGCAATGTTCTACTGAACCTCAGGAACAGATCCATGCAGAGCACTAGAGATGGGCGGAACCTGTCCAAGGCCTCCAGCACACACCAGCATCAGCAGTGAAGGTTATGCCTTGGAGCACCTCCAAGACAGCAGTGGCTTCTCTAGGCAGGCAAAGATTATAAGATTATATGTAAATGTTTGCTAACCAAAAGTCCCTTTAAGGGACTACCAAATACCTGCCAAGACACTTGTGCCTCCATATGACCCACTGGTTCTGAGTAAACAGCTGTGTTTTGTGTCCCAGCTGTGCCCACAGAAGCTGTGAAAAACCCTGGGCAAACTGCTCTAGCTCTGAAAAAAGCTTTCAGCAGGAGATGGACCAGCTAAGGTCTAGTGATTGGTTCCAATCAAAGTTCTTCAGCAGTGCTTTCAGCAATCCAAATTGAGCTTTTACTGACAGATTATAACTTCACAAGTTCGTAGCAGAACATTCTTTGTTTTCTAGCATTCAGTACTACATTTAAGCATTCAGTTACAAACATTTAAGTGCAGAGATCACAGTGATCTCTGATGCACCATTCTTAGAATAATAACTGATTATTTTGGCTCTTTGAAGGCGAAACATGGATGAGGAAGCAAAACCCATTATTGCTAGTCTGAAAGAACAGAGGCTCTTTTACACACATACATCCTTTTATTCACATTCCAGCATTCATGTGTAGCCTATGCTCTTCAGGTTCTTAATTTCTAAAGCCAGGACATAGATATTAGATGCTATAAAGAGCTTTTATACTGGGCTTTTGCACAAAATATATATTTAATTTTCACAACAGGCAAGTATGCATGAGAACTTTAAAATATTGGTGACTTTATTCCCTGGTTAGAGAGAAATTATACCAATCTATTCACTGATGAAGTCAGCTGGAGACCTTTGTTAGCTAATGAAATGCCCGTGTTGGCATTGCAATGAAAGATGCACTTCTGGGTTTCTGTTGCATTTTTTTCACCTAGAAATGCTAATGCAAATTGATGATGCCATAGGCTATATATTTTTTTAACTAAATAAAAATAGCATGTCAAGTGAACTGCAAAAGATTTAAGTTATTAGAATCTGTATATTAGAAGACTATTTTATGCTAATCAATAAGGTAATTTAATTAAGCCATAAACTTTCTAATAATAAACAGGAGGAACTAGAAATTTACTCAAAAAGTAAAAGCTTCATCAATGAATGCAAAACTTGATATTGAACTAAGAGAAAAAAGTGTATTAAAGTGCCTAGTTAGGGTTTAAAAAAGTATGGTAGAATTCTGTGTCTATTATATGTATACTAACCACAACTTTTACGTTTCTGGGAAAAAAAAATCACTTTTGTTGTGACTTTACATTCATCCATTTCATCAAAAATTGTTAATTTTTAAATAGAAAGATGTTTATGAATTAGTATCAGTATCATGGTTCATATTAAATACTTCCATTCCTTTTGCAGTGTTAGTTAAATATTTGCTTTTCCATTTTTCTATTTTCACTTTATTTAAAATCAATTTTATAGCTACCTATTTTGTAAAATTGTGAGATGGAAAACTTTAGATATAATTATATTTTATTCAATTAAACCAAGAAAATGAAAACAAAATTGAAAAATTATTTTTAAGGAAAAATTCCCACGTTTATCTAATTGTTCACAATACAAAATTTGATCAATTTTGTTTCATTTTAGGAGTTCAGCCTGAAGCATGCAAAATAAATCTAGTTTGCAACCATGTTACAGTAACGTCTTTGGCATGACTCAGAAAAAGCAGTGTTTTTACTGGTGTGTAGTAACTTAGAAAACAAGCCTTCTTTTTTCATTGGTAATTAATAAAGTGTGGAACAGTATTCTTTGGGGCTTACAAGTCAGATAGAAGCTTTTCAAGAATGACATATTCCTGAGTGTCAAGTTTCACATGTATTTGATTTGCACTGTGTGTCATCTCCAATTTATTGCAAGATATTGTATACATTTGAGTAGTATTCAAAGGCAACTAATATGATTAGAGACAATCAGAATTGTTTATCTCTGAAGACCAACAACCTTGAAATCTTGCAAATCACTAGATAATAACAACATAAAAAAGCATTCTATATTCCCCCACATCATTCCTTGCATTTCGTACATCTAGAGGAGCTGAGAAGGTGAAGAACAGAGACTAAAGAAGGGGAGAAGTTTGGGAAGAACAGTCAGATTGAAATTCCTCTGGAAAACTCCTAAACACATAAGGTTTCAAATAACACAACTGTAGCTCTCTAAAATCTGTTAAGAAATTAAACAGATTTTCAGAAATTAAAATACATTTCAATTAAAACACACAAAGTTTTAGTATCACTATAAGATTAAATAAACTGTCACTGTCACTAAAGATATATCCTTGATTCCCTCAGTTCCTTGCCTCTAGCTTCTACCACCTTCTAAATGCCAAGTGCATGAAGTTCCTCTAGCTGTATGATGAACTGATGTGGTTATAATATTTTTGTCTCCAGGGATCACTTCTCTCAGCAGCAGCTAAAATTCAGGAAATGAAAGGTGTATATCCATAATCATTTCAACAAACCTAAATTGAGACTGCTGTGATCTCAGCTGCCTTTTCTACCCCCAGCTGTGCACTCTCCTGCCTTGCATTGGCACTATATCTTGTGTAATCATGTATTAAAACTTTATGGGAGCTGAACAGATAAAAATTCACGGAGTGAAAACAAAAAAAAAAAAAAAAAAAAAAAAAAAAAAAAAAAAACCCCAAAAAAACAAAAAACATAAAAAAACCCCACTTACCAATACTCAGCTGGATCAAGTCCCTGAATCAGTTTATGATGTGAGCGCTCATGCCCCCCTCAGACAATAGAAGTTAGGGAGAAGGGATAAATAGTAGGAAAAAATTAGGGCTTTGACAGACTAGAGAGTTCAGAGATTACCTTGCTGAAGCAGCAAATGGAGACATTATTTTTAGATATGTGGTTAAAAGAAAGAGTTCAGATAAATATACTACAGTATAAATAGATAGGTATTTTTCTTTTTGTTCTGTTACAGTTCTGGATAAAACTGAAAAATGGAGTCAATATACTGGGCATCAGCTGATACAGAGATATCAACAAGGATCTCAACCATTTTGAGAGGGTGTCATAAGGCTCTGTGTTGAATCAGAGCATCATGATGCCCCTTTGTCTTAAACCAGGAACAAAATTCCCCACCAACAAGGACTGAGATTATCAATTCAGTTTTGATGTTGCTATTTTTAAACTAGGACCTCTATAGAAACCTAAACACCTTTAGTCTTCATTTCATCAAACCACATAAGAGGAAGTGGTTTTTAACTCTCTTCTCTTCCTTGCAAGGTAAAATACTCCTGGCAAAACAAAACACTGGCCATTTGTGTTTTCTTAGAGTCATGCCAGTATTTCCCAGCTTCAGGCATGAGAAGAGAGAGAAAAATCCCTGCTCACTTTTAGTTTTGGATCACCTCTGCACTGTAATGGACTTGCCAGGCTGTTTACAGCAGCTTTGGGGCTAGTTTGCACTTGGTGTGAGAACAGCATTACAAAAACCTGGTCCTCAATCTTCTGAAAACCTAAAGCTCTGCGATCAAGTTTTTCACTTGCAGTGGCTGCATCATGACAACAGAGCAAAAAGAAAATGAAGTGTAGAAAAAAGACACACATGGAAATAACACCCGTATTCTTTAGTGAATTTCTGCTGCCCATTATCAGTTTAATCACTATTCCTTTCTGCTCATTTCAGTGACTATACCAGCTGCCTATCCTGGTAGGACACATGAGCATCCCAAAATGATGTTAAGTAGGCAAGCTTAACTGTAATACTGCATTAAATATTTCCTATTCAGGCAAGAATATGGCTGCATTTGATCTCACTGAAATCCCCAAACTCTCACTTCATAGAGATTTACCCAGGCTCTAAATCAACGAAGCTGAGGACACGTTGCTTTCTAACAATCTGTTCCTTCAAGTTAAAAACAGCTGAACATGATCTTGCCAGCTCCCAGTGTGGTGCTGTGGCTGAGAGGGCTAATGTGGCCTCAGAGTCGGGGGAATACTCAGCTGGAGTGGGGAGGTTATACTGCTGACATAACAGCACAAATGTTTATGTTTACTCTGAGACTCGAGGTGCAAACTGTAGTATACACATTCCCTAGAGAGGCAGCTATTCTCCATGACTACAATGTTTAAGAGAATGGTAAGAAAACGAGACTGCTTACCACAGCAGGAAGAAAACAACTCACACAGATTTAGATGCCAAACAATAAGATGCTAGGACTTGAAAATACTGATGACAGCAATGTTTTTGTTAGTCTCATGTCACACGTATAAGCTTTTCCAACAGCGGATTGAATAATGGATGAGGAACAAAAAATATGTGTACAATGAGAAATGTATATTTCTGTATTGTATCTGGACTTACTGCTCTCTTTAGCCTCCTCTAAAAAAGGTTTTTGTGCACAACAGTTAGCTTAAAAACACTTAGCAATACAAAAGAGGAACACAGAAGTTACACAGAAAGAAGAACCAGACAAAATACTACTATATTTAAATACAAATGTGTGTAAAGATATACAGAACATGCTGAGTTTTCATGCTAATTTCAGGCTTCTCTTCATGCTCCTTTACCCCATTGGAAAGAAACACTATGTTCTTCTGAGTGTGGTAACAATGCCAAACTTTGACATCAGCTTTTCATCAATCATCTTTATTTACAGACAGAAACAAACAAAAAAACAACCAACTAAACCACCAAAGCCACAAGGAGGGAAGCACTTGCTGCAGGCAATTCAGCAGGGTAATGAATGATGATGGAAATACTCAGAAATTCCAACCTTGTTTTCCCAGGTTAGTACTTACCCAGTAGACCATGCTGGTTCTGTGAGATCACAAGTGCATTTTGTCTTTGAAGCATGTTATCCATTACCTTTGAAGGGGCTTCTTTTAATAAAATACAAATCAAACACATCTAAAATAAATCAAACACACGAAGGCTTTGAACCAGATCCCAAGTGGTTCTGGTAACATACTCTGCATTTAAAAATGTGCTGATAACATAATTTACATTTACAAATTTTGCTAGTCTCAATGGGAGTTAAGGATAGTCAGGATGTAACTCAGGATTTCAATCTAAAGTAAGATAAAGATTCAAAAACCCCAATGAAACCCCTCAAAAAACTACACATGGGGCACAAAAGTGAAAGGTGGAAATATACTGTGAGATTACTCTGCCCCTTATATTGAAAACAGCAGTCGGCTACAGGCATAGCCTGATGCCTCATATTTTAACTGTAAAGGGGTAAAATTTAGACCCTCAGGCTTCCTATTCTTGTAAGTCAAAGATGCTAATGATGTGTCTGCCTACCAATGTCACAAAGAATGCAACTGCTGAGACCCTTTCTTTGAAGCAAAGTACAATTCAAAAACGCTCATTTTGTGGTTGAAAATCCCTGCTAAAGCTCTGACATATTTTCTGACCTCACATACAGTGCTATAATGTAATCCTAGTGGGAGCACCAGAAGTTCAAAATCCACTAAACCTGATAAAAGAGCTAACAATGACTTCCATAATTAAAAAATAATTTCAGCCCAATACCTCATACCCAAAATACATTATTACCTGCTTCTTTATCAATCAGGAAAGATATAATTAGTCTATTCAGTAATTTTAAAACTGGACATCTCCATATTTTTCCATGATACTGTAAGATGCCATGGTGCTCTGCTGAAATTTTCAATACCATTAACTTGAACTATGATAAACACAGATGATTGTAAAATTGAAGACTTTGTTTACAGCTACTGCACTGAACATCTTTTTAGAAAAAAAGAACATTTCTGAAGAAAGATTGTAAATTAGATGATAGCAAGGTTCTGAATATGCAGTTCAATGTCAAGATGTTACATCAGCCAAAGCAATATGAGCTGGTATTCATTTTTTTTCAAAACATGCCATTTATATCTAGTAAACAAGGTTATTGGTTTAGTGAAGTACTTGTTGCAATAGAAAAAATCATATTGAATCATCTGATGATTTAGGAATTCACCTTATAAGTGGTTTTAAAAGACAAAGAATAAAATTTGCATTGAAAGGTGACAGTAAGAGATGTGAAACCACCGATTTATGTCCCACATTTGGCCAATTTAAAAATGAAAATAATAGCCTCATTAGCTGCCAGTCTTCAGGGGGATAAAATTCATGCTAAAGATCTGTATCTACTGCGTGAGTTATCAAGAATACAAGCCACAGGAATAACGATTCTGCCTAATTTAAAATCTTTGTGTCAAAAGAAGAAATGAAAGATTGGACATGACAGAGGTGAATGAAGCTGTCGTTCTTTTAATTTTACTCACCATAAAAAATCTTTGTTATTTCTCTAGTTTTTTCTTATCTAACAGCACCACCTTGTGACAGTACAGATTTTAGTATTTGAGTTTCCACACATACACACCCTCAACAAAACCTTTCTTTAGTAACTGAGGTAGATAAAATGCTGAAAATGTTAAGTATTATTAATGATGCAAATAAACACCACACCAGTGAATCAGTGGTCCCTAGCTCTTCAGTCAATAGTTGTTGGAAAAGTTTTCTGGTGAGAAAATATCTTTTTTAATACGAACATACAAGAATTTACATACTTACATTAAAATCAATATGCTTATATATTTATATCTACATATTTAACTGGTATTTGGTGCTGTTAAACAAATGCTTAATCTCTAGTTGATTCTTTAAATGAATTATTGTTATTGCTTTGGTGATTATTTCTAAGACTGTGTATGAGATACGGGTGCCCTGTGGAAGGTAAGATCTCTGTAATACTTTTCATTGGCAAGCTAATAGTAGCATCTCGCCTAAATAGCACCATTTTGGACCTCCACTCTGAGATACCACATTTTGTAAATCCCCTGTTCAGGGAGCCCAAGATTGTGTTTTCAGTCTATTAGCCAAGGGCCAAAATCTTTTACTGGCTTTTGCATGTTCTGTCTCTCCAGCCTAGTGAATATTTACCCAGGCTATGCACAGTGGAACTGGTTGAGCAGGGTGGACTGAAATTACATCATTGCAGAACATGTCCTTAGTGCACTCCCATAGGAAATGGTGAGGCAAAGAATGAAATTGAGTCTTGGTTTCCCATATCCTAAATGGATTACTTAATCACTGAGCAATCAAAGAGGAACAGGGCTGAGGCCTGTGTTGGCTTAAATCCACTAGATATTCTGTGAAAGTATCTATGAAATGAGACCAGGAAGCTGAGACTGTTTGTGAATATGTCAGGTACAAAAATAGAACTAAAAGTCTCTGATTGCTTCCAAGACAAAGGCATTTCTTCACATGCTTGTCAGAATCTTATTCAGAAAATACATATGAACAAAGAGTGTTAGGAGTAAAGTAGCTGTCTGAATTTAATTTTGGACTCCACTTCTGGAATCTAAAATGTCAGCCAAGAAAGTAAAAGACAACCAAATAGCTTTACGAGTTTTTGTGGGTTTTTATATATATTAGAAGTATTGGTACAGAATCAATATCAGGGAAACTTGCAATGCTGTAATGATGAATTTATTTTCTTCTAATTCTAGGAATTTCATAAATCTCTTGCTTTTTGCTCTTCCTCTTTTCTTCCATTTATCAAAAAGATAGTTCAGTGCAATTTATTGTGATTTTTAGATTTTCAAACTTTCAAGTGAAGCTATGCCATAGAATTTTATTATAAGAAATCATAATGACCAAAACAATGCAAAATAAGACTTCCAATGTTTAGTCTCTCAATAAATAGATCTTATAAAATGTTTGGCTCAAGGCAATGTACTTTGGGTCAGGACCTCTGGAGAGCTTGCCAACTGTGTCACATCTGTCCTTATTTAACAGCTTCATTAGACCACTTAGGAGGGAACAACCATTATGTTAATAGTATTTTTAGACTGCACTTATTCAGGAGACCTTTCAAACCCTGCCAAGGACATAAATATAACAAAAGTCAAGCTAAAAATTTGAGTAAATTGACATACAAACCAAAATGAGATTTTGAAAGAAAAAAAAGCAAGCCACCATATCTAAGGAAAAATGAAGGCCTGCAACCCTTATTTTGCAATCAACAGGATGGCTAAAACATGAAAGTTAAACGGATCAGGGAGTGATGTTAGGCAAAAATTTGAAATCAAATTATAACACAAGATGACAAAAAGCAAATGTAGTGTGATTCATTATAGTATACAAAAGAAGTCCTGAGTCACAGAAGACAGAAATGACAGTGTGTCTCTGATATTCCATTTGAGAGATCACCTCTGAGTCTGAGGTAAACAAATTCTATTAAAAAAAAATGCTGGAGTAAAAAATTGAATAAGCAATAAATGTGTGACTCATTTTTCATGAAATCTTATAACGAAAAGAAATCTGTGCTGTATTAATAAACAACCCTTCTTGTACTTCTTGGCTCTAGGCATTGGTACTTAGAGCCAAGTGGCACTGTCTGCTCATATCCATTGCACTTGGACAAGCTATGGTTTCCCAGATGACCTTTGACACTCTTCCTGGAGAAGCAGTAGCCATAGACTGCTCCCAGTACACCCTGAGGATGTGATTGTTCAGTGATCTGGACATTGTAGACAATGGCACTTGCCTGCAGGGAACCAGAACAGGTCCTGGCATCCTGTAAAATGGACTTAGCCCTATATGACCTAAGTCTTTTTTTTTTTCTTTACCATTAAAGACTTACCCTTCACTAAATGTTCATTGTTAAGGGCATTGGTCTCAGGGCGTGATGCTTAGTCTTAGGACAAGTGATGAGGAGTAGCTTACAGTGGCACTCTTCAAGGCTTTCTGTAGCAAGGAAAGTGATTTTTTTTCTTCAATAGAAAATTAGATGCTATGTACTATGTCTGAACTCTACAGCATTGGGTCTTCTAGCCTCATCCACCATTTCTGTGACAGTAAGACATAATTATTTCTGGTGTATTTTTTATCTCTTTTTTTTATTGTGGTTTTTGTCCTCCAGCTTAATGTGCACAAAACACTCCAAAAGCAGCACTGCATCCACCAAAGTATTTTTTTATATGGTATGAGTCTCTTGCATGTGTTGCATACCTGTGGTGGGATATAGGGAGCAGTAAGTGTGCCAAACCTGTTGGGACAGCTTTGGAGCACTCTGTAACATGTGGGTCAAATCACATATTTTTGTTATCTAGTTTGTGTTGCATTTTTTGGCTATTTCTTTGACTCAGAGCTTGACCTATGCATTATTTAGGAATAATCTAGTTTCATTAATGCTACAGAGACCCCAGGAGTGAAATAACATGTTTATGGTTTAGGCAATCACAGGAGTAGGTCCCAATCTGGTAGAGGAGAGCTAGATTATTTAGCAACATATCAACACCTACTTTGAAAATACCATCT
This sequence comes from Alethe diademata, assembly GCA_025584955.1. NCBI lineage: Eukaryota > Metazoa > Chordata > Aves > Passeriformes > Muscicapidae > Alethe > Alethe diademata. The sequence continues at coordinate 58,176,896 of JANRMJ010000054.1, read as the reverse complement.
TTAATAAGAATAAAGTCAAACCTACTAGTAGAGCACTATATAAAAAAAAGTTTTTGAAGAAGCAAATTGGAGGTTTTACCTTGACAAACCCAGTAAGAATGCCTGAGCATCTCTATAAATAGAGTCAGGTGATAAAAAAGTTTTACCCTCAAATTCTGAGCTATACAACCTGTGCATAACCTAGGAGCACAGCAGAGATTCTCCTCAGTAAGTTATTAAAAAGAGATCATCTTTTCAAAGAGCCAAGGTGCAAAAAAACCCAGGTGTATTAGCTGGAATGGTAAAAGAAGGTGAGACTCAGAATAATAGTCTCATATTTTTAAACAGTATAGACAATATAGATCAAATGTCTCTATTCTGCCAAAACAACCCAAACAATGAAATCAAACCAAAACTGCAAAGTCCCTTGCTGAAGAATTCCAAGAGCAAATTGAATAAGTCACTGGAAATTTGAATTTTTTTTAACATCCTTAATAATACCATTGTAAATTATAGTCTTTCTATTTTTTAAAAAAAGTTATTACAGTTCATTCTATTAAATCAAGCAGCTTTTTGGCCAACAGTTTTTTTTCCATAAAAATGACCTACTCACTAAAAATATCAAGATATATCTGAAATCTATTGTTTTAATGAAAATTCTACTTAAAAATGTGTGATTTTTACATTTCTTTGTCCCTTTCAGGACATGCACACACAAATATGTGCATGTATATATATACAAATGTTATTTCTGAAAATTAGACATTAGTCAAATGCCAGGAGATGTTACTAAAATGTAGTTTTTCAAAAAAATCCATAAAAATCTCCTTAGATTTTCAATCATCTCAACTGAATAAAAAAGTTCATAAACAAACTGTCATTGGAAACAAACTACCCCCTCCTTCAAATTCTAAGTCCTTTTTTTGTTTCCTTCTTTAAATCTGTTTAGTAAAGAAAATAACCTACAGTTAATAGGCCTTGATGTGCAGATTGTTTCCAGATCTTTAAGACTAGAATTGCGTAAATTAATCAAACTCCAACTTCATTTTTTCAATCTGTCATAGGTCAAATCAGAATTAGACATATTATTGTATAAATGTGCTAACAGTAAAGGGAGTTGTGCCAGAAACATTATACTTGTTAAAGCCTTTTTTTTTTTAATAAACAGCCAAATAATAAATGTGGCATAAAAGCTGAAAATTTCTTTTGGTTACAATAATTTCTGTGTTTTAAGCATTGAAAATTGCTTTCTGTATTTATTTTTAGAAAAACTCACGCTTTCTTTATCTCTACTATGACTTAAATAATGACTTTTTTTTTTCTTTGTTGTCAGGTACTGTGTTAATTCACTAACATCATATTGATATTCAATATATCAATATTTGACTAGTGAGAGTCAAAAACTTTTCTATTTTAATATAAATAATATATAAGTATTATATTTTCCTTCAAGATTTGCACACATTATAAATATTTTAATTACATATTATAAAGAAAAAGGTTACAAAATTTGTCATGAAAGACCCAAAATAATTTATTTTGAAAGGTGTTTAAAGGAATCACGTGTAGTGTCAGACAGGTAGGAAGGCCCTGCTACATTCCTTTTTGCAAAGAAATTCACCCTTTCAGAGAAGAAATTTTTCCTCATATCCAACCTAAAGAGGCCATTTCCTCTTGTCTTTTCTTTTGTTACCATGGAGAAGATACCGACCTCCACTTTGTTGCAATGCCTTTTTAAGTAGCTGTAGAAAGCAATAAGATCCCCAACGAGCCCCTGTCCCTCTCTTAGTTAGAGAATAAGTGAATATCTGGCAAATTGCGTAGTTAGAGCTGGAATATATAGCATATTTCATAGTTAGTAACATATTCCATAGTTAGTTGGCTAAGGGTCATTGGGTGTTTGGATCTCCAGCTGAGGGTGGGATAAATCGCGTTCTGGGGATGTTGTTTGCTTTGTTAATTATGAGAAGTAGCCAGGTAAGATGCTCTGCCTTTGTCACACGCATTTTTCTCTTGGGAGAAAGCCTTTATCATCCTTTAACCTCCTCTTCTCAGCCTTTATTCTCCTAAAAGCTCTAGTGTGTGGCTGACCAAACTCTAGAAATGAACCAGAGAAGATTATGCAATATTTTAAACACAGACTCCAAAACTGAGTCTGTCTATTTTAAATTCTAAAAAGCATTCAACTTTCTTCTGAGCTCCTCAGTGCCAGGATGTTCTCCATGGTAACAGGAAATTGTGGTCCAACTAAAGGATACCTTAATAGGGTAGTAGTAACAGTGTAATGCCTTAATAGCGTGGTATGGTTATCAATACAAAGCTGAATAGAGTGCTTTTTGTCTTAGTTTGAACTATCTCTGGACAACCACTGAATTTTAAGTGATTTGTAACAACAGACATGAAGCAGACCACTTTCACTTAAGAATGAGTCAGGCTCACCCAGATTTTCTTGACTCTTCATTCAGGCTTCAGAAATTGCTCTGATTTTAGCATCAAGCTTGCTACTAAACCTAAACTGTAGTGCTTGGTAGGCTGTTAGAGTGCAGGCTAGAAAGCACCAAACTTTTATGAATTGCATGAGCCAGCTTAGTGGGAAAATATTCTAATTGCAGAAAATGCTGACTTCATACGGGATGTATTTAGAGGTTTAACACACTTATTAACAAAATGAATCCTCAATTAACATTGTCTCTACTAATTAACAAAAACACCAACAGACTAGTAATGAGACACCCACCCCTACATGAAGCAGGCAAGAATTGAAAAAAAAAAATGTGAGTTGCTGCCAGGGTGAAGAGGAGTCATGGGAATGCAGCTGCAAATCCTCACTGAACAGCTATGAAGGCAATGAAAAATCACTGCTGAAATAAAGGGATAAAAGAAAGAGAGATGATTTTCCCCTGCCATAAAAGAGAAATATACAGAGACATAAGAAAAAGAAATCAGAAGATAGAAGGAAGCATTAAGAGAAGAAAAATGGAAGACAGAAAATCAACACAGCAAAAATATAGGATGACAATATTACTTTTAATTGATTCAAATTATTTCTTTCATTTTTTTTTTTTTGCATTTTAGCATTAAAAATATATAAACGAATGGATTTTAAAAGTGTATAAAGTTTAAGGAGTGGTCAGTAGCAACTGAGAAATTTTCCTTCCTGTTTTATTTTGGGAAAATTTCAATGAAATCAATTAAATGTGAAAATTACATTATACTAAGCCATACAATTCTGACGTCAGATCCTATTGTTAGCATCTTCTTCACTTATTGCCAAAGTTCTGCAAAAGGTATTTTTTCATCCAAATAGCAGAAAACCACTGGAGAAGAAAGAAATAGGTTTAGATGCAAAATAAGATTGAAGCATCTGACCTCTATGTCAGAATATAAATTCTAAATTGCATATTCAACATCCCTATGTAAAACATAGGAAAAAATGTCTTAGATTTAAATTTTCAAACTGGTATGCTGAGTGCCATGTTGTCTAGGCTGCCCACTAAAAAAATGCTGGGTATATGTTGCTTTCTAAGTTTCTCCTTGCTTCAGTCCTCAAGATCCCTCTGAATTCAGCAATTTGTAGGTTCAGGACGTTATATATAGTAATTTCAAAGTCAGAGGAGAGACTACAGCCTATTTATTTCCACATTCAGAGACAATGGTACTCAAGCTGGCTTCTTTTCTTCCTTCCTATTTATGATCATCTAAGTTAGCCATTTCAGCACCTATATAGAGAAAAGGAGACACAGCACTAATTTTTTCTTCAAGAGATTCAAACTTTGATCCAAGAACTCTCAGATTGCGCTGCTATACAGGGAAGATAAAAACTGACACTTTCATTCCTTTTTGTAGAAGTCCTCTGCATCTGTAATTAAAATGAATAATCCCACAGAGATAACAAGACCGAAAAGCACTTCTCCCTAAGTGTTTATTTATAAACTAGGAGATATTCAAGATTACTCACCTAGTGTGTCGTTTGAGATGACTCATATAACTAATCAAGACTGCAGCTGCCACTTCAAACAGAAATGGATTTCTTGTAGGTCCTGTGCCATATTTGCAATTGTGTATGGATGACTCAAATATGCATTTCAAACAACACCTGATAACAGCAATTAACAGGCAGTAATTTCTAGCTGCAACTAAACCATTGTACCAAATACATCTCAAAAATTCTATCCATCCACCTGAGATCCACAGCCTGTAATTATCTTTCTGGGAACAAGGGTGGGATTCATCATAGCCAAATGTAGATCTCTTAAAATTAAGCCTAATCTAAGACAGCTTTCTGGATTCCCTCCACTTCCAGTTTTGCTCTGTGGTAGCCAGGAACGACTGCCTTCTGGAATGGCCTGTCTCCATGAATTTTGAACAGAGTAAGACGTCTGTGAGGTTAAAACAAGAAAGACTAAATTAAGTGAATCTCAGTCATGTTGTTAAAGTACTAGAATTAGGTTTACATTTCTACCATTTCAAATAGAACCAGGAGTTACAATTTTTCATCCTGAAGCAGGAAATCTTCATGTTTTACACCCATAGACATGGTATGGAGCAAATGGAAGAGGGAATCTGCAGTTCCTGCAGATGAGGGTCTGTGCAGGAAATAGTGAAACATTCACAAGATTAGAAAGAAAACCAGCAACAAATCTATAAAAAGAACATGATTCCTATGAGGGAAGGATGAGTTCACTACACAACAGCAAACTGGGTTTTAGAACCAGAGCCTCTTTAATTTAATTTTAAAAATAATATTTATTTTCCCAGTTATTCTCTGAGATGTTATGACTTTTCACACTCTTGCAAGATTAATCTTGTTTCATGCAAAGAACCCAAAAAATGTGTACTGTTAGCTGAAAATTATTACTCTGTTCCGGAGTAAGACAGATTCTCTCTGGTTGCCTACAGCATTTTATTATCACAGGGTTTATAGTTTTCTTCTAAAGTTAAATGGTCTTCCCCAATAATAACAAAAAGAATTTGACATGAACAGCTGCAAGATTCATTTTGGGAATACCAGTAGATAGTTTCTGATATATATTTCTGCCACTTTAACCTTTCACAAAACAAGTTTGTATTTGAGTGCTCATCAAGGTAGTCCTTGGAGTACACAGATGGTTCTGTAAACCGTATGGCACCAAAACCTCTTCACCATACATAGATAACATGGAAAATCCTAGGCATTATTGAAAAACTGAGAAATATTGTGGGTAAAATGTCTGTTACTAATGTTCCATTGAGAACATTTTATTTGTATCTGAGGACCAGGCTTAACAACAACTAGATAAAATTTTGCAGTATCTCATTAGATCAATTTGTTCATGATTAAAAGCAAATTAAAGTATTTCAGCTTGTACTGCCTTGCACTGAACAGGGGAAACTGACCTGATGTTCTCAACTGAAAAAGCAGTGTTCAGCATCTGGGAGGCAATGATTTTTCTCATTCATTCAGGTTGATTTTCACTGTACAGCATGGTTATGATGTGCCAGGGGTTTGAGGTCAAATTTCTAATTCGAGGTCAGACTTTCAAACTCAAAGCTGAAAACATTAATGAAATATCAAAATCTGCTTTGGTTTGCTTATAGAGGAACAAAAATCAGTTCATTTGTATCCATGTCAGAAATTTCTGACAATGATGGCATATATTCAGATGCTAAATTCATCAGAATATAAACCATACACCAACTGATGGATAGAGGATCTTTTTTTTTAATTGTACGTTTAGAAAACATTGCTCCTATATTCTAACTTCAGTGCATGAAAAATTATCTTCAAGAGGAATGGATATCTGAAGTTTGTTGTTGTGTAATATGCTCTTATGTTTTTCATATAAATCAGATTTATTCAAGCTCAGAATAATTACTGTTTTGATAATCAATTTAGATAATTATTCTGAGCTAATTTGCCTAGTAGTCATGCTCTAGGTATCTTCTCTAAGATTCAGTGATTAAGTTATACTCAAGATGAGCCTCAATGTAAATGATTCCTTTATTTTAGAAAGGGAAAAGAAAAAACAATTTACTTCATGTGCATGGCAGTTATATTTCAGGATTGCCAGTATTCATTTATTTTTAAAAATCCTGTTCTACTGCCTGTGACTATTCCAAAATTTATCTATTTAGAGTTAACTGTAGTGGAATAGAATGAAGAAGCCCTTGGTGGAAGATAGGGGGAAAATAAATAGTTTTGCTTACATTAAAAAAAAAAAAAATATTTAATGACTTTCAGGGAATAAAACTACTTGCCCTAAGTGGACAGAGAACATCTTTGAAATATGATATAGTCTTTTAATTGCCCTAGATATGTACCAGTATAGTCATCTATCTACTAAAAAATCATTAAGCTTTAAAATAATCAGAGTTCACATTTAATTAGGATCTTGTGAGTTATCACCTCAGTTTTCTGCAGGTTTCATCTGTGCTAGACCTGCTCTATCCCAGGGCAGCAGAAGCTCAGTGAGTCTCTCCCTGAAATTATTCTTATCTTCAGCAATTCCCAAAACTCTAAAAAGATAATTTGCATCTGGGACACATACAATCCCATTTCTAGTATCTTCTCTTTCTTCCCTTCTTGATGTCTCTTGTGATTGCTCACTTCTTCACCAAGTTAGCATTCCTTGCATAGAATTCCAACAAACACTTATGTCTGGAAGAGCAGCATATGCTAGATCTTAGCCATAATTGCAGTTCCTCTTACACATCATGCCCTTGGTATTTACTTGCTAGTATCTGCATGGTAGATTGAGGTAAGAATTACAAGCCAAGCAAAGAAGACCAAAAAGCTGCACTTAAGCATGAGGGGTGAGAAGAGTAAAAGTAGCAAGGCAGAGCCAGTAGAGGGTGAAAAAGTATGGGATGAATTAGGGAGGCAGGAGGGTCACTGTGAGTCATCCAAAACCAGTGGGAATAGAAGCCAGAGTGGAGGGGGATCACAGGCTCTGGGACAGAAGAATGTGAATTTAGGTAACTGGTGAACACCGTGCCCCATGTAACACCTACACATCAAGAAAGAAGACTGCTTAAACTCTAATATTTGGGGAACATGCTTTAAAGGGAAAAATATATGAAGCATGAAATATACCATTTACTGAGAGTATTTGAAAAGAAAGAAAAAAGATTATACATTTACCTGTAAGGGACAACTTGTATGCGCATGCCTCCCTGAAGGTGCTAATCCCTTGGAGTCCTTTCTATCCCTAAATTTCTAGGCTATAAACTGATACAAAAATCCAGCTTGATTGTGTTTACGTCTGTGAAAACTGTGTCAGTCTCTCTGTGTGAGACAACTGCCCAATGTCTTAAACCAATGGTCCTTAATTTTAGCATTTCTGTGCAAAAAACTGAAACGTACTGAAATTACCCAGTACTGCTAGCAAGTTATCATCAGATAGTATTTGTTAATTTTTTCCCCATTCTTTTTTGATCAGAAATTTTCCAGTTCACGTGAAACTGTCTTCACTGAAAGACATCTGTAAAGTCTTGTTGTGCAGTGGTCATTAAAAATGACACAGTAATAATATGAATGAACTTAAATGTTATTTTTATGGGGTTTGTAGGTTTGTTTTCTTCTTTTTTTCTGGTTTTGTTTGGTTTGGTTTGGTTTGGTTTTTTTCAGGTAAACTGTGTTCTCTGAGTAGCTTTTTGGACAGATACTTTGTTGCATATCTCTACTAACTAGGGCTAAATAGGAGGGATAAAATAAGTGGGAAGTGTAACTTAGAAGGAAATTTTACAAAGACAGCCCTCACACTGAATATGGAGTACACCTCTTCCAACATTGATTTTACTTATATTAATGGGATATAGCAAAGAAGAAAAAGTGATGGCAAATAGCAAGTTGACTTACTCTGAAGCTTAAATTAATGATGCAGAGAATCAGTGCTTCATGGTGAGACAAACTGCATAGCCTTCACAAACACAAAACTCCCGACGTTATCTCCTCTGATCTCATCCTTCCTGGGTAGGAGCTGGCAGTAACTTAAATGCAGTAGACCTTCCACTTATGAAAAATTCATGTGTCTGGTTTAGGACAACGGGCTTAAAGCTAACAAAATGTTCAAGCTGCTTTTTTTGGGCCAGGGTACAGTGGTCAACAGCTTAAAGAATGTGGCACAGAAAGAAAAGGGACATTGTCTCCTTTTTTACAGTATTCTTCCTATGACATTTTATTACTCCTGTGTTCCGCCCTCAGTAACAGTAAGCTATGGGTAAAGAAACCAGCTGTAAATCTTGTAAAATCACAGTATTTTTTTTGATGCCCACACTCCATCCATCTTTATGACAGAGAATAAGGAGTCTATAATGATTCTCAACCTGAAAAATACTAGATATTTACAAAATCTTACCATTTTTCATGCTTAGAATAAATTACTTACATGCTTCTGTGGGTCTATTTTACTACTTAGGATGCATTACTCAGGACACCTATGGTGTCTTAGGCTCATTAATCTCATTAAACTCCTCTGGGATGTTAATTTCAGCCTTTTGATGCAGTTTTGAGTATTTCCAAAGAACCACTTAAATGTATGGATCCATCAATATGATCAAAAGTAGATATTTTTCACATATCTTAATTTCTAAAAAATATGTGCAATTTTATCAAGATAATAGAAAAATCAATTAAATACAAAGCAGATAATAGAATAAACTTAACTATCTTACTTCTTTTCTTTTTCCTGTTAAGAAGTAACCTGGCCAAACATGTAGGTACCAGACATTATGTAGATTTTTTACATCAGAATGTTGTTGTATAGCCAGAATGAAAGATGTTTTATTAGTCTGAAAAATTTACAAACATGCTTTCAGTATTTTCTCTCCAAAACATTTGCCCTCATACCAATTTGTTGTAATATTCATTTCAAGCGCTGTAAGTAGTGATGAATCCTGTCTACTTAAAGCATATTTATTTAAACTCACAAACCAAGTTCAAAATAAAAATTATATAAAATTTTAGTTAAAAATATAAATAATTTATCTCATGTAGCAGGCAAAACATTGATATTAATTTTTCTCTTTAAATCTCCCTTCTGTTTTGGTGCTTGGAGAAAGCTGCCATTTTAATATTTGCCAGTTTAGTGACAAAACTAACCCAATAGAAATAAAAGACAGTTAAAAGTAATTTTTTTTTTAATAATATCACATATATTTTCCATGGAGTGCAGATGATAGTGCAAGGAGATTTTAGAGTTTCCCAAAATATCAGTTAATTTATTTCATGGATCTCTATGCTCATATTGACTATCCCTCAGTCTCTCATATTAATTAATTCTGTACATATCAGTCTCATATCAATTAATCTCATGCTCATGTGCCTTTGGAGCATTTGTCCCAAACACCAATTACAGGGACCAAAATTCCTGTAGTCTGTGGAGAAATTCTGATAGCCAGCTTTGTATTGTAACAAAATCTGATTGTGAATGCTGAGCTGATTTTTTAATGATGAATTTTCCATGTTGGTATTCTTATCCCTAACATGCTGTTTGGGCTCTTAGGAAATCTTCTGCCTTCAATCTCATCTTGAAAAGGAAGCATACAGTGCAGGTCCAGGGCATCTGATTGCATAAAATAGCACCAAAATTCAAAGACAAAAAAAAATTCTATTAATTAAGCATGCCTATTTCAAAACAGAGGAAAACATTACACCAACAGAAATAAATTATTTATTTCTGATTTCTTTTGAATCCTAGTAGAGAATGAACAAAATCACAAGATTCTACCTTCTGCAGTAGAACGCAGAGTTCACACTATAATTTCCTTGTGAACCAGTGAGTTTTCAAAGACAAAAGAATAAAAAAACAAAACCAAACAATAAACTTTTTATTGTGCTACAAATATTGAACATTCAAACATATAATGGAAGCAAATAAGCAAGTAAATGGAAGCAAAATAGTGCACATCAAATATCTGATTTTAAGCTTTTCAGTCTTAAAGAATGAGAGTAAAAGCAATGTTTTATCTCAGATATTTGAAGCTGAGAAAGGTATCTAGTTGCTAACTCAGTGTGTACTTTTGTCTGTGCGTCTCTTTAGCTGATGCCAAATTAAGCCTACACACCAAAGAGTACATTAAATTAAGTCATTAGCAATAGAAGTTTTATTTGGTCAAAGGATTTATTTACATTATTTAAAAAAATAATGTAAAAAATAACATTTGCACCCAAATTAATGATGACAGCAAAATCATCTGGTAGTGAGCTTTGTCTCTCAGCTTGTGCTAAGGGATGAAGAGAAAATTTAGCCAAAGGTCTTTCAGAACAAGCAAATAAATTAAAAAATATAATTTAACAAAATGCTTGACCCATTTCTAGCCTGGAAGATAATCATGGAGAGGTTTTTCATGCCTGAAGAGGGCCAAGATTAGACTGACAGGAGCCCTGTAGAGCAGAAAAAGATCATTCTGTCCTCCACCTGCAGGTTTTAGCAACCCAGCTACTAATTTTACATAGTGCTTGTCGTCTGATTGCATACACTTAAACCAGCAATCTCCTCTAGGAGAAGCAAGAAAATTAATCTGCTTGTTTTGGTTTCTTTCACAGTATTGAAAAAAAAAAAGTAGTTGTCAGTTGTTTCTACAAGAGGAAGGCAGAAAATAATCCATTTTTCTGCCAAGCTTCCACTGTTTTAATACAGTGAATAACATTCATCTTACAAATTTTTTTTGGGTGCCAGTGAGATTCCAAGCTCTCAAAAGATTTATGTACAATCTTGTTAGTTTGGTTTAATGATAGATGCAATACAGATGGTATTCTTCACTTGTATCATGAGCTATACCTATATAAAGGGCTCTTTATTTAAACAAGGCAAACCAAGCAGAAACTGAGCTTCTTAACCACTTAACTATTGCCTTAAAACCTCTCATGCTTTTGGATTATTCCAGCAAGTTCTTCCCAAGGAAATTATGCCATGAAGGGAGTTTGTTTAAATCAGTGTTTTTGTGAGGTGGCCCATGTCGTTTGGTCATGAGCTCTTTCTGTTATTTGTCTGAGGATAAGTTATCTGGTGTAATAAGTCTCTCCCTACCTTGTCATTAAAATATGACACCTCCTTAAAATGAGATCACTTCATCTACACTGCCACCTGGAAATATCTTGTGCTCTATACCCATGCCAAGGATTGACTGAGAGTTTTGCCAGACATACAGCAGAACTGTTCCAGAAAATGTTCCCCAAAAATAAATCGTATTGAAAGCCAGTTTTTTTAAGCCTGTTTAGTTCACGAAACTAATTTACAAGGCCCTCCTTCTTTACTTCATTACTGCATTAGAGTTTGTGCATGGAAAGGTTAAATATGCCCTCTTGTTTTTTTGTGCAGTGGGTGACCAAAAAGTTTTGACCAAATGTAGTCGGACAGGGAAGTTTTAAAAATGCCTATGTC
>JANRMJ010000054.1:58150559-58165537 GCA_025584955.1 Alethe diademata | reverse complement strand
TTCCATAGATGTCTAACACTTAGGTGAACTTCTAAACTTCCTCTTTTAGTTCATGTGCATCTCTGCAGAGTAATTTTAAAAACATATGTATCATAATGGCATATTAAATGCTTAGGATTTGATATGTAATTTCTGTTTTGAGCCATCCTTCATCTGGCTTAATTCTAAAATAACTGCTCATTTTAGGTCTATCTGAAGTAAAGAGCAGATTGCAAAATTGCCCATCTTGCTAGTAAAATGTAATCTGTTACAAGGAGGACAGAATGCAGAAGATTTAGGAAAATAAGTCAATTTCACCATTCAGGAATGTAAATCATTGAAGGGTAAAATTCTTTCTGAAACTTCTTAATGATCAGTTACTAAAATAGCCAAACTAAGAATGTCAGCCTTACAGCTGCAGCTTCTTAAAATTGATCAAATCTAAACCGTGTGCTCTACAAAATTTTATTCTAATACTCTGCATCCTGCCTCACCTGCTTCTCTTTGTACAGCAAAATTTGATCACAGATTAAGAAAGCTCTGTGTACACACCAGTAATTGATTCCTTCTGCCCAGTACTTTCAGTGGGCCACAAAAGTCAGATGAGGTTTCTAAAAATTCATACTTAGAACAAAATGACAACACTCAAAGAACATCTGATCACACTAGCTCAAGCTTTTCTCTGAAAATATGGTAAGTTTAATCATGCCCATTGATCACACAGTGATGAGTTAAATATAACTCTATGCTGACAGATAGTGAATTACCCACAGCCATACTTACATCAAGTGAAAATTTTAACCTCATGTTACTGGAGTACTTAGCTGCCAATACCTCCTTCACAAGTCTTTGTCAGAGTCAGAATTCTTTTCCTCTTGAGATGTCATGACTTCAAATTAAGGAATATGAAATACTTTGTGCTTTTAGCTATCATAGTTGAAATGATGATAACCAAATCACTGTAAGGAAGTTTCTCAGCAATCTATAAATAGTATCTCAGTTCTGCTTTATTTCAGAACCCATTGTCACTATTGGTCTGTTCTCTGACAGACCACCTCAGCATTCAGCACGCTGTCTCTTCTTTGGAAAAGAGATTGTATTAGGAAAGATTCTGTAACTTTGGCACTGAAGGTAATAAAACTTCTTTTAGCAATGCCTCTAAATAAGGGTCCTCCATCTTAATCTGAAGATTGCACATGAAGCAGACTAATACTGACATTTTCTTTTCTTACTACAGTTCCAAGTATAAAAGTAGACTCTCTGCAGTGTAAAATTTTAGCAACTTTTAGTTTATATAAAAAATGTTTTGTAACCAACATGAAATCAATATTTAGGTAATTCAATTGACTTCCCCTGCAAACACTCTAAGAGGAGGCTTTTTTGTTAGAGTCCTTGGGGGAAAGGACTTCATTAGCAAGTGTCAGGAATGAGCACCCTACTCATTGGTAAGGGGAGCAGTGTGCTTTGCAACCCAAAAAATCCCCCCTTGGTTCACTTAAAGAATATGAACACAAAATGGAAATGAAATAAGACTGCACTTACAGTGTAGGTATACCTGATAAGTACAGACGTTCTTTTTCAAGAAATCATACTTTAATATATTCATACCCATGCCTAATTTAATTCTAAAGTATTTTGTACATTTGTTTTCAATTATAGACCTTGAAAGCACTTCACTCAAAGGCAAATCTTTGTAGTTCATTTTGTTCATAAAAATCACTTAAAGAGGGAACTTGAAAACATCATTAACTGCAATTCTTCCTTGATCCTTTCATCCCTTCAGAGTTTGTTTAAACTTCAAAGTCCTGACCCATTCAAATGACTTAAACAAGTTCTCTGAAGTTGCTTAAGATACATGACAACCAATAAAACTTCTCATAATGTGATCTTTCTTTATTGTAAAATTTTCTAGAGAGGAATAATGAAGAAAATCTGTAATATTTGGATGAAATCATGTTAAGATCAATGGTATGGAAGAGCATAGTGTAATTTAAACACGGAAAAACTCTCATCACATTTTAATTTTAGCCTCATAAGTAGATATTTATCATGTTGAATGCATTTGGAGTACTGTGATTTTTTTAGAGCACAGTCATATATGAACACTATCTTCAATGGTCAAATTCATAGCATAAGCATGAAAAGCAAAACAATGATGTGGTTCATCATGTCTGGATGAATTACTTTGGCTTAATTCTAAGATAAAAAGTGTAAGGACCTAATTGCATAACCTCACTCTGCTGTGTCTTTTACAATCCATTATTTACTTTAAATTTGTTCCACGCTTATTCTATATTGTCACCTACCATTTCCACTACCAAAATATAAAAGTGACATAAGGTATCTAAATAAAACACCCTATATTTTATGATTAATTAAGAGGTTCTGAAATTGCATTAAGATGAGAATTTCATTTTCATTGCATTTAAATTATTTGATTAACTCTTCTTCAAAACCAAGAAAAGCTTAAAAATTGAATTGTAGGGTACCTTAACAGCTAAAATTGTCTCCATTATAAAACAGAAAAAAAAAAAAGCCAATAGTTAGGATGCCCTTAGCTGGGATTAGTACTGCAATAGCAGTGAGATGGTTCCTAATGGCCATCAATATCAACTGGCTTGCCAGCTGTCCTGGAAAAGAATGAGAGTCCTCCCCTCTTGCAGAGCCTGCTTAAGGGATAGCCTCTGTAACCAGCCCTGAGGAGCCAGGAGGCTGCCTGTGAGACACTATTAGTCCCATTTTCTTTCAAGTACCGTAAAAGAGTCTGGGAAGGGATGCAGCATACATCACACCTGGAAATTTGTTTGCATTGTTTTCTTCTCTTGGGGAGCTTATGAGAATTTGGTGTGCAGAACAACTGAGTTCCAATGGGGTGAATATGCAGCAGCCTAAGAAAGGACATTATAAGTTATTTTTTTCTCTGTTGTAGACTTGAAGTTCATATTAATATTATTAATGTTACATTATAAAATCTCAGTTATGTACGAGAACGTACTTCTATTATATGTACATTTTCTATCTTTTATCCCTAAAACAGTGCAACCATTCCCTCTTTACTTAAGGGAAGTACAATTTGTCATTAGTGGTGTTGATTATAACAGACCAAGCTCTAATCATATTCTTGAATAAGAAGAAAAGAGACAAGCTAGAATGGATTGGTTTTGTCAGCATGCAAACCCTAACTGTGACGAGCAGCTACGTTCCATCTCCTGTTTAGTGCAATTTCTTTCACAATGATATAGATTAAAAGCCTCTCAAAAAATTTGCAAGGTCATCCTAAGATGCTTGTATCGTTCTCTAGTTCTCATTTTTAATGCAGTTGCTGCATTGGCCAGTGATAATTACACATTTCACTCCTAAATTGCCACAATTATTGAACATTCTTGCTCCATAATTTCATTTATTAAAATGTCTGTATAAATGTAGCATCGTGTCATGTGAGCTGCTTCATATGAGTGAATCCTTTAGAATTCTTTCACTGAGTTGAGAGGGAGCAGGACCAGGCTACTACTAACAGAGGAGTAGACACAGAGGAACATAAATCAAAATTTCCACATTTCTATACTACTTTTGAAGGTGTGATACAGCCCTGGGATCAATAAAAGACCTTGTCAGTGACATATACCTGTACAAGAAGTTTGTCATGCTCTAGCCTAAACTTGTCAATTTACTCCTTCAGCCCAGTGGAAGTGCTATTGCCATCTTTGCAAAGGATGCTGTTGCTTCATTTTTTCATGTTAATATTTAGATCCCAGGGTGTTTTCTCAACAGAATATATTTCAGTATCTTATAGCTAACTCACAAGTTGAAAGTGCAAAAAAACACATCTTCTTTAAAATTATAATAAAAGAGTAGCATGTCGTAGCTGTAGAGAATGTGTTCTTTGCACAAATCACCATGCAAACCATCCATTTCTACCATTATAATGTCTTAATATCATAGAGCTTAGACAGCATCCTCATTTTTATTTTCTAATACTCTACTGACACCTTCTGGAATGCAACACCATTTTTGACTTTACAGCTGACTTGTGCAGTGGTAATGATGGAGTCAATTTAAGAAAGCTGATGCTATCATATGTCCTAAAACACAAATATCAGCATATCTTTTACATTCTTAGTGCCAGTTTTCACTGATTTCGAAGTATCAAAATCATAAAGCAATCAGGAAAACATAACAAACAGAATATCTCTAGACTGAGATAATCTAGTTTCAGGGGGAAAAACAGCCTGTATTACTTCTAATGTCTGTGATATTTGATGCTATTTGTAAAAGTCTACTGAAGGCCAGGGATTAGAGGAAAACCTCTAATTTGTTTTAAAATTGTGTAGAGGTTAAAATTAGGAGCAGGATAGTCTTTCAAACTCTATCTCATATGCACATTTAATTCCTCAGTTCTCTTTATTCCCTATCAATGCAGCTGAAGGTGGAAGTGTTGAAGCACATAAAGTTTCAGCACTTGAGTTTGAGAACGACCCAGTTATCCATGACCTCTATGTGAAACCTGCAGATACAGCACAAGATTTATGAGATACATTCATCCTTCTGGAGGACATGCATCCAATGTCTAAAATGAAAGCAAATACTTATATTTAGGCTACTGAAACCCTTTGTGGCCATATTCAAAGACAGTTTCATGGACATCTAGTTCAGTCATCCTCAATGACAGAAAAGACAAAAAATCCCTATTGTTTCTAATTTAAAAATAATAATAATAAAAGCACATCTGATTCATAAAGGTAGTATCTCAAGTTCATGTCTTTGAAGTAGTCACAATAATAATGCAGTCCAACTATGCTGAGAAATCTTTTTAGGTTTTTTTTTCTTTGAAAGAGAGTTGTTTATTTCTAAGAATTTTATTTTGCGAAGCTTCCTGATTTTATTTCTTTAAACCCATTTTTGTCTCTTTATGTATTGTTTAGAAATTCTGAAAGAGCAGATTTTCATTAGAGACATTCAATAAAATAACAGCAATTTTAAAAAGTGGTTGTGTGCTCATTCACATGAATACACAGAAAATTCTCAAATTATTTATTTTGACTTTGTAATAAAAATACATTTTTATTACAATTGCACTAGATCAAATTACATATTGAACAAAATAATACACCTTCATAATCAAACAGGACTCGGAACAATAGGAGCTGAAGCAAAGGGGAAAGTCCCTCAGGTTATTTTCTACTATAAATAGTATATATAACCTTCCAGTCAGAAGGAAGGACAAGAAAAAGCAGGTATATCGCACACATCTGGCTGCACAGCTGTTGCTTCCAGCAGGGTTTTGGCCTCATGACTATTCAAGTACTCTTCTAAGTCTGTGGGTTACTGCAAAGAGGTGGCACTCACCTATCAAAAAGGTGCAATTACAACTTTTTCATAGGTTAATTACATTACAGAAGTGGCTTTCAGCTAGGTTATTTGGGGAGTGGTGCCCAAAGTTTGGAGATGAGCAAAGACCCAGGGACAAGATAAGAGTACCTTGGGAGCAGGAGCAAAGGGTCAGATGACAAATCATTCAAGTGTCTATGCCAACAATCATATTCTGAGAAATAAAAAGAAGAAATTTTCAGTCTCCATGTGCAGTCTCAGAATTACACTACCTTTGGAAGTACAGATATTTGGTGAGATAACTCATGTGACTCAAGTACTGCAATGGACAGTTGCAGGCTGTTCAAGACAGACAAAAAAAAGTAAAGGGGGAGAGCTTGTACTCCATAGAAAAGATCAGCCTGATCTTCTGGAGACTAGCTGCAGACAAGAGGACATATCTGTAAATCTGATGGTCTGATTTTAGAGTACTGGAGAAGTTGATTTCAGAGGAAGAAATGAACTGGATTCTCTAGAAACCCTCTCCAACCTAGATTTCTGTATGATTCCATTGTGACATGTTAGAAATGTCCCTCATTGTGGAGTGCTGCAACACGAGTGATGCAGGATTGCTTCCAAGAGTAAGTTCTTCAGCTGAATTCACAAATCTTACTGACATAGATAATGTGTGAAATGATGTATAGCAGCCTATTCTACTTTAATAGTTGAAGGAAGTAAAAAAAAAAATTAGCTCAGACAAAACTGAGGACTCAGTTTTTTACGGTTAATAATTTGTGTGAAAAGAACTGGTGCTATATGAAGCCAATAAACACTATGCATAATTTTTTCCTAAGCAACACGAAATATCTTGAAGCTAACTTTGTTATTTAGCAGTTTGACAAGATAATTTCACAGTGACTATGAAATTGTATGCTTGAATCCTCAAACTTCCACTAAAAAAGGGGTATATGGACTCCAGTATTGCTCCATGCATTTATTTCTGCTTTTCTGAGTTATTTAAACTAAATAGCCTAGAATGGATTTCTCTTTTTCTGTTGCAGTGATTATGTATTGAAAAATATTTTATCACTTTTATATTTGAGTGAAGTTTTATTAGTTAATAAAGAACATTCTTTACAGAATTTAGTGAAAATATTTCATATGTGACAGATTGTAGCCTTCATAATGCCGTGTAATGACTAGAAAAAGAACAGAACAAATGCCAAGGTTAAAACTCAGTTTTACCACTAATCTTACCATGATCAAGTAGAGACGGAAATAGGTAATAAAGTCTGAAACTGTGGATGAGTTCATATGAAAATAATGCAAAATTTGTAATTTCTGAGTTTCTCTATCATAAAGAATGGATAACACATTCAAAGAATTTTTTTTTTCCTTTTTAACTAGTTCTTTTAATTTTATCATAGTTTTGATTTCGTTTGTTGTTTGGCTGTTTTGGGGGATGGGGGGGATGTGGGAATAGGAGTGGTTTCATTGGTTGTTTTTGTTGTTTTTCTTTCCTCAAATATATACCCTAAGCTTAGCAGAAGGCTTATATCCTAGGTATAATTATCGTGCAAGAGACAGTTCATACTCCTCAGCATATCTGTCTACAGAGATACTAGTGCCATGAAGCTTTTTAACCTGAAGTCTACAAATCCTAATTTTCCATAAGCTGCTATATTTGACTCTATCTCCCTATCAGATGCAGAACAACATTTTCTTGACATGGTAAGCATTTAATGAATAAAGTATTATGAAAAAACTATGGAAGGTAACCAAAACACATATCCAGTATATTCAGTTATGTACAGTTTTATAGCTGCAGAAGAGAAAAAAAAAAAAAATAAACCTTTGAGGCCAGTTCCAAGGCATTCCCCATAATACCTCTAAATTAATTGTTTCCTCATTTTTCAACCAAAAGAGAACTTCTGAAGTTATTCCATTGCATGAGGAAATAAATCCAGTGCTAACCTAAAACTGAACTTTTTCTCTTACTTCCAGGAAAAAGTAACAAGAACATATAATGAACATCTGTCTCTAATATAACCTCTGACACCCTCCGAGATGCATCTGAGCTCCTCTAAATTCTTTGGATTCATATGATGGATGTCGGCCTTTTAGAAGTGATGAATTTTTATCTCTGAACAACTGTCCTGTGAAAGCTATTGGCAGAGTTCATTGCCCACAAGGTGAGCCAAATAGATCTTTTAGCCAAAATTAAGACGCTGGTTTCCTTGGCTGAAGGTTCCAAATGCCCGCGATGGAGCAGTTGTGCCACGGGATGGAGCCGTTGTTAAGTTGCCTGCTGAAATTTTCACCCTGCAATTAAATGAGTGCAGCTGTAGCTGCCAAGAGAAGACGGAATCCACTCAATTTTCTAGGCATTCAATAACTAGTGAGCCTGGCCTACTAAACAGTGGGTTACATCAGCCTGTCAAACTTGGAATAAATCTTTATACCATTACCTTGATATTTATACCATTACCTTGATATTTATACCATTACCTTGATAAATTACAATTTCTTTTGCTTTGTGAGAATGGTCCAGGAGCAGACCCTCACTGTGGATGGTTTTGTGGTAGGTTTTTTTCCCTCCTTCCTGCTCAACAGCCACATTTTGCCCATAATTAGTAGTGGTTTATTTAAAATTAAAGTGAATTGGTGGGGTTTCAAGTTTTTACCTCCTTTACTGGGTATTTTGCTATTTTTTTGTTCTTTCCAGGGAGGAAAATAAATAAACTTCTTCATCCTAAAATAAATAAAATATGTGAAGAGCTCTGGCAGTAGTCTAGGGAAATATCTCTGAATGCCCTTGTCAAGCTTCTTATCCTGTTTTTGCAAGCCAATTCTTTCCCTTAGGACTTGTGAATATCTCAGATAAAGTTGAATGCAAGCAATACGTATGGGGTTCTACTTCTTTCTGAAAGAGACGCTTAAAACACCAAAAAAAATTGTGAACACTTGATTAATATTGCCTATATGCCAATAAATTACTAGTAGTCATTTTCAGGCTTTGTGGAGGGTGATCTAATGAATATAAACAGAATACAAGTAATTCAAAAATAATGGGAAAATTTTCCATCAGCAGCAGGTTCTCCACATACTCAATTAAGAAAAAAAACACCAAAAGACTCATTTCAATTTCTTGTATGCTTATAAAACCAATTTTCCACCTTCTCCACTCTAAGGGAATCCCTGATTGAAAGCACTTCTTATTTTCCATTGGAAGTTACTGCAAAACTCCATCCAAGGCTAACGTTAACTGACAGTTTAGACCATGCGTGGAAAGTCAAAACAGAATCACAGCATATTCATACTTCTTTCCTCATTCAGGGGTAAGAAATTAGGTGGGAACATGCTTTCTACTTCTAGACAGGAGGAGGGTGATGAAAGGAAAGAACTCACCAGAGCAGAATAATTGCTTTTCACATAGGTATCGTAATTTCTCTGCCTGAAGGAAAACACAAGCATGAGCAGAAAGACTTTATATTTAAAGATACACATAAATTAAATAGAAAGAACTGATTCCAAGATTGGACTGCTTCCTCATGTGGTATAAAGCTTTAGGTTGAGTTGAACTGCACAGTGATTTACGCCAAAATAATCTGACAAGTCTGGAGGTGAGAGGCTGATACATGAACTATACCTAGCTCTTTATAAAAAATTTTCTCATAGTATCCATCATTTTTTTTTCCATTTACTCATATTTTTGTAGCACTTCCCAAATATATCTTTTTAACAATTCAGGGTTCTAAAAGATTATGAGCAGCTATTTTAACTCCTATCCACCTTATAAGAATGGTGAACATTAAGCACTTGTGATAGTCCAGTTTTCCTATTTCTGCTTCCAGACTGGCAACTCTCAAAGCCCTGGCCAAAGGATTCATTGGCTTTTCTGGCTGAAGCATTTTGATCGTTCTTGCTGGACTTGCATGATTAAAGATTTTGTAATACAGTAGACTTCAGCAGTGTCTCTCCCTTTGATACTTTTTTTTGTTTTGACAAGTATATGTTTTATTAAACATAATTCACACTCTCAAATGTTGCCCACTCTGAACTAGTGGGTATCATGACTTCTGTAGAACAAGACACAATACACAGATTTCATTACAACTTTCAGGATTTAAAAGAAAGTCACTCTATTATACAGCCCAATACACATATCCAGCCAATAATAATATGACAGTCTCATATCTTGCCCTAGTCTTCTCTCCAGTCTTGAATATTTCCTCTTCCTCCCTCTATGTATCTGTCTCTTTCTCCCTTCATCTATTTTCTTCCATAGAACATGAACTTTCTCATTCTCTTTAAAATGATGGATAAGAGAATGGTTCTCCTACTTAGTTTGTAGATCTCTTTGTTAGTTAAGTCTTGATCAGCCTCAGCATATGATCAACATCCACAATGATATAGTTTGCTGACAACTTGCCTGGATTGGCTCTTTTCCTTGGTTTGATGACATCCTTTACCCAAAACATTTATTTTCAGACAAAGGATTGCCACAGTTCAGTCCTGCTGCCTTATGGATTACATCTGTGTTGCTTTCCTGGAACTACACCTGAAGCTGAAAGTGGGGGGGGGTTGGGTGGGGGGGGAATAATAAAAAAAATAATCAAGCCTCAGGCTTATAATAAAATTCTTAGTTTTGCATTATGCCCAATATCAAATGGAATAACAAGGGTGCTTGTGCACAGATTCTGTATGTCATCACAGAATATATCTGAAATCTGTTGGGGAAAAAGCTTCTTCTATAGAACAAAATGGGTAACGGACAAAGGGAGATAAAGCCTTGACCATGTGAAATTATTCTCTCATTAAAATGAATGAGAGCTGGAGGCATATGGTCCATCACAGAAACAGATAAAATGACAAAAAAGCCCAAGAGGCATCACTGCAGTGTAGAAATTATCATATTTTGATTCACTGTTTCCTAATTGGAGACAGGCTTCTGGAACAGGATTAGCTTGGATTTACATGATGAAAAGCAATCCAGTGCTAATTGTATCAGTTGACTCTCACCATTACACATGATGACAAGTGAGAAAATAAAGTTCATATTTCTTCACAACATGAATGATTGGGATAGTGCTCATTCCAGAACTATCAGGACAGGACTCTAATTGCACAAATCATCTGTATATCAGCAAAGAATTGCCTTTCATTGCACCATCTTTGTTAATAACAAGGAAGCAAGAGAGAAGCCCATTGCCTTGTAAGTGTGTGATTCGATAATAGGATTTTTATTAGTCTCAAGGCACAGCTTTGATAACTGTAAGTAGACAACTGTCAAGCATGGCAGACAATATACAGGCAGCCCCTGACCCATCAGCTGCTGAACCTCTATTTCCAATAGAAATACAGGAGTTATTGGCATGAGAAACATCACGTCCTATGAAAACTATAATAGGTCTGTTAAGCATCTTGTTTTGTTTTGTCTTTTTAATGCCAAAACCAAGCTGTTTTTTCCTTTCTGTAGTATCATACTGTTCACGATTTCCTTGGCAGGCAAGCACAGTTTTGGACACAGATGCTTTGTTTGTGCTCCAAGCTCATTCCTATCTTAGGCTCAGCTCTGTTCTACTCACAGCTATACAGCTTCCCCTTTAGTGTGAGGAAAGATCGAGTGAGTTTGCAAGAGGCCAAGCACACAGTTCATTAGTAATTTACAATTTTAATTTCCTAGCAAGGGGTCAGAATACTGAATGTATTTTCTACACAGAGGATGAAGCAGTAGCTATGATTTTTACAAAAAGAAGTGGTAGTACGGAGACAGGGAGAGCTGAGCTTTGGGCTGTGATTTTGTGCCACTTTGGAAGAAAAATCATTCATGTGTTCTTTTCCACTTTATTTCTTCACTTGTGCTGCATGATGCCTCTTTTATAGCTTTATCACACTGCTGGCTACCCTATATTGTACTAAACATTTTTTTTTTAGTGTCTTCAGACGCAGCAAGGGCAGGATCAGAGTCTGCAACCCACCTGACCCAGACATCAAAACTGCAAAGAAATGCAAGTTGTCATCTTTGTAAGAAAAATATACTGCACAGTACCCAAGGTATATTGCAATTCTACATCTTCCAGCCTCCAACGGCAGATTTTGTCCTAAAGATAACCAGAATGTGCTAAATGTCTCATAGCAGGACCACAATATTCACCAGGATCTGCAGACAAGAAAGATAGTGCAACAACCTGAAAATATCCTGGATCGGCAAAAGATCAAAGACATCACGGCACTGAAGGACCAGAGATTTGCCAAGCAAAGTCTCAAATTCATATTCTTCACTGAAGTGCCTAGAAATTACCCTTGCAAGTATTTCCGGACCTGGACGTGGTTTCATTAGAAAGCTTTTCCCCCTGCTTCTGGCTGAGCAGCTGAGTCTACATGTGCAGTATTAAATTTTACTCATCCAAGTTTGTTGGAATAGTGTCCTCTGTATGGACAAGAGTTAATCTATGCTCCAGGATTCAATGGCAGTGGATAATTTTCTCGCTGAAGGTAGCACCTGTTTTGCTCTTTAATTACATTACTCTCCATAATATATTTTTTCCTTTTATTAACAGGTGGAAGAACATTAACTTTTATGGGCACAAGACAAATATTCAAGCATTTGGCATCCCTTATTTTCCAGTGACCATTGTGACTATTCTCAGAAATTAATTTGATTATCAAAAAAAATATTATTTGACTGATTGTGTAATAAGCGGCAAAACAGATGAGCATTTTGTTGTCAGTAAAACAGTAAGACAATATAAATAGATTCTTGTTTCTTTGTCAGAATTTTTCTAGATTTGATTCAGTTTTGTGATCATGTAAACCTGCAGAAATCCCAGGTACCACTCCTGTTAATGGGGATCTCAGAGCAGAAAGCCATCTCTGAAACCTCTTTATCAATATATCAAATCAAGTATGACTACCATAAGAGAAATTTGAAGCTGCATTAATTACCACACAAAATTAACGCACTGAAGTATATTTGCACACAAAACAATAATTATATATTTTCTGTGTATTTAATTGCAATTGTTTTTTCATTCCTTGCAAGAGCATAAAATGTGGGTTTTTTGTAAAATCTGTGAGCCTTTAAAGTACTCAAATAATTTTGAAAGTCAACTGCAACTAATTTCTATTAGTTTTTTTTAAATTTCTGTACATGACTATGTTTGTCAAGGCAATATTTCAAAATTTCAAATCTTGTGTGGATAAAATGTGGTTACATTTTCCAGCCACAATGGTTTTCATCACAAAAATAAAAATAACTTTTAAAAATTAAAAATAAAATTACAAAGTTGCATCAACAGGTTTAATGCCTTTCTTTTTCTTTTTAATTAGCCCAGTCTCTTGCTATAAAGCAATATATTCATATCAGCTAAATTCAAAGCTCTTAACAGTGATGTTGTATTCATCCTCTGAAATTAGGCCACCCCCTTCTGAAAACAAGTCAACAGTAATTGGTTACACAAATACCCTCTGTAATTATTAAAATCTTCCCATATATGAATAGACTCTGTTTCCAAGCTGTCCACAGGATGGGCTGGGTCTGTCTTTACCTTCCCCTCCTTGCTCGCTATCCTTTGCTAGGAAATATCCTTTGCACCACCTCTGAGAGACAGTTTGCCCAGACCTAATGAAGGCTAAAAAGTAAATGATGCATTTTTACTGCCCACTTAACTTGAATAATTGGCTGCCATTGCTTATTTTGCAGTTTTCTGAGGGAAATCTTAGGTTCCAAAAAATTAAATGAGCTTGAACAAAAGATGGTTAAGCTTTTTTTGCAATTGACTGGCAAGTAACCTACATGATATTAACCTTCTGAAGCTAAGTATTCAATGAAAATGTGTCAGAGATGAGGAAAAATTATAGTCAAAGTTGTGGATCTGCAGAGCTACTAAGAAAAAATCTTCCTCAGAAACTTAAATATTTTACTTATTTTTGTTAGGGAATTTTGTCTATTTTAACATAAATATTTTGTTTAACAGAAGGTAGCATAAGCTTTTGGCTTTATTCCCCAAAGATCTCATTCCTGTGTTCTCATAGTTAGCTCAGAGTACATCATTATATGTGAACATTTTGGACTGTGCATTACTTTTATTTAAACTGAAATTAATACGCCATTTTCTTGAGGAATATTGAAAGATCCCTTTGCAGTTCTTGCTCCTGCCTTTATTTTCTTGGATAAGTTACTTATGAAGAAACTTTTTTTTATTGTTCAGTCTCCTTACAATTTCACATATGAACAGCTTAGAGGACAGCCAAAACATAGCTCGTGGCTCCAGTCCTTTGTTGCTGTGACCTCCCTGCACAGTGAAAAAATGAGAATCTATTCCTACCCCTCCTTTATTCTCTTCCCAACAGTTTTCCCTTAATTTGATGACCTTTCCTTGTACCCCATTACTCACTGGTGTTTTTAAGAGCCTTTTAAGAGCCTTTCAAGGAAGAGCCTTGAAATATTTTGATCTTTGAAATATTTTCCCCTTTAAAACATTTATGAAGTACAGATTGGAACAAGCAGTACCAGCAAAAATATACAGATATTTCAAACATTGCTGTACTCTAGGATACTTCTGCTGAAAGGGGACATGCCTGTAGCATGTCATGACACTATTTTGTTGCTTATGACTGGCTTTTCTTCCTGAAGGCCCTACCATATAAATCAGTTTTGGTGTGCATCTAAGTCTTCTCAGGATGTTGTTGGGGGATATACTTGAACAGAGTGCAAATCAGGACTTCAGAGTTCCATAATTTGGCAGCGCTTAAGAAGACAGAGACCTGCCTGCAGGACTAGAAACCAAACCTTAGATGCTGCATTAAAGTTGTTTCAACTACAAAAACCTCTGAAAGTGCCTAAGCTCTAATAAGTATTTAAGAGAAAGGAAAAACACGATGGGCAAAAGGGAGATTTACTTTAAAGGCTTATATTTTGGGTATTTCATCGAGAAAATCAGCATTACTTTATTTGGAGATGTAGTTCTCTAGATTTTTTTGTGTGCATGTGTATTAGTAAGACTTCACTTTAGAGAATAGAAGTTGCCAATATCCTTCAGGATCATCAAGAAAAAGGTAGGAAATATTCTGCTTCAAGTCCCTGAGACACTCAGGGATATGTGACAGCCATACAGATACCATTAACCATTTCTACAGGATCTCAAAAAATGATCACTAGTGACAATCTCAAATAATATATTTGCAATCACGGTACTCATACACTTAGAAATCACTCCCTTGAGCTCTGATTTTATTTCATGCTAGAAGAATATGAATATTACATTTTTAATTAATTGACAATTTTCTATAGCTTATTAGAAAAGACATAGAAGTAGATCCTAATGGTTTTTTTTTTAATTTTACCAGGAAAATATATGTAAAGTAATTGACACTCTTTGATCATGACTCAGATTGATCCTTAACTGAGTATAATCAAAATGTATTATTTGCCTAACTGAATAGCCTTCATTCACAATAAAACTGTTTCAATGAATTAAAGTGAGTATTGAGTATTGAAGTGAGTGTTTCTTTGAATATCATGAGCAACCTAACTTAAATTAGATGTACTTCGAGTCTGAATTTATTTGCTTTGTCCCTGGATATGTGGACAGACTGGGGAATGAGAGGCTGGAGAGCAACATCGTGGTAAAGCACCTGGAGGTCCTGGTCAGTGGCAAGTTGAACAGTCAGCAGTGCCCTGGCAGCCA
>JANRMJ010000054.1:58133923-58150547 GCA_025584955.1 Alethe diademata | reverse complement strand
AGCCAGGCAAGGGAGGGGATTGTCCTGCTCTGCTCTGAGCTGGGGCAGCATCACCCTGAGTATTGTGTAAAGTTTTGGGCACCACAATATAATAAAGATATAAAGCTATTAGTGTCAAAAGGAAGGCCACAACGATAGTGAAAGGCCTTGGGGGTAAGCCATATGAAGAGCAGCTGGGGTCACTTGGTCTGCTCAGCCTGGAGAAAAGGAGACTGAGGGGGGACCTCATTGTGGTTACAATTTCCTCATGAGGGAAAGAGAAGGGACAGACATTGATCTCTTCTCTGTGGTGACTAGTGAGAGAACCCGAGGGAGTGGCCTGAAGTTGTGTCAGGGAAGGTTTAGATTGGTATCAGGAAAAGGTTTTGGTTCTTCACCCAGAGGATGGCTGAGCACTGAAACAGGCTCCCCGGGGAAGCAGTCACAGCACCAAGCCTGACAGAGTTTAAGTAGCATTTTGACAACATTCTTGGACAGATGGTATGATTCTTGGGGATGGTCCTGTGCAGGGCCAAGTGTTGGACTTGATGATCCTTGTGGGTCCATTCCAAATCAGAATATTCTGTGATTCTGTCATAATATAGTCCTCCATTTCTTATGGGGTTTGCTTTGGTCATTGCTTTATCTAGTTCTGACTTTTTATGACTTCTTTCTGATTTGAATGACAGACCCAGGACGGGCTGCATTGAGTGTGGTGTCTTTGTATATTTACTTCTAGGCAGGACGTGAAGAGTCTTGGTGTTATCAACATGCCCATGAGAAAGAGTGGCATTATTACCAGCAGTTTCATGGCTAAGGTACCTTGTAGTAATCAGCTCTTCATAAATTCAAGCTCAAAATAACCTTACCAGCTATAATGTAACTTTCCTTCTTATGACTGAGAGCAATGCTGAAGTTGTGTAGGTTAGAATAGAAGCTGTGTGACTAGCAAAGAAAAAGAACAGTTAGGCCAAATTCCATTGGCCTTAAAACCATCAATGTTGAACATTTGAGCCCCTGAAGGTTACTAAAAAAGTGTACATAGGCATCTGTCTGTAGCTACCATGGTGATCATCATTCAGTCTGTGGCTTGTACATCAGGAAATGACAACTCTTTAACAGAAGCCAAAGAAAGCAGCAATGTCAATAATAAGGTTCCATGTTCTGGACAGCATAGCAGTTTGTTGATACCCTTATTTTTCCCCTGCTTCAGAGAAGACAATAGTTTTCATGATCCCAGGGACAAGGGAGGAAGAGGTCTGGGGAAAGAAAAATGTGTAATTTGGAGGAAAATATAGTAAAATGAGTACAGAGGCTTTATTCTTTCCTTTCTTGCCTTACAGAGCACTTATTTATTTTTTCTCTTTGGTTGAGCTTAATTTTGTAATGGTCATAGGCTCTAGTCTATAAAATTATTTTCAACATGTCCTTCTCTAACAAGGGTGTAAAAAAAATTTCTGCATTAGAAATTATGGCAGTTTGGTTGATAAAAGTTCATATAAGAAAATTCTTCTCTTCAGTGATGTAGACCAGTAACCACAGATTAAAATTTCAAATGAAATAAACAAAAGAGCAAGAAAAAACAGGTGGATGTTTGTACCAATCATGAAACCAAATCTGACATTACATTTTTTTAGGAATAAAACTAATATAAATTCTCAGTAGCATCTCTTGCACAAGAAAAAAATTCCCAGAGAAGATAAAAAGGACAGAAAAAACCCAAATCAGCCAAACAAAACAAACAAAAAACAAACAAAAAACAAACAAACAAAAAAAACAAAACAAAGCAAAAACCAAAACCAAACAAAACAAAACAAAACAAAAAACCACACAAAAAACCCAAAGCATTAACCCAAACTTAATAATATCTTAGAACCGACTGAAGAACAAAAGTTGAGCAAATGAAAATAGCTGAGCAAATACAGCAAGCAATGAAATTAACAGAGAAAGATGAGAAAACACAGAGATTACTTTGTTTATTGCAAACACAATCACCTTTTTTCCTAAGGTGTAAACTAAAATGTTCTTTTCCTATATTTTGTTTCCATGTAATGTATTACACTTATAACACACTGGGTAAGTTAGAACAACTGAGATATTCCTGTTTCCTGAGATCATTACTGGCTGCTTTGGGACATACATTTCATATAGTGAGGCTTCTGAAAAGTTCATGAGGGAAGTTTCCAAAAGCCCAAACTTTTATCTGGTATTCATTGAAGGACTCTGGATGATCTGATGTGCACCATAAGACAAGGCACATAAATGAAACAGCAAAGTGTTACGTTCCCTTGTAACAGGGTAAGCCCCCCCAACTGATTCCCAGTGTTAGTACCTAAACGGGAAGAGTGAAACACTGATTGATTTTAGAAAGATAACTCTATGAAATATTGCATTCATTACATATTGCTTGCAGTTCTAGCAGATATTGCTCAGGACATAATTGTCAGTATAACTTAAAAGAGAAGGAGAAAGACATAAAAAGTTAGGATACAGGAACTGAAATATATGTGACTTATCTGAAAAACATTTGCCTAATATTAGGCCAGATATTTATTCCTTCATATGATCCTTTTGTGGAAAAAGAATCTTTGTACAGTAGAACATGAAAAAATAGAGGTGATTTTTTATAAAACTGACTTCAGCCTAGCTGAATCTGAAAGGGTAATTTGTAAAATCAGGTTCGTTCAAAGTTTATGCACAACCCTAAACAAGCAGAGCATGTTGCTATTTGATATTATTTTCCCTACCTTCCTAGCCCAATTCCAGTTAAATTCAACTATGCACCTGCATCAATTGAAGATTTATTCCAGTAAATAATGTCTTTACTGGTATACATAGAAAACATTTCTGATTGGTTTATGTATCTCTAGATTAGAAATGTTATTCTCTTTTAAATATTATAGTTATTTAAAAATGGAAAATACACTACTTTCTGAGTTTCCTAGCTCCTTAGTGGACTATGAGGTCAAATCCAACAGGACAGATGCTGATGATAAAGCTTCCCCCTAAGTTTAAGCAGAAAATTTCATCCATATTTTTCTTTCACATTTTGTCATGACATACCAGCTTCTTTAAGAAAACACAAAGGACACAAGGTGGAGCCAAAGATCCTTGGAGAAAACTATTCATAACTTTTTAAATGAGTGCTCTTTCGAAAAAAGCAAGTGAGAAAAAGTTTCAAATCCTGTATTTGAAGTAAGTTCTTGAAATAACTAGAAGTAGAACCTTGTTATTACTGTCTATAATTCAACCATTAAGGAAGTCTATACATTATAATAATGAAAAAAATTAGGTTTATTTTTCTGACCATATTTTGCTTTTAAATAACACATCCAAATTTAGTGAGCTTATTATTATTCAAAAGGTATATTCAAAGAAAAAAAAAAATCCCAACATGATTTGAATCTCTTTCTGGAAAAAAAAGAAAATAAAAAATGCTTGTCCTTTATTCTTATTTTACTAGGTAGTTGATTGACTGAATGTTTTACCGTTTTTTTTTTATTTTTTATTTATTTTTATTTTTCTCTTCGCTTTTTGATAATTGGGAGAACAGAAATTATAGTATAGATTACACATACTATTTGGTTTTGTTCACATAAGGTACTTTGAAAAGTCAGGAGTAAAGTGAGAGGGAAATTAAAGATAGTCTTATTTTAATGTGAGATGTTTAATCTTTAATCCTCTGAATTGGGTTGATAAGGATTTTCATTACTGCATTCAGTAAGCATATTTTATATCAAGTCATCTACAGTTTCAGTGGCAAGGCTCACATCAAACTGTACTCCATGTCCCTTGAAACTTGAGAATATTTATTTTCTTTTTTTCCTGACAGTACACTGGAAG
This sequence comes from Alethe diademata, assembly GCA_025584955.1. NCBI lineage: Eukaryota > Metazoa > Chordata > Aves > Passeriformes > Muscicapidae > Alethe > Alethe diademata. The sequence goes on along the minus strand of JANRMJ010000054.1, from coordinate 58,146,725 downwards.
GATGAGATGACTGATAATATTTCACAGCTGTCGTCATCATCTAGTTTCACCCACATACACATGGTTTCACAAAGCAAATGAAAGAGATTGGAAATTAGGGCCACACTCCTAGTCATGTTATTATGTCTAGAATTTAGTTGATAAAAAGGACTAGACTTTAAAACTAAACATATTAGAACTGAAATTAATGAATTATATATCTGAATTTTCTGTTTCCCTATTAGTTTAACAAAACTATTTATATGTTTATACCTTTCCAAGGTATACCTTTCCAAGGAAGACCTTAACAAGGGCTGAAGTCTTCCTTGAGCAGCCGCCTCAATTAACACCTTTGGTTTTGGAGGCTCATCATGCTGCTGTTAAAAAAGAGGCAGGAAAAATTTGCAGCACACAAAACTAGTTTAAATCACAGAAACATTCTCATCCTACTCGCAGATATGCCTAGCTGTTAACGTTTAAATGGCCCGTATTAAAAATGTTAACTTGAATATCATATGCATATTTAACTATACAGAAATATTGACTTTCACATAGATTCAGTGTAAAACCAGCTAGGAATGAAATATTTACTGTTCTTTGCTTTACGTAAAAAGGGGGGGGGGAAATGGAAAAAAAAGAAAAGAAAAAAAGAAAAGAAAAAAAAGATTCCAGCTAGCAGTGTGATAGACCAAAATAAGTAATGCTTTCATCCCCATAACTGCTATCACATGCTTGCACAGTGATAAATGAAGGTGTCAATCTTATCTCCTAGCTGCTTAAGAAAAATCGTGTACAAACAACAAGCATATTCAAAATAATTGCAAAAATTGCTTGCTACATGCTACTGCTTCTCTGCTTTTCCATTAACAGGCCAATTTCTGTATAATCCTCTTTGGGAAATAAAAAAAATAAAGTCTTTCAGGATTTTTGTGGGTTTTAAGATCTTAAAGATCACTGTCTTCCAAAAGGAGACCTAGTACTGTTCAGTAATTTGAAACTAATAGTAATAGTGACAGAGGAACACTGGAAATTTACATTTTGTTCTTCCTGTTTCTACTCTGTTTTTAATTTTTATCTACTGAAAACAAAGCTCACTGACTGCTACAGCTTATGTTTAAAACTGGGCAGTAGCTCTAAGTATAATAAAGAACATTCTGATATACAACCAGCTTAAAAATCCAGAACTGAAGCACTGAATAGCAGGGCTGCAAACTGCCAGTTGTTTCCAAAGCCATTCCTTTAAGGGGTGTGTGTGTGGAGAAACATGAAAGCTGTGTACTTGGCAAAAGAAAAACATACACAAAACGCTGTGGCAGATTGTTGCAGTCAAAATAAATCTGACTTCTCAGCCACATTCAAAGCCAAGCTGCCGCAACATTCTGAAAGGAAACATACAAGTCAAGAGCTGTACTAAGCACAGGAGCAAATAGCAATTCAAGCATTACAGTCAAGTGAAATCATTACATTCAATCTGTAATGTAGCTTTTTAAGTGAAGAAAAGGAAAACATATTACTACAAATTAACTTAATCTGTGTGCTACAAAGTAAGAAGATAATAAACACAAATAAAGAAGCATTTACTGTTAAATTAATTGACAAAACTACTAAACACAGAAAAAAACTTCTGAAATCCAAATTTTAAAGGGGCTATATTAAAAGGAAGGAAAGCTAGAAATGCATAGATGGGATCCAAATTTCTTTTTGCCAATACTTAGCCAACTGAGAACTACTGGCCTCTCTGCCTCACCTCTGTGCAGGTAAGATCATTCATTAAAGCCTTCTAGAAGCTTTGCCATGATTCAAGACAGTTGGCATGGCTTCACCAAGGCATGTCCTGCCTGACCAAACCAATGACATTCTACGATGGAATGACAGCTTCAGTAGATGAGAGAAGGGATACAGATGTCATTTATCTGGACATCTGTAAAGCCTTAGATATTGTCCCCCACAACAGCCTTCTCTCAAGCTGGAGAGAGATGCATTTGCTGGGGAGACTCTTATGTGGATAAGAAATGCAGCAGGTTATGGTCAATGTCTGATGAAAATCAATGATGAGTCATGTCAGAAGGTCAGTACTGGGACCTGCTCTGTTTACTGCATTCATTGGTATAGCGCACAGTGGAGCACCCTCAGCAAATTTTCAGACAATACCAAGCTTAGTAGTGCAGTGGACACACCTGAAGAATGGAATGCCATCCAGAGGTATCTGGAAAACCTGAAGAATGGGGCCTGTGGGAAATTCATGATGTTCAACAAGGCCAAGTGCAAGGTTCTGCACCTGGGTCAGAGCAACCCCTGTTATGGATGTAACAGAGAAACACTTTGAGAGCAGCCCTGATGAGAAGGACTTAGAAGTTTTGGTGGATGAAAAACTGGATGTGAGCCAGCAATATGCATTTGCAGCCCAGAAATCAAATCACATTCTGGACTGAATCCAAAGAGTGGCCAACAGGTTAAGGGACGTGGTTCTGCCCATCTACTCTGCTCTCATGGGACCCCACCTGGCGTTCTGCACCCAGCTCTGGGGCGCCCAGCACAGGAAGTACATGCACCTGTTGGAAATACAACTTTCAGTAATTTTGCTTTAATATGAACCAAACACTGTTGGGTAAGAATGCAAAACTCTCTTCACTGGCTACAAGGTAAGACACATCTGCTCAAGACATTATTATTAACAAAACCTACTTAAAGACACTGCTTGCAAAATAGAGGCAACGTTGTGAGGCTTTAAGGTTTGTAAGCAAAATCATATGTAACTGTGGATATAAAGTGTAATTCCACAGAGATCAGAAATGAAACACCTGAAAGGAAATATTTTAACTTAAGAATGCTGTCTTGTAACCTTGGCAGTTATGCAGCTAGTAATCATCCTAAACAACTTCATCAATGTTTCCACTCCTTGCCCTGTAAGTATTCAACTATGCTGTGCTTTGCTAAATTGTCTAGCACTTTTTCCTGACACTGAACAAGAGGTGAAAAAGTAAAACAAACAAATATACGAATAAAAAAACCAACCAAAACAGAAAGAAGAAGCAAAGAAGAGAAAAATGTTGGTATAAGAGGAAAAAATGGATGGTTTTCTGTCTGAAGAGTCCTAAAATTCCTCTTTTCTTTCAAATAATTTTCTATTGCAAAAACAACTTCCAGTGAATAAATATTAGTTCCTATTATGCAAAATAATCCCTCTCTGGAAAATGATAGACTATTAAGTGTCTAAGATCTGTATGCACAAATATGTCTGTACTCATAGCTGCAAAAAGAAATGCAGAAATCTCATTTGCTTGAATCTCGACCAAATAGCCTGTAAATTTAAATTTACAAAACAATTTCTTTTGAAACAATTCTTATGTTAGTAGAGTCTGTAGCCTGAGAGGACCCCAATATTTTTATTATTTATCTTGAATGGATTGATGAAAATATAGCAGTCTTTCTCAGCTGAAATCTATTAGCAAAAATACCTGACTAATCCCATTCTGAGTAAAAAGAGTAACTATTAGTTTTCCGCCTTTCTGATCTTATGTCTTGCAGTAAGGAACTACAAAATCTCTTAATGTATTTGATGAAAATATCTTTCCTCCTCATGCATTTTAAAAATTGTTATTTTTATTTTCAGTTAAAGTTCTGGATTTATTTTTGAAGACAACAAATTAAAGCAGGATTTTGTACCCACTCACCAGCTCCATCCAATACATCAGCATTAATTTCTTTGGTACATAAACATTAAACAAACCCCCAAAAACCTAAAAACCAAAACCAAACAAAAAACCCACCAAACTTTTAAAAGCTTCTTATACATAAGGTTTTTTATTTGTCCAGAAGTTTCAGAATTCCAGAATATATTAAGACACTTGCCGAATCACACACAATACTGTTTAAATCACCTTTTAAATCACCTAGGTTTGGAAATAATGTGTTGGATTTGCCTGCCTTTATTGTAGATAATTGAAAGTCAGAACTTTTCATCCTATCCTGCCCTTAAGTTAATGGATAGAAATCCCCTCTAGAACATGGTTCAATACTTCTGATGGAAGGCAAGGATTCCAGTAAAATGGATCTTTGTTAGGCATGTCCATAACTTCTCATATGATAATAGAGAGATCTTTCCTCTCACTTCAGATATCTAAGATTTAAACAGATACATACAGAAGTAAAGAATCTCATCCTATATTGCATAGCCAATATTCACTACAGATTCAGAAGAAAATGAATAGAAGAAAATACTGAAAGATTTGGAGTCTTTAATTAAAAAAAGGTAAAAATTAAGGTATTCCGTAATGTATTTGTGGTACAGTGCTATTCTATAACATGATTCTTCTTTTTCATAAAATGATGTGTCAAATACTTATTTTATTTCTTCACTAGTAGCAAACTGATAATATTTCTAAGAAGTGCTATACACTTATTCATGGGTTGCATTTTACTCCATGTATTTACTGCTGTCATTTATAACTACCTACTATCCAAGGCAGCAGTTCACAATGCAGTCTGACAAAAACAGTCTTTGCAACATTCAGTTGGAAAATGTTCTTTCACCTAATGCAGCCTTCACATCTTGACTTCAAGGTTCCTTAAAATAGCAGATGCTGAGCAGTGATGGAAAAGCACATTACCTTGTAAATAGCAAATTGCATTAATTTTCTACCAAAGAACCACAGAGACAATCCCATTCAGAAAACATTTTTGTCTAAATGTGTGTAAGATTTATTATTAAGTCTATCCCTCAGTCCCTGGGATCTGCTGTTCTTTGAATCAGCTCAAAAGTTATGACAAATAAGAAACAGCATCTTCAAAAAGGTGTTCCCACACAGTAAGTTTGGTCATAAGCAGTAAAAAGCATATCCCCATCTCAGGTACACCATGGCCCATCAATGAGACAATAACTTCCAACTTGATATTTTAAATTGTCACATGTATTATGTTTTATCTTTCAGAAGTAACAGATGAGCTGTCATTTAAAGTAATGACACAAGAAAATACAGAGGTGAATGTTGACTGCTGACTTTAGAAACTAAATTTAATTTGACACATTTCTTATAGAAAAAAACTATGTGAGTTAAATGGAAATGTGAATTGCCAAAACCTCTTATTGCGTAAATAATTTATATGTTTTCTGTGCAAAAAAATCCAACCCAAACCAAAGCAAAACAAAAAACCAATCAAAACACTTTTATGCCAAGTGAATCACAATTATGTTTTTATTTTGCCAACATGATAATGCTATATGAGATTTTATTCTAAGGAACTAAAGGAAGTTAGGCCTCTACTTGTCATTAAAATTAAGTAATAAATTTTTGTTAGCTTGTTCAACAGTTGTTGCTAGTGTGTGCGTGCATGTGTGTATATGTGTGTGTAAATATCTATAAAATTAGACATATACCTGCATGTGTGTGCCTTTCCATACCTATGTGTTTGTAATACAGTGGGAATGGGATGAACAATAGGGAATATATTATCAGATATTTCACTGACATCCCCAGCAGGAACGAGTCCCTAATGCATCTCTGCTTTGCTGAGAGACACTTTCAAGAATATATTGTAACACTCTTCTTCAACTTCCAGGTCAATAATATTTCCAATCATTACTAATACATGGATTTTCACTTCCCTCTGTTGTGCTATCACTCTACAATATTTGTCAATGGCTCTAATTTTTCATTTTAAACTTTTTTATCATATTCAGATTTTTTTCTAAATGCTTATTTACATTCTTCCTCTCTGACTTGTTCTTCTTCTAGTCTTGGAACTTCATGTTTTTTGGTTGACAGTCTAAATGAATCTTCAATGAAAACAACAGCTGATTTCACATATGTGTGTGAGTGAATCAAATGATTATTTGCTTTCTGGTTGGATGCAATTGGTGTTGGTATTTTGTGAGTCTTCAAGGAACCAAAATGACTTCTTAAACAGCTCACCAATAACTACAAGTCCTATAACTTTTACCATCAGAAATCTATCTTTGGACACTAATGGAATTAACATTCTCCACTGTTACCATGGAGTTCATTATGGAATGTGAATGTAAATCTATGTAAATGTCCAGCGGAACTATCTCCCACGAAAAAACATAGCAGCTGATCTAGGGATATGAGGGTTGTCAAATGAGAAATTGAGTCAAAGAAATTTAGTTTTCTGTAAGAGACATATATGGTGACTGAATGATGAGTCAATGACTCAGTCTGTGTTATTTTCCTGTATTGCACACCATTGTCTTTTATACCTGGTGGTGAATGTTGCCAGAGTCCAATATGCATAGGTAGGAAAAACATGCCATACTTCTCTATTTTTGAGTTATTAAAATCAGCCAGAGCAGACTAAGTTGCAAGTGTCACTGTTGATCCCATCTACCAGTACTGACAAATATTTCAAAAATTTTAATGAGCTGTACAAAGCCCTAATAAACAAAATTTGAAGGAAATGTCATAAGATATGACAGGCTATATCCTGCAGCCCTTATATTGTGTAAGCAATCCCACTGGATTGCTTGCAGACCTGGCCAGTGTGCACAAGAACTGTGTGAGAAAGCATGAAAAGAAATTCTGCATCTCTGAGCTACATTCATGTGCCAAGGAGCAGATCAATATTTACACTTTTTTTCTGAGTTGCCGTTTACACCCCTGACATTCTCAACTCATTCTTTCCACAAAGAGTTATAGTGTAAAAAGATGAAAGGAGCAAAGTTCTGCTTGGAGGAGCCAGATAACCCAGGGGCAGAGACCTTTCAGATCCACACTCTGCACTCTGTGACCAAGAAAGGAAGCCAGAATCAAACACTGTGTACTGGCAGCATTGCATTTTCCCTTACACACATATCAATAAGAAATGTCTTTATCTTCAGTATGCTCCCCCCAGATTTACACTAGACCCACCGGGAAGAGAAAAGTACCAAAATTTCCTTATTGAAAGGGGGAATTTTTCTGGTGTAAGAGGTTTTTTATTAAATTTCCTTTTGATATGTCTGTTCTATACTAGAATCAGATTTCAGCACAACTTTAACTATTCACTAGTATTTAACAAATTCATCAATTTAACCATTTTTTCACAGAAAATTTTTCTTGGGTGTAGATGGTATTTCTCACATTTGCGTTCATTGTCTCATGTTATTTTCTTGAGAACTAGTGAGAAAATTTCATATCTTTTTCTTTTAAAAAGAACTTCTTCTGTCAGGGGTTTATACACTAAAATCATTCTGACTCTGCTGTTCTCCAGGCTCAACAGCCAATAGCTCTCTATCCCTCCCAATATGACAGATGCTCCAGTTCTTTAATAATCTTTGCTGCCTTTCACTTGCTCCTCGTTATCTTTTTTTTTTATAATGGAGAGCCCAGAACCAGGCACAGCACTCCAGATGTGGTTTCACCAATGCTGAGTAGACATGAAGAATCATGTCCATCTGACACTCTTCCTGATGTATTCCCAGAAGGCTGTTGACCCTCTTTGTTGCAAGGGTGCTTTGACATGGGGTCAGCTAGTTAGTCACCAAACCATAGAATATCTTGGAAAAGGTGTTTCCAGTGTGGAAACACCTGGCCTATACTGGGATGCAGGGTTATTTCTTTCCAGGTAAAGACCTTGGTATCTTGGTTTCCTCCGAGCAGTCACCAGTCCTCAGAGAGAGGGTTCCTTTCCCCCTTCTAAAATGATGAAGGAGACCTGGTCCCTAATGTCTTTGATCACCCTCTCCAGATCCATGTAGACATGCTCCATACTATCCAGGTTTCCCCTGACAGTTCTGTCAGTGCCCCCACAAAAGAGCAGCAGATCTGAGTGACAGACAAACCTTGGCAGCACCTCCACAAATCTGTCTGAAAGACAGATATGGAAAGCACTAAACTTTCCTAGATGACAGGTCAGGTCAGCAGATGGGGACCTCTGCTGTTCTCCCCAAGGAGTCTCCCACAGCTGTCATTCACAATTTTCTCTTGGTTCTGCTTCATGGCTCAGGGCCAGCTAGCATGAATGCTTCATTGGTCAACACTCCCTGCTCCTCACCAGCTCAGGAAGCAGCCAATCTACTGTGTAACTGCAAATTTTAGGCTTTAGCAGGAGTCTTCCTCCTGGTGTCTGAAGTCACCAGCTTCCAGTCTTTCCTATGAAAGGAATTTCCTCTTTCCAACCTGACAGGCACAGACTCTTCTGCAACAGTGGGCAGTTTGGGTTCTTAAAACAGCAGAACTGGGTGATGTCTCTCTCATCTCCCCTGACGAGACACAGACTGTACATCTCCACCTGGAGCTCCTTGACTAGGGAGCATAACTGCTCAACAGCTGGAGACCTCCTGGAGGCAAATGAAACTTCCCTAGCCTCAGAGAGACTCCACAGCTTCCTGCAGCTTGAGCCTTGCAGGGCTGCATCCTCCTTCTGAAGCTTCAGCTGGGTCAAGGCCTTGAACATCTCAGGAACTGTTGCTGCACTGTCTGCTGGGAATCACGTCTTATGTCACTACCACAGCAGAGGATGCATATGGGGCTACATTTGGCCAGGCTGAGACGAGTTCATTTCCCCAGAGCAGCCCTCACAGTGCTGTGCTCTGCACTGGTAGCTGGAAAGGTGCTGATAACACACCAGTTCTTTGGCTGCTGCTGAGCAGGGCTGGCACAGCCTCAGCACTGTCTCTCCAACCAGCAGGCTTCCACCCCCAGCAGCAAACTGGGATGGCCAAGATCTTGGGAGGGGACACAGACAAGGCAGCTGACCCCAAATGAACAAACAATATTCCATACAATATTACATCTGCTCAGATATAAAAGCTAAAAAAAGGAGGAGGAAAGGAGGCATTTCCAATTTATGATGTTTGCCTTCTCAAGCAACCTCTGTGTGTGCCAAAGACCTGACTCCCAGGAAGTGGCTGGACATCACCTATTGATGAGAAGTGAGGAATAAAATATCCATTGTTGGGGATTTTTTTCATCCTTTGCCTTCGTGTGCACAACCTTCACTTTTGCTTTAGCAAACTGCCTATATCTCAACCTATAATGCTTTTTTGCTTGCTTGTTTTGTTTTGGTGTTTTCCACCTTATTTCCTTCTTCTGTACAGCTGTGGAGGGAAGTGGTAACAAAAATATAGTGCTTGGCATGCACCTGGCATCCAACCAAGGTCAACCCACCACAGGTGTTCTCAGAAGGCGTGTTGGGGTGTTATCCTCATCTTTGTTGCCCTCCACATGAACTTCTGCTCAAAAAGTTTAATCAGTTGACTACCTCAGCATTTTCACACCTTCAGAAGTGACACCATGTCTTGGAGTGATAGTCTCTTCCATAATCCTCCCCTTTATGCCCAAAAAATGCCTGCTGTATTTTTATGCCCAGGACCGGGTGTGTGTGGGGCTGGGGAGTGGGGGAGCTTTGGGCTCTTTCATTGGCATTTTTCAAAGCCTCCCTGCCCAGGCGTTCCATGGCGCTGTGCAGTTTGTCTTTGCTTGGCTTAGTTTAGTTTCGTCAGCACAGATAGAAAAGCTTTTGCCTTCTCTGGCTTGAAGGAGCTGCAGTAGCAATCTTTGAGCTGCCTTGAGGTGAAGAGCTGCTGATCCAGGACCAGAGAAGCAGGATCAGCAGGAGCAGCATCGCCCCACTCTAGCCCCAAGCCTGGATGGGCTGAGCCAGGGAGAGAAAGTACACAAGAGGCCCCAGCCCAGCTGCTTCATCTGCCATGGAGAAGAGGTTGACATCAGAGAGCCACCAGGTTTTGCCTCCTGCTGGAACTCCTTCGCTCAAGCTCAACTTCCCTCAGCGTAAAAGCCGGCGCCATCTCGCACCAAGTGTTGGGAAGGGGCATTTCTTCAACATTTGCCCCGTTTTTGGGTCTTTGTTCCTGTGTGTGCATCTGCTTGGGGCAAGGGGTGAACTTTGTATTAATAAACTGTTGGTTTGCGTTTTTTTCCTTTTCCTCTATTAGCATTCATTTTTCTATTTTTGGAGGGGGATTACAGAAATCCTTCAGAGGAGACTGCTCATTGCTGAGTGTCTTTTCTTAGATTTGATTCAATCAAAAGTGGGACACATCAACAAGCTGAATAGTGCTTTGGCTAAAAAATTGAAAACAAAAGTTTACATATTTTCAGCAGGGGGCTTGGAAAGGAACTTATCTTTTGAATCATTTTAATACTACAAAATATTGTTAATTTTCCTACAATGAACATCATGTCTTCCTCAGCCTTTTCTTCAAAGGGATTGTAATATCACATGAGATATGATATAACTACAGGTGAAAGTGAATGAGTTTCCAAATGGTAAATGAAATAAAAAATCCTCCATATATTTTTCTATTTTTTAAAAAATGTTTCCATTATCTGAAGATTAAGTTGTGTCACTCATGCCCAGGAAGAAATGGAAACACTCCCTTTTCCATGAAAATGCTCTTCCCAGAGCTTATCCTAGCAAATTCTTCCTTTTCTTCAAGAAGCTACAGCTATTTTATAGTCTATTACTTATGTTTCTGAGCTACATTTAAGGGTAGGCAGGCAGCAGACAAAAATTGTGGTAGGTTTTTTCTGTCAATCTATTCACATCCTGTGAATCATATAGATTTATCTGTCAGCAGTGTAATTTAATGTAAAGAAAAGAGAAGAAAACACTGGGATTGGACTTTCTGTGGATGCAATGTAACTTAAAATTAGATCAAAGAATTATGTTTACAAAGGCAGTAGGTATACTAAAACCATCCCTGATGTTCTCCCATCTGCTACTTTAAAGCAGGCTTTCATCTGTCCCAAAGCTGATTATTATAGGAAGTAGAAATATTCCACACAATAATGAAGAAAAGAAAATATGTCTATGTGACTAATTCATTGACTTTTAGCATCTTCCTTATGAACATCCAATATCCACTACAAAGTTAATATGTTGCTGCAGATGACATTTTTCTGAGATCTTTACCTTCATATAATCCCCAAAGCATCTGACGGAAAAGACTGAAGAGGCACTGTTTTTAATGTTGTGGGAAGTACAGAAGTACAGTTAAAGCACTGAGGAACCTTTCACCAGATGTGACCTTAAAAAAAAAACAAAAATAAAAAAAAAAGAAAGAAAAGAAAAGATAAAAATCTCTGCTATATTCTTAACAGAGATCTGTAAGAAGATTTTGTGAATTTGCTGTTACAGAATTTAGTTACTATATTAGAATTTGCTTTTAAATTTGCCTAAAGTTTTCTCTTGTTGCAGACCTCTGTTCAAGATGCTCACACTAAAATGATAGTTTGAGGTACATGGAGGTTTATCTGAAATCCTGATGCAAACAAGACACAGTACACAGAATATGTGCCCACCTGCCAGATCATGATGTTCTTCTGAAAAAAATGTTAATCAATGAAGCATGGGCAATGTCATGTAGGCAAGTGTATTACTGGATGTGAAAACTTTCTCTGAGAACTGAAGCTATGGGAAGTTCACGACATTGAATGAACTTGGCATTTATGAAATTAATTTAACAAGGGTACAGTGATGATTTTTTCTCATGCAATTCAATAAAATATTTTTTAATTCCAAAATGTATCTGAATATGCTGCACAATTCCAGGAGTTTTGGAAGTAAACACTACAACTTAAAAAAAATCACCCTGTCAGGTAAGTCTAGTACACTGCAGCTTCAAAAATCAATACCCGAAGTAATAAGGGTAAGAAGAAGTTACCTCAAACTGCATGAGGGGACGTTAAGATTGGATATTAGGGGAAATTTTCTACACCAAAAGACTTGTCAAGTATTGGAACAGGGTGTCCAGAGATGTGGTTGAATCACCAGCCCTGGAGATATGTAAAAGATGTGTAGATGTGGCACTTTGGGACAAGTGTTAGGTTTGCAGCTGGATTTGATATTGAAGGTTGTTTCCAAATTAAATTTTTCTGTTTTCCTATGAGCAGTATGATTTCCCCTCCAAAAGTTAGGTCATGAAACGTCACACTTGCCCAGCTCTCAGTCACTATTGGATGTGGTCAGCCTGTTAGGCATCCCGGGATGTTGTCAACAAACTGGCCTAGCATAAGCCAGGAGAGCTGGCAAATCCTGGTTGTTTCAATGTGGGGTGTGTATGTGCAGATAAGACATTTGTGGACACCAGCTGGTGCAGCCACATGGCCCTTTGCTTTTCTACATGGATTTTTCAGCTCAGTGAAGATTAGCTCAAGGATCTCTGTGCTCCACAGGCACATCAGTGTCAATGACTTTTTTCCATCCTTTATCCTCACTGTAACTCACTAGAGAAAAAAAACCCCACATCTGCTCTGCGCCTTATACAAGTTCTCATGCTTATTATTGCTCCTTGTATTTGACACGGGGTTCATATGCTCACATTGTACTTCTTTGTAACCTCCTGTTTCAATCATTGCATGTAGTGTAACCTACAGATATTTCAATCCTTAAAAAAATTTCTTAAAGATATGTATTGGATTTATGTGGTAAGATTTTGATGGGAGGCAGTGGGGACTGCAGGAATGATTTATGTGTGAAGAGGCCAAGGAATGCCCCAACACTGGACAGAGACTGTTCCAGCTGGCTCCAAGATGGGCCCACTGCTGTCCAAAGCTGAGTCAATCAGTGACAACTCTGCAGACACCAAGGTCAGTGAAGAAGGAGGGGGAGGAGGTGTTCCAGGCATTGGGATAAATTCCCCTGCAGCCCATGGAGGGAAGACCTTGGTGAGGCAGGCTGTCCCCTTGCAGCCCATGGGGGAGGACAACAAATATCCTACACTTAAGGAGAGCCCCACAGCAGAGCAGGTGGACATGCCCTGAAAGAATCTGTGTGGATGATACAACTGTCCCTGAAAAGGGCCCCTGTGATCTCATACCCTGAGACAATGAAACTTTTTCTTAGGATGACTCATGTTAGAGAA
>JANRMJ010000054.1:58097525-58133823 GCA_025584955.1 Alethe diademata | reverse complement strand
TTACTACTTTCTTATCTCTAAACCTTATCTTGGACCCTTCCTGTCATGCCAGGAGAGGGTCTCTGCTGGCTCTTTGGTATTTGCAGCAACTGGTGTTATCTAAACAAAGGGAGAAGATCTTCAAGCATCCACATTTCTGCTCTCAGCCACTCAGTCGAACACTGCTTTCATTTCAATCTCGCTTATGCTTTCCATATTCCCAAAACCTTTTGCTAGGCAATCATATTTATGAGGTCTTCCTGATTCATCCTTCCCAACAAGCTGGGCTGCGTAAGGAGGGAATCCCCGCAGCCCCAAGCCTGGCCAACCCGCCCCGTGCCGAGGGCTCCCACGGGTCCAGCTGTGCCCAGCTGTGCCCAGCTGTGCCCCGCCGTGCCGGCCGGGCTCACCGTTTGCTGCCGTCGGCGTGCGGGGAGGCGCGCGCGGCCGGCGCGTGCTCCTGCTGCGAGAGGAAGGCGTCGCCGGGCGCGCGCCGCAGGTCCAGCACCGGGCACGCCGCGCCGGGGAACGAGTACAGCGGAGCCTGCAGGTGCGAGTTGAGCTGCTGCGGGTGGTGGCGCGTGTAGTCCTGCGTGATGACCTCCTGCACGAGAAAACACAGTCAGGGACGGGGCTGCTTTCCACCTCTGCCTTGCTGGGCCCAGCTAAGGGGGGAGAAGGAGGGAAATAGGGTGATTTGTCCCTGCAGATGGACATTCTGCCTCTTGGGGACACAAACAACTGGGCTGAACACTCGTGATGCCCCCTGCTCTCCAGCTAGAGGAGCTGAGGTCTCCGGCGTCACTCCCAGCCCGTCCCCACCAGACACGTTTCACTGAGCCCCTCCCTCCTCCCTGGAGCCCAGCAGGAAGGTGATGGGGCTGAGCGAGGTGAGGTAGTTACACTGATGTGCTGGGCCAGCGTGACCACGCGCTGGTTCATGCCCTTGATGCTCTGGCTGGACTGCAGGGGCTGGCACTGGGGGTGCTGCAGGTGGGCGCCTTCGGGAGCCTTCAGCGAGCCTGGGGGGCACCAAGGACAGAGCAGCAATCAGGTGACATCTGCATCCCTTTCTCCAAACGCCATCCCAGCACTGGAGCACAGCCAGCCTGGGCTCTCCCGTGCCAGCCCCTGCTCTCACCTTGCTGCTTCTGCCTCGGGTCATGCTCCCCGTGGCCCTTCTCTGTGTCCTGCAGCAGCTTGGCCCCTTTCTCGTGGGACAGGCTGGGCGAGCTCACGGGGCTCACGGCTTCCATCCGCTCAGGGCTGTAACCTCCATGAAAGCCTGGGGAAATGGCAGGGAGTTAAAACCAGGAGCTCACTTAGCTTCTCCTTAGCACTGCCACCATTCCTTCTGGGTGGAGTTGTATGTTCAGCAAAGTGGAGGAAAAAAGAGATGAGGGAAGACCTGGCAGGTCCCACTGCAGGGCCACCTCTGATGTCCAGCTGTGGTGATGGCTGCTGTGAAGAGGTGATGTCTCATTCCTGCAGAACTGGACACTCAGCAGCTCTCAGTGACAGCATGAGACCCAGGGACCAAATCCAACCTTTGCAGGTTCACAGTTTGTTCCCCCATTTTCTCCACCCACTGAAACCCCCACTATGCCCAGAGACAGCAGAGGTGGCTGCACAAGAGGTCTCCAAGTGCATTACAAAGCAAAGCCCCAAGCCCAGCATTGCCAGGACCAGGGAGTTGAAAACTGGATGTGAGACCCTGGAGGCCCCAGATGCCACTCCAGAGACAGTGGTCTCACAAACCACAGGGGCAAAATTTGACCATTCTCTGCTTTCTAACACCTTGCACAGACTCTCAGAACCATTTAGGCTGGAAAGGCATCTAAGCTCATTGAGTTCAACCACCAACCTACCACTAAAAAGTCCACCAAGTCCACACAAGCCTTTGCACAGACTGAAAGTGCAGCAAAGCAGGTAGAGCTGCAGTGAGGGACAACAATCACCTTCCAGCAGACAGGGGAAACTGAGGCATGGATAGGTTATGCTTCTGCAGAGGAGAGGCAGAGGATGGAGGGGCCCTGGAGGAGGCAAATGCTGCCTCTCTCCAGCCAAGCACATTTGGCAACATAACTTTTGCCTCCACAGACCTTTACCCTCCTAATGCTCTATTCCTAGAGACTGCCCTCCACAGGAAAATGTGGCAGGGGACCCACAGCACTGCTGGAGGGTTTCTCCCTGTACCTGAGACACAGGGAGGAGAGGACTCTGTGGAGAACCTCCCTGCACCAGGGAAGGGGATGCAGCATCCCACATTACCCCACGCACGCCAGCATTGAAGGCACCATGCTTTAGACTCACCCAAGTTTAAGTATCCTGCTTTGGAAAGGTCCCTAATCAACAGCCAGGTCCTGAGGAACAGCACTTTCTTTCTGTAAGCTCTGTGGCCTTAGCAGAGCTGCTCCACTTCACAGCACAACACTCAGCTGAATGAAGTAAGGTGGCAGGGAAAAAG
Source organism: Alethe diademata (assembly GCA_025584955.1). NCBI lineage: Eukaryota > Metazoa > Chordata > Aves > Passeriformes > Muscicapidae > Alethe > Alethe diademata. The sequence continues at coordinate 58,131,377 of JANRMJ010000054.1, read as the reverse complement.
GTGGGGAAAGCTCAGCCAGGGAGTGCACCATGGGCAGAGGCACATCCACAGTCCTGGAACATCCTGCTAGAAGCTGCCAGGACCAGACATGACTGAGGGGTGGGATGGGATGCAGCTCTTCTCCCCAGCCATGCTGCCATATCCTCTGCATCCCTGAGTTATGGGAAGGGGAAGGGACAGAAATTCCCAGTACTGATGGCCAAGGCAGCTGCTGCAACTTGAAGATGGGGTCCCACCAAATCCCCGCAGGCTGCTTGTTGCTTCTGAAGGTTGCTCCCATCAAGAATGACCCAGACCTTCCCTGCACTTTCTATTGGAATAACTAATCCCAGTGCTTTAGTGTCTTACACAAGATTCCTCTGAGGTGGTTCTTGTGGTCTGCTCTGGTAACAGCTGCTGAGCACAGCTGGGTTAACAATCCCAGGACAGCCAGGGTGCCCACCTTGGGCAGCACCCAGCACCAGGACCCTGAGTGAGGTCACCCCGAGCACAGGGACCCCATCCATCCAAGCTGAGACCCACAAAGCCCTCAGAGACCCTGCAGCTCATGAGCAGGGAGGTGCTAGTCTGGTGGCCAGCAGCCTTGTCACGCTCACAATCCCAGTTCTCTGCTTTGCTCGTCTGATTTATTACCCACAACTGTTCCTTACAGACTGCTCGGGAATTTCTACGGATGGGGAAATCAAAATTAGCAAATGGCTATTGTCTGTGAAAAGCAATACCAGGAACTGGACAACATTTGCAAAACAGGACTTGGCAATAAGAGGGTGGGAGAAGGGAAGATCCTTAAAACACGCAAAAATAAAGAAGTTTGGGATAACACAACAGGCAGGAAGCAGAGGGACAAGCACACTCAGGGAGCTGACGGATCCAATATCCAAAATGTGCAACTAAAAATAAGAAACAGCGAAATAAAATGGGTACCAGGCCACAGCTCTCTCACCTCTGCCCTCCAGTTTCTGACCATCACTAGCAGAGTGGTTACTCAGTGAGCCTCTTTCTTGCTGCCCCTTATCACAACACATTTGGTGCACGGTAATCCCATCTATGAGGCCGGCCGCTGTCGGGGTGGCCTTACCGAGTGCTCGGAGCTCCTGCTCCTGCATGGAGAAGCGTTTGCTTTGACTCTTTTCTCTGCTGTGCTGCTCGGAGCCTGAGGCTGCGTGCTGCTGGTCCAGGGGGTGGTGGTGCTGCTGGCTTTTCCCCTGTCCTCTGCCATAGTGGTGAGAGGAACCGGAGGAGGCGGGCAAAGGTCTCGACTCCATGGCTTTAATGGGCGAAGGCGACTGCTCGAGGTTGGCCCCGCTGGGCAGCTTTGAGGTGTAGACGTTGTTGTCAGTCTGGGCTCGTTCTGCCTTGGCTTCCCGGGCCCTGGAGGCCTCTTTCTGCAGGAGGGCCGGCTCCAGAGGGGCGGCGTAGCCGTCGGCCGCGCCGAGCGAGGAGCGCAGGGTGGAGGCCGAGGGGAAGGCGGCAGAGCGGATCGGTGACGTGGTGGTGGTGGAGGAGGATCTGGAAGGAAAAGGAAGGCAAGGACAAGATGAGAGAAGCTCATGGAGAAAGGGAATGCTGTTACCAGAGCCTTAGTGTTCAGCCTTGCCCAGTCCAGGCCAGGCAGGGCCAGTGAGGAGGGCTTGGATGGAGCCTCCGCAGCAGTAACCAGCCACAGGGTATTGGGAGAACATAAAACCCATGGACAGGTCCCAGAGACCTTGATAACTCCACCACCAGGCAACCTTCAGCAAGAGGAGCAATACCTGTATCTGGGCACAGGCACACTCCTACTTTTTTCTCCTGGCAGCAGGAAAAGCCACCAGGAAAAGCAAAAGAACTGGGGCCTCTCCCCATCACAACCTCCCTGAAAGCCCCAATCCTGCTCCCACTGAGACTGACAGGCAAACAACTCTCACCCCTTCCTCTCAGAGGTGCTTATTAATGAAGTGCTGGTGCAGGCATCCAGGCAAGCGCTGGAAACCTCGCTGGGGGGAGCGTACCGTAGGACGGAAGGGGTGGGGGTCTCCGAGGAGATGATCTTCATGCCCGTGTTGTGGAGCACGCTGGGGCGCTGCTGGATGGTCTCGTGGGTGCGGGGTGAGACGGGAGAGTGCTGGTGGCTGTGGGAGTGCGAGGACGAGCGGCTGCTGGACTGCTCTGTACCTGGGGACAGCACGAGGAAGGGCTTCTTTAGCTCTCTGTCCAACAGCCCCAACCCCACCTTCCAGCCAGGGTGGAGGATGGACTCCTCCCCAGCCTACCTGGTCTCCAGATGGGCGCATGCTCCACTGTGGTGGAGGCTAGGATGGATTTTTCACGCTCCCTCTCTCGTTCCCGCTCCCGCTCCCGTTCCCGTTCGGACACTGACGATCCTGACTGTTTGGTCATGTGCGTGGGCCCTCCTGAAACCCAAGCAAAAGGCAGTGAGAGGGCTGCAGACACAGCAGTTCCCCCGGGGAATGCTGCCTGCTCTTCACATCGCTGTGTCTGCAGAGCAGATAAGGAATGGCTCCATCCAAGGTCACCTGGAGCGGGACAGACGAGGGCAACCAGTGCGACAAAACCCAGACAAACCATGGAATAGCTGTCCTGGCGCCGTCTCCAGGGTGTGACCTTCCACAGAGCTGCTTGCTTTGGGGAAGAAGGGGGAAAAGCAAGGAAGAGAGGGAGTCAGTCCCTGAGTGAGAATTAATTTGGGATCTCCCAAACTGTCCAGGCATGCTGGATTGGTTACGAGCATCCTGCTCAATCATTTTCCTGTTGGAAAAGCAACCTCCAGCATTACCTGGGGAGAGCGGGGAGCTGCTGTGCCGGCTGCCAAAGGTCTGGGGGGGTCCAGGGATGTAGGTGATGCGGTCCATGGTGGTGGCAGAGGTGCCAGGGGTAGGGGGCACGAGGACAGGCAGGTGTGGCACTTGGGACAGGTCGATGATGCCTGCAGAGAGCAGCGAGAGGACTGTCAGGACAACAACGCCGAGCGCTGCCAGTGCAGCCTGACCCAGCCTCCTCCTCCTCCCACCCTGCTGCCACAGCCCTGGGCAGCCCGTGCTGGCAGCACCTGCTGCATAGTTGAGGGCGAGGGAGGGCTCGCGGGGCGCCAGCCCGCGCAGCATGTCGGCCCGCTGCGCCATGGCCGTGGCGGCCGCGTTGTGGTGCATCTGCTGCGACGTGATGTAGTCGTTGATGATGGTCTGGCGGTTCTCCATGGCCGCCGTGTCCGGGTAGCCCCGGATGAGGTACGGGGGGTACAGGTGTGGGTACGTGGGGCTCGGAGCCAGGTGCCTCGGCAGGTAGTAAGCAGCAGCTGGGAGAGAAAAGGATGAAGATGTGAAGCCGCAGAGGCTTTTGGAGCGTAAGAAGGAAAATAACAGTGTGCCCCTGTGGATGATACAACTGTCTCTGAAAAGGGCTTTTGGGATCTCATATCCTGAGACCATGAAACTTTTCCTTAGGATGACTCATGTCAGAGAAATGTTCACCCCCCTTACAGAAAACCCCTGTTATCATTTAGGATTTCTATTGGTCTTTAACTTTACTAAAGGACTGGTCTTTTCTCACCTAGAATCTTAAAGTAACTGGATAGTTCTCAACTTACAATTTTACTGGTTAGAATTTCAATCCTCCTAAACGCTGTAAAAACCCCTTGCTATGCTATGTATCCATATTTTGCTAGTAGAACCCTTTGAAGAAATAAAGCTATCTTCAGAATCTCTACAGCTACTCTCAAGATCTCATTCCTAGCTAGCTGAGAAGCTGACCTTCTGCCTCAGGAGCCCCCGGAGCTATTCGGACCTCCGTAGCAGCCCGAAGCTAGAATCATCCTAGCTACTGCAGCTACAGAGCTGCATGCTATGGACAGCACTGAAGCAGGATCCTGACAACACCTGTGGACCTGTGGGAAGCAGTTCCCATGCTGGAGTAGGTTTTCTGATAAAGTCTGTGACCCTATGGGGAAGCCACACCAGAGCAGTCTGCTCCTGAAGGACTACATTCCATGGAAGGAAACCATGCTGGAGCAGTCCATGAAAAAATGCAGCCTGTGGGAGGGGGAGCAGTGGAAGAGTGTAAGGCGCAATGAATTGCAGAGAGGAAGTGTTATGAACTGAATTCAACTCCTATTCCCCATCATCCTGCATTGCCTGGAAGAGAGAGAGAGCAGAGGAATCATGAACGAAAAATTAAAGCTATGCTTGGGAAGAAAAAGGGCAGATTTCATTTAGTTATGTCTTTGTTTCTATCCTATTCTACTCTTTTAGTTGGCAATAAATTAATCTTCCCCAATACAAGGCTGTTCCGCCTCTGAGAGTAACTGGTGAGTGATCTCCCTGTCCTTATATTGATTCACCAGTGTTTTGGCTTATACTTTCCCCCACAATGTTGAGGAAGTGGAATGAGAGTGGCATATGGGTGTTTGACAGCCAGAGTTAATCTACCACAGGATAACATGAGTGTGCCTCACAAAATGGCCAATTTAAAATTAAATACTCATAATATTGAAAGATCGCTAAGTAAGCTGTAGTCCTCAACATCATTATTAGAGAACTCTGCATAATGGAGGAATTAGTTGTGAAAATTAACATAATTTATTTATTTAATTTAACTTTAATTAACATAAATAAATCTATAAATCTTCCAACAAAATAAATTGTGTGTAGCAAGTTGCCATGTGTGCAACATTATTTCAACATTTTCCTAATTCTTTAGAAATCAAGGTTGGGAGAAAAATACCGAGAGCAATTTATGTAGTTCTCAACTCATGGTATTGTTAGCAGGTTAACAGAGTTTTGCATAGCTGAGTAATTAAAGTTTCCATTGCATGGATTTGTTTAAACTTACTACTTTTATTTATATTAATACCATTAGACCCCAGAACATATAATTGTACTCATAAACCAGAATGCCAGAGATGATATAAGATTTGTTGTTTCGGCTGTGGAACAAGCGGGCTCAGGCTGATAAAAGCAATCACCACAGACTGATTAGTATGTGGTGTTCCAGCCCCACTATGGCTTGCTGCAAGATAATATTTTATCATAAGTATGAATTATATTCAGAAAGTGCAGGGATAATATGCTGAGGACCATGTCTACTGATACTCATTTAGCAACATGCCTCTGCTGATGCTTATATCCTTGCCAGTTTATCCATTACAGGAAGGAATATAAAAGCAGGTCATTAAAAAAATCTTGGAGGCTTTTCCAAGACTGTCAGAAAACGCTGTTCATAAACAATAAATACGAGTTGAAAAAAAAAGCCTCATTTGCAGAACAACTGCAGTGTTTCATTCCTCATGGCACAGTGCAGCACTCCACTGGCAATTTAGCAGTGGTTTTGTGCTGAGCTCCAAACCGCCGCTGCAGCTCACTGCTCTCATTATGACTGTGCTCTAGCTTAAGGACCAGTATCAGGCACTCAGGGAATAAGCACCAACTTGCTATATTTTCTGTATTAAGGGGAAGGATGACGCACTTTGAACGCAGCCAAGTTTAATCAAGTATTGTGGACACAAGATCCTGCTTCTGCAGGCGTGTTGTGCCTTGATTTTTCCCTGAGAATTTCAGGTCTTTAAAGGGAGCATCTCCAGTCTGTTCAATGAAAGTGTGTAACTCATCCTGGGTTTTTATTCCCATGAATAAACACTGACTTCATAATGCCATGTGTTTATTCCAGCTAGATTGGTTCTTGGGAAACAGTGTGACAAGAAAAATCTTGTGCTGATAGCTTTGGGTTCTTTCCACAACAATTACTTCAATGTTGAAATTAATAATACCTATAAAGAATTTCTTGTGATTTTGTTAAACAGAGTATTGATCAAAAAGGATATTTAAAGTTGTCTGCTTATTTCTTGGATAAAATTTTTTTAAGGTACACACTATGTGCTCGATCTGACCTGGTGGACTTCACTACTTGTTTCAGAAGTCAGTAGTCTAACAATGTAAAGTCTTCTAGACATATATCTGAAAAATAGCACTGAATTTCTTCAGAAGACTGTGAATTTAAAGGTATCAGCTTCATAGGAGACCCTTTTCCATTATCAGATCACTTGTTTCATTATAAAGGTAGCTGAATGAAATTTCTGCAGATATTCTTTCATTTTAAATACCATTGGAAAGGCAATCTGATGTATTTGATGGCACCTCTAATTCATTGAAAGGATAACATTTTTACAAGCAATTGCTTCTGTTTACATAAAGTTACACAGTTTTTCAACTTTGTAGCAGAGCCAATGGATTTTGGTGAGATGACTCAATGACTCCTGAGTTTTTTGACAGAACTCTCAAGTTAACTTGCCAAGATTTACTTCCCCACTAAGCCAACAGACAATATACAGTGATAACCTAACTGCACTGGCAAACTAGAAGGAAACACATTTCAACAGAGATAGAAAAGTAAATGAAAAATACTTAAAGAGAACAGGAAAAATAATCACAAAAACAGGTTGAGGGTTCAACAGGCTTATTATTGACTTTATTTGTACTGGATCAATGCCAAAAAGAAACTCAGACTTATAGAAACAAAAACAAGAAGTGGCTTCAGCCAGGAATATCAGCAATTGATCATGTCAGACTGCTTTCTGCAGTACAATTCTGAACATTTTTTCTCCTCCTTTTGTCACTGACCTTCAGCTGTCCCCATGGCCTATTTTGTAATTTTCACTTGAACCAGTTTACAGATGTAATCAGGCTTATCACCTTGCTTCTCCTTAATTCCTTTATCAAAAGCACCATCATCACTCAATACTTCCCTATCCAGAAGTATTTATGTTGGCTCTTTGATTTTCTTAGAGGCAATAGAAACTAAACAACCACATCCACAAACATTCAGTGGGGATCTAGAAGGAAAATTAGGGTGCTACCACAACTCTAATAAACTACCAATATATTTGTTCTGTTGTATAATATAATCTCTTCCACTGGCACACGGTTTATATTTTCTATTCAATTTGGCTTTAGAGTGTCATCTATATTTCTACATACCCTACATCCAAAAAGGGAAGGAGGAGGTGAAGAATAATAGTAATAATTACTGACTATAGGTTGAATTGAAATATAAAGACAATGATGATGATGAAAAAGACAGATCAAATGTTCTAAGATGACTAAAGTGTAAATGGATATGACAAAAGTCCTAGTCTTGTATGATGCAAAGACTCAAAAAGAGTTTACTTCAGGCAGAAAAGCAATATTGGTGTGTATATATATATATATATATACACACATATACATATATATATATAAAGGCAAGAATTTTAAAAAATCTATTTTTTTTAACTATTACCTTCCATGAAATGTGTGTTTAAAATGTAAACATGGCTGATGAAAAAATGGAAGTGGAAGAATACTCCAAAGTAAGAGAATTCTTTCCTCTTGCATAAGAATGCTATGCTCAGAAATGCTGGAAAAGAGTAACAAAAGTCATCAGATAAACCAGGGTTTTAAGAAAATATGGGTCAAGAAAAATGTATGCATAATGATGTTGATTTTTTAAATATTCTCTAGGATTTTCATGACAGAAATGTCATAAAAGAAATGCTTATCTCAAAAACTGACTCTGTCTTAAAAACTGAAGTAATTTTGAACTTTGACATTGATGCTTATGTCTAAAGTACTAAGAATGATATCAACACCACAAAATCATTGATGACTCACTGTAGTATGATTCTGCCTAGTAACCATTTCTTCTTTTGACCTTAATCCAGAGCTCACATAAAGGAAATAAAAAAATAAATAAATGCAAACTCAACTGCAACCAACAGATAAGAGTATTTAAATTCTGATTGGTGGTTGCTTCAATTTATTTATGGAAAGACAGGACCAATCTCCTTAACAGTCAATGCTCTAAGTGGAGTGCAATGTCTCATCACATTTCACTTACCTATGCTCCCCAAAATTATCATTACAAAGCTTCTTAAGTCAAAAGGGTATACTGCTTTCAAGAATTCAGAAAGGTTCACCATCTTGAACAAATAAAAGTTTTTAGTGATAGTAATGACTATCACAGAGTCTTTGATACTGGGAGAAACCTCGGGGCATTTTTTATTCCAAGGCACCTACTCAAAGCAAAGTTCTAGACAATAGATCAAGATTGTGTACAGCTGGACTTTGAATGGCACAAAGGACAAAAACTTTGGAACATCCCTGGGTAAGTTGTTCCAGTGTCTAACCACGCTCACAGTAAAAAAAATGTTTTCTAATATTAAAGTAGAATTTCCTGTGTTTCAACTTGCACCTCTTCCTTCTTGATCTGCCACTAAACACTACAGAGAAGACACGAGGTAGCAGCATTGCTTATGAGCTGCTGAACCACAGGGGTTCTGTGGCATTCACTGAATTCTAATCTCCTTAGGAGACAGCAGTACTTGGTACTCAGTTTCCCTAGCAAGGAATGGGATTTTCTGGCTCACAGTTACAGCTGAATTTTCTTACATAGAGAAGCCCCTTTGTAGGGATACTAAGCTGGCATCTTGCTTCTGCAAGACAGAAACCATCAGCCTGCTCAGAGTTCAGAACTCTAACCTCCAATTTCATAAATGCACAAAATCTTTCTTTCTCTTCTTGTAGCCTCAAAATAGGGCTACCTTGAGTACCCATTTGGTAAAAACAAAGATAATTCATTTGTCAGCCTGAATTAACTTGACAAGAGAAAGCTTAGAATTCAGAGCACACAAATGAAGAGTTAGTGGAATGCATGTCAGCATAGTTTTCACAGCTAATGAGAACCTACAATCCAAGGCACAGCTTTATCACCTGCTCAGAGGTTGGTGTTGCCCCACCTTCACACTGCTACTACCCTAAACTGCCTGAAAACTAACACAAGCCATTTGACAAAGCCAGGGAAGCACCCCCTTTGCAAAGTGGTTTGATACTTCACTGAGATGGGCTTTAAAAAAGGCTGTTGGGAAAACTGAAAATACCTGAAGAGGAGTGGAGGCTTCAGGAGAATTGAAGAGACATGCAGATAAACCCATATAGACGGAGGCAGTGTCATTACTGCTGTGGAACCTTGAGACTCATTGTGAGTGTCTGCACACTGCATGGGAAACAAGCTGGAAAAATTAGAGACTGCCTATGAACAATTCCAGAGCTGTGGTCTCAATAGGATCACAGATGTAAATGGGGAATGACTCATGAATGGAGTGGTACAACAGATGGATGCAGGCCTTTTAGCATGGATGGGACAGGAAGACAAGCAGGAGGGGTGAATTTAGTGCAACGGAGCAGTAAACATGCATAGAACTTTACCTTGGAGCAAAGAGCAAGCTGGTCAACGACAGACCAACATGGGTGATGTCAAAGTGAACATCTGCTACAGACCACCTGATCAACAAACCTTCTCAAGCCTCACAAAGCCTTCTTCTAAAAATTAAAAATCAGTTTAAGAGCAGAGCTACAAATCTGGCCTTCAAACATATCAGGTTTTAGCTCTTCTGGAATCTGAATGGTGGGGGCACATGAAAAAAATGGTCCTGTATAACCTAGGAAAGCTAGCTCATCTTCAAGGACAACAGTCTTTTCCAATGTGCAGACAGTCAAGTAATCATGGGAGATGGCCAGCGTAGATGAACAGGGAACACATGACTGAGCTTAGATGCAAAAATGAAATACACAGAAGGTAGAGGTGGGAAGCAGTGACCTGGGAGAACTAGAGAATATTACTTAAGTGTACTGGTGTGAAATGAAAGCCAGAAGTTGAAACTAGAGTTGGAAATAGAAGAGAATGCAAAAGGCAACAAATGAGATTTCTGTAGGTACACATGCTGCAAAAGGAAGACAAACAAAAATGTAACCTCACTTTTCAACAGGCAAGGGATCTAGTGGTAAATTATGCAGAAAAGACTTAAAGCCGCTTCTGTCTCAGTTTTATGGATAGGATCTGCTCTGAGGCTCACCAAGTCCCAAAACCTGGCAGCAGTCTGTGGAAATTAAACCATCACCCCAGCAGAGAGAAACTGACTTAGAAATCACACACATCAAATTTTTACACACCAAATTTTTACACACCAAATTTAATGTGAAGACATCAAAGCATCTAAATATACTGAGGGAGCTAAATAGGATCATTGCAGTACTATTCTTTATATTCAAAAGTCCATGATCATTGAGAAATGTTCCTGATGATGAAAAAAGAGCGGAAAGTAAAAAGCCATACACATGCTAAAAAAAAATAAGGCAAGAAAATATAGACAAAATTAACTCAACTACAGAAGGATCACAGTATCATGTATCATATGAAATGAGATTGAGGATAGTATTCAGGATCTTATCTAAAACTTATTAATCTCAGTAAATCTAGGAGTCTGGAAAAGCAGTGCCAATATCTGAATATAAGACATGGAGTAACATCCATTCTGTCACACAAAACCCAGATCCTCCTCTTGCTTCAGATCTGAGTTTTCCGAACTGGAAACCAGATGCTTTGTTCAGCATCAGTCCACAGAAAAAAATCAACACATGAACAACAAAGAAGTTTGAACTCAAGTTTGGATTCAAATCCAAGTTGACATCACATACAGAGATAATCATAGCTTTAGACATTTCCTTGCTCTTCACTGAAAGGGTCTCCATCTTTTCTGATACATGCCACTACTGGGATATGTGCCACAAATGTGCTTAACCTTCACCGGCTGAATCCCACAGAGACAAAGTTAATGCTTGCCCAGATAAATTCCACATCAAATTTCCTTCCTCTGACAGTTCTTTGTACTCCATGAAGAGTCATAATGAAATGTTAATCCTCTGCATATTCTCAGTGCTGACAGATTTTGAACTGTAGCATAAAAATCATATGACAGATATGAATTTCACCATGTACAAGACATTCGTCCTTTACACAGCTTTCAGTCTACTTGGCAGCTTATTCCCTTCACGCCTAGAAGGTTTTGCATTGCTCCTTGACTACCTGAACTCCGGGGCTCATTTTAGCCCAATAGGTTGGCTTACCAATATGGGTTAATTAAATGTTTTTAAAAACCAGGTAAATTGCAAATCCCAACCTTTTTCTTCTACCAATAACACAAAAAGAAAAGTCACACACAGTAAGTAAATCTTACAAGTCTGTTTCTTCCAAAAAGCTACAAAAGTATTACCTATGTATGTAAGTAAAACTTGAAATATTTGCTAGCACTTCATTAAGAAATACTAGATTGATTTAGTCATCCAGATCTTATTTCACAATTATTTTTACGAATTTGTTCTTGTGTTTATGTTGATTAACTTAAGGTTGTCATCTGTTCTACTTCCTTGACTGAAACAAGGTTTATCTTGCCCTCCCAGAGGGAAAAATAATTTGCTTCTTTGTATGCAGTTTCCTTAAGCATCAGGGTAATTTGATTCCCTGTGTTCACATGCAAAAGTTTCCCGAGAAAATGTTTAGACTTTTCTTCAGTTCTGGGCACAGTACTACATATCCCTCACATCCCTTTTGAGATCTAAGCATGTTTATATATTTTGTTCAGGTTTGTTCATACTTAATTTCTGAAATACAATGGGGACAAGTCTTTTAAAAGTCATGAATCATCTTTCAAAATCCCTGGAAGTCCATGTCTGTATCCTGAAGGGAGGATACAACTTCAGAACAAATACAACAATACTTCGTCTCAACTTCAGAACAAATACAACACCATTGCAATGATTTGTCTTCTTTTTTTCATCTATTATGTTACAAGTTATGAAAATGAGGGCATGCAGGTAATTTGGTGGTGTAATAGACAAAAAAGGAGAATGAAATTTCAGTGACTTCTGAGTGCAGTGACAGCTTTGTCAAGAAATAATGGATCCAGGAACCTATTTTGGTTAGATAATTCCTTATGACATTCTACTGCAGAGATACTAAACCAGCTTTTTTTGTATTATTTGTGGTATAAAAGGCTGTATTTTTTTCTTCAGCAGTTCAATCAGGCTTCAGGCCTGCCAGCTCAAATCTGCATTTCATAGTCAAGCTCAGATTAGCTTGTATGAGGAGAAAACATTAAAAAAAAGACAAATAAATTAGTGTGACAGTCTAAAAATATTGTTCTTTTTTCCTTTCTTCCCTCAAGAAAGAGAAAACTATTCTCTCCAAGGCTTAGGAAACAAAAATATATTGTCTGTGTAATACAATCATAGCTAATAAGAGTTTTTCAATTAAGGAACAACTCTTTACAAATATGTATTACCAGAAAATTAGTCCATGATATTGGCTTTGCACAGAAAATTTCTACATGCTTTGGTCAGAAGCGAGTTTGCCTTCCTCCAGGAGTGAGACCCCGACCCCCTGAGCACTGTATGTGACCACTACTGCTACTTACTCCCCCTAACTCCATCATCACTTGTAGGCTATCTAGCCTTTCTGTAAAGGTACAAGGATTGAACTTTCCTTTCTCATATCCCAGATGAAACATTTGAAGAAAAATCTAAAAACCTATCATGTATTGAAATGTACTGTTAATTCAACATATAATCCTCACCCATCCTCTTGCAGAGATCCTGGGGTCACAGAGCAGCACAGCACAAAAATCATTGCAAGATCAGTGAGTTGAAGCAACTGTTTCTTTTTAAATCTCACTCCTGTCATATATTTTGGATAGAGGGGACAAAAGATTTCTGTTAAACATGGCTATTTCTTTGAGTTGCCATGTGATCTATCATGGCAATCAGTTTCTGTGTCAAACTACATGCTGCATCTTCACCTCTGTGTCAGGGTTTGAAGACAAGACATTTAGCAAGTACTAGGTCTCTGCTGTTTTCTGGAAGACATGCTGCCCCCAAGGAATTTTCATTGAACCTACTGCAAGACTTCACTCCAGGCTCCTCTAAGGAGCGTGGTGGGGAGTATAAGGGAATGGAAATGAGAATTTGTAACATATAATCACAAGTAAAATGGAATCACCTCAGACATATAGTAGCAAGCATTTTGATTGTAACAAACTTGCTTGTAGTCTATTCAGAAACCTTGAACTGTTATCCTTAATTATGAGGCAGGAGTTTTTTTGCTTGTTTTGGAGTTTGTTTATTTGTTTTTGTTTTGGTTTGGTTTGTTTGAATTTTTCTACATTTTATTCTAGTTGCCTAGTGGAAACAGTTTTTTAGCTAGACCTGAAATCTATTCAGATGGGAAACGTTATGCATTCTGGCAGGAAGTTCTGCAATTAGCCTTACTTCACACTTGCATTTTAGCACAGAAAATCAACTAGAGCTTCTGCCTCTTGGTTATCTTTTCATGGTGAAGAACTGGCATGTGAAAAAAGAAGGAAATATCCATTTTCTTTTATTAATTTATATATTTTGTCACCTGAAATTGTTATATATTATTTCAGACTTATCAGCTAAAGAAATTTGTACACTGCTTTTGTTATTCAGGCTCATATGATTCTCATCAGTTTACTTTTTACAGAGACTCTTGTTGAAATTTGTTTGTGGCCAGCTTTGGTAGCTATACTATTTATGGCAATGACACATGGGAAGTAATAAAATAAACCTGCACAGTAAAAAGCCAAGATTTCACTTGTGATGTAATGTATTCCTAGAGGAAAAAAAAACCTGTATTTTTAGCTGATGATTCTTTTTAAACAAAAAATATTTTAAAAATATTTTTTCGAATTATAGAATTTACGGATAGAAGAATCAGAAAACATTTCCAATTAAATCATAGTTAGAGTAAACAGAAGATAGGAAAATTCCATATATTAAATGTTATTTGAACTGTAACAAAACCCCAAATTAAAAATTAAAATGTAAAATGCCAATGTAGCAAGTGAGTAGCAGAAGCTTACTATTTCAGTGTGAGAGTTTACAAGATACACATGGATCTTCTACACATGCCAGAGCCAGTCTAACCAAGAGAACTCAAGATCTATTTCCAGAAACTAAAAGAGTATTACCTAGCTTCCCCAATAGACCTGATGCAGGGGATCTAGCCATTCACACCCTTTGTAAACACTGGAGACAATGACATTTGAATGAATTAGATGAAAAGGAAGTGCTCATCCAAGAAGAAAGAAACTAGCTCCAGATCCAACATCTAAACATTATCTCACCAGATACCAGCTAATTTAACTATGGAGTTTTTCTACTGCTTCCATTGGAGTTGGTCCTGTGTGCAGAAAGGAATATAACAATCAAGGGTTCAGGAGAAAATCATAAAAGAAGGTATCTGACTTACATGGTCAAGTTTTTGCTGGGTTTCTTGTAGAAGTGAATTGAAACAATGCAATTTAAAAGAAAACTAGAATTTAATACAACTTTTCATATGTAGAAAATAATTAAGAATTATTAGGCAACGCGAATGGAAATTATGGCTATATGGCATATTATTTGGTATGTAGCAATACAGTGATATGCAGGGATGTAGTGTATGCCAACTACTACAAAATTTATTGTTTCAATTCTTATTACAACAGTGTACAAAGCAAAACAATTTATTTACTGTCTCTGGGGGACATCTGAAGCTCAGTTATCAAATTTCTTAAATTAAAATACCTGGCAACATAGAAAACTTAGTCTTGATATCTTGAATGAGAAAACATCTTCAAATAAAATCTATTGGATTTATAAGCAGGTATGTTAAGCACTATTGCCATAAGTCAATAAAATCTAAGGAAAAGACACAATTCATATATTTGTATGAGGCTTAGAAACTGGAATATATGAAGATTATATGAAGTTTTTTGTCATATTTCACTACATTTACCATGCACAACTGGCTTGACCTAATTTCTGACAATCTGGTGTTTGAAATGAAATTGCTTTACAAGGAAAATATTCATGATTCGGGCATAAAACAAAACCCTTGTACTTCTAGTTTGCCCAAGAGAAAGAGTGCAGAGTTTCAATCACTCAGAAAAGTACTTTAAATGTAGTGAAAAAGTAAAAAAAAAAGATAAGATAATAGGGGGAAAAAAAGCTTGATTGAAAAGCTCATTCAATATTATTTGCCTTTAAACCATATACATCTAGCACATTAGCTACCTGAGATTTTTATCACCAGCTAATTTGATGATGCTTGAGTGATTTTTCAATAAAGAATTTGTTTAACAGCAGAAAGGGCTGTACTGGTCATAGTCCTTGACCCTTCTTTCTGAAGAGAATTAACATCAGTAAAAATGCCACTGTTAAAACTGTGCTTTACCTCACGTTCATCATCACATTTTCAATTACTTTATAGTTTTTTCATGTAGCCTGTATCCTGAAGACTGAAACATTTTGTAAGAATTCATCTGCTCTCAAGAATAAATCATAAAAGTACCTAAGACAGGTACTGTGCTTTTTATCCACCCTTCCTAGAGATGCTGCCTTCTAAACCAACCTGTTTTACAATTCAACGTACCTTTCCCTGATCTCCTCTGGCATGATACCTTGATGCCCTTGAGGATCTAAAATACCATAACTATTTGAAGAGGTGCTATTTTCTTCTTTTCTTCTCAAGTCAGAGTGCCTGGAGTAATGTCAAGACTGTAAAGAAGCCCAGAATTATTGGGCTTTAATAGCGTAAAACTTATGGCACTTATTTTACACTCTAGGATTTAGTATCAAGGAGGTGCAGATCCTCTTTTCTAATGGGTGCTGACCTATCACAGCAGGGATAGAGGATAGGGAGTGCCAGAGCAGAGCAATTTAGCCATTCTGTCTACCGAGAAATGCAGGATTATTTAAAGGCTTGCAGAAGACAATTAGCCTTTCTGTGTGATCTGTTTCTGTTTTAAAGGAATCTACTCACTTTATGCAGTCTTTTACATATGACATGACACAGAGATATGGAGACATTTATTTTTCAGGTAGATACATATGCATTCATAGGAACACTGTACACAATTTAAATATTTGTATTTTGTCACAAATACTGCTAGGATTTGTCTATGTTTAAGCCATTGTTCCTACTATATCCTTTAGGAACAATAGTAGTTATCAAATCTACCGACTTGTAAACAAATAGTTGAGCCTTTAAAAAATTTACAGTATAGAATAAATATGTTTTCATGGACTAATACTCCATTCCTTTCACCAGAAATCCTCAGTTTGGTTTTACTGTATTATCCAGACAAAAAACTGGTGGAAAAGAATCAAGCTGTATTGCCTGTGACCTAGAAACACAACATTACAAAACAGTTTGCTTTAAAAGCATCCTCCATTTTTACATCCATTGAAATATAACACAATGACAAGTTATTTGGTTAAGCTAGCCTTTCTTTCCTCCATGAAACATTTGTTATTTCTTTCTACTTGTAGAATGTGAATATACTTAGCTATTCTTTGTGCATACCTGCCCCTGGATGAAAAATAATGATTTCTATCTGTTTGGAAAGCAAATTTATATTGAACTAAAATATTCTAAATCTTCAGCACAGTATCAAAAAGTGATAAAAGAAATTTCAAAAACCACATAACAACAACTAAAACAACAACTTTTATGAGTCAGAATTACAACACGAAACACACTGAATCCAATTCAGGAAAAATACACCTAAGTAGTTTACATATTTACACTGTCCTTTTGATTTGGATAGAGTTATGATCAACATGCCATATTTTTTCTCCATCTTCATCTTCTTTCATGGCATGTCATAAGTTTATTGAATTCTTTAGCCAAATCAGAGTCTAGAATTTAATCAGTGAGATACTGATCAACTTGTGTCTCATGAGTTCCATTTCCTGTGCACAACTACACATTCTTATTGATAGAACTGATTACCTTTACTTCACCATTCCATTCTATGTTCAAGTTTAACATTTCTCTTCTGTCTTGTGTTAATATGCAATGTTTTCTTCCTATTCTTTAGTTTCGTCTTTACATAAACCATTGCCTTACCTTTACTTCTTCAACTAGAGCAGATCTATTTCTTTCTGGCACCCAAGAACAGGAGATGAACCACTGCTATTTTCATTTTACAGATGGAAAAATAAAAGAACCTGCCTGAAACCACAAAGTAAGCTGGTAGTACTGTATGGATTACCTCCTAGCTGTGTGATACAGACTCCAGTCCCTCAGTGATAATTTTATTTGAATGGTCACTGGCAAGCAATACTCCTGAGAGCAGGAAATTATGACCTGTTAGCTGTGATCACCAGACAAACCCAAAACTTACCAGAGCACAAGTAAAAGAGCATTCACATTGTTACAAATGGAGACCACCATGAAAGGAATCTTTGCTGTGCATTGTAAATTACACACCCACACTGGCTGAGACACGTAAAATTTGAAATATGTATGGACTTGGTAATTTCCAGATAATTTTAATTAAACTCGAGTCAAGCTGACCCAGATTTTTGCGGGTGCACTCAGTGATTTGTCAGAGATTTATAATTTTGGTTGTACAGTTTTAGTCTTAAGGGTTACAATGAAAAGATCCCAGTCTGGAATCTCTAATGCAGCCACTTCTAAAGACATTTTACAATACTCATATTTTAAATGGTCTAAAAGACTGGGAGCTGATTGATACCTAGAGTTTGAACTGTAAATTACCTTAATTTTCTAAGGTGGAGATGCCTTACATACTTATGAGAGCACTGAAAAAGAGAAAAGTGCAGAAACTTGACAGAGAACAGTTTTAAGATCTTTTGCACAATGTTTCATCTTCATGCTTAATTTTTAAACCCTGCGGATATTGAGATGAAGTCAAAGTGTAGATTTTCTTATTTGTAAATTTAATGTAAGTGTAATAGCTCAGCAATTACTTCCAAGTAATATACGAAGTATGCTCAAGCAACAAAATATTCACAGTCATGAAGGATTACAATATTGGACTTTTGGGGTTGTTTTTTTTCTTTTTCTTTCTATTTGGTTGGTTGTAGATTTTTCTGAGAGGAGCTGGACAAGTAATATTGTTAAATCACTGGTAAATATGGGTCTTAGCAAATATTTTCTCTGCAAGCAACTCAAGGACTGAAAATTGTACTGCAGTGGAATTAGTGGATATTTTCAATTGGTTTCAAATGTGCCTTGATTTTATCCCCGGAATTTAAAATCTGTTTAAAACACCTTGAGATTAAATTTATTTAATTCTTCAAACACTCATGCAGCTTCTTGTATAATTGACAGAAGAAGCATAGGGATTACAGACTTTTATCTTTTACTGATTCATTTTTAGAATGACCTTAGGCTGATTAGGTTCTTAGATATTTCAGCTAAGGGCCTGAAGATACCTTTTCCATGAAAGTGACTCAATTTACCCTTAGGTGCAGAAAAGATAAAGGGGACTTGTGGATTTTCAAAGGGAGGAAAACATTTCATTTGCTTGTTTGAACCTTGTCTTAGAATCCTTGGAGTATTTTTGTTACTTAAAAAAAATCAACTTTAAAAAATTAAACTTTAAGGAATCTATATTTTGTAGTTCATGTTTTGTTCACCTGCCAGCTGATGGCTGGGCATGTGGGTATGGAGCTGTAGAGGACTTTTGGAATGCCAGCTGATACAAGTGTGTTTTAAAGAAAAGAGACCATGTTAAATGTGATGTGATACTTGTGTAAACAGACTGAGTGGCCACTTGGAGAGGCATTCTGGATTTAAAACAAGTTTGCTGGGATAAATTTGACTGAATATGTAACATTTGCTTCTTTGTGTAACAGTAAGCAATTCATTTCACTTAAGTCTCAAATAGGCTATGGTGTGACTGACAGTGTGTGACTGTTTATCCAATCTTGCTTTGCAAGAAAAAAGATAATTTATATTTTCATTCATTTGTCCAAATGTGTGTGTATGGGTGTGAGAGAGGATATTTCTTTGTTTTTCTTAAATAAACTTCTGAAATTTCAGTTCAGTAGATGAGACTGTCTCTGGCCACCTGTATACCACAAGCTATGATGGTATGCCATAGGTTATCGCTACAGATGAAATAAAACAGATCTTGAAGTACTTTATATTTTATTGCTGTGGTATAGGAAAGTCTTAAACTCCAAAGGCAAATTGCCATACAATTTGTTTTAAATTGTGCTGATTTAACTATGAAACCCCCACTGATGCCACAGTTATAATCTTGTAGTGATTTGAATCCTGCAGCGTCTGTAGTTCCTTACCTGCAGAGGAAAACTGAAAGAGAAAGAAGGAGCTAATCCAAGAAATTATTTTACCCCATCCTTCTCTGAGAAGACTTTATCTACAGACAGGCCATTTAATTATTTCTATGTTCTTTTACTTTGCATGACAGAGAGAAAGCACAGACTTGCATGGGTAAGTGGGAATCATTTAAATTTAAATATCTGAAAAATTAGATACATAAATTTTATTCCAATATTTGAAAGATAAAGAAGTGTATCAAAATAGAAATTCATATGTCCTTGGGCATATATTTCACATATCCTTTATAAAAAATATACTTTTAATATCCTTTAAGTATCCACTTTTCTTTGAGCAAAGATGAACCAAGACCCAAGATCTTAAATATTAAAGACAAATTTCAAATTATTATGGTAGGAAAAATTAATCTTCCCCAATAACTTCTCTACTGCCTGGCACTTATGCACTGATTTTCTGCCTCCTAAAGAACAGCTGATAGAGCCTCCAGCTCTCTACTTGTACCATTTGCCTAGGGACCTATTACCTTTAAAGTTATCATTTTACTAGAACTGAGGAGGATGTGAGAATCAGAGGAATCTGCAAGCAGCACTCAGAATGAATCTTCAAGCCAATTATGAGCAGTGGCTGCAGGATTACTGGACAATCAGTCCAGAGGACAATCTGCTCATGTATGTCATTAATATACTACATATATGGAAATGCAATATAGTAATTCAGCTTTTGAAAATTTAAAGTTAGATAAATTACACTTCCTTATTAAAACAAACAAATTATACCCCCAAACAAACAAGAAAAAAGTAACCAAATCCCCAAAGAGGTATTGAACTTGTTTGAAGAAGGGAAAAATTCCTATGAATAATTGTGCTGTCTGTAGTAAGACCTGAAAGCTCACAATACCTACAGTACAACTTATTTCATATTCAGGAAGGTAAACCTAGAAATAAAAATTATTAAAATAATATATTGCTATGTGTGCTTTTCAGGTCCAGACAAGTTTCATCAGACTTTTATTTGTATTTTCAGAAAAGACCATGAATAATGAAAAATAAAAGCACATTGCAAGGAAAAACAAAAACTGAAGGTCCTAGGACACATGTTTAAAATTATAATTTTCTGAAAATACAGCTCAGATTTCAGTATAACGAGAATAGGAATGAAAGATGTTTTCACTGGATAACAGTACATTCAGGACAAGATGCAGCTGAGTAAATTTTGAACATGGGCTATCTCAGGGAATTATAAATGATGAGCAGTAAAGTGATTAGTATCAAGTCTCGATGTCATTTTCTGATTTTACTGGGTTAAGATTGTATTTTCTGATTTCTTTTTGACCTTCTTTCAAAGGTTACAATCAAAAAGTGAACTTTTTATTCTATTGTACAGCTGAATGTTTTTGTTTTGTTTTTTTCTTTTAAAACCCATCTGTATTTTAAAGTGAACTCAAGGGTAACTGATAACCTAGATGTCTTTTTTCCATCCATCGAGTCTCTTCCAGTCAGGGATAGCACAGCAGTGGCTTGCATATTGCAGGTTCCCTCAGGGTGATCTTTTCTACACCTGTGAAAACTAGCTGAGCTGTATTTCTTGCTAAACCTTGTTTTGTTTCAGACTGCTGATAATATTTGTCCTAGTTCTAAAAGAGAAATTCCTCCCAGTGAACCTATTCTAATAAACATCTGGTAGTTGAAAGACAGACTGTGATATCTTGAAATGTCAATAGTTTTGCAGAATCATCAGATATATTAGGAACATTAAAAAAAAGAATTAAATTTAAAGCTAGTTAAAAAATAAGAAGGTTCGAAAAAATAGAATTCCAGATTGTGCATTAAAAAGAACTAAGAGTATTAGAAAAAGAGGGTTGAAGTGAAGATAAAATATAATACTTAAAGAAAGAGCAAACATGAATTTAATAAAGTTAAAATGTATCAAACAAACCCTAGGAAAATAAATGTAAGCCAACAAGATAAAAAGGGGGAGAAACTGTAGAATATGATTGTCTAAAAATACTGTATGGAACAGGTTTATTACAAGTAGATTTACAAAAATAGTTTCCTGTTTCCTTAGACCTTGAGAATACATTAGTCCCAAGGGAATGTTTTGGTTTTCTCTTTTGCCAACGATTCCTAAAGTCAAGAGAAATGGAAGCAAGAAATGGTGGTTTCATCCCACTCATTTTCAGGTTTAGAAAAAAGTTTCCATTCTTCATGAAATAAAATGGTATCTGAAAAAAATCTAGATCCTGGAACTAGACAGCATTAAGATGCAAAATATTGTAGATCAAGTTTCCAAAAAAAAATCCAGACTTCAGTAGTCAGAGAAGGTACTTTGATATAGGTATTGGTATTTCAGGCAGTAGTCCTAAATACAGGGCTGATAGTTCTACTGTAATTGATAAGCAACACTAGTTTTGGCCAGAAATTACATCACTCTTAGAACTGAAAAATCATAGAATAATTTAGGTTTGAAAAAAAGTTGGAGGTACTCAACCTCTCTCTGCTCAAAATACAGCTAATTAAATCAAGATACTCTGATCTGTAGCAGCTGAATCTTTAGCACCTTTAAGGACAGACATTCTACAATTTCTCTGAGTAACTTGTTCCAATATTTGAGCCTCCTTGTGGTGCTTTTTTTTTTTTATTCTTAAATATCCAATCAGTACTTACCATGTTCCAACTACCACTGCAGTATTATACGAGGAGGGGTCCCAGAAGTTGGTTCCATCCTAGACTATGTTCAGTCACTGTAAAATTCCGTCATATAAATGTGAAGGATGTATTTTGTTGCTTTCTCATCTTATTTGTTTGTTAAAGCAAAATAATTCAACATTAGTGATATAGTGTTTAATTTTGACAAATTGCTGTTTCCTGGGCGAAAAATATTTGTTTCAAAAGATTATAACCAAACGTAATCAGCATTCAGTGTATCCTGTTTTGATTAACACTGGAATAATAAATTATCTGAATGGCCATCAAACTGATGATTTGATGTTCTGAGAACTCCTAAAGTCTTTTTATAAATTATTTCTTTCCTATTGAATTGAAGCAGGAAGAGACTCCTGTTGAGCCACAACATCCAGAAAGGACTTCTTTGTATCCTTAACTCCATCTCAGATAAGAATTTAGGTGCAGATGCATCCAGTCCTAGTCCTGCCTTTGGTCAGCTATTTACTTCAAATGATGATGTGCACATAATCAATCCTTATACCACCCAGCAAATATTTCAAAGTTTAACATAATCATTACCAAAGATCTGTTGCAGCAAGGAACATCTCAGCCTCCTTTGGAGGAGTAACCTTCAAAGACGTCCTCACTCAAGGGGAGATCCTGGCATGCAGCCTGGTGCCGTGCAGGAGAGCTCAAGGGCTCTGGGCTGTCCGCTATTTTTGGAGTGGGATGATGGATTTATATTCATATTGGCATACTAGCAAGGCATCTGGGCCACCATTCCTGACAGCCCTTGGCTACCCTGTTGCCATCTGTCCCCCAAAATCCAGAGTGAACTGGATGGAGCCATCATAACCCTGCTGGTGGCTCTGGTTTAAGCAGGCAGGGGGGTGTGGGGGCATGAGAGTACAGTGTCAGCCAGCACCTGCCCAGCAGTGCACAGCAAGGCTTGGGCTCAGCACAGGTCCCTCGTGGTGGCAACAGTTCTGATTGTGGGGCTCCATGGACAGGCAAGGGAATGCCTGTTTTGTCTCTTTCTGAGCAGAGGGTCAGCACTCTTCCAGCATAGCTCTGGAGGGGCCTGATGAGCCCATTGAGGACTGAGCTGGAGCCTTTGGGCACACAGGTGTGGCTGGGAGCCTCAGGTGAGGCTGATCAGGCCTGTTCAATCTTATTAGTGCCCTAACATCAGCCTTAAAACGCTAATGCATCATGATGACAAGTTTGCTATTCATTTGAAACTACTTCAATTATGATAGACTATGAAGGCAGAAGACCCCTGAACTAGCTGAGAAAGTGAAAAGAATCTGATTAGTCTTCTCCAACCAAGCATAAAACTGATATGAACCCCTTTATTACATAGCAAAAAATGTTAAAATACATCTGATCATTTCCATGCTTAATAACTTTGATAAAACCTATAGAAAGTGATTTTAGGTTGATAAACAATTGCTGTTGTACTCTGTGATCTCCATAGAAGAAAGTATGCAGGAAATTCTAAACAAAATATAAGGTAAATATATAATTGAATCTTTCTTTTCTCTGCCTGGTTGCAAGACTAATCTCCAAGATCCTAGATAAGCACAATTTATGTTTTATGGAAAGAAGATAATGTGATCTTAAGATTTGTTAAAATCCAGAGGATTGAGGTATATGATCAGTTTTAGCCTATCACAGGAGTCTTAAAAATAATTAACTAGGAGTTAAAAGTGTAGGGTTTTTTTTAGCCAGGTATGCACTTTTCCTTACCTATGATTTTCATAATCGTGATCACAATCTCAACTTTTTGTCCTTAAGCCTTCAGAAGTCCTTTGAATAAAATAAAATTTTCTTCAGTAGAAAAATGTATATAGAAGCAAGCTAATAAGTTTGACAATGTTTAAACAAAATAAAGGCAGCTGACTTCTTGGAGTGGAAAAATAAATTTGCAGAACTGCTTCAGCAAGAATTCAATTTGGTTTTTTTCACAAAGAGTGAATAGTAAAATGTCTTTTGACCTATTATTTTTGGGGGAAGCTTAGTTAGACTGGGGAGATTATGAGTGAGGGAAGATCTTTTTACAGAGAAAAGATATCTTTATGGTCTGGGCTACATTTACAGACAGGATCACTTGTAGGACAGAGATGAGGAAGTAACTGACTTTAAAAAAAGTTAATTTACTGGTACTGACATGGACTGTTAAATGTGTTTAAAGCAGCTGAGCATGAAGTCAAAATTGGAACATGTTCAAAAGAAGAAAAAGAAAGGAAAGAATGGGAAGAAATCTGAAGTACTTCCATTTGGGAAAATAGAGCGATATCTGACAGGTTGTAAGTTAGTTAATAATGATAACTTGTCAAACTCACCAAAAAGGATGTGGATGCTGCTTGATTCCAACGTAGATGGCATTAATAAGATACATAATCTTGCTGAGTTGAGTACACAGAGGAACACAGTAGCAGATCTCAGCTGTTATCCTCTAGGTTTCTATCTCTCCTGGTACTATTATATGCAACAGCTTCTTAATATTTTCTGTGTTACTGTATCAAACGTTTATATTTTTTAAATATTTAAGAAAGGTGTATAATTCAAGAGCTAGAATTAATCATCAGTAATAATGGAAACTAGTAGATGACAAGTGTCATGGTAAAACTAGAATTCTAAAGAGCTTTAAAATTTCTAGCAGGAACTGGACAGTCTGGACCTAAAGAAAGGGCATTGAGACACAGAGAAATTAAAATTAGGATTTGTTTCAACCAAAGCCTAACTTTGTCAATTATCATTATCCAAATGGTGTTTTTTTCCACGTGCATTAGTTATCTGAAGAATAGAATTAGCTTTGGAGATAAAGGTACTGTATCATTGACTAAGCAGATACCAACTTTAAGGTACATAAACATTAAACAAAATAAATATGATACTCAGTGATTTTCCCTATTTACACAGGAAATCAGTGGAGTGACTGAAAAGGGACAGTTGCCTTTCTTATGTGTTTTGGCACAGAATACATCATTGATTTTGCTTTTTACTTGCAATAATACCTGTGCGTTGAAATCTTGACTGCTTCATAGAATGATATAATTCTTGAACTGTCACAAACATTATGTATATGAAATATACAGACATATTTCTGTATATGAAATATACAGAAATGACAATTCAGTCTGTCTGTCTGCAAGTCAATGAAAAAGTTTTCACAAACATCAGATTAACAAGCAATCCCATATATTTTAAATAACTATAGATAGACCTGGAAGGGATGTACATGGTTGTGGCTGGATGTATCAGGCATTTAAAGGTAACAAAAGTTTTAAACTCAAGTGAAATATTTTTACAAGCTCCATAAATTACTTTTGGTTGCTGTTATTATTATTCATTTGGCTTCCCTCTACACTTTTTAATCTGCTCAAGAGACCTAATGCTAAAATAAGATAAGAAAAGCTATTTTCACTGCCTCTTAAACCAGCTGGCACCAGAAGAAAAGTCTGGCTTCTCAAGTTTTCAAGACTCAATTTTAGTGAACCTCAGGGATTTAGACAGCCCAGATAGCTCAGCTTAGTCACAGAATCACAGAATATTGTGAGTTGGAAGGGACCCACAAGGATCATCGTGTCCAAATCTTAAGAGAATGGGCCATGTAGGGGTCAAAACCACAACCTTGGCATTACAAACACTATGTATGCATGTGAATTTAGATCAAAGCCTTTAATCTTGTAAAATTTTGCCTGTTTATATTTGTAAATCCATTTTCAACAAGCAAGTGTTGCTTTCCTTTCTCTTAAAGTTTTATTAAAAATAAAAAATATTACAAGTTTTGCTAAAAGAAAATCAATCTATATGCCAACTAGAAGCTCAGATAACTTTAGTAATAAAGAGAAAACTTTGAGTAAAGAGCTTTTCCTGTCCAGCTAATAGACAGAGAAAAAAAATATCCCTGTATACGAAAGTAAGAAAAAACTAAGTAGTGAAGTATGATAAAAGAGCACAGAGTGATCTTTCTGAAAACAAATGTAGTTTACAAACAAAACCTCAACACAGCTGTTATCATATGGTATTTTTATTAGAATACATAGAAAACACAGTTCATAAACCTTGGGTTGATTTTTTAAAAAGCAGTTTAGAAATTGGTTGAAAGCATGTACAAGTTAATGTCAGAAAATTCATGATCACACCATTCTCTAAAACTAGAATATTATTAAAAATGACTCATTCTATCAGTTCTTTTTGAAGGTAGTTATACAATGATATCACTTATAAAAAGACAGTTAGAAAGTCAGCAATTAAAATCTGATTAAATTCTCAATCCAAGTAACTTCTTGTAGATAATGAGACATAATGGTCTGCAATGCCAAGGTTAAAATTTCTGGTCATATTTGACAGCTCTCTGTAGAAAGAAAGCAGTTAAAGACACTAGCAACTGGGTAGATTAATCTAGATTTTAAAAGAAAATAAAAATAATTCTTGAAAATGCAAATAGAAGTAGACTTCCCTATTTTTAGACTCTGTTTTGACACCAGGAAATCTTAAGATCCAAAGCTGTTGATCATCTTTTACCTTGGAATACAAATATGAGCTCATAGCATAAGAGGAGTTCAGAAGGTGAGTGATATATAAAAATGTTGGGTTTTTTGTTTTTTAAGTCCTAGATTCATGTATTTTGATATACAACTGCTATTATATATATGTTGTCATTTTAGTAACTCACAATTTCATTCTTACTTCTATTCCTCTTTGAAGTACTCAGTGATAAACATTCAATCAAAAAATACTTGAATTGATAATTGAGTGCAGTTGTATTTGGTTGCTCTTTTTAGAAGAAGTCCACGTTAATTAAAGAAATGTTGAAGAAACCTTTGGTTTCTCATAGTTGGTGACAAGCCTGAAATCCCCTCATCCATAAATTTGTAATAAACACAATCCCCTCTTAATCCACAGATAAGATCATAGTTCTTGAGGGCTGCTTCTGTTCAAGAATTTTATTTTAAGCTCAGTTTAAAAACTATGGCAGAACATTAGTTTCTTTTAATATTTGCAGTGCTTATAGTATTTAAATTGCTCTTAAGGCTTCTGAGAGTGCATGAAACTTCTGTAGTTTTTTTCATAGCAGTTTTCATCATGACTTGTATGTAGGTACCATAAACTTCAAATCAGCTTGTTAGGAAGGCAATCAACCTTTAAGAATATATTCCACAACAGTGTGTATAAATCATTATTCTTGAGTCTTATAGAGAAATATTATGTAGGCTTAGTGAATCTAAAAAGCTTATGGATTGATTCACATCATTAACTTTAAATGTTTTATTGAGATACTTAGATTGCTCTTGACTTCTTAGTTAGTAAAAATGGATCAGTACTCTGGGAGATGATCAAGCACAGATAAAATCTAAACCTCTTTCCAAATTAATTTATCTATTTCCATTGCTGGATACTCTTCTTTCTAATGACACAGGTATTTGTGGGATCCTCTTGCAAACTGGATGGTTTATAAATTGGATGTACCAATATGGAATACAAAGACATTTATTGGCTAGCAAAATAAACAGCTATTTTAATGTTTTTTGAATGACTGAGAAATTAATTCTCAGAACACTAGATAAAGCCAGAAGATAAAGAATACTTTTCCAAGGTTAATTACAAAGAAAAAATTACTATTCAATCAACAAGAAAATTTAACACTTCTTTTCACTTTTAAAAGACAACTAAGAATCATCTGAAATGGCAAAGTTTTCTAGATTTACACAATAAAATATGTCATATTTACAAAGATTTCTTTGTAAAGGGCACACTGCTGGCTCATGGACAGCTTGTGCTACAGCAGGATCCCCAGATCCTTCTCCACAGAGCTGCTTTCCAGCAGATCAGCCCCCAGACTGTGCTGGAGCTTGGGGTTATTCTTCCCCAGTGCAGGACCCTGCATTTGCCTTTGTTGAACTTTAGACATTTCTTCTCGGCTCTTCTCTCCAGCCTGTCGAGGTCCTTCTGAAGGTTTGGGATATTAACCAATATCTTCCTAGCTTTCTGTCACCAGCAAAATTGCTGAGGAGGCATCTGCTCCTTCATCCAAGCCACTGATGAGTAAGTTTGACAATTCTGGGCCCAGTATTGAATGCTGGGGGACACCACTACTGACAGGCATCCAACATCCATCCCTGTGCCACTGATTACAAGCCTCTGGGATCTGCTGTTCAGCCAGTTCTCAATCTACTCACTTTTCACTCATCCAGTCCTCCTGAGTTTGCCTAAAAGGATGTTGTGAGAAACTGTGATGAAAGCTTTTCTGAGGAGGGAGTAGACAATACTCACTTTTCTCCCCTCCGCCATCCAGGTAGTTTTTCAACTGTAGAAGCCAAACAGGTTGATCAAACACGATTTACCTTTAGTGAATCCATGCAGGGTAAGAAAATAGTATGCCAAACCTATAGAAAAGATGCTTATCATATATGGAATCTGCCATCAAACTGCCCTTTCCAATTTCCTTGCAACTTTGATTGTCTCATTTCTTGCCCTTCTACTACTGTAGATTCTCAATACATCTGAAATATAAGACACATTTCTCTCCAAACTGGCTATTCCAGCCTGCACAACCTGCATGGCATATCAGCTCTTCATTGCCTCTCCATGCTGCCTGTAAATTGTGGTATCAATTCTGTTATGTCAGAAACAAGTAGTGCATCTCAAGATATAGGCCAATGCACTCTATATAGTTTTTTTTCTGTCCAAGGAATTGGAGAAAAATAGGATTAGCTGAACTGTCTCTGTGGATGCACCAGCATGGTTCCGCTTATTCCACTGATTTCCTGCCAAAGGACTGTACCCTGATAGATGAGAAGGGAGCAGTGATAGAGCCCTTACTAAAGAGGCAGAAAGATGGGGCATGTGGATGGTGAGACCATTATACTGAGGGTAACTCAAAAAAGGTAAGAACAACTGCGCTAAAAAAATCTGCAAATAGCTTTCTGTGGGACACCAGTTCACACAGCACTGAAATGATATTGAGACACTATTATTGAATTTAGCCTTTCATTTTTCATTTCTCCAGACTATGAATTTTTAATAATATTGGGAATAAAATTTTTGATGCTTGACATTTAATACATTTGATTCTTTTCCACAGCAACAATTGTTCAAAGAACCAAAAAATAATCCCTTTTCTCAAATGAACTTTGTGAGGATAAATTTATTAATACATACAAAAAGCTCAGAATGTACAGAGTTGGGAGCCATAGAAATGGTTTAGGAGAATCTAGAATCTCTTTGTTTTATTCTCTGCTTTGATAGTGTAGTTGTAAAGTCTATAGCTCTAATTCTAAGCTTGCTCACATATTCATAAATCAGACTACTTTCACAGCCATGTAGTTACTGGTGCAAATGAAGATTGGAATTGGGTGTTACCAGCTAAAGAATCAGCTGCTATAAACTGCTGTGGTTCAATTCCATCCTTTGACACAAGTGAAACACCACAGTTAATAACAGACAAAAAATGTGTCCTTAATAATCTTTTCTTTTATATCACAGATAGTAAAAACTCTTATTGATATGCACCACTTTTCCATACTTAACCTTGATTTTATGGTATGATGCACAGTTTATGTCGTGACAAGAAGTTGTGCCAACATGCACTTTTTATTTCCATATTAAAATAATGGTTACATAGGTAAGGAGCTGATTCCTTTTGCATCACAAATATAAGATAACCTGAGATGCATCACTACAGTGACAAGAGTTGATTTAAAGTTTTTTTCAGTCAGTGGGAGTATTGCATGGATTTCGCATTAATTTTGTACCATGTCATAACATGACAAATCTAGGAGTTCCATCTGATTGCACACACTTTGAATAGCCAATAAAGTGTAGACTAAAAGTAATATTTATTACGTATGTGGTGGCAACAAGGACTGGCAGTAGCTTTGATGGAATTTTGATAATAATATGAAACAAACATTATTTCTGTCTGTATTCTCACCATAGAATAGTACCTCTCTATTGATAATTTTATTATTGCTTAATGGAAAACTCGACATTGAGACATGAAAAATATACTCAACTGACTTAAGATACATATCTTGTAATTTAAACTTGAATTTCCTTATTTTACAACAACACGGGCGATCACTTGTAAAACATATACTTTCCAGTGAATGTGATCTTCATAGATATTGCATTCTGTGACACTACTTTTTTTTCTAGTTAGACCATGTCTGTAAAGAGCACTTTGGTGGTACTTTAGAAGACAAAAAATCGAATAAATCAGTGAAGTAGCAACAACTTGTCAAGCAGAAATAATAATAGAATCAGAATGGTAGCAGTATTTCTGCCCAATTGCAATAGGTATGTCATGCTCTAGTCTCCATCTGTGGGAAATATATAAAGACTCTTAGTTTATGGTTTTTACCTTTAATTCTTTGAAAATATACCATGAATAAGAATTTCAGAATGCCATGAAGTGCAAAAAAAATAATTTTAAATTCATTAAGGTGGAAGGTCTTAAGTGTAAAAAGCTTTGAGTGTTCAGAATATTAAGGAAGCTAAAATTCATTATATTCACAATTTTTTAAAAATTATTGTTTTCTTTTTGATGTCTACCTGGGCAAACTGAAATATCAAGTTAATGAGCTTCATGATTGTCCTTTCAGTAAAATTATTCTTAAGACTTCTCAGCATTTCAATGCATGAAAAAATGTACCTCTCTTTTCTCTATCCCATGCCTTTACTTCTTTCTTCACTACATGACAGTAGAAATTGAAGTAATACATTTGAGTTCTTTCACTCAAAGGAAGACATTGTATTCACACCGCTGTGAAAATTGAAAATGGGAAGAGTGGGTAGTGATCATCAGACAATTTTACTAAAATAAAGCTAATATTTTATATATATATTGAAAAAAAGTAGAATTTTTCAAGTCTCTGAAAGAAATGATGAAACTAATAATGGTTCAAGTTTGTGCACATTCAAATTCAAATGTTTTCTCTAAGCCCTGCTGCATATCCAATATGACATTTTTTTCCCTATCTGTATCTAGCCTTTCTGTATGGGCCAATATCTTATGATTTCTTTCATGTAGTAGTTTCAATATGCTGATTCACTTTGTATCTTGATGCTTTACATAATTCCCTCTGTTTTTACAGATCCTAGACACCCAAGACATCTTTTGGATTACACATTGCATGTCAATTATAAGAATCTTGTCATATTTTGTTGTTTGAAGCATTTATGTCATGTGGTTTTCCTCTTTAGCAGATTTTAAAAAATACTTACCTTTCAAATAATGTTCAATCCTTCAATACAGTAATACCAATGTTAATAAATAATCTGCTTAATTTTTTGAATGTTGCATGTCCTAGACCTTCTGTATTTCTGAGCATCAATAATTTAGGCCACAAGAGACATTATAAAAAAAAGTTCCGCCCTCCATAGATGAAACTTGAAATCTATTGTGCATTGCCATTTTCGTAATTCTGTAACTGCCAACCCACAAATACAATCAGTTCCACTGACTGCAGGGAGGTTACAGATGTCTATGTTGTATGTAGACAACGAGGCATGTATATGTACGAAGGTGAACCTGAATCCCACATCAATCACAAAACAAAAATTATTTACTCACAGAGTTTTGTTTCTCAAAGCCAGTATTTTTGGGAATTATTCTAAAACAAGACAGTTAATAAAACCAGAGAATGAAAGTAAGCTAACTGCAAAAATAAAACTAAAGAAATGCTGAAATTAATACCTACCCAGGATAAATTAGGCTTCATTCTTTACACACTGGTATCTTTGGAATTAGCAATTTTGGAAGACAGTACATCCAGTAACAGAAAATTCATAGCAACATAGGCTATTTTTGTAGGAATAATACATCATTCCTAACAGAGGTTATTTCCAAGGCGGCATACATCTTCACCAGTTAACAGAAAAAACTGGCAGATTAAAAAAAAAATGCTGGTCTCTGGTCCCTGTTGAAAGAATCTTCTTTCACAGAGACATTTTCAGCGAATAACAAGCCAGAATAAACAGGTTAAAAAAAAGATTTAAAAAGGGGATAAAATGTATGACAATATCATTAAAGAGCATTAAAGAGATTACCTGATGTAATTAAGAGATAAAGAAAGACCCAAAAAAAAAAAAACCTAAAAAAACAAACAAACAAACAAAAAAAAAACAAAAAAAAACCCAGAAAACTTTAGGAAGTGAGAAAGTACAAAAACTAAGGATTGAAAATAATAAGTATCT
Organism: Alethe diademata; assembly: GCA_025584955.1. Classification (NCBI taxonomy): domain Eukaryota; kingdom Metazoa; phylum Chordata; class Aves; order Passeriformes; family Muscicapidae; genus Alethe; species Alethe diademata. The sequence continues at coordinate 58,099,530 of JANRMJ010000054.1, read as the reverse complement.
GAAAGAAGGAATATTTTTGTTATGAAGGTTTGTATATAAGTTGGTAGTTTCTACAAAGATTGTTCAACTATACTTTTGAAAGATAAATCATGAAAACAAATGTATTTATATGTATTAACAGAAATATGCAAAGTCAACACTCTGGCACTTGATAATCTTTACTTGACTCATGTGCCCACAGAAAAACAAAAAGATGAAAACCACACTACAATATCTTCCCAGTCGGTAGAGAAGATGGCTCATTTAGAAAATGTCTCATCTCAGAAATTTTACTTTATTACTAAATCTAGAACTGAGAGGAAGATGTTGCTCAAACATGAAAAGCAGTGATTGTTTAATGATGTTTTGAATTCATAAAGGGAAAAAAAGCCTTTTCAAGTGGATTTGAAGAGCAGGATGGAATGAATGCATTTGGGAAAGATAGACACACATAAGAAATGCGCGGCTGTTCCATGTCTGTTTCTCACTGTTGGTTCCATTCACAAAGGAGTGAGCCTTCAGGCATTCAAATGCTTTGCAGTAATTATTCCTGAATGTTTGGTATTTATGAAAAATGCAATTTACTCTAGGGGATGCTTCACTAGCTTCACTACAAAAGCAAGTCACAACAGTACAGTCAAACATAGCTATAATTATCAGCCTATCACTGATTCTTGTTTGTCACACGCTAATCTTTTCTTAAAAAAAACAAAAACTTGCTCAAGGCTGAAATTTAGCATCAAGACCAAATTGGGAAATTTTCCCCACATTGAAGAAAGCTGATCTTATTTGAAAATTCAAGGATAAGCTCAGAACTGCCTCTTTGAAGATGAACACTAGATCCAGCCCACACTATCTTTTAATGTTACTGTTTCAATATACCAACTCTGATATAATGCCCAATAGTTAAGAGGCAAAGTACTTGTGTAGCTGCTTCAGAAAACACCACAGAAAATGGGTTTCAACATTAATAATACAAGCCTAGACAGTAGGCAGCCTTCTCATGGAAAGCCTAAAGCCTTCTCAAGAATTATATAAGCTGCTGCTGTTACAAAGTGATGGAGGGAAGGACCCATGTGCAAGCAGCAAATGTGTTAGGTTTGGCAGAGGTCTGCATGCCTTTTGGTGGGTATTATTCCTTCATTTGCATGGAGGAGCTCCATGAAGATAACTCAATATCACACAAATCTAAAGGGAGTCAGCAGTGTAATACTGGAGTTACATCACAGAAACACAAATAATTTTTCTGGCAGTTTTTACTTACGTAAACAAATTTTTATCTGAAGATTTGCATAAGAAATTTGCTAAGCTATTCCTGCTCCAAGACTGTAAGTCTTCTTTTACTCAACAGAGAATAAAGCAAGTTGACAAAATTTGCTTCTTGCATGATGTAATTAACATTGAGCACTAGTGACTTCAAAGATTTTTTCCTTTCTTTTGTAACACTGAGGTAATAAAATATTGATTTGCAGGGAGGGGTGGCTATTAAGCATTGCAATTACTTCACGCAATAGCTCAGTTTAACAGATAGAAGAAGTTTAGTCCCACATGCTAGAATCTAAAACCTTAAGAGTAGAGGAAAAAGTTCTTTGGTAGGAACACTTTGGTAATTCAAATGAAGATAGTTCACAGAGGTCTCCTTGTGAACTCCTTGTTTGTCTTGTGTGGTTTACACCTTTGAATTCAATGTCTTAGAAGTTTAAAGATCAAATATAACTGGTAGGCGTTAGATAAAAGAATCTTCTTTTGAAGGTGATTCTGTCAGATCATCTAGATTGTACTTGAGATGCCTGAGAGAGGATCTTACCACTGGAGGGGAGGGAGTGAAGAGCATGGAGCCATCCCCTTCTTAGTGGTGCCAGGCATTAGGACAAGAGCCACAGGCAGAAGCTGTGACCACCAAGGCCACCCCTCCCTCAATAAGCCTCCCGACTGGAACTTTGTCTAAAGGAACTTGAGATAAGAGAAGGCGACACTGTTGTCCAATTATCTCAAGACTGGGGAGAAATAAACGAGGCTGAGAGAG
>JANRMJ010000054.1:58077757-58097072 GCA_025584955.1 Alethe diademata | reverse complement strand
ATATAATATTCCATTGAACTCTGTTTTCCAGGGGACCCTCACCTCCAAGAAGACCGGGGAAGAGGATCAATGGGGTGCCATTGGGATCCATAGAGTGCTAATTTTTTCTACTTAGTCTATCTTGCTATCATTCTCTTTCTCTCCCATCCTTCCATGTTCCATTTCTTTCTCTCTCACTACCTCAGACTTACTATTACATAAAATCCATACTATTGACTTTGGAATATGGTCTCATTTGCACCTTAATTCAGGCAGACCCTTCTTTCTTATAATTTTCATAACCAGATCATAACAACATCTCAGCAAACACATTTAAACAGAGACAAGAGAAATGCAAAAAATGAAGGTTCAAAAGATGTTAAGCTTCAAATCAGTTTAAACTGAACATGCTGCGTAGGGAATAAAACAGGCTAACAGTATGGCACCAAATTTTAGAGACAGGTTTTTTGAGTTTTCAGTGCATTTCTAAATAATTAATATATTCTTCGCTTATATATCTAGTCCTAACTTAAGCAGCTAAAAAGCTCTGTTTTCCTTGAATAGAAGCTCTTACAAAAAAGTAATCTTTTTAGAGATTCCACAGTTTGCATCAACTTTGCTTTTAAACTGCTTTGTAGAGTGGGATTCCTTCCTCCTGACTGCTGTTAGAGATGCAAAAGACTGTTCTGCAGTGTCACTAAGGTGAGTTAAGGACAGACTGTGGACTTACTCTTTTGGCTGTAAATCTGGTTGTTTGCTCCCTTTAGACTTCATTCAGACTCTTTGGGGGGTATTTTCTAGGCAGCCATTCACAGAATTATAAACAGCCAGTATACATTAGTCCTAATGGTCTACTTTTACACACAGCCTTTCAACCTCCTGCTTGCAATCACATGTTAGAAGTTCAAAAATAGAACTGTTGTATGACTTTTCTCCTGCAAAACCAACAAAAAAAATTCCAAATATATGCAACTTATACAGCTGTACTGACCTAAGCTATATTATTTATATAGAGTAACACAAGTAAAATCTGCCAAAGTATAGCTCTATTTTTTTTTTTTTTCTTATTTGCTATTTTTTGACTAAAGACCCCTCAGTTACTGTACTGGAACTAGAAAAGATGGAGTGAACTTTCTTCACAGTAGCAGCATGTTGTCTCTTATCTGTAATTAAACCAGTGTTGATAACATTCTAGTGTTTTGGCTATGGCTAACAGTCCAACACAATACTGAGATTTTCTTTTTTCCCACACTTACCCTGCAATATTTGGGGTGCACATGAGGCTGGGAGGAGACACAGGCAGGACAAGTGACCCCAAATGTCCAAAGCGATATTATATTCCACATCATGTCACTCTCAGCAATAAAAACTAGGGAAAAAGTGGAAGAATGGGAGATATTCAGAGCGATGCTCTTTATCTCCCCAAGAAGCTCTCATGTAAGTTGAGGCCCTGCTTTACAGGAGGTGATTGAAAAGTGCTCATGGGTGGGAAGTACTGAATGAGTTCCTAATTTTACTTTGCTTGTGCATGCAGTTTTGCTTCACATTTTCAACTGTCTTTATCCTGACATATTTTCATTTTTGCTTTTCTGATTCTTCTGCTCTTCTTTTTGCTCTTCATTCTTGTTCTTCTGACCCATCCTGCTAGAGAGGAATGACAGAATGATCAGGTTAGTTGCTAGCTGGAGTGCAGTTACTTTGTGCAATCTGCATAATTTTATTGCCACAGAAGACTGATTTTGAAGCACACTGTTTCAGTAATGTACCTGTGTCTGAAAACAAGTACAGTGATCAGAACAGAGTTCTTTCATTGTATTAAGCCCTTATCCAGGTTCCTAGCTCTGACCTGGCATTTATTTTAAAAATACAACATTGTATTTCAGCAGCTCATTAAGTTTTATAAGTCAGAAGACACATAACCAAAATACATATTAAGTCATATAATGAATATTGCTTACATACATTTGTAGCTAACAAATTTAGCACTGTCTTCTTTAAAAATTCTTTTAATACTTTGCAAAAATCATTCTGTTCTGTGGTATTAATAAGTGAAAGCCAGTTGAACACGTTTTGTAGGTGTCTGAAAACTTCCAAATGCTTCAGTCGTTAATTTTGTGTTTAAATGAGCATTGCCCTCAGACTGTCTCCAACTAAAATAATAAGCATGATACCTACAATTGTAGTAGATTTAGAAGTAGGCAAGAAGTGATTGTCTATTCATAAAAGGATTTGCTGTTACTTATCTGGAAGTTGGAAGGAACAGAACATTTCAATTGTCTGATATTTTCTTTCAAAATAGATTAAGTTGGTCTTCTCCCTTCCACACTTTTGTTCATTGCCTTCAAATTAATTAATTTTTATTCTCAACAAAACTAAAAATGTTTCAAAAATAAGTGTTCTATACAGCATTCCTCTTGGCCCACTCTTCAAGTTCAGGGCTGAGTACTTAGCAAGTCTCAAGATGAATGCAGTATGTGCACTTACTTACAAACCTACCATATGGTCCCTTTAGCTAAGGCTCGCTCATCCAAAGCTGTCCTTTGGATGCAGTTACTAACTTTTTATCCACTCCATTAACTGAGGGTTTATGTATTTCCCTCTGCATCTATAATTATCCGAATAGCAGTATGATCTAGCATTTTAGACCAGTGTCACAGGAGACTAAGAAACTATCAAAATTAGTGGTTTTGCTTTGATGTTATGAACCTAATTATAGGTAGGATAATTGTTCTGAAGCCACCGTTGTATTTGATATCAGTGCCATACAAAAGTGTTCTGTATATTCCCAAACTGACAAATCAAATGGATGTCTCACAGGGTGAAATAACATCAGTTATCCACAGCTTCTGTGAACTCTGAGCATGCAAAACATGTCCCTCCTATGTCAATTTGTAAATGAAAAATCAGCTTTTTTTGTTCCTTCTATCAGAGATTTTTGATAAGGCATTTTAAAATAATAAGGCACAGGACCCATTTTAGATGCTAAAGCTGATGCCAGCTAGCTCCAGACATCATGTTATATGTCCACATTTGAGACACACACCTGAGGCTTCTTTTATTCAGTGTAGAGAATTAGGCAAACTGAAGACCAATTCTCATCAGGATTTTGAATAAATAGATCACAACCTGAAAGCTGTTATTTTTCTCAGTTGACCACACAGGGAATTGGGCTGAGTAGCTCAGATGCATACATTATTAACATCTACAGCTGGTCAGAGGTAACAAATTCATTAACTTTTGCATCATCTGAGAAGTAGCTATCCATGCTGTAGCTAAATCATGCCAGAGGTCCAAAAATTTCCCAGATGATCTAAGCAGGCGAGTACAAATGCTGCACAGATTGCTGCCCAAGTATGGAGCCACATGAGTGCAATGGCATCTATCCTTGGTTCAGAAGATTTTAACTGCTTCCATACTGTGTTGAGCCCTTACCAGTGACTAAGAGCTGTTCCAGCTGTCTTCACACCATGCTCCCTGTCATATCTGAAGGGCTTATTGGTTTAGATGCTGGACACAGCTTCAAACCCAAAGTGGCTCCATGCATTTGGACAGCATAGCATCTTTCATAAAGCAAAAGGGACTATTCATGAGGCTGATCTTGACCAAGTTAGCTCAGTGTGGAAACCATAGCACTAATTCTGTTTTCAAAACTCTGTGAGGCTCCAATTAGCATTGGTAACAGTTGGCTGACTTTATTGTGATGGCATGAGTGGAAGGAATAAGCTCATGCTGAACACTGTGCTGTCAGGACTCCGCTGCATCTGGCACATGTGCCGGTTCAGGTGTCTCTTCATTCCACTGCAGGCTGTGCTGTAAACACACTCAGTGGGTATATAGATGCCAGTAATTCACAAAGCACTGTGTCAAATGGCCTTCCAAAATCTAGGTGTAAAGCACATAAAATACAATATTTAATTCTCCCATGAATTTCATGTGCTATGAGTTATATTTCTTGTTTGCAGATTGCATAAAATTATTTTTATAGGTTAGTTAATCAAAACAGTATATATGTATCTTCGTATCATCAGGTTTTTACCTGCCTCTATGCATAATATAATTTAAACTGATGTGTCTCTCTAATATATCTTTCTGTTTTTTTCTCAATTTACAGCTGATATGCTTGGAATGGTTAAAAAAATGTGGATTTTTGCATTTGTCTATCTTTCATTTTATTTTAGTTTCTCTTAGGCAAAAAGAGATTTTTTTTTTTATTTATCACAAAAAAATAACAAGTATTCCTTGGAGTGATGAAGTGTTAATTAATATTGATAATTAATTATAGTAACTTATAATACATAATAATTTTGGTAAGTTATCCATTCAAGAAACTGAGATTAAATGCTATTCAAAATTCAGAAGGAAAACCCTAAGATTTCTGTGGATGGGTCGAGATTTTTCTGTTATTTTTTTTTTATTTTATGTTCCTTTCTTTTTAACTTGTTTGTAAACTGAAGTATACCTGACAGATTATATGAAAATATAAACAAGATTCTGATTTATTCTTTAAGATCCTACCAAAGATATTACCTTTAAAATACTATCAAATTAAAAATAAAAATAAATAAAACCAATGGGTCCTTCTAAAAAAGAAAACCAAACAAAGGAATTATATTCAGCTTGCCTAAATATGGTCTTAGAATAGAAAAGCAAGCCAGGAAAGTCATTAAATGTTATGCCAGCCTAAATGAAACACTTATTTATATAACTCTAACATAATATTGGAAACATCTAAAGAATGAATTAAATTATACAGGAAAAAACCTGATTGCCCCAAAAAAGCAAAATTTTGCAGAAGACAAGAAAACAGGAATGACTTTAGAAAAAATACCCACAAATAGAAATAAGTACATGAAACTTCCTAAAAATTAGAGTATTTTAGAAACAATGGTACATTATGTCTGAATTCTATGCATTTAAACCAGAAATTCTAGTGAAATTATAATTAAGAGTTTTATTTTTCAATTTCTTTAGTAGTACACAGTTACATCTTAGTAATGCTAACTACAGATCAGGGTAAGCACAGGGTAAGGCATCATGTCTCAGGGGTGTCCATCCCAGGCCAATGGACACAGCTGCTCTTTTCCAGTTTGTCCATTCAGATCACTGCCTTTAACACCACCCAGTACAACACATAAAACAGGACTCTCATAAGATGTAGGTCCAGGTGGCCAAACTCTACTCCTTCTCTCTGACTGTGGTTGAGGTTCACTGCTGACATTATGCATGCTCTCACTCTCCACATTCACAAGTGCACCCATATCCTTAGGTCTCTTGAACATTCACCCAACATCTCTGTCTGGCCGCCAGGCCCCTTTCCCCTCCAAATGAGCTTCCTCCTGTTCACTGGCTTGTCCAGCTTGATGTTTACTATCAAACAGCATGAAATCACTCACTTTCTTTACAGTCTCCCCCACTCCCACAGATCCCTTAAATATTAACACAGGTTTCTCAGCCTGGCTAATATCCATGATAAGACCTTGGGCTCCATGCTCACCACTGACTTCACATACAGAGATTTCTCCTATTCACCAGATAGTCTGACTTGGTTTGATACTGAATTTAGCATAAACAAACATGCACACAGGATTAAATTATCCAGAGAAACAATAAATACAGCTCTATCATTTTCTCAGGTCTGCATATCTATGTGTTTAATTTATCACTTTCCTTGTTCCTTTTATATTTTCTGTAGTAAATAGTCCTTAGCCAGGTAGCTAAATGAATCAGACTGGGCCATACTCCACATGATCTTAGTGAAATAACATTTCCAAAATGCTGTATCTGCAATGCTAAGTGTGTCAGTCCTCTATACATGGCCACAGCTTAGCAACAATACCATTTCCTGGCTCGTACTCCTCTGATTTAGAACATTCCCAAAGTCTGAAGTGCAATTACAGTATTCAACAGACATACACTAAAGTTTACAGTCATTCTTTAAGCCCTAAACAGATGTTCTCATTCTGAGGAAGTAAATCCTTAGGACTCCTCCATCCATTTAGTAACATATGGGTAAGACTATACGTCAAAAGAAAACACAAAGATAAGATTGAAGAGTCCACACATTGGTCAAAGAATCTATGACTAAAAAATAGACTGAGCAAACAACAGGTTGCAGCCTCAACTTCACACCACAGAATTTCAGGGTCCTTGGACATTTTTTTGCATAATCCCACCTGTTCTGAATGATAGCCTGTAGCGTGCCTTTATTACATTTGTATATAAGTCCTCTACTGATGATATTGTAATGTCACCTGCAGCTGGAGTACCATGCATGATCTCCAGAATTCTTTCTCCAAAAAATCTTGGTAATGCGAATTGGAAAATCAGTCCATTTCTTTGCACATCTTCCCACCTTTTGTTTGAAATGAAAATATAACTTCTCTCAAGCAGATTCCACTACCTTTTTATGCAGTTTTTTCAAATTAGTACCTCAGCCTCAGCTAGGACTGTTGTACATGCTACAAATAATAGTACTTCGAGCATTTATTGCTATTGTCTCTTTTCTCAGAAAACTCTCACTTAGAAATTCTGATACTTTGTAATACAGTGATACCTTCGAAAGATATAGAAAGCTTGTGATAAAACCAACATCATTCTGCAGAATACAACAATATACTAGTCAGCCCAACAGACTAGAGCTGAATACAGTATGTGTGTTCATGTGCATCTTGTACCCACAGGTCACTTCCTGATAAATCTTTGAAGCTCACACTTGCAGACAGAGACCTCCTTGGCTGCCTGTCAAAAAATATCCTCCTCTTTTGTGATAGGACTTTATTCCATTTTAGAACACCTTGTTATGTGGAATAGACAGGGTGATCTGGAAAGTCACCACTGGCATACATATCTAAGACTGAACTAAAGAATATTGTCTAACCTGTTGTAATCCTGAAATACTGTTTTGAAGTCTGTGCAGAGATACTTAAAAGTGTCAATATTATCTCAGATACAGGAATCATTCCACCTGTGGTGCTGTGAAGAACCTTGATAAAGTTAAGTTAATCTCTAGGTTGCTGAATATGTGTTACTGCTATTATTGCACTATTTTAGATAAAATGGGAAAAAAAGAAGAATCCACTTAAAGAAGAAAAAAAAATCACTCCATACAAAAAACCAAACCCGTTTCAAGGGATTTATATAACATTGGAAAATTATTTACATTTACATAGTTGATTTTTTGAACATATTTTTCCCTTTTTTCTTACATCTCTGCAGATTTGGGCTCTGCTAAGACAAGGAACAGAAATTTTGAATTATCAAAACAAAATCTATTCGCACAAGATTTCCAGCTGAGGTTGACATTTAAAAATTGAACCTCAATATAGAAACTTTTAAAGTTTTTCCATCCTTATTGATGGTGTTATAGTGACTCTGTTGTTTCTGGTGTTGTGTCTCCTCTTTCTAAATTCCATTTCCTTTTATTTTTTTCCCCTGGGACATTTAATGGAAGCTACTACTTGCTCTTCTGACTCATCCTCAGTATTCTAGTTCTGAGAACTGAAAAGTGTCATTATATTTAGATTCAGAAACTGAAAAAAGTATTCTGTCAAATACTGTAATTATATAGTCTGTCAGTGTCCTTTTTCAGACTAATCTTCAGCATAAGAATTAAACACAGTTCTGCCTGTTGTATATTAGATGAAAATTTACTGCTTAACTTTCTTTCTACTTTTACAATTCTTTGTTATTTAATAGCTGAATAGAAATGCTAATAGAGATATGACTAGACAGGTCAACATTCGTAATATTCATAACGCCTCTGCATCTCTTTTTTAACTGAAGTGAAATAGTCTAGGGGAAATTTAACACACTGTATAAAATACAAATGAGAAGGATTGTCTCACTTCATGTAGAAGTTTAAAAAATGCCTAAATTTCTTTCTAGACTGAGAAAAAAATCATCCATTTAGAGTGATTTACAATGAGACAGCCCTGAGGCAGTATATCCTATATCTCAAGTAGAGAATACTTGCTTATTCTGTCTGCGCCCTGATCCAAATCTTCTTTGCTTAAGTAAGAGAACTTATGCTGAGGTTTTCTTCTCCCACATAAGCGTCACAACCTCTGTCACATAGAGTTACTTTTGCACTCTCTGTTCCTATAAATATTTAATTAGTTATACAAAGTGAAACTATTCCAGCAAGGATGATAAATTTACACATGCAGTAGCATGAATTTGAAAGATTTTTTCTATGCCATAAAAGAAAGATTCTGAGTCTATTTTTTCTTTAATTCAAGTGAAAACTGTGACACTTTAGCTACTTAATTATTAGGGGAAGATCTATGTTTTGTCTGGCAGCTAAGATGACTGCACTGGGTATGGTTTCCTTGAAGTTTTCATATTACTGCTTAGAAGTCATAACCTAACATTTGATATTTCATCAGAAAGTCCCAATAATTTTTAATGTTTAGCTACCATTACCTGCTCATTCTTTGCCCCTGATGTAGTCTCACCTTGCTGCCTGAAATATAATTTAACAGGGCATGTAGGGTGTGTATGCAAGATCCTCTAAGTAGTGTAAGCAAATATGATGAAACTGTTTAATTTTGTTAGGTTTAGATTTAGAGAACATGGTATAAATGTAGGGATTGGTGGAAAAAAAAGCCTTAGGATACACACCTGAAAATCATTCATCTTGAAGAACATTCAATCATCTGTCACAGTCTGACTGCTACTATTAATAGCCAGGATGATCTTGGAGAACAGACTTTATGTGGTGTGCTTAAAATCTTCATGCACAAAGAACAGCCATACACTTCTAACCTGAATGATTTTCTTCTTGTAGAGCAGAAAGAGGTAGAGGAGATTCTGCAAAGTCTTGTGGCTTTTCCTTTCATTCTGCAGATACATACAGCAACTTAAAGGATAGTATTAAATAAATGAATTTATTGTAACTATAAAAACTTTCCTAAGCTATTTCTCTGTATCTTACAATGTGAATGTAGGTTAAACCTCTCTAAAACTTGCCCTTTTAATGTGAAAAAATTTGCTTATCTGTTTTACTTCTATGGCATGAATCCCCCTTTTTAGGTCATATACCTAATTGCAGTGGACTTTGCTGAATTAATATGCCATAGATTTGTGTATATCCAAGATGAAGGGTTCTAAGCTAGTCAACATCATATGCTTAGAAACTGTTTATAGCATCATCTACTTTGCAGTGATCATGATAAATTTATCAATACTTTAATACATATAAGGAGATTAATGGAGTATTTTGGTGTAGTAGATGAACATCTACCAGACAGAGGACACATTGTGAAAGAAAAAATGTGATTCTTTGGCTGATATAATTTTGAAATTTTTTTCATTAAGACTAATTGTGTCCATTTCCTGTAGAGTTTGGGATGGCTTTAATTTTTTTATTTATTCCAGCTACATATAAATAGTCATGTCCACTGAGGCACCTTAAAATATATAACAGATATTTGAACCAAACCTCTCTCCTGAACTATGCTGGAAACTAACCAGGCCATTTATTCTGTTAGGCATGGAACAAAGGATGACAGCTGCAGGTTTTGGGGCAGCTGTTTTGTTTTTTTTTCCTTAAATCTTTTCTGCTATGCAGATTTAGAAAAAATTTTGACTGCCACAGTAGACCACAATTCATAGCTATAAAGTTGAAAACAAGGATTGTGTTCTCTTCACAACTTGCTTTCATGTGTCTAAACATCACAAATTTTAAGCTCGAGTCACCTGTAGCACTGAGTAAGAAAGATAAAATATTTAAAGCTACTTGATTTATTTTTACTTTTATCCAGTTGCATTAGTATTGAAATATGTCTTCACTAGAAACAAATATGTCTATTATATTGACTTCTCTGTACCCTGTAAAGTAGTTGCATGGAAGTCTGCGGAATGAAAGGATAATGAAAGGTCATAAACTGCTCCTTGAGATGTAGAGCTTTTTCCCAAATTAGGGAGTCTAGTGTTTCACTGGTACCTTCCTAACTCAGATGTACATACATTCAGATCACTTAGAGGAAGCAGGTACACAGTAATTAAGATTCAAACCAGAACTTTTACTACAGCTACATTAGCACAAAAAACATGGCTATGTCATATATATTGTCAGGCATCTACACTGGGACATCTATACTCCACATTTTAGAAAAAATACCATTCATAAACATAATAATCTTGAGAAAAACTTGGTATAAGAAAAGAAAACCAGCCAAACCAACAAAAGCAAAACCTGGCCTGCATTCTCTCTATCTTTCTAAGTTTGTACACTGTTATATGACTAATTTTTTTTTCTGGTGACAACAGTACATGCAACATATGCTTACATTCAGAAATGGTTGCTATTAACCGTTTAATTAACATTAATTAACCGTATTAATTAACATTAATTAATATTACCCAATTTGGATCTTAGTCCGCACATACTGCACTGAAAATTTACTCCATATATATATCCATCCAAATTTTTACAGCTGTGAAAAGACTTTCTAACTGTTACTAATGGGTTTTCAATAATATTTAAATCCTTCCTGCACAATAAAAGCATAGGCTGTCACCAAAGCTGCAAAAATCCAAATGGATTGGAAAATTGAATAGGTTAAAACTCATTGTATCTATCCCTCTCAAATTTCTCTGTCCGGTTATATTTTCTAAGTTTTGAAAGGAGGATAATCTGAGATCTGCCATCCATGGGGAGGAAAAAAAAAACAACAACAAAAAAAACAAACCAAAAACATTTCCTGTGAAAGTTTTCTGCTTCATGACTGAAGGTTTTAATGTCACATTTTCGAGAACTGGCATTTCTTCTATTTAAAGGAGAATTTCTGTGGTGCTGAAATAGACAAAACAATAAATAGCCTTTGTGAAACTGATATTTAATCAACTGCAAAGGTTGTTTGCTGCAAGTATTCTCCTGCACCACATCAATTATTACTATCAAGAGGATGGTTTCATACATCAGCATCTTACAGAAGATGCAATTTTGATTTTGTGAAGATTTGGAAGGAATGTGGTTTATTTCTGTCACCTCTCTTCCTGACACTTTGAAAAGACAGTGACATCAGGAATGTGTCTCACCCTGAATGTATGGGAAACCACATGGTCAATAAACCAGCAAGAGTAAATTTCTGATACTAGGAGAGAGATAGTCATCCTCTAGAATAGTTATTCCCAGTGTAATGGACACTGGAATAGATAAGGGAAAATACACATGTAGCAAAATAAGCCACAAGTACTTATTTCTAAAATGCTTGTTTTAGTTTCTAAATACCTTGCAGTAAGAATTCACAATCAGTATGCTTGCAACACATTTACTGTAGACATTCCTAAACTAGACATGATGGAAGTTGAAAAAAACCCCAAACCTCTACACTATACACTATCTTAAATTCTGAGAATTGTCTCTTTTATTCTGGTCTTTTCTTAAACTAGCCAAATTTTTAGGGCATCTAGCCTTTGGTAATTATCAGGAAAGGAAGTCCTAAGACAAAGAACCTGCAGTGTGATCAATTTCCTTACAATTAGATTGAGCTAAAGCATCTCTCTGCAGCATTATTTTGAATTGAAAATTGTTTTATGACTCATTCTGCTAAAGGCAAATATCAAACATTCCAGAAATGTCTCACCCTAGACTTTTAACCAGTAAGTGTAAGTCAAAAGCTCATTTGAGACATTCACAAGGTGATGCATGAACAAGTTATTGCAGAAGACGTAAATAGAATAGAACTGTCAGACTGATAGAACCAGGAATAGAAATAACGACTGAATAACTGCCCATGACCAAGATGTGCAGGTCAAGATCACTCCTGACCCTCATTGGAGATGTAGCCCTGAGAGTTACCTGAAGGTACAAGGGTAGACCAGTAAGGGTGACACAGTTGTGGATTTTGCTACAGATCAGGAGGGGGAAGTGGGTGAGATTGTATAAACAGCTCAAAGCCACAGGTAATGGCTCTTGTGGGTGAATTTAACTATCCTGACATCTGCTAGAGAAGCAATACAGCAAAGCACAAAGAATTCAGGAGGTTCCTGGAAAGCATCAACAACAACTTCATGTCTGAGGAAGAAGGATCCCGCAAGGATTGCTGTGCTGCCTTGTATTATACTAACAGATATGACTTTTTGGAAACAAGGTGAAGGGTGGGGGCAGCTACAGAGGGATCATGACAGCCTTGGCTGTAGAGGCCATGTGACTGTGGAGTTCAGTTCTTGGTAAGAAGGAAGCAGGCAACAAGTCAGGTTGCAACCATGTATTGTGGTTTGAACCAGGCTGGATGCCAGGTTTCCACAAAAGCCACTCCCTCACTTCCTTCGCACCTGGACAGCGGGAGACAACATAATGAAAATTTCATGAGTTAAGGGAAGGGAGAGATCACTCATTACTTTCACAGGCAAAACAGACATGATTTACTGAAATTAATTGAATTTATTACTATTCAAAATCAGAGGATAATGAGAAGTAAAAAAAATCTTATAAACACCTCCTGTCCACTCCTCCATCCTTCCTGGGCTCTACCTTATCTCCTGCCAGGGGTGCAGGGAGACATGGGATGGGGGCTATGGTCAGTTCATCGCAGCAGATGATTCTTCTGTCACTGCTTTCTCCTCAAGGAGAATAGTCCTTCCCCTGCCCCGGTGTGGGGTCCCTCACATGGGAGAAAGTCTTTCACAAACTTTTTCAACCAGCGCCCTTCCGACAGGCTGCGGTCCTTCATTAACTTCTCCAGTGTGAGTGCCTCCCATGGTCCTTCAGAAACAGTGTGCACCACTGAGGGTTCAGTATTGCCAGCAAGTCAAGGGAGGTGGTCCTGCCCCTCTGCTTAGCCCTAGTGAGGCCACATGTGGAGCCCTGTGTTCAGTTCTGGGCTCCTCAGCACAAGAGAGACTTGGAGCTCCTGGAGCGGGTCCAGCGCAGGGCAACAAAGATGATTAAGGGACAAGCATTCCTTTTACGAGGACCTGCTTGGTCTTGACCAGAGATGACTGGGAGGGGACCTCACCAATGTACATAGGTAGGGTCAGTGGGTGTCCAGAGGATGAAGCCAGGCTCTTCTCAAGGGTGCCAAGCAATAGGACAAGAGGCGATGGGTAGAAACTTATGCACAAAAGTTCCACCTAAGCGTGAGGAAGATCTTTACTGTGCAATGACTGAGCACTGGAACAGATTGTCCAGAGAGGCTATGGAGCCTCCCTCACTGGGGAATTCAAGAATTGTCAGGACACAGTCTGTGCCGTGTGCTCTGGGACGACCCTGCCTGAGCAGGGGCATGGGACCAAATGACCCCCTGTGGTCCCTTCCAATCTGACCCACTCTGTGATTCTGTGAAAGCTGTATCCATGACAGTGCCCTCAGGCTGAATCTAGTAAACTTTCTTTATTACAGTATGAGGGCAATACATTTGATTAATTGGTATTTTGGATATTTGTTGTTATTTTTTCAATATTTTTAAAGCAAGCATTTCATTATTACAAGATTTGTTTGTGTTTTTTAGATTTATATTTCAGTTCAAAATATACCATTTTACTATTCATAATGAGTGCTTCTACTTCAGAGGACATTTCTTCTAAATGGGAGATTTCTTTTTATTTTTCTTTTTTTTTAACATTGTTATTCTCAATACATGGATAAGGCACTACTTTTTATCATTATTAAGGTTAGCCAACACACATATTTTCAGTTATATTTAATTTTGTTAATCTTTCTTATTTGTATTGAAATTTACCCTACTGTGTATTTGCCTTAGGCTGGAATATTATTTTGAAACTTTTATATCAAGAGGATTCAGAGAAAAGGAAAACATACCATTTCAAAAATTTCTTCTAACTGTTTAATGGAGAAACTCTCAGCTGAGAAACAAATGTAAAGAAGTCCAGGGGAGGAAACAATCAGTTCAGAAGGAGTAGCTGGGACAACAACATTAGTCAATATATCTGGGAGACTTGGGACTTTCTGATTTTTTGAAACATGCTTTTGCATGTATGAAATGTCTTTAGGGTTTGTTTGCTTGCTTGTTCGCTGGCTTGCTTGCTTCATTCTTTTCATTTGATTGTTTCTTTTTTTATGAGTTTTCTGAAAATGTATTAAGACTGGTAATTACAGGAGTATGAAATTGCTTGAGAGAATAGATTGTTTATTTTAAGTAATTAAAATATTTTTCTTTGTCAACAGGAGGTATGAGTGAGAAAAAAATTAATATTTTGTATACCTAAATTGATAAATATCCTTAACCCAGAACAGCCAAACATAGGGTGTGAATGGCTGTCATAGACAGTGACTTGAAGTTGGTTTATATGGCAGATTGATGTAACTAAACACATTATATGTGACTGTGTTAACATTATCACAGTAAGTGTTAGTGTGCTGGAATTTATTGTTCCTTAAAACATCTCTGAAGTAGCCCTGATAATATTTAAATTTGGTAAAGGTGAAAGCAATAGTGAATTATAATTTACCAAGATAGTATTCCAGGATAATTTTCCTTTGATCATGTACATATGCTATATTTCAGAAGCAGTGAAATGTATTTATATTAATTACTAGAGCACAATAAGCTTAAAGAACACAGAAGAATTGTTTTCTGATAAAATAAAGTGGTTAATGTGATTTTATTAAAAACATAATTCCAAGCACACTATCGAAGTTGGATAGTAGAGACTGCATTTTAGCAAACAGAGATATGTCTCCTCAGCTTAGTTTTAAGATTCAGAGAGTTTTTCACTGCTTGTACAATGCCTTAGTATAGAAAACTGACTACATTATAGCATTTAAGTTTCTCATATGAGAAACAGGAACTAATACAAGAAAATGAAATGTCATTCTCATTCTTATCTGGTTTAGTACTAAAGTTGTAATCTTTCATATTTTTATTACAGTTAATTTGTACAGCTGAAGACATTCTCTATTCATTTGGCATCAGAACCACATGTGTCTTGTAATTAATGAACCAGAGTAAAACTCAGACTATACAAGGTTAATTTAAGCTTGTCCTACTCCGTGTTTTTCCTGTAGTTTTACATTACGCAAATTGCAGGTGATGATGTGAAGCTGACAGAAATCCCTAAAGTCATGAACCTGGGTCACAGCTGTGAAACAGAAATTAGAATAGCTGATGATTAGAGGAAATGACCCTACCTTGTCCTTCTCAGCAACTGAAGAAACTTTCCTTCCATCTCATGCAGATTTTGGAGAGCTTCTGCTTTTATCTCCTCAACGAGATTATTTGACACATAAGCTCCTTTAGAGCTGAAAAGGAAAAAAAATATCAGGGTTAAGATTTTCCCAGAAAGATGGGAAAAAATTGGGAAAAAAATAAGAAAGAAAGAAAGCAAGCAAGAAAAAGAGTAAACTTTATGGTACTTTAAACTCTCAATTGGATTCTAACTGACTGAAGTGAGGTGCTTTAATATACTTCATTCTCTGTACAGATGATTCATTACATAATCACATTCTATTTGGAAAAAGATACTTTAACAGTAATTATTCTGTCATTCTACATTACCACTAATTTCACAGACAAAAGACCCACAAGGAGAAAAAAAGGCTTAACAGCTCAGGGAGAAGACCTTTCATTTCACTATAAATGTTCCTGCTTTTAATAGGAAAGAACAGACCAGTACACTTCTAAATTTCACAACTCATTGAAGATATATTTACCTCATCATGTGCAGGTTGGATATCTGCCAATAGTATTTTTAATGTGATTTTGAAAGGTTGTCACATTTTAACCATTCTATGTAACGCACTGGCATTTTGTATATATGTAAAATGCATAGGTATAGCTATAAATCCGTGCAGTTGGTGACTTGTTAAATAAACTATTATACAATTTTGTTATATGCTCTTTAGTAATTCTAATACTAAAATATTATTAGAAATGGTTCCTGAATTTTTTGTCATACCTGGAAATTTGTCTAAGCAGACTAAAAAGAGCTGACATCCTTTAATCTAATAAACCATTCAGACCACAATGATACTGTTTTGGCTACATCTTTCATAGTCAAATATTACTTTTAAATACTAGCAATTTGTGTGAAAAATGCTATAGACACTAAGATATGCTGATGAACTTTTTTCACACTTTATGCCAGTATTTCTCCCCTGACTTATTCTTGAATCTGTTTTATCTCCTGCTCCCTACAACCTCTAAATAATATACTTATCTTTTAGCCAATTCTTTGAACACTTCCTATAACCAGCCACTGCCTGCCAGACAGTGTGAGTGGCTAAAGCTCCATAGCAGCCAGAAAATAGTAGATATCTCAAAAAAAAGCTACTTCCTCACAATTAGCAATTATGATCCCTGCCTAAGAGTCACCATCCCTGTCGTATAATCAATTCTAGAAAATTTCTGCCACTGTGGGCCTCAAATCTTTAAAGCCATTCTTTCTGTTTTAGAGGCACATAATCCCTTTCCTTCATCAGCATGGAACAAATGATTACCCTCGATGGGCTACTGCTCATCTACAGGCCAGCTCAGGGGATGAGAGATGGTTTCAGTCTTCACAGTATCTTGCTGCTGGATGTAGAGATTAGTAGGTCTGGTGAAGTGCTGTGCTTCTGTGTGGGAAAGATTAATCTTCTGTAAGTCTGCCTTCTGAAAAGCATATTTAAACAGCAGTTTTATGACCAAGGCTCATGTGATTGAACTATGCATAGGCAGGAATTAGGTGAAAATTGTGTGCAAGCCATATGTTCTACATTGGTTATTGCTCTTACACATATGCTGGAAGTGTCTCTTCCACTTGGGACTACCTATTTCAAAGTCCACCTCCATGATCTATTCCCACAGGTGTTTGGGGGGTTTTGGTACTGTATTATTCAGTTCACTGCATGCCAGAGCTCTCTAACACCACATACCTGGTCTCCGTAGCAGGAAAGACCAGCTTTCTGTTTCACACACATAAAGTAATTTCCCAGTACAAGCCAGGGTGCGCTCATCAGATTTGCTCTAAAAGCTAAATCCCTTTCTTCCTCTCTGGCTTCCTCCGCTCGTACTAGAAAGTGTCATCATCACAATATAGCAAGGGACTAGAATCCTATTATTTGTTATTAATTATTGAAGCATAGGCTAGAAGAAATATTGTCTCACTATGTCTCCTGTTCCCACTGGAGTTTCCTGTCTGAGCTGTGTTACATGCCGTAGGCTTGACACAGTTTCTCGGGCTGCTCTGCCACAGGAGAGAGAAGAGAGAGACCCAGAGATCTGCAGAGACGGGGAAGCAGATCTGCAACACAGCCTACTTGTGCAGTCACTGTGGAATTGCCATGAGTGGAGGATCTGTGTGCCAAACTGTGCAGGAGGTCACCTGGAAGAACCAGTCAGTGCATATTTCACAGCCACATGACAGAAGTCTCTGTGTTGTAGTCAGTCCTTAGGCATGCTTTGGAGCTAATTTTATTTTCTTTTTTTTCTTTCAGCTGAGGTTGGAGGAGCATTTGGAAATGATCTCCCAAATGCCCTTAAGCTCTGCAGATTTTGTCTGTGAGCAAATGCATTGTGTGATCTTTCTGTTTTAAAAATGGATTTGTTTTGTTGCTGTTCGTCCCAGAAGGATTGTACAGACATCCTCTTTCACAGGTCATCTTATTTCTTAATGAAAATACAGGGTTTCTATGTCCCTAAAGATTTCCTATAGTCAAGGCATGGCTTTTATTCAGTGTACTAGTTTGTGTTTTGACATTGGGCTTTATATTCCCTGTGCACACAAAATATTTTCTTACACAGCCTTCTGTACAAAACATTTCAGTGATTTTGTTGTTGCTGTTCTGGATTTCATACATAGAACTATTTTTCATTGAAAAAGACATCACACCACGGCCTAATTGATACTGATATGTCAAGAGATGTTTTATTTTCTGTAAGCAATTATGGAAGCAGTAAAATTTAAGGCAAAGAGCCATGAAAGTTTGAAGAAACTTACATTGCAACAAGGTTTTTTTTAAAAGTAGAAAAGTAAAGTGTTAAGTACTCCACTAGTATATAATGATGGAGCTTAATTAAAGTCAAATGGGAAAAAAGTCTTTATATAAGGTAATGCATTTGGAGTCTATGGAGCTGCAAAGAATAGATTCTGACATGAAATAAGGGTGATTGTATCACTCAACAGAGAAGTCTACCTAATTATAAGAAAACTCTTATATGATAAAGAACTAATTTGCCATGTACAAGTGGCAAAGTGCTGACAAAAAATGATTTGTTAGGAAACTCTGCTGCAGAGTGGCCTAGACCTGTGTTTGAAAGTCCTGCAGTACCTCTCTTGTTGCAGAAATCAGTTGCTATATGAATATTTGCCTAATTTTTGTCCTCACAGACGGCTTTTTGTCTTTTAAGGAGCAGTAAAGGCCAGTTTTACAGAAATTTTTCATAGGTTTAAATAAAAAACTAATCAGTCTTATTAAGCTTTCTTACTTAATTTGATCTCAGATCTGTTTTTGTAGCCCTTCTACACTTAACACAGTTATTTCTTCTTGTTACTAACATACCCTACTTCTCATGGGTATAGATGATAAGCATTCAAGGACATATTTTACTATTTTCACTTTCCTAAAATCCCCTGGAAATGCTGCATCCTCACATACTCATTTGGACTGAAAAAAAAGCTCTGTCTGCTTCCTCTTTCTAAGCCCCAGAGACTTCCATCACTTTTATCACTGAATTTAGCTACAGACAGACTCTAAACCTGGGTTTGCTCACCCATCTTCACAGCATGCTAATCTATTTCTGGATGTACTGTGAGAAACACCACTGTAGCATGCAGAATTCTTCAGCATGAGATATGATGTCAAACTGATAAGAAACTTATTTGTATTCTTACTATGTCTCCTTACTTAACAGCATTCATTTATTCCTTGAATTCTCTCTCTAACTGAGACCAGTATGGAGAAAATGAAATAAAGCTGGAACTTATAACCAGAGCATATTTTAGTATGCTTGTTTGCTTTGGTTTTTTACTTCACCAGCACAGAATCACATTTAATTGAAATCTAGTTAAAGGCATTAAGATTTATTTTATGGTAGTGAAAAAAAATCATCTCCTTTATAATACTTACCTCCAAACTTATCCTGATAAATAACTATCATAGTCTGTTAACTTTTATTCTTCACTTTTTTACAGTACACTGATCAATAATGGACTGTATTCAATCAGCTTTATGACATTGTATTCTTCTCCACCTGCAGATTCTGCTGATCATAAAAACCATAATTTTATTTCATATTGCTTATTAGGAAGGAGGGGAGGAAGGGAGGAAGAGAGGAAGGGAGAAAGGAAGAGAGAAAGAAAGAGAGAAGAAAGAAAAAGAAAAAAGAAAAAGAAAAGAAAAAGAAAAAGAAAGAAAGAAAGAAAGAAAGAAAGAAAGAAAGAAAGAAAGAAA
>JANRMJ010000054.1:58054587-58068187 GCA_025584955.1 Alethe diademata | reverse complement strand
GGGAAGAAACTGCATGATGATAATAATGCTGTTTCAGAGATTTTTTCATTTTATGAGTAAATGTCATCTTCAGAAGAAAAGACTTTGAAATTAATATTTTGCAGCTCTGGTCACTTTTCTTCTGAGCTATACTTGAAATAGAGAAGTCATTTTGATAATTCCAGTTATACAGTATCAGAATATGGCAGGATATCAGGAATTATGTCAAAATTGCTATACACTGGCTCATTCTATTTCATGTTTTGACAGCATAGCAGAATAAGTTAAACCAAAGTTTCTTAGACTAGGATACACTGAATATTTGCAATGAGGATGCAAACCTAGGCACTGTAAAATATATTTCATATTTGATGTTTAAAATCTCCTACTGGTAATCTCATTCCTCTTCCTCACTCTAAGCATCACCTAACATCATAAATAGTTATTTCTAGAGTGAAGCATATGTGAATCTTAGCCTTTAACAGTGTTGCTCTCTTAGAAGCATGGGTAATTTGCAGCATCAGTTAACAAAATAGAGATGCAGCTCAGAGAGCAAGATACATTGAAGCTCTGTGCAGGTTTATGCATCTCAGGAGAATTTTTTGTGCCCTAGGAAACAGCGGTGGTTATATATGTGGTTATATGTAGCCAAAAATAAAATCCAAAGCAAAACAATAGAAATCTGTCAGTGCAACCAGATTCCTAATGCCTTCCAAAAAGCAGACAGTTCTAAGTAGATCTGTATCTAATGGATTTATTTTGAGAATAAAACAAGAAGTGAAAAAAATACTGTGGCAATACTATCAGATTCCCCATTCTGGAAGGTTAGAAGTAACATTAGAGAAATTTAAAGAAAAAATAAACGTTATACTTAATGGTTCTACCAAGTAGTACCTCTCATTCTGTCTCTACCAGCAACCTGTTGAGTAGTCAATTCTGGAACCAGAAGTCCAACTTTAACATTAAAAAATATTTTTGGGGAGAACATCCTAAGATGACATATTGATATCGGTATCGTTAACTGCTCTGTTTTTACCAGGAAATTCTTCATAACTTTCAAGTTAGTTATAATTTTGGCATGAGAAGTTAATAGTCTCCTAAGCATAAGCATTGCTTTTCATTTTAGCAAAACGTATTAAGATTTCTGTGTGCACCTGTTTGCAGACACATCAACAAATGGAAACCAAATATATCTCAAAGTGTAATTCCACAGAAAGAAAATAGAATAAATCCCTGGTAGTCTAACTCTGATATATTGCAATTTGTAAACCGATGAATCACTTTATTTATTTAGGATTGGTAGGAATGTGAAGTGTTTCAAACCTATTTTGACATATAAAGCATCAGAAAATAGGTTTATTGTCAAGACCACTGAGTTTTCTTCAACTCCTTTCAATATTGCTGGGATTCATAGATTTCCTGAACAATTGAGGCAATTTTTGTAAATCTCATGAATTTGCCAAATATCTTTACAAATTTAAATCGAGATTTAACACATTATCAATCAAATCTACTATTTTGTTAGCTAGTTCTGGCACTGGTTTTCTGACTAGATCAGCACTGAGATTGTGGCACTCTACATAAAACAGCAGGCCAAAGCAATTCTTCCATCAATTATTTAATTTAATTTAATTCAATTTAATTTAACAATTAAACCCTGTATTTTTCAAAACAAATTTAGTTTCTGGTTTTAATATGAATAATAATCTGTATATTTCAACTCAGTATTTAAGAAAATCTTATATTAAGTAAATATATTTTGAAATTGATAGTTTATATTAAAATCCCCAACAAAACAAACAAACAAAAAATCAAGTTAAAAATCTTTGGACCTAGATTATATTCAAGCTGAAGTACTATTACTTAAGAAAAAACTACATGTTTCTTCTATCTGATCTATGAAATTTCAAAATCAAGCCAGACTTGGTTTTGGGTGAGATCTTTAATTTTTCATTATCATTTTGAAGTTCTTCTGTCTAAGATATAGAAGAACTAGACGTCATCAAAACCTGTTTGAAATTATTTTTTAGTTTAATTACTTTGTGCACAAAATACTGGATTTACAGAAATGTGGCTAGAAAGAACAGATGAAATTAGTTTATAATGAAAGTAATTTTGATACCTCAGATGCAATTATTTTTATAACCACAAATATATAAAGCGTGTTAATGGATTAAAAACCATTATAGTAGAAAACAAAAGAGCAGACATTCCTCAATAATAAAATTAATTGAAAAGTTGAAATTTGAAAAATTGCTTATGACTTAGACTTAATAATATTTTTTAGCTTGAAAGCCATCCAGAAATGTTGAGAGAAGCACTCAGAAAATCAACAAATTTCTTCTCATATGACTTGACTAAAAGAATATGATTCTAAAGGAACATAATGACATTCTATCCTGGCATAAATCTCAAAATGTAATAAATTTTAATCCTTATATTATTATAAAGATCTTGAACTTGAAGAAGTCTTGGCAGGAATAATGCAGTGTAAAGTAAGATAAACTATAAAATTATTCCTATGCTTAAAGGAAAAAAAGGAAAAAAAAGAACAAAACCAACCACCTCACATACCCCACATATCTTTCTCAGAGTGGCAAAGGTTTCAAATTTAATATGACATACATGCAATTTTAAATTACATCAGCCTCAGCCAATAATTCATGTAGCATAGATAGGAGATCAGATAGAAATTCAACAACTTAAAATGAATAAGGCTAAAGAAAGATAAAGGTAGAAAGAAATTGTATCTTCCAGAAAATTCTGCAGCCTGGAATTACCAGAATAGAAGAGCTGCCAATGAAACAAAATGACTGTAATATGTCATTGGATAAGAAGAGAAAAGAAGAACATAAAGTGTTCAAATTGGTCTTTAAAATTGATTTGTCTCTTTTTTTCTCACTGATCTTTTGGCTCTGAAAGCCAGCATGTGCACTTGGCATGTAAGAAATTAACTCCAGGTGGTTTAATGAAGGGAACATCCATAATGATTTGAACCAATTTTATACTTTCCTTATCGACAGGAAGACTTTTTAGCAACCTTTCAGTATCTAAAGGGGCAACAAGAGAACTTGAAAATAACTTTTTACAAGGATATGTAGTGATAAAATGAGGGGGAATGGCTTTAACCTGAGAGAAGTTAGATTTAGAATAGATGTTGGGGGAAAATTCCTTCTTGAGAGTGTGTTGAGACACTTGAAAGAGTTGAAAAGTTATGGGTGCTCCATCCCTGGAGGCTTTCAGTGCCAGGTTTGATGCAGCTTTAAGCAATCTGATCTAGTGCAAAGTGTCCTTTCGTGTGGCAATGGGATTAGAATTAGAAGAATTGTTTTGATGCCTTTGAAATGTATGACAGTTTGTAATTAATGACTATGTTTATGTTCTGCAGTGGTGGGAACCAAAATATGCAAGAGGTGCACAAGATGCAAGGATCTAATTGGTTGAATTCTCTACTTACCAAGAAGGAAGCTTCCTTCTCCAAATTGCATATCTTCAACTTTAGAAAGGCAAAGGCCTCAAAAATGTAAAAAAAATCTACTTGAATGAGTTGTACTAAGAATGTATACAAAAATCAAGATGAGGGAGCAAGAGAAAAACAGTATGTCCCAAAGAACAATTTGTGTTTTGCCTCAGAACAGAAGATATATTTCTATGTTTGCTTACAAAACAGCAGCAGAAAAAACTTTTTGAACTGAAAAAACAACCTAAGTTTATTCTCAGCATTATTCTAATGTGTCACTTCATAGAATGACACACAGAATACAGTGGATCCAAAACACTGTTTTGTGTTCTGTGGTGGTGAAGGAATTGACAACTAAGGCCAACTGCCTGTGGCTGTGGTTGTCAGAGGAGACTGTGCTCATTCAATGAGTTTCATATGAACATCTGAGTTCAGTATTTGGGCTTAAAGGAAGAGATGTTGCCACAGCTGCACTACTAGAGAATTTTTTATATTTTTGGTTAATAAATATAAAAGGCAAAGAAAGGAAAAGAGTACATCAAATTGAAAACAGAGGGTTAAAAAGCAAGGTTAGGTACCAATTATCTTTTATTTCTACTGTGAGGCAAAAATTATTTTAAAAATTTAGTTAAAATATGCAGAGTAGTTGTGAGTTTTTTCCTTTGCCAGATGTAAGGAGCTATTTCTGACTTTGAGTAGCTGCTGAATACAATATGTCATAGTTTCCATTACTCTGAGTAGAGACTAAGGAAAGGATTCAAAGTAAGCGGGAAAGAAAAAGACCTCAATAAGTCTCTTTGCTTCATGTTTCTGTTTCCACTTCTGTTTCCCTTAAGTTGCAAAAGAGGTATTACATCATGACTGCTCCAATTTTTCTCTGATGTTTGGATTAAAAAGGAGCCAAAAAACCAAAATAAACAATTTTCAAGAGGGAAAGGCAGCCAGATACTTAGCTCCCTGATATTTCTCAAAACTAAAGACAATTTTAGGAATTATTTTCATTATCCATAATTTTTACATGCATAAAGTATCCATAAATTTATTCTAAAGACCTTTGGAGCTCAAAAGATAAGGACACTAGGCTCAGACTCATGTCTCTCAATCTTTGTGACATTACCTTTAAAACTTGTAAACCCTTCCTGCAAGACTGCCATGGTTACAGCTGGAATTCTAATTTGGTAAAATACTAGAATCTGGCCAGATCCCATCCAGAATATGTTTACTCCCTAAAACAAAACCACAGCACAGTGTTGCAAGGTCAGGTTTGCTTGTGGAGCTTGTCCCTTCTGCTCTGTTTAGCGTTGCTCATGCATGATCAAACACACATCCTGCTCATTCGTGAGGATGTCTTTACCCGAGCTCAGAAAGACAACAAAAACGCCACATCTGCATCATCACTAGATTAAACTTTCCATGGCACCTTTGACTGTGTCATTTACTCTTACCTGCTCTATGGCAATGAGGAGAGGCCCAGTGAATATCCTCTTCTTTATGATGACTGCTCCCTGAACTACTTGAGAAATTCTCTAGCTATCATTAGCTATTCCAAGAATAAAGTGTGCAATTTCATAGGCTTGATGGCTTTTCAAGAAGCACTGCCTACATATTAAAGTAAGGCTCCTAGAGCTTTTGTAACTGTAAAGATTTTATTCATCCCTTGGTATTATATGGAAGCTGCTGGAGGTTATTTGGTTGATGCTGTGTTTCTCAAGGATATAACCAGACATAAATCTAATTTTTTAAAAGGCCGGCAAGTTAGAGTTTTATGAAAAACAATAGTTATAAGTACTACTTTGCTTTTTGTGTCAGAAGAAGGTTTGTTTGGGGTTTTGTTTGTTTTTTGTAGCTTAAGTTTGTGGGTTTTTTTTAAGGAAGCAGTTATCTTCTGAGAAATATTCGCATTTTGTGATGTCTAGTAACAAAGAAACATAAATATTTCTTAATCCTGGAATTTTAAAAAAATCTGTATATGGCCTGCCATCTGAAAAACTCCTTTAGCAAACAGACTTCTCTGTCAAACAGGGAGCCTGGCTACCATGACATAAATAGACTCATTATTCACTCCTAATTCATTGCAGTAAACACCAGAGCAACAATTTCTAAGTATCTCATTTGTGGCTATTTATAGCTCTCTGAAGCTTTTCCTTTCTTACTTATTTTTCTTCAAAGCAATCTTCTTTACCCTGTTCCAAATCTTTTTGAACTCACAGGCATTTCTGATTTGCTGGCACTGCAATTTTATCGCAATACCATTTAAAAATGCATGTAAAATGATTCGCTTTTCCAAGGCTATTGAATCATTAAACTCATATTGCTCACCATCATCCTGTTTGTTTGTGAGATAAAGCACAAGAATTATTCTTTTTATTCAAAAATTGGAAAATATTCATTATATAATTGAGTTGCTAGTTATCATCAATATATTTACTTACTGAATCCCTTAGGAAATACAAACATTTTTAAATGAAATTATGAAAGTCCAAATGAATTTTAATGGACAAGTGATAGATGTACTATTCTTACTGAACAAAAAGGAAAGCATATTTCATCTTAATGATGGTGACTCATTTAAATGTTTCAATTATGTGAATATTGTTCAGTCAGTTCCTAGACACTTGAATTAAATCCAATTGCATGTCTTGTGCATAGGGATATGAGCATAGAGAGCCATAGAGAAAAAAAAAAAAGATGAGACAGAAAACAATACCAAACAGCTGCAAAGATTTAAGGCAGTTTGTGTTGCTGGCATCATTTAATACTTCTATATGGTAGAAATTAATTTATCAAATAAAAAAATGAAGATCACATCATTAATAATCACTTGTGAGCAGTTTCTTTGTAGTGATTATCAAGCATTACATAAGGATTATGTGGCCAAGGGCAAGAAAGTGTCCAGTTCATCAAAACGGCAATCACATGCAGTAAGGATAAGACCACATTATTTTCCTGCTATTTTTTGTCTGGTTCACTACACATACATAAATTCTGTGTTGCTCCCTATGCAACACATAAATGAGATCCACAGGACAGAGGTTCTACAAAACTGCTTAAACCAGAACACTGATTCGTAATCAAAAGACAGTTATCATTTGATTATATTTAGATGTCTTGTAAGTGAGCTGATATATCTCAACAGTGGCTGAATACTGGACTGGGAATATCCACATGGCCAGCATAGACAGCAATAGTAATGGCTCAGTCACAGTAAGCTAAAATACCCTGCAGAAGAGGACCTAGGGGGAAGCAAGTTGAAAGTGAATCATCAAAGAGTATTCAAAATAGGTATTTAGAATTACATTGTTAGCAGTAGGAAGTGTCAAAAGCAGGTTGCCTCAGGGGGCTGCAGTATCTCCACCCCTGAAGATAATCAGATCTTGACCTAACACAACCTCCAGTTTCCTGCACTGTACTGACTCCTTTGATCATGGGGTTGTATTAGACGATCCCCAGAGCTCTCTTCTGATATAAATCACTCAAAGATTTTCTAACTTAAAGTATTTTTAACTGTGTGTAGGTGGCATCATAGGGTGTTTACAGTTAGTCAAAAGAGTGTTCTATAGATTAAGCTTGTTTCTTTCCCCTGCTACAATAAGAAGGCCTATGGCAGCAGATACTGTGCTGCAGAATAATAAGGATCATCTCTCTCAACATTAAAGATAAACTTCAACATGCACAACTACACAAGATCACTAGTCCTCATGAAGAATGTTCTAAATAATACCTTTTAGCTAAAATAGATGTAAAGAAAGAAAAGGAGCAGTTCTGAGATACGGAAGAAGTAAAGGCATTTTATGCCCAGAAACTTTTCATAGTATTCATTATTCTTGGAGTTATGTCTTAACTATGGGTCATCTAAGCATATAGATAATTTATCTCCAGAAGGAGAATAAATTAGAATGATTTTCTTTTTTTATCAAGAGATAATCATCTAAATTTTTGCAATGCCTTAAAAAAATTAATCATCAAACATCATTATATACAGAGCCATGTGTGTAAGTATATATTTAGTTTAGGAAGGATAATTATTTTCCATACTGTCCTCTTTTGTGATTAAAAATAAAGAAATAATATCAATTATTAATGTATATAATACATCAATCAATATAATGATTTTTTTATTGACCATGAATACAAGAAAATATTTACATTTTGAACAGAATTTTTACGAGGCTTTTAGTTAGAAAAAAGATATATTTGAATTAGAAAATCATAAAAAAAAGGAGCACTCATAGTTAAAAAAACTGGTAGGAGGATGAACAAAACTTTCTATCGGATACTGATTTTTATTATAGCTTTGACCAAAGATTTTGGGTCATGCCTGCTGACACCTCATTGCTGATTACTGCTATCCTTATAGATTTTCAAAGAAAATAAATTAAGAAGAAAGAGGATATCCATGCTTATGGAAAAAATATCACATATGTACTACAGACACTTGTTTTGACTTTGCTTTGTCAGTCGGTTACTGTGAGACATAGGAAGTAATGAGGGTTGTATATGTATGAGTGTGTGTTGCTACAACATAGAGATTAAGTTTACACAATTTATGATTAATCATATTTGTTAAAATTTTAAATTGTGACCTGCAATTGGATCACTAAATGTTTCAGCAAGTTCATTCAGCAGAAGGAGTTTTAAACTAAGAAACACAAAACCATTTGGTCTGTTTGTATTACAGTAAGATTCGAGAAAAAACATAATGACTTACTCTGAGCCAGGGAAAGAAAGATATAGACAGAAAAGACAAGGACAAAAATACTTAAACTGCTGACTGATAAGGTGATCATCTAGGTAACTATGCCCAAGTAGCTTCTACATTTTGTTAAAAAAACCCTGCTCCGGCAAAAAATTTTCATTTGTGTGCTGCCCCAAAACCCCTGGTTAGGGCCTTTGAGTTCACTGCCTGGCTTTCTCTCCATCAGCAAAACAAGAGTAACCTTGAGGTTTGATGTTCTATGCTCATTGTTTGTGACTGCATGTCAAAAAGAAGAAGAAAATGCTTTGTTTACTAAGGCAGGGACAGAGAACAATGACAGTCACATGGAAATAATATCCCTGTTCTCCCAGAAGGATGTTAACAGTTATTATATTGCACCACAAGTATGTGTCATCTCTAACCCAGCAATTCATTTACTCTTCTCTCAAAAATGAATGTACTGTAGCAGGAAATTTATAACAAGAATTTGAGGGGAAAGTAAATCAATCTTATCTTCAGCCAGCAAGCAATAATACACAGTACCAGGGGCAGACAGGAGTTGTCCAACACTGCTGCTCGCTAAAGAGGAAGGTATTGATTTGTGTTTGCCTTTTTCTATTAACTGTAAAGTGTCTGCAGCACTTTCACACATCACAGTATAAGGCTTAAGGGTGTCAAAAAGCAATGTACAAACCTCAAAATGTTTTTAGCTTTGATTTGTGGAAGCTATGATCATTTTGAATGCTTATTTAAAGGTTTTTTTCTGCATCACCATCTTCCTTCAAACTAAGAGAACTTTTCTTTTGTCATTGACCTTCTAATAATCTGTTCTCAAAAGATCAGTTTTCACTATATAACTATTCCCATTCATTCTTGCTGTTGTGTGACACCAGAGTATAGTGAAGATATTACACGTACCTTTTACTTTATACAAACAATTTTATGTTTGATGTCCTTGGGCTTTCAGGCATTGCCTTCCATTTGTCAAACAAAATACCAATAACTTTGATTACAAAAGGGTTCTTGTAGCAACACATTTTAGTATAAATTTTTAGGATATCATAGAATAGCAGGATTATTTATTGTGTTATATTTGTCAGTTATACAATCTCACTTAGAAGTCAAATAAATACATTAGTCTGCTGAAATGGGGTTGGCTGTGGACAAATATTGTCTTGCTAAATAAAAAATCTTTGCATTATTCCTAATAAACTCTTACATGCCATCATGAAGACATTTTTTATGTGTACCTGAAGTTTTATATTCAGATTAAAACTATTTAGTAGGTATTTCATGCTGAATTACATGCTATGGTCATGAAGCAAGAAAACCATTAAGCAGATTTTCAAAATTGACCAATATACTTTACATTGTGCAAGATGGAAGAAGATGTCTCCAAAGAAATATTGCAGCTTAAAGACTAATAAGCAAAGGTGACATTTTGACGAATACCTGAATAGGAAAATACATCTTTCAGTAACCAATTTTTGAACAAAAAGAAAGAAAACTTTTGTAAATTAACAGATTAGCTATGGGGCAGTCATGTCTGTATTGATATATTAACATCTCAGAGTTTTTGAGAACTATATATTCTAGTAGAACTGATATTCAAATATCTCTAATAGTAGGAACAAATGGAAGAAAGAATAATAGAGGTTGTTGGGTCATGTCCTCAGCCACAGAATCAACTAGAAGGAACGATGTATGTATCTGAGAAATATTTAAATGCAAACCATTTAAATTAGCATTTTATTCTTTGGCTTAATAGATGGAAAAAAATAGTCTTATTTTCTTTATTTTTCTGGCATATAACAGACATTGATGGACATTTTAGATATTAAATAATTCTGTCTAGCTTTCTGGTGACCAGGCTGCCTCATTTTCCTAGAAATTCAGAAGGTGACAAGCATGTCAAGGGATTTAAGGGAAAACCACTTGTGCAGCAAATGAATGCTGGATGTCATAGTGTAAGGCACTGAAAACAACATTGAAAAATTATGTTTAAAACTGGATCCTACCCTAGGTGATTAATTAAATGTGATATTTGTTCTCCTTTAAGCCTGGAGCAAAATTCAAATGCCCCATGGGCTCCTAGTGTATTTTAGCAATGTGAAGTGTTCTGCTTGGTCTCTAGCAGCCACTCCAGAGAGTTAATGTGTCTCTTGTCTTGTGTCACAGCGGGTAGACTGTGCAGATGCCTGTCTTATAATATCATCCTGGCCTGTTTCACCTGATTCTATCACCTGCATTAAGGTAACTGAATCCTAACCTTGTTATTCTGTGCTGGCAGCTAAGTCAGACATATTCTTCCAGGTGTGCCAAATCATAATAGACTCCAACCTCTGGTCAAGTGAATTAAACTTCTGTATGTCTCATGCTCATTCTTTCTTTTTACTATCAGGAAACTGCAGCATTGTTCTCATGGGTTTCACAAGCTAATACCATACCTAACTATGTCTCTGACATAGTAAATGAAAGTCAAGGCTCAGTCTATTTGTAAATAGAAAACTAATACCTGGGGAGTGAGGGCAGATTTTGTACACCCATATGAACAGAAACAAAGCAGAAGATTAAGATTGTTGGTCATGTATCCCATTATCACATGATTTACCCCAGCAAATATTTATTCCACTGTCCCTAAGGGAATATTTTTATTGATATCTGTAGAAAGCACAAGTGAGTTGCATGTGAAGTATTTCTGTAATATTTTTCAGACTCACATTGAAATCACACTCCAAATATTCTAAGTCAAGAAGACTTTAGATATATATGAATGAAATTTGAAATTTAGAGTCATGAGATTAGCACAATTCAATTCAACTGATCTGATTTTGCATCTGCATCTCAAAAACACTACTAGTGTATAAATGGCATAGATCTCAGTGGTATAAGGAACAGGAGTCAGAACTTTAGACTCCTGTTTTGACTGTCTCAAATTTTCTCCTAAGTGAGAAAGAAACTGAAAATTTTATCCCTCATTGTAATTGTAGCCTCTGACCCTGAGAACATCTAGGCAAATGTGCGCATAGTTCTTTATGTTGTCTCATAGAAGACATAAAAATTAGGCTAAAAAGAAGTCTTTAGTTGTTTATATAACTTCCAGTTGTATATTCACCCGATTAGAGTATATTAACTTTTTGTGGGCTGTGACGCACGTAGTGCATTCCATTATATTCTCCAGGGTCAGAAGCTGTGTGTTCTTCGGAACAGGTGCTTGTCTTTGATTTGTCTGCATTTCTGAAAAGATGACTGGCAAGAGACATTTTGATCTTGAATTTTGATAGAGTGAGTTGGTCTTATGTTTGACTGATGCCTCACTTAAAAGTAATAGGGTAAGTCACAGTTCCTTCAGCCTGAGCTGGTATTGCTACAGCTGCTGCTGCTGCTAGAACTTCTTTAGTGTTCCATTAATTCTATAAAAGACAAGCTTGCTCTAGAGTAACACCTGCACACACACACATACACATGCACACACACATTCACACCAAACCAAACCAGAACCGAAAAACACCCCTCTGGCTGATTGTGATGATGTAATTAAACTTTAACAGGGGAAATCCATTTTTTTATGATTAATGCTCATTTAAAATTTATGTGTTTGATGCCATTTTAGTATGTCTGTTGCAAACAATCCATCTTATAAGGTTGTGATGCTAGCTGTCTAAGCACTTCATAAAGCAGGGAACTATTATTTTTCCCCATTTTACAGATTTGTAGACTGCAGCAAAGATTGGTGCAGTGACTTGCCTTGTGGGGGGTCAGTTCTCTCATTGCCGCGGTAATCTATTTTGAAACATTGGTGAATTTCTGTGTTGGACTTGCCTGTGGCCATTAGATGTGAAAATGGTCCACTAATAGAGTTTTTATCAGCCTGAGACAGCCAAAGTGCTCCCTCTGCCAGTGTTCTGGAAGCAATTTAGTGGGTAACTCTTCATGACTGTGACAGGCAAAGGTAAATCCCGTGTGGGAGTTCTGTTTTCCTTACTTTCTGCAGCAGTACAAATACAAGTAATCAAAGGAAGGTTAGGAAAACTGAATGATGGTTCAGAAAGTGTCTTGCAGTAGCCCTCATGATTTGATGCGCCCTTACAGGCCATCTACCCATTAAATTCCTGTTGTAAAACTCTAAACCTGTCAGGGAAAATCTGTCATATTAAATCTAAAAACCACGGTTTTTCATGGTTGTTTGGTACTTTCTCTGAATACTAACTTGGTATTTTAATGCTATCTCATACCATTATAGTGTCAGAATTGAAATATATCCCATGCAATATAGTGCCAGTTTTCAGTGCTGATGCAGAACTGAGCACTGCATCCCCTAGAACAATTATACCTATTCACAGAGGTCAACAAAAATCGTACAATGACTAATATGTGCCATGTTCTCTTGTGCTCTAAGTTTAAGAATACACAGAGTGACTGTAGTGCTTTTGTAGGAATGTTAAACTAAGAGAATGTTTACCATCATGAGCAAAGATAAAACTTGGAATCCAAATACCTTCAAAGAAATTGAAACATTTTTCATCCTATCCTAAACTTTAGGCATAAATCACATGGTACAACATTAGTCGAGATCTGGCTCCTTTTAAAAAATTGCAAGGCTACCTGTCCTCTTTGACTTTTGGTCAAAAATGGAGGAAAAGTTTCTGAAGACAATTGTGATGCAACCAGCAATCCTTTTTGTTATTTCAGTTAAGCAGAACTCAATTTCTCATTCTTTTTCAGCCCTTGGACTACATAATTGGTCCCTAAAACACCATGTTAGACTAATCTGTCTAAATAGGGATTCCTTCAGGGTGCCTGAGCAACTGTGAAATATTTATTTCATTAAGCATGAACCATGCTGTCTTAGATAATGCACTAGATAATTCTAGAATATCACTGATAAAATATATTATTTATGATATACAGTGATTTGCATTTATCTCCTGAACTTGGAATATCAACTTTTTTTACAGTAAGCAGCCCCTCTGTACTTTGTCATTAAGAAATACAATAGAGAGTGCTAATTTCACTAATCAGAACATCAATGTCTGTCTGATTTCATGTAAAATGTTAATGAAGATATCTGGTGGATCTGGTTATAATTTTAAATTAAGTTTGTCATGATGAAGAAATTATTCCTAGTTACAGTAGTTTAAGCCAGGGCAAAATTTACCCAAGAGAAACGGAAACCACCTTTTGCTTGAAAACAGCTATTCATTGTTAATATCTTCTCCCTGGGATCCAATGACAGGATCAATGGGGATGCTTCAAAATTCTGTCAGGGAAGGTTCAGACCAGACATTAGAAAGCATTTCTTTACCATGAAGGTAATCAGACACTGGAACAGGCTTCTTGAAGAGGTAAGTGATGATCCTTGTTAGTTTCTTCAAAAATTTTAAATTATTCTATTCTATCCTATCCTATCCTATCCTATTCTATTCTATTCTATTCTATTCTATTCTATTCTATTCTATTCTATT
>JANRMJ010000054.1:58023786-58045393 GCA_025584955.1 Alethe diademata | reverse complement strand
TAGATGAAGAAAGTGTGGGTAAATGGGGGAGGGATGACTTCCAAGGTGGCTGTTGCTCAGAGATTGTCTGAGGATGGGTCAGCTTGGGGCAGAGAGTGTGTGATGGCATGCTTAGCTGCTTGCCTGTGCAAACAGGTATAGAGGGCTGAATTCTAGAATTTGGGAAATTGTATTATCTTGGGTTTAGTAAGACTGGTGGTGGTCTGATGTTAACAGATTTTGGACAACTGGAACGTGCCAATTGATGATCTCATAGGTTTATTTTGAAAAAGCAATTTGACCTCAGTCTCATAATCTGATGGTCATGAGTTCGGTCCTCACATGGGGCACCTTATGTCGCGATTGCTATGGGTCTAGGTTTTCAAAAGGTAAGAGCAGTTGTTGTTTGCTGTAAAGTTGTTTATTTGTAGAGGCACATCAGTCTCAGAGACAAAGCCCCAAGTGTTAAAGACTGTGCTAAAACTTTCGGCATAGAGTCCCCATTAGAAGCAGAGAAGCAGCCCTCTGGTGCAAAGTCCTGAGAAAGGCTGAAGCTGCAGCAGCATCTCCTGTCTTCTTCTGGGAGATGATGATGGTGGTGAGGAGAGAGGAAAAGAGAGACTCTCTCCCCAATGCACAGATTCTTATTTATAAATTACCCAATGAGCTAAAAACATGAACCTGAAGCATTTCTTCTAAACCTATCAGAATTCTAGTTCTATAGTATGAAAGTTTAACTTGAGCATCTATATGCGCATAACTTGTGCATATAGACTATCTATTCACACAAATAATTCTATCTTGTTCTATCTGAAGAATGTAAGCAATATTCTTACTATGTTTTTATTATTTCTAGAATATGTTTTTTGAGCTCTCACTAAAGCTTGTTTTTTACAGTAGATTCTTTCTAAAGCTTTTGCTCTTTAAGGCACATAAACAACACCCCCACTTACTTAAACTAAAGCTTACACCTATATTTCATGTCTGAGTGGCTTAAAATACTTTAATTTCTCTAAAGATTTTAAGTCAATTCCCACATTCTGATCTCTCTCTGAGGAACTCAGGGAGATCCCAGATTTACACACTCCAACAACCTGTATTTTCTGAGATACTTTTGGCTATTAATAGCCATCTCATTTACAAGACATTATTTTCTCTTAAAGTCCATGAATGCTGCATGGTAATGTACTTGTGAAAAGCATCATTTGTGGGGCTTTGTCTTGTATTGATTTCAGAATCACAGAATATTCTGAATTTGAAGGGACCCACAAGGATCACCAGGTCCAACACTTAAAGTGTACGGCCTTTACAGGGATCAAACCCCTGTCCTTGTCATTATTAGCACCAATAACTGACACCTTGTTGTTGGATATCTCCCCCCCCAAAACAAAAAAATTAAAATAAAAACAAAGCAGCTGTGGAAAATAGACAAATAATTCTAGTCCTGAGAAGACTGGCAGCAAGGAAGAGGAGCTCAGAACAACTGTAACTCGTTAAAACAGTCAAAAGCACAATATGCAAAGAAGTTAAAGAAATGCAATCCTAGCAAATGTTCACCAAGCAAAGGTTATATATAGCACAGAACAGTTGATACAAATTAATCAAATCAAGTAAGTGGTTCCTAAAGAAAATTAATAGTATCTGTAATCTCTTCAAAAATGTAACAGAGGTGCATGCCCATATTGTGATAAGGAAGTTCTCAAAGCATCAAACCTTCTGCCCATGTAATTCTCTTGATGGGCTTTGATGATTTCTGTTGCAAAGTAAATAGCAAAATAAGCTGGAACTGTTTAATATTCCTTTCCAGACAATAAGTATTTGTATTTCCATTTTGCACAATGTTTCATCTTCCTTGCTCCCTGTGTTTATCAGAAATGCAGTACTCAGATATATGAGACTAGAAAAACATAAAGGAAAGGTAAAAACTGAGTTATTTTAGGGATAGATGACAATCTGAAAAAGATAGGAAGGCAGAAGAATAACAAACGCATTAGGAAGACATATGTAAAGGAACTGAAGAAAGGTAAGAAAAACTCACACACTGGTCAGATTTTATGAAGGAGGAAGCAAATTTAAAAAGAAATGAAAGGTTTGGAGTTGACATTGAATGGTAATATAGGCAAAGGACATACTGCGGGAATGTCTCCCCTTATGAAAGGTCTTAAGTTTATTAAAATTAATATATTTATGCATAATTTTCAATTGATCTACCTAAAAGTCTATAAAATATTTCTTTCATATTTCTGGGGTTTTTAGAAACATGCTAGATCATTTTCAGCAGTTACCAGTTCTTTCTGAAGCGAAATACACTATACTACTTATTAGCAGGCAATGCAGACAGCAACAAATAAACTGTATCATGAAAATATTTTTGAGAGTCCTTGCTGTCACTGTGTTATTGACATGTTAGTGTTTACCACAGTGATGGAAGGAAATTTGAGGTCAGTTTGTTTTCTGATGATGCCGTGATCATGTAATGATTTTCCTACTGGTCATGACCGAAATTTTCTTTGCATGCTAGCATTGATTTTTGGTGTCTTTTTTCCTCTTAATTGAAACAAACAAACAAAAAAAAAACAAAACAAAACAAAACAAAAGTTTAAAAATTATTCAAAAAAACCAGCAACAGCACAAACACCCTCCAAATACAGGAACCAAAGAGTGGAAACCTGCATATTAATGGACATGACAGATGGACCAATTTCTCCTAGGTAATCAGCTCTAATAGGGATAGACAAACTGAGAAATAAAAGACCAGGCATGGTAGCAGAAAAGTTGACTACAGCTCAACAATTAAATAAAGGATGCAGAAGGTAGGAAAGGTGCCAGCCAGGTCAGGGTGCAAAGTAATCTGCAACAGTGTTTCTGATGAGAGGAATGCTGTATGTAAGAGGGAAAAAAAAGTGTGTTCTATAATAGGATCTTGAAATCACTTTCTGCGATTTCTCCTGTGATTTATTTTTCCTGCCCACATATGCCTTTGAAGTCTAGGTTTAACTTTTTAATGAGTGGGGGGTTAAAGAATTACTTGAGTGTTTTGGCTGTGTAACTATAGAGTACCTCACCTTAAAGCACCCATGGGAAGGGCAGGAGCACAACGGAGCAATCACATTCATGTGTGTTTTTTCTCATATTTAGTAATCAATAAGTCCTAATAAAGAGGAGGAAAGAAATTAATGTCTTCATAACAAGTGGAGCAGGGAAATATTGTTGTTTGAATGCCTGAAGGTCTGAGTAGGTTAAACATAGGGCCTTTAAATATGGTATTTATTTATTTCAGATGTAGGGCCCTTATTGATATAAGCTTAAAGAGTAGGATCCAGATATATGCAACAATAACAATATTAACATTTTTAAATTCACCTTTCTTATAAACTTTTTTTTACTCTGTACTATAACACAAGATTTTGATTCATAGCCTTCCCTACCTCCCCCATCTAAGTCTTCTCAGGCTCCAGCTGCCCTTCTCTGTTCTCCCTGTCACAGAAAATATGCCTTTATTTATCCAGCATGGGGGTAGGAGCAGCTTGTGAATTTCTGCTTATTTATATCTAAACTCAGAAAAAGACAGCCAGGATGGATATCTCTTGGTTCTATCTGGAGCCCCAGTTTCAAAAAAGTTTAAGCCTTATGCAGGTTGCTAAATAAAGTGTGTGAAAATTTATTAGAGCTACTCCAAACAATGCAGATGATAGTTGTGCAGCTAATTAGTCAACAGTTTGAAGTTTCCAGTCCTTTCACCTCTGAAGAAAAGGTAAAATAAGAGTTCATTGTGTTTCCAGTTAGAAAAATAATTGCACTAGGAACAAGAAAATTCTGAGTTAAAAAAAAAAAATTCACATATTTATATCTGTATCTACATTTTAATAGATGTAACTGCTCTCACTAAATAAAGACTACAAAAATTATGAAGAGTAATAGTCAAAGTGCTGAGCTTCAGGGCAATTTGAAGCAGCTGCATGCTTCTAATATAACAAATCTTGCTCAGCGTGGCTTTACTAGCACAGGTGGTACAGTACATTATTCTTTCTAGAAAAGAGTTAAGATATTTCATTGCACCCATTGTTCAGAGTTACAGCATTCTTCTCTCCAAAGGAGGCAGCTGAGATGAGGTCTGGAACATGAACTGGAAGGGTGTTTGCTGGTACCTGGAAGGTGATTAACAGTAATTCGATGCAATATGCAACATTTGCAAAAGTGATAATAATAAAATCAGTGAGCCAAACAAATGAGCCATATGTCGTGTTATCTATCACCCAGGATGTGTACTAGGAAAAGGGTGCTGATCATCTCACTGGGCATTTTCTGAACAAACATATTATCAATTTAAGGCAAGGATCTTTATATGTGGTGATCACTGATGATCAGTTTACATAATCATTTAAAAATATTTTTATTATTATTTCTTAAAGCTTGTATGTAGGAACATGAGCACTTCTTACCAATCTATACATGCTAATAGCAAAGTAAGAATACTTGACTTGAAGAAAATAAGGTTTTACTTTAATGTTCAGGAGTTCATTTTGTATGAAGAGAAATACAGTCTTGTTTTATCATAGTTACAAATAGATACCCTGAATTGGAAAGTAATTAACAAAAAAAATGTAAATTAAAAGGGTAAAGTTACTTCCTATTTGATTTTTCATTGCTGACCTTTGAAACAAGCAGCAGCTGAGAATTTTACAATTTTTGCACGCTTCATGTTATTCACAGCAAAATTGCAGTATAAATAATACATAAATTATAAATATTATGTATATAATATAATTTATAATAAATTAATATTAATAATATATTAATTAATATTATAAAATTAATATTATATATTTTTTTCTGTTTTTGTCAAATCTGAGAAATTTGAACTTGCTGTATCTGTTCTGCTTAGATAAAGTGACAGCTTTTCTTTTTTCTTTTTTCCTGTGTCCGCCTGTGATATTATCTGTGAAAAAAATATTTTTAGGTTCTTTTTCCTTCTTTTATTACTATATAAATCCAAACTTTTTTTATGGATAAGAAAACTTCAAATAGACTGAAATATTTTCCTGCACACAGTCAATAACTTTCCTGCTCATAATGATTTCACATAACAATCTATCAAAAATTTGTTCACAGCTGAAAATATGTTATTCCTTGCGACATATCAAAGGTATTTGTCAGAATTTATGACTTTGAAGCTGGAAACACTAAAATTTGAAAACCTCCAAATTTTGTGCATCTTTGTTTTAATAGGTTTTACTAGATTCACAAATTTCAGCAGGAGAAAGATTTGCTTTCACTTTACAAAACCCATAATGAAACTGCTTTTATCTTAATTGCCTTTTACTTGCTGTTGATTTTTTTCACTTAGACAAAAATTACGCATAAAGCTTATAAACCTCTTTCTTTGTAAAAACTGCTGTAAATCCCTTTTCCATTGTGCTCAGCAGCCAAGAGTTGAAGACCCAGCTATGATCTGGCCCAGCAGCATAACCTGATTTTGACTTTTGAAAAAGTACTTAATTTAGAAACATATGAGAAAAGAGGACTGAAAAGTAAGAGAGATAAAATTACAACCAGAGGTAGCTCTATTGAGACAAGATAATTTGTGGCTCAAGCATCCAAGGAGAAAAGCACTAGTATGAAAAAGTATGCTAAAAAAATGACTTGTACAGCTAGTTGAGTAGTTAGGAATCACCAGGGCTTCAAATTGAATTATCAATAGCACCAGTGATGACAGAGCAGCTGACACCCGGCAAAGCAGAGCTGCCTCACTGAGAACCTTTTCAAGGAATGATAGAGGCTGCTTTGAGCCTTCTGACTGAGGACTGAAACCAGCAGAATCCTGGTGAGGAAACCAATGCTTAGCCTAATAGCTCATTAAATCCTCAAATCTTAGCAATGTTCTGTGCATAATAAACTGGTAAACAGCTGTTTCTTACTTTTCAAGTTGAGAATACATCTCATGCAGAGGTTTTTTGCACGGTACAAATGATAACTCAATAAACTGATCGTAAAGAGAGGTAGCAGGATTCAGTGAAAAATAATCCCATACCATGTTTTCCTCATTGAGAAATGCATAAGGAAATCAGCAAATCAAAATAAATCTAAATATGGGTAGTAGCCCAAGTATCAAAGGTTTGGCCTGCTGTGGAAGAATTTGATACTTTCTAAAATCTACTTTCTTCATACAGTTTTGCTTCTTTGTTTCTTAGTTACTTAATACAGGGAAGATAAAAATAGGAGAGGTTGATGTATGGTGAGCAAAAAACAATTTAAAACTCTTGCGTTTTCTCCCCATCTATGACATTCCCTGAGGTTTCTAAAAGCTACAGTTTTAGTAGAAATGCTGGCAGCTAAAAGTTGCATTAACCTTAGCTTTCTTACAGCAACTAGTTGAATAGTAAAGAGAACAGAAATGGAACTGCTTCTTGAGATTCTAGACCAAATTTCAGCTCAGCCACATTCTTTACCTTTTCATGTTTATTTTCCATGAATGTTTGAGTAGCTGAGATTAACTTCATCAAACAGGCAGAAAAGCAAAATTTTGTAGGAAAGATTATCAATGAATTTTGATAGGATTGCAATATTTGTAATTCATGTCCAGTTCATTGGTTACTGTGCTGAAAAGACACGAAGTGACCCACAAAGTGAGGTTTTGTGCTGCACTCTGAGACTGTAATATGATACACCTCTGTGTAAGGAGGAGGCAGATACAACCCCAATTTAAGCTGAGTATGCTACACAGCCAAAAAGCAAACAGTAATACAGGAGCAAAAAGCACCTGCACCCAGAAGTGAACATTTCTGCTTGAACTTGAACATTTCTGCTACACACTTTTATTGGTTAAAATTTGTGAGGAATGTAGAGGTACATTCTGGAGACTTGCAGCTACCTCTCCACTCACAATTCTTACCTTTTGTCTAAAATTTAATTTAGAAGTCACATAAATTATAAAAGCTGCAAGAGCTATAGACAAAGCTATTTGCAGACCATCAAAGAGCACTTGTAGTTGTTGCCTATGTTTACAGAGCATTTCTTGTAAGACAAATACAAGGCTCACTTCTGAATCTTCCATGTCGATCATGGAATAAACACACAGAATAGAAAAGGAAGGGCAGTGATAAGAGTCTTATCTCTACTTAATATTTTTGTGCCCATTCAAGTATGTGAAAATTTCATATATGAAGCTAATTCAATTAATTTTGTTTGGCAAAAAAATTCAAGGCTATAATCACAGTATGACTTTTGCAATCCAATGTCAAATCATTAATATGTAAGTGTGGTATTACCTAAATGTAGTTTCTGGTACCTAAATTCATTTTCAGAAGGTTGTGCTATGCCCTAATTTCCACAATGTTCATGGAGAAAATATATCCCATGGAGGTACTCCTGTCTGTCAAGGAGTGTGGCTGCACCCCAACACCCCAAAGAGAGTCTGTGCTTCTTAGAGGGCACTTGCTGACATTAATCTCTCACTAGAGAAGTCCAGTGGCACAGCATCACAGAGAAGCACTAGAAGAGGATTTGGGTTTTTTGTTGTTTTATTTGGGGTTTGGTGGTTTGTGCACTGGTTGTGTACACCAATAGATGAAATACTTCCAAGAGGCATTGTGGAGATTCACACCATGGAGGAAAAATTCAATAATGTGGTAGACTACTAATGCACTGAGCACCAGTAATTTTTCTCTGTCTTTTAGGTTCTAAATAAAGTTTGAAATTATTCTTTCAAATTTTCTCCCTTCAAACATATTTGTAGCATTTTCTCAGAAGATGCACTTTAAGATGGGGCAGAACAAGAATTTACCTTGGATCTCATTTCCCAAATGCATTATTCTCAGTAGCCAGCTATTCTGGTACAGCTGACAGCAGCATTAAAGCCCCTATTTTTATTCTTAGATTAAAAAAGGAGTGATAACAACTAAGTTTGGTGGCCTCAGGCTCTTACATATGGATATACCTATCCATAAACACCTGCCAAGGTTTGAGACCTTTATTGCCTGTCCTCACACAGATAAAAGTGCATAAAGAATCTTACTTTTGTC
Organism: Alethe diademata; assembly: GCA_025584955.1. Lineage (NCBI taxonomy): Eukaryota > Metazoa > Chordata > Aves > Passeriformes > Muscicapidae > Alethe > Alethe diademata. The sequence continues at coordinate 58,037,393 of JANRMJ010000054.1, read as the reverse complement.
ATTGTGCTTGGCTGAACTTAGATAAGTTTTTGTGTATATGTATTGTGTATCTGTCCTTTTATTTAATCTCACAGGTTTCTCTGTTTTTGATCTAATAGCTCCTTCCCAGCTGATATACAGATTTGAGAATATTTTTGAGAAGCAAAAAATGAGTTAATTATTACCTTCTTCTACTTAGAATAGTGTTTTGGCTGTTAGTTCCCTCATTGACATGTGGAAACCATGGAAATATCTGACACTATAAAACTCGTGAGCTTAGAAAGGAAAAACTTTTAGGTAACTGAATTATTTTTGCAAGCAACAAGGCTTGGTTTTTTTTTCTTTTTTTCTTACCTAGGCCATTGTCATCCTCATATATTAGTAACCTAAGAGAACAGTGCTCACTGAATGCCAGTACCTGCCACGTTAGTCAAGCAATACTCTCTTCATTTCAAATTTCTACTGAGACTAAAAAGGGCATCTTACAGCTTTCCAAATAATTTTAAACCATTCTGTGTTCATCTACATCAGTTCAATGGAGGAAATCAACTTGTCAAAATAATGCCAGGTGATATATTTTTTGTCACCAAATCCCTGCAACAGATAACATTTTCTAAGCCTTACTACAGAAATAGCAAGATATATTGGGCAGTGTCATCTTATGACAAGCTCTCTTCTGATTTCACAAGTCACAGCCTTTTAGTCTGTGCACTTTTGACTTTCAGTAAGCAACAGTCAGCATGGATTATTCGAGATCAAATCATTCCAAACCAGTTTAATTCTTCCCAGGGTAACAAAACAGGCTTTACAGACAAAAAGGAAGCAATATATTAGTCTTACATTTGGCTTCAGTAATGTTTTTTACAATTTTTTAGTGTCAACTAAAAGTCATATGCATGCAAAAGAAAATTGTTTAAATGCATTTATGATAAGTGGGTTGCAAAACTAATTGGAAATATGTAGTCAGAGAATATTAATGGTTCACTGTCCAAATGGAAGAATCCATCAAAATAAATTCTTATGATGCTGTCCCAGGACGGCTGTTTTTCATTATTTGACTTAATGACCTTAAGTCATGAATATGACTATTAGTATTTTTTGTTGATATAGAAGTAGGATAAACTGCAAGTATATTAGAGGACAGAAATAACATTCAGAGGGATTTTAGATACTGAAAGAATGAATATGAGGGTGAAAGTTCACATAACTCTATAGGTTTCATGAAATACACTAAGTTTAGGCAGAAATAGCGGCTATCAACAACAAACAACCTGCTAGCTAAATGTTCTGCCAAAACAGAGGTGAGGATGCAGTAAATCATAAACAGTCTTGAGTCTTAATTTTCACTGTAAGATAATAAAACTCTAGGTTTTAGTATGTCTCGAAGATTTGGATGTAGTATTGTGGATGTGTTTAGGAATTGACCAACAAAGATGTAGGTATTATTTCTTTGAAGTAGAAAGATGGGATAAGCACCTATTTTAGGTCTTTTCCAGCTTTAAATCTCTACAAAAGCTAATTTTAATGCACTTTGGTTTGTCTATGTAAGAGGGGGACAGACACCCTGCTGTTGTGAATCTCAGTTTTTCTGTGAAATGGTTGATTTCAAGGGTACAACTAAATTACATCATTTCAGGATCTTATGAAAAAGATGAAAAAATTGTGGATAGAAAAAAAAATCTATTTCTAAAGTGAATCCAATTTCATACAGAGGCAAGTGCCACAGAGCCAAAGGAAAGAAAAACCCAAGCATAAATTAACCAGGCATCTTATGAAACACCACATAAATAACCCATCTCGTTCTTAACAATATAGAAATAACTTCATATGATCTGAATATGCATATATATTGAAATGCATTTCATTCAAGGAGAATAATTTTGTGAATTTATTAGCTCGTTTTAACTTTATAGATTTTTTATTAATACATAGCTTTGCCAAATAAATTATAAACTGTGATTGAAACTCAATCTTTGAGTAGCTGAAGATCTGATTCTTTTCTTCAGAAGAAATTCCAAAGCTTTTAAAGCAAACCTTTCCTCCACCTTTCCAATTGTTTGTTTTTAATTTCAGATGATTTACAAATATTTTCCATAAAAGTGAAAAAAGAAGCATTTTTAGTGAGGATAATTTTTTAGTCTCATTAAGTGGTATTTGAATGTATTTTTCCTCTTAGAAGTCATAGACCAAATCAGTTTTTAGTATCCTAATACCATTGCATTGCAACACAATTTCCCCACCTACTGATCCAGTTCTAGAAATGTGATGAACACAGAGCCTTCAATTCACAAGTAGCACCAAGCAAAGCAAAAAACTGACAAGTGAAATGAGTGATATTTTATAACCAGAAATGCTATTCTTTAAATTAATAGTGTATTCCATTAGTGGGGAATGTGCGTATTTGCTTATCTTCTTAAGTAATTTATTGCAATATTTTACAGCATGGGCTTTATGTTTTTTCATTTTCAACATTTTATCAACTTTAAAATTAAATTTCTCAAAATAAAGAAAATCTGCTTAAACATGCATAAAAATAGAATTTGCTACAAGATTGAGATACTGCAATTTAGTCATCTACAAGTCCAGTATCTGACCATGAACTAGCCCAACAATGTCCTCTTGTAATGCTGAAACTATGTCAGTCTCTAGGTTAACTAAACTTTTTCCATATAATTATGAGATTAATTGCCTAACATAGATATTTAATGCTCACTGGGATGGACTCAACATCCAGGGCTGGCAGATATTACATAAAAATGAAGTGAAAATTCTTTCCTTGAAATGGAACCTAGACATCCAATGGATACCCACGTGTCCTACCCTCAGCTAAATACACACTTCCACTCAAGTTAGTATCATCTGCCAGCTGGCAGAGGGATACTTTATCTCCAGGATAGGACAAAAGGTAATGGCCTAGCACAACACCCCCGCAATAAGCATGAACATATTCCACCAGATTGGGTTGCTCAGAGGCCCGTCCATCTTGACAGTGAATATTTCCAGTAATGGAGCATCCATCAGCTCTCTGGGCAACCTGTTCTAGTGTTTCACCAGAGTCACTGTAAACATCTTTATTTCTAATCTGAATTTATGGTCCTTCACAGCAAAACCACTACCTCTTGTATTTTCGTAACAGGACCTGCTAAAAAGTTTTCCCTATCTTTCTTATAGGCCCTCTTCAAGTACTGAAAGGCCACAGCAGGGTTGAGTATCCCAGCCTTCTCATCCACTGTTACCAGCTTGCCAGTCCTGCCTATGGGAGGGAAGCTTCGTTTGACCTTCATAGAGGTAATGATTATAACATAAAGCTTTATTTCCCTTATGCAATTTCATTGTGAACTCATGGTGCAGTCTTCTAAAAGATGTCTGAAATGAGGTCTCTGTTAATAGGAGGAAAAAAATGCTGGGAAAAGGTACTTCCAGGTAAATAAAAGTCTCTTTCTTTGGATACTGAGCATCCAGGATTCACTAAATGCTTGCACTCTCTCTTGATTAAGCAGGAGACCAAAGTGGGAGTCTCTGGGCACATTGCAAGATGCACTTGTTCCGCTGGCTTCTCTTGGCAGCAGGAGGTTGATTTGAAAGCATAAAAAATGCTGACCATGAATATTCATTTACTTTATAAATCAACTTGCTTGACTGTACTTACGTCTGAGTTCATGTCTCATAAGCATTTTAATAAATAAGTTTACTTTAAAAAAGTTTGTTGAAACTGTGAATTGTTCTTGACTGTTTCAGGAATGATCTCAAAAGCTGAGCAGCAGATCTGTAATCTTAATATTTGAACAGAACACTAATCAAGAAATCTACCATACATCTGAAGGAAAACTTATTGAATGCTAAATACTTGTCAACAAAATGGGGTCAAGAACGTGATTCATCAAAAGAAATATTCTACAATAAATAGATAAGTTATTTTAAAATTTGCTGCTACATAGAGATGTAGTGGAGAAACCACTATGAGTTGCCAGAAAGCAAAGAAACAAAAAATAACAAGACAAATATTAAGGTTTTATGTAATTTTATGCCTACTCTTTAAAGTCATTTTACTGCCAATACAATTAATTCAATGTAGAGCTATAGTAAATAGTGAATTTGACACTAATTTTTCAAATTGAAGCTCTACAAAAGAAGATGTGGTGGTATTTAGATTTTGGGTAGTACTTTGAATGTAGGAAAATAGTTTCACTCTTACTAAGTACAAAATCTTAAACCTGTACATCTTTTAAAATAATAATATGAACCAAAATTATTTGGAAACCTAGTATCTAAAGAGATTCCTTGCCTGTTTTATAACTCCATAAGGTCTAAGGCAATTGAATAAACAGCTTCATGCAAATCTTCATCTTGTGTATCAAGACTCAGCCTGCTTACTTTTACAAAATATTGACAGCATAGGAAGACACAATATTGACTATACATCTGCAGTCCACGGTATTTTAGTTATATTTCTGTACCTGTATTTCCATTGCAGCTAAAATTATTGAAGCAGAAAGGGGGAAAATAAAGATGAAAAATAAAAGAAAAAAAAACTTCTCCAAACCAGGAAATTAAATGAAACTGGGCTTTATTATATTGATAAATTAAACTTGAAGAGCTATGGTTTTAATTATTGTACAGAAAAACAGAAGTTAGCTCAGAAGATATGATTGAGTAGAGACTTGCAGAGATAATGCATGTTACATCTCCTTTAGGGTCAAATATTCAGGAAAGTGAAAGAGACAAAGGTTTCTACCTCTTAATAAAGACAGCAAAAATGTATTAAAGTAATAATTTATTTTGTTTGTGGGGGGGGATCATGTCTGGGTTTTTCCAGGAAAACAGAGATATTCTCAAAAACAAAGTTACCATGGAATCATAAAATCAAAGAAAAATAATTATTACTTGGAGAAGAACCCAAATTTGCTTTCTTCACTGAAGTAAAACTAATATAAGAGTTTAATAGGTGTCCTTCCTTCAAAAATCGTTATATTATCATTTTTAAGTATCCGAGAGGAAGCAGATACATAACAATTTTGACGTTCTTTATTTTTCTGCTGAAGAAGAAATTTACTAGGCATAGTAGGAACCATATCATTTATACCAGTGTCTCTACTAAGGGTAGTTTCTCTGCCAGAAGTCCAGGAATAGGGGTGTCTGCTATTCTACCAGGAAAAAAATAGAGAGCAGAGAACTGATTTAATCTTCTTGGGATCCATTTTTCCTAGACACAAATTTTGTGTTGAGTTCCTGCAGATTTGCCAGACTATATTACCCAGGTATTATACTGGAAAAGATACTGGCTCCTTACTCAGAAAATGCCCAGTTTATGTGGAAACTAATCATCCACTTAACAGAGTTCAGAGAACTGCTGAGATTTGTAAAATAATTTATCAATTTTTTGTAGATATAGTCTACTTTTGATTCGTCTTTGTATGATTCTCCAGAAAGTAACAGCTCATGCTTAAACCCAAGCACAAGCCAAATCACTCATGCAATGTTTTAAGCTATAAAAAACAATCCAATTACTGCAAAAGAGAGATGGGGGAAGACAGTGTTAATTACAGATAAATGCCAGTAATTAATTAGCTAGAAGGCATGGTTTCAGTAAGCTAACAGCAACTAAAGATGTTTGTTTCTTCTCTGGAGAAGCTGAGCTGCTCTTTTATCAAAAAGATTAAATCTTTCTGCATATATGCACTTTTTTCTGTCATTTTTCAACTTTTTTGAGAATCAATTAACTAAACTTTGTCAATCACATACTGCTATGTTAGTTCCAGAACCTGTCAGCTACTGTATCTTTGCAGATCTCTAGTTATCTTTATTGGCATTTATTACACATGTACCTAAATTTTGTGCCTGAAAATTCATAAAATAATATTTATTTTTCTGGAAACTTTCCATCCATATCCATAACTGTCACCAATAGAATGCCAGCAGACCTGACAGAATTCCAGTGAGCTTATATTTTTCCTTTCTATCATTGAACATCTACAAAATTGATGTGAGATTAAATTGCCCATACTATCCTGATGAAAAAAGTTTTGTACTATTTTTACGCTAAATATAAATTGAATTCTCTCCTAAGTTTTTCGGTATTGTTTTTTGATTTTTGTTTTTTTCTTCAGTTTGTAACTTAGAAAATAATGTCAAGGAAAGCTGCAGAATGAGGCAGAAGAAAGATAAATTTGAGTGAGGTAAAAGCAACATGTAGAGTAGAACTTTATTTATTACATTTTCTACTGCTGAAATTCTTCTAATGACTATACAGCTGCCTGAATCAAATTCCTCTGTGTTTGCGATCACTTTTTATTTTTTTCCTTCATGTCCTGAGGTGCAGATCCTCACTAACTGTCACCTTCAGGCATTCTTAGATCAAACCTTTTACTATGCTGTCAAAGTTCAGATGACAGGGGAGCGGAACTAAATTTTGCAAGTGACACCTATTTGTTTCAGACCAGAAACAGCCACAGGATTATTATCCATAGTTAACCTAGTCACATTAGAACAGGATCTGTGAAATTTTACAAGACCATATATGAAAGAAAAGGCCTTAGAGGACAGATTCCTACAGTTTCAATAAATTAGAACCTTGTTTCATAATTTAGTTTTCCCTGAAAGGCTGTCGTAGCATGTCAACTTCATGGATGTCATGATAATGCTTTTGCTTGTCTTTAGGTTACCTTAGCATTAGATTGGATAGGATAGGATAGGATAACCACAAGTAAGATGAATTAAAGGATTTAACATATTTTCTGCTCAGCATATTGCTTGCATCCTGAACAATTTTGATAATGCTCTACAGAAGAAAAATCACTCAGATTATAAACATCAATTTTTCAAATTATTTGTTCTATCTGATTCTCTCCTAATCCAATTTCTTTTAGAAGAGAAAATTAGAATTTTTCTATCATCTCCTATGCTGATTGCTAGAGACACACCAAAAAAAAAAAAAGAAAAAAAAAGAAAAAAAAAAGTACAAATATGGGCATGACCTTTTCCACTCCTCTTTTCCTTGCCAAAATCTTTCTGGAGTCTTTAAGATCAAAGGCTTTTCTTTGAAAATATAGTTTTAGCTATCCATTCAGCTATTACCACCATTTGTATTAGCATGGGATATGTTTTTTGTCAAAGAATGACAATCCCGTTTATTATAATGATAAAACAGACTCAATTCTGAAACAGTTTCTTGTGAGTCAGCTTGCACTGGCTCCCTTCCTAATTTTTACAATAAAGATCTCATTAAAATTAACTGATTTTATGAATAAATTAAAAGCCTCTTCTGTGGTATATCCAAATTCTAGCATCTACAGATTGCATCTGTAGACAAAACGATTCCAAAAACTAGTTATGAATAACCAATATTAAGTCCCACAAAATCAATGATCAAATTGTTACAGCTGCAGGATTTGACCCTGCTCTGCCTGCCATACCAGACTGTTTTCAAGTTCAAATGAAGTTAGCACTACTGCAAAAGTCCCTCTGTGCTAAACTATACAGCTTTGTTTCATGATAGTATCTATCAAGAAAAGGAAAAAAAAAAAAACACCAGAAAAACAGCAAAAACAATATCCTTGCATGAAAATCTAAGGTTTTATTCAAACTCACTATGGAAGTGAGTTCTTATGTAAAATCTGAATAACTGAATTTCAACTTGACAGTTGCCTGCTTGAAAATTGGCTCTTTACGATGATGTGTTCTGTTCCCTGTGTGTTTAAAGAGGTATCTTGTACTTTACCTAAAGACAGAGATAAGAAAAGAAAAGTAGAAGGTGAATTCCCTTTGTTTTGTTTATTGTCTTTCCTATGCACAATGATTGAAGTGTGTAACATTGCTCCAAAGAGTGAATAATTGCAGAACTCTTACTGAAGGTGCCTTTTAAAGAAATACATATCAACTGAGTGTTAGGGATTAACTTGATGTGAAAATGTACATTACTGATCATTATTTTATGTAAATAAGGAAGGATAGTTCAGTGATTAAGGCAATGAGTAATTGAGGATAAGAGGATTATATTTCTTCTTTATTAAAATCAATTTTTTTTTGTGATCTTCAGCTCCTCAGAGAAATGGGTGGGTTGATTTTAAAAACCCTCCTCAGTCATCCATCTGAATTTTATATGTAAGTACTTTTAAGACCCTGAGTGCAAGACTTGCAGGATGTATATAGATTTTGCAGTAAGGCATCTAGATCCATACCTGGGAAGATTACAGCCATAAGAGCATAACAGGCATTTGGATGGGTGCAGTCAGTAACAAGGTACCACAGCTGGGTTACCAGCTGGTATTTTCACATTTGCTGTGTGACTCCAATCATACATGTTTGCTTGGACAGAGAATTGACATTTTGGTGAAGCAGAATGCAGTAATGCTCCAAATATCTGTCACATGTGAAATAGTAACAGTAAATCTCATTAATTCAGAATGTTTCAGTGATGAGCAGCATCACTGAATGATGCTGCTCATCACAGTGATGAGGAGCAAGAGTTTTGAGTATCAGCTATATTTAATGTAAAAGAAGCCATATATATTTTTGAATATATGACTGTATGGAAAATGAAGCCAGTAAAATGTGAATACAACTGTTTTGTGCCATAAGCAGCCTCATAAACATGATTCTGTAAATGTCTGGACTTTATCCACAGGACAGACTGACTCACATCAAACACGCAAAATGTGGTAGCATCCCTTGTGTGTTTTCTGTGCCTTGAAGAAATTCACAATGTAAGCACAATGAAGAATTTATATCAGTCAATTATATTTATTCCAGTCTATTAGCTTTATAATCAAGAAATTACTAATTTTCTAGCAATATACATTCTAATAGCTGTAGTATTCTAACTAATGTAATTCTTAGCATTCTAGTAATTGTTAACATTTGTAAACTAAATTACTATTGCAGCTTATTCTCATTAATAAAAAAAAACAAGAGGTATTTGGACAAACCATTAGTCCAAGTAATTTTCCAGGAGGAATATAAGGTGGTTTTGCAGAGATGTGGGGTATCTTTCTCCTTACTCTTGGGGGTTTTGGGGATATTTTCATGTGTTTTCTAACAGCACTTCCTACATTGGTCTTTGATTCTACCTGCTGTCAGATCTACTTTATGTGGAACATTTTCCATTTGTTGGGTACTTATGTTTCCTTTTTAGATCTGTAAAACCACCTGTACAGGTTACACTCCAGAGGTGGCCACTAATTGACCACTGCTGTAGCATTTTTAGCCCTGAGCCTCTGGTATCATCCTGTGCTTCTGCTCTCAAGCCCTCTGCCACCCTCCCATGCCCATACTCTTCTATGCTGCATTTGTATTGCAGGTTCATTGACAGTTCACACTGCATACAATGGCACAATCAGTCCAGACAAAAACGTGGGAAGTCCTAATTCTGAGGTTTTGCCATGTTAAAACAGACCTGTGTCACTAAGTGTAACATAAATAACATAAATACCACTTAACCTCATCAGACTGAATTTAGATCATGGTACTCTAAAAGATGCAATTCAACTGCAAAATACTGATGTTTTATGTATGGACATCATCCTAAAACTATAGATTACTCATATTGCCATATGTACTTGTATTTCAAGTCTAAATTCTCTGCTGAGATCAGTGGCAAAATTATACTAAAGTCAGAGGGATCTGTGCCACCATACACCCGACTTGGAGTAAAATACCACTTTGTTACTCAGAATGAGCACCAGTGTGCTGCACTCATGAAGTATCACCCCAGAGCCCAAAAGTGCTACTACAGCCTGCACATTAGTATGCAAGAATATTACTAGTCTATGTGTCTCCCACTGCCTCTCTGTAGAAGGATGAATTTCAACAATAACAATGGCTTTAATACTTTTAAAAATCCTTTGGGATTCTTTTTTGTGTTATTTATGCTTTTACAGCTGTCACTACTGATTTCAAATGGAAGAAATTAATTTAAATATTTATAATAATATGTTAATTTTCAATTTGATTCAATTACACTACACAACATTGGCTTCTGTGGCCAGCTCTACATATATGAACTTATGTAAACTCCACAGAACATTTATTATTGTTCTTAATGCTGAATATAATATGCCATAGTACCTTTTATTTTTCATTTAAATTGAAGTAATGAAAATAAGCCTAGATACCATTAGCTGATGAGTTTTTAGAGTAGATGGCATAAATTACACCTCAAATCAATTTTACTAGCAATTTGTTACTCTACAGACAGAATTAGGGATGTTCACCCGTTTTATGCCATAATATGCATTTCTATTTGACCTATAGTGTGAAAATACTTTTTTGAAAACAGCAAAGTGAAGAGATAGGCAGAGACTTTTTATTAATGCAGGTTTTTTCTCTTACAAGTCTGCATAAATTTTCATAATCAAAACAATTTGCTTTTTTCACAGCAATTTTCTGTCATTTTGTGAACTACTTGATAGAGGTTAATTCATATGCAATGGAGCTAACATTTTTAAATGCAGAATAAGATTTTATCAAAGAATCCTGAGCTCAGTTCCTAGCATAGACACCTATTGAACCAGGTTTTATTTTCTAGGAAAAAAAAAAAGAAAATACAATTTAAAAAATCAGCATGGAAGCATGATTATCTATTTTTTTTCTCATCAGAAAAAACTATGCTTACCTACATGCAGTTACCAAAATATTCACTGACTGTTATACTGGTGTTTTCCAAAAGACTATTTTATTTTTTGTAGAATACAATAAAAAGGTTATTTTTACATGTGTGCCTATACTGACTTTCATTTTCTGAGCCTTAGTTATAATATAGATTATATTGTCAGCTACTGAAGTATGTGTTTCACTTAGTGTTAACTGTTCTTAGAGTATTGAGTAACCTGCACAGCTGTGACACAAAACAGCATAAGACGTGTATCTCCTTAATTATGAGTACTCTTGTGTTTTAAATCAGTTCTTAAAAATTGCAGTCTAGGATTGATATAGAAAATGTATTTCTGATAAACATGCAATTCCAGCATGTGCCTAAAAAGAAAAATCTGACAAATCTTGGTGCAAAATCCAGATGCATGACTAAATAGTGACTTTACCAGCCACCTCTACAAGTTATTATACTTTTTGACACAGTTTTACCACTGCATTTACATTTACAAGTCTGAAATCAGATGCCAAGTTTGGGAGGAAATACACAAGGAGGTACATAATCTTCAAAATAATTTCACAGAAGTATGATTGTGTTATTCATATCCATAGGTATTCATGGCAATAATAGTCATCTTCCTGAAGGGCTGAAAGCTCCAGTAAGGGCCAGTTCTCTCATTTTCTTGTCCCCTTTAAGTTTAAATTACTTTTCCATTTGTATACCTAATCAGTTTTGGCTGATATGTATTTTATCAACATGTAATATGCAATGCCAGTTCTTATACTTATTTTCCTATCTTGAATTATATTAGCCTCATTGCTTTTGTAGTCTGATCTAGTTAAGAGACTGTTCTAAGCAACAGAGAAATATCCATGAATAAATATCTTCTTCCTTGGTTGAGGCATTTGAATCTTTTCCATCTGCAGCTGTAGATATGCTTCTGTCACCAGCCTAAATGCCTGAGGATAATAGAGGAGAAAAGATTTAGTTAAAGAAAGCTTTGTATGCTAAAGTCACTCCTCATGATACTTTTATGACTTCAGTGCTGACTTGGAAGTCAGGAGATAAGGGACGGGGTAAGAAATACATAGCAACAGAAAGGTGAGTATGCAGAGGTGCTAAATACTTTCAGAGCGCTTCAGAAGCATCTCTAATGAAGACACAGTGTGGATTAAAATTACTCACAAGCCAAATCTTCTGAGTGTACTAGAACTCCACCAAGTAAGAAATTATTTCCTTGCCCTGCCACTGCAAAATATTTTCTTTCACAGCAAATAGATTTATCAAATCTGTGTCAAATGCTACAATTCTGTCAAGTGTTTCATAGCCTTATTGAGACAAAAGCATTATTTTCTGTATTTCTCTGTGTAAAAAAATCCATATGGACTTTGACATTGCACCTATTGTTACTAATACTGGTATTATGGTATTTCTGGGAAAGTTTTATGAAGGACAAAAGAAAGAGATATCAAAATGTGTTCCTTCAGATTACAGGGGATTAGGATGATTTGTGTCCGAAAGTGACAAGCAATACATAAATACCATTTACAAGAGTTTAGTAACCCATATAAATGTGCAATGCTGGAACTGATGGCTCCATTTTCTAAGCTTATTTTTTGGTTTTAAGTCCAGCCAGAGATTAAACTCCTCACAACTGCTCACTCAACCCCTCCTCTCTCTGCCACACAAGTGGACTGAGAATTGAAGCAGAGCTTGAATGTTGAGATAAGAAGGTTAACAATTGAAAATAAAGTAAAATACTATAATAATGGTAAAGGATAACAATAATAATAATAATAATAATAGGAAAAGAACAAGTGACGCACAATGCAACTCCTCACCAAAACACAGCACTATAACAGCCACTAAGAAATTAACTCTACTCTAGTTGAAACCAGGACAGCTTAGTACATGACCTTGCACATGTACTTTTGATATATCTAGCAAAGGATCAAGCTGCTGTTTTCTTCAGTACATTAACTAGCTAAATAAAATAACTCAGAAGAAGCTATGTTCTTTGTTCAATTGAAAAAAATATGTGTCTTATGAGGCAATAAAAAATAACTTCTTTTTACCTTTGCCTTATCAGCTTTTGATATTATGAAGAATTGGCGTGGCATAAGTAAGGTAGAAGAGAGGAAGAATCATAATTACAGAAATAATTGCAAAATGACACCATCTCATTTACAATTTGTACTTTTGTGCTTTCCTGTAAATGATGCAGGTTGGTCATTCGACTTGGTTTAAAATGACAAGAACTAATGGGTAAAGTGACTAGTAAATAGGTATTTATAGTTACTACTAAAGACCATTTGATACTCACAAATGAAAGATGGTAACCTTACTTAAATAATAGCAAATATCTTGTAAAATATTCCTATTTGAAACAAACAAACAAGAAATATGACAGTAGTCTCAAATATCCTGAATTCTCCCTGCTAGAAACTTCTAGAAGTTTCATTTTACTATGGACATGGTTTTAATGTTTCTGATATTCCTGAAGACAGGTAAGGTTTGATACCCTTTTTATGGGACTTATGAAGATGAAAGTATCAGCAATAATTTATTCTGATACTTAGCCATCAGAGAATATTTTTTATTTTAACCATTTGGCTCATCATGAGGATATAATTATGTGTATAGAAATCTAATCCAAAAACCAACAAGAGAAATATATTTATTAATAACTAAATTTCTGGTCTTTCTGAGTGGTCCTGTAGATGTAATGTTGAATTGCAGTTTGTCATTTAATAATATTGCTATTTACAGAAAAAAAAAAGTTGAAATTCCTTTTGCATTCTTGTTCCTGATCTGTAGCAACTGAAGACCTGTATTTTTTAAAGTGAATTTCATATAGTTAAATTATTTAAGTACAGAATCTTTCATGCATTTTTTATACAGAAATAATCAAAAGAATTGGGTAATTTCTATTTCAAATTACTATTTAGACTGAAAAGAAGATGACCATTTTCTTTTCATAATAAAAGAATTTTCTGACTCTCAAGAATCAAATTTGCTCTGAGATAAAAAAGCCTATTAATCA
>JANRMJ010000054.1:57991630-58005936 GCA_025584955.1 Alethe diademata | reverse complement strand
CCTGATGCCCCCCAGGACAGGGTTGGCCCTCCTGGCTGCCAGGGCACTGCTGACTGTTCAACTTGCCATAACCAGGACATCCAAGACTCTTTCCCAGCTCTGCTCTACAGCCGCTCGTTCCCCAGTCTGTACCCCTGTGGGGTTGTGAACACTTGATGGATAATTCAATCTAGCTTGATTCTTCTTACACCAGGACTTGCCCTATGTACGTAATGCTACCAGTTCACTTAGCTTCTATCTTCCCGGAAGATATGGGGACTTACACAGAAGGGCTCCCATTTTCTCAGTGCAAAGCAGGCACAGTATGGAGAGAGGTTGAGCGATTTTAGGCCTGGAATACAACCTTGTGCTTGCTTAAGAGCACAGTGCTCCCAGAGATTCTGAATGTCAAACTATTCTTTTATTATTTATTTATTTATTTTAGTTTGCAAGCTTTGTTATCTTAGTTTTGCCTGAATTTGGATTTCTGATTTTATATTGACTCTAGCCTCATGTGCATTAATGGATCATGACATATCTTTTACACAAATTAAATGGATTTATACTGTCTGAATTAATGATAAACTGGAGGCTTTTAGGAAGCCAATTCTCATCCCACTGTAACTGACTAGTGAAATTTATTTTCTGTAAGCATTTTAGAATATTTCCTGAAATTGGACTAGTGATAAGAAAAAAAAAAGGTGAAGAAGAGTTTTAGTTCAGTTTGGATAATAATAAAAAAGTTGGGTCCTCTTTGAAAGAATTAAAATAGATTATTAAAATAAATACAGTAAGTGGTAAGCTCCATCTCTGAGTATCTTAAAGAAATACCTATATCCTAGGTAGATGGAGTGTTAATTGGTGAATGTAATTCACCACACAAGAAGTTCCTGGCAGTGTAAATTCTAGATACTGAGAGATAGTCAAGGGAGTTAAAAAAAAATTAAAAAAAAAAAAAAAAGAGAGAGAGAGAGAAAGAGAAATTTCCAAATACTTTTGAGCCAAAATTTGTGCAGGTTTGAATTTGAAAAAATAGCTGAGTATGAAAAGGGCTTCTTTGTCAGCTGTGGACTGTGTCCTCAATGAAGACTCTCCTACGCTTTTGAAAAAATATCCTGTAGCACAGAAATGTACTTTACCCCTGTATTTCTCTTCCTTAAATTTCACAAAAATGTCTGTAAAGGAAATGACTCCTTGAGAGCATTTTGTCCTACCCTGTACTGAAAACAGACCTAGCTCAGGATGTTCAGGGCCATGTAACTACGAACTATTGCTCTTAATATGAGTGCAACTACTAAGTGAGGTGTGAGTTGTACTAAAGAAAAAGGAAAGCACTGCTTTGCAGATGCACCACTGCTAGCATAGGTAGCCTACTGAGTTATTAAAGACCAACTGCTTTTAGAAGGACCAAAAACTTCTACACAGTTTGTTCTCTGCAGTTGTTTTCGGTACAGTTGGACATAACTTGAATTTAAAGCTTTGATTTTCTGAAAAAAAAATTATCCTAATGAGATATATTTGACCATAAATATAGGCATGTATGCAAATTGTATGCATTATCCCTGAGAGAAAATCCTCGCATTTTTTCATGTGCATACAAAGTGAGATTAATTTTTGACATACTTTTTATAAGCATATTTATAAGAATTTTTTCTTTCACTTTACAAGTAATATAGGAAAAAAAAAATCTCAAAAAAAAACATGGAAGACTATGAAGAAAAGTAATAATTTTTATAGGTTGGAATTTATGATTAATGTTTTGCAGGAAAGCTATAGGAAAAATATGAAAATACATCTGTGCTTGTAAAACACAAATGTTCACTGCTTGATTGTTGAGCAGAAAGATAATGAATGCTGTATTACAGTGAAATTTAAACCACTTGTTCCTGGAGGGCAAAAAAGCAACAGAATAATCTTCATTTTAATGCAGCTCTTATCAGAAGAGTAGTATGCTCCTTTAAAGTTACAAAACTTAAAGTTTTATATGCATTACGATAAGTCTTGCTGTTTTCATCTCAGTAGGTTAAAAAAATTATTTTAAAATCATTATTAGTTAAAACAGACCAGAATATATTAAGGACATAAACTTTTTTAAGACCCAGCTCTCAGGTGATATGATGAGACATCAAAATCCTGAAACATGGCGTGACCTCATCCTAAAATGTCTAATAATTAAATTAGTAAAAACATTGGAATAAAACAAGGTAATGCGTTACATGGAAAAAAATTCTTCGTCATTCAGTTGGAAAATGGTCTTCATAATTTAGAAGTAGAAAATATATTTCTATTACAACAAACAAAAATTAACATAAAATTAAGAAACTGCTGTTTTGGTATGTAAATAGTAATTAATATAAAGAAGGAATGCAGTAATCTAATTTTCAAAACAAATTTAACATTGTTTTTATTCATATGCAAAATTATCTGCAGTGTATTCTGATGGATTTTTCAGCGCTGTCTTGTTAGCAATACTGGAGCAATTCCTAAAAATAATCATAACTTTTTTATGTGAACTTTTCCGTTGAAAAAGTAATATGTAGTGATAGAAAATTAAATTTCAGAAAAGTGTCAATTTCAGCTCAGAAAGTATCTTCCCTCCTCTCTAGAAAACTGTTCAAGCCATCCAGTTGATGAGGAGCTATAATCAAATATGGAAGAACTTTTTATAAGTTTTTACAGACTGGGGCAGGGGAAGTTAGGAAAAAACAAAAGGAACAAATATTAAGGAGTAATGCCTTTGAGTTTAGCCAGTCCAGACAGAAACTATTCAGCACTTCAACCCACTTTTTAAAAATTTCACCTTCTCTTTTATTCCCAAACTTTTCCCAGGAAATTGATCTGAGAGTCAGAAATGAATTTTTATAACTCAAACTCGTCATTGTGGGAGTGAAATTACTCAGCCAGTTTTAAATTTTGGTAGTAAACCACCATAAACTCTTCTTAATTATCTACGTTGGATTTATCTTTTCCATCATAGAAGCAGGACCAATTATCAAAAAAATAGTTCTGACCTGTAGAGTTTTTGAGCTTCTGAGAGCAAGAATCTGTCTTTGAGCAACAGGAATTGTAAATAGCTAGTGATAATTTAATAATTTCCTTCATTATCAGAATCTCAATATGTGATGGGAGGCATGTTTCCGCTATTCAACCATTTGCAAAAAGCGTATCTAATAATGCAGCTATAATGCATGTTTCAACTGGTTTAAAGAATCCTTGAAAACAAACAAAAAACCCAAGAAACAACAAAAACTCTAAACAAATGTGAACTTTTATAAGATGAACAATGCAATATGAAAAAAAATGAGTCCTTGATGTGCTCCACAGATGTGACCAGTATTACAGTATTAGAATTAATGTCACAGAACAGCTGTCAAACAAATGACAGTTTATGGCAGCCAGGAAGCTCTGAAAGCTGCTAGTACGAGCAAGGCTGAAGAAAAGGGCACAAAGAACACATGGTGATCTTTAGTTTTACCCTGTCTGCCTAGCAAAATTCCTCACTTAGAAGATCACTGTCCAAAACTGTGTCCTAACAAAACTGAACATGTCAGTTCAGGAGCTCCATTTTTCCAGAGCATGCATTCTTAGAGGAAAATACACAATCAGATCCACCTCAGTGCACTGGCCACAGTGGAGGGCACCGTAACTAATGTCTGTACAGAACTGGGATTATAGGGTGACAGTCAGGTTACCTTTCATAGACACATGCCCTGGAGATTCCCTTCAGCTTTTTTTACAGTCATCAGTCTCAAATATAAAAAATTCCTTAGACTATTTCTCTACCTTTTTGGTAGTAAACCTACCTTGAACATGCCGAAATATTAAGATACTTAGGGTTCGTGTTTTGGTTGCTTTTTGTTTGTTTTTGTTTTCCTGTTTGTTTTGTTACTTATAAGCTGTAATTTCAGAGGCACATTGCCTTCATTTCAGTCTCCAGACCACTCTTATATTTAGGAGTACAATTTCTGTAAAACGGTTGCTTAGTTTTCACAGCTTTTCACACTGAAAATGATTTGACCACCCACAAATACCTCTTATATACTCTCATACTCTCTCTACAAAGCACCTCAGTTGAAAATTACTAGAAAGCTACTTAGCATAAAATGACTTTCCTGTTTCACTTCAGCTTTGTCTCTCCCTGCCTCCAACACTCTCCACGTGGCTCATCTACTTGTTCAACCTTGTTAAAGGCCAGACTATGAGTACTTCTGGATACACATTTTTTATTGCATGTCTGTTTTCTAGCTACCACAATGAGACTTTTTATCTTGATTTGATCTTCCGTTGCAGTATAATGGTGAGGCGTAATAACAGAAGAGTTCTGCAGCTGGTCTCCTATTCAAAAAAAGCCAAAATAATGTCTTCAGAGCTCTATGATAATTTGAAGAACAATGCCCATCATAACCAGAGATTAAAGCCTGCAGATGTCTAACCTGAATAGATGGAATCCAGCAATGTATTATCTTGAAGCACAAGTTTAGCACTGAAAAAAAAAACAACAAAAAAAACCCCACCAAAATCATAGTTATGGTGGACTTTGTTAGCTGTTCCTTCACATCTTTAGAGTTAAAAAATGTTGTAAAGAACAATCTTTCATTAACATACCAATTATTAGACATTCTACATATGTGGAATAAAAGTATCCGTAAGAAATTAGTTTGGCACAAAACATAGCCAGAGTTCTGCATTTTTTGCTCCAGTATATCTATTCTCCATCCAGAATCTGTTTCCATCTTTCTTTCTGCATTTGTCTTCAGTAATTTCAACTCATTTAGAGGGTAGTATGGAAACTTTTCCTTCAAATTTATTGCAAATACAAAATAAATTAACCACAGTAAAATCACTACTGGGTAGGCTAAGCAGTAATGTGTTTCAAGCTGAGCAAGCAGATGGCACTATTTTCATTCTTACTCATTTATTTTAAAGTATTTTGTTCAATATTTATAAGGAAAAAATGTTTTCTGAATTACTGAGGGGAAAACTATTAGTCAAACATTTTAGGAAGAGATTTATAATTTTTTCATCAGCATTTTAATACATATACAAAAAAATCCGGTTTAGAGACAACAAAAGGCTCTTAATATTTGAAAAATATCTTTATTTAAAAGGCAAAATTTTCGTGTCAAATTAAAATTTTGTGCTAAATGAATTAAACATCACAATTCCACTTTCATATAGGTGTTTACTCAAACAAAATTCAGTGTGAAAATCAGTGCTTCTGTAGTAGGAGGTAATATTCTATAGCATAAGAAGTCTCCATTTATTTCATCTCTCATACCCTTACTGACATTCCCTGAGTACTACATGTAAGAGTAGAATGCTCCCTACCTATTGGGGACTGATTATCCCAACTAATAAAATGTGTTCCTTAAATTTTAAGAAAGTCCTGCCAGATAGAAGCATAATAATAAAAGGCAAGTGAACCCCCAAAAGAAAAGTGCCTCATCAGCAAGCCCAGGTCGTATTATACTCAACAATCAAGGACAGTCGCCCAGTCCCACCACTAAGCGACAGAAAAATTCCTAAATCCACTGCAGTCCTCTAGTAACTTTTGTTTCTTTACTCACAGTTCTCTGAAGTTTATGACTTTAGTAACAAATCTTTGAATGCGTAGAATGTCTCAAATCCTCATGCCTTGTATGTGACACATTCCACAGACAGATTTCATTCATCTGCCTTACATTACCTGTCCTAAGAAAAACACTCAGAAAACTTTGTGTCTATTTGAGTTTCTGTTTTTCAGCTTCATTTCAACAAAATCATAGAATTCCATGTTCAAGATGACTTTAGCAAGGTACTAAGAAGTAACTATTTTTCTCATATCAATATGTTCAGGTTAAGATTTGTAGGTAACAGGTAACTTAGCAATATCCTTTCAAAATTGTGGGATATACTCATCATGACTCTAAAGGAGAGGTCAGAGATCATCTGATTGTGCAGAAGTCCCAGTTTAACAGCATACCCAGAAACACTAACTAAAGACATTCAATACTGTTTCCAAGAAAGCAATAGATACCAATTAGCTTTACAGTAATTATATAGCCACTGTAGAGAGCTATAAAGGTTAAAGAAAATGTATATTTCCACAATTAATTTCCAGGCTGTGGGAGAGAATGGGGGAATGGAGGAGGCTTAATTCTGCTGTTAATGTGGAAGGGATGATTCTCCTAGAGGTCAATATCACCTGGTTACACTTGGCTGTATCATGAAGAGGATAGGGATCTTCTGGTTTTCACTTTTAAGAAATAAATTTTATATATTCATCTTAGTGCACAACAAGGTTTTTTAAATTACTATTCTTTAATCTATAATCAAAAGGCTTGTAATTGGTTTCTAATTTATGCAAAGTCAAATATGCATACATACAGTCATATATATAAATCTATTCATATAATCTTGATTTCTTATACGTTTTTCATTAAAAATTGATTACATATTAATGCCCGACCAGTAATTTGCTGTCTTCTACAATGATAGCCCTTAATTTTTAAAAAAATTCTGTATATTTTCTACTCATACTCACTTCAGAGATTTCGATATGCAAAACTTCATTTTGAGTGTCAATTCCACTGCAACCAGCGTCCTTATTTCCAAAGAACATCCATTTCAACTTTTTACTTTATTACATCAAAATAGCATTAGAGCCCAAACTGCTTTTATGAGCTGACATTAAAACTGAAACCAGATTTATATTTTTCTACTGCAGATTATTATGCATCAATACGTTCCAGCTAAGAAACTTATTTTTTCTTTCCTGCTTTGAAGTTGTTTTTTTTCTCAGTGAAGCTTGTCTTTCAAACAACTGAAAGAGATTTTGTGTCTTGATAGGTATTTTGATTAATCTCGTTAGCTATCAGAAAAGACAGGGCCTGCTGGTCTTTAAAATTTTCTGCACAATTCCAATTATACAATTCCCTGAAATCACCATACATCCAGCATATCCTCTGGGCTCTTAAAAGTCAAAATATTACAGCTTTTCAATATTATTCAGTATTTCTACAGGATCTGTATGTAAGGACATTTTCCTTGTTATATTTGTACTTCATATTGTCTTCCTTCCATAATTCACTAGACAATTCCCTACACAAAACATCCAGAAGTAAATTTTCTACCTGGAAGCATTTACTTTCTGTGTTCTGTGTATACAACAGGCTAAGAATTAGTCTTTCCAACTTTTGGTTTGTTAAGAAAACCACATCTGTGTGCACATGTATAGGTGTGTATATGCAGTATTTCCATGTTTGCTTGCAGGTTGTGCAATAGCTCTGAATCAAAAACTTCCAGTTCACTAGTACTGAGAAGGAAACAGACAATTTTAGAGTATCACAAATTGCTAATACTGTCAACACATGTATAGGATTATTCATAGGAAGCATACATTATCTATTTTTCTGTCACATACGCTATTGATTTTCCTAGTGCTATAAAGCCAATAAAAATAGTGATTTATTTCTATATGTTAATGAAACATAATTATTTAGTGAAAAATATTAAATTCACTTTCACCTTCAGACATATGGGCAGAAGCATGGCTGTCATGGCTTGCACATGTTGGCACTGTTCATTGATGGGAACAAAGAGTGGTGATGAAACCAGTTGGTAGCCACTCGTAAGCGCAGGTCCCTGTGCCTCTGCACTGTGGCCACTTCTGTTTAATACCTTTATCAATGGTCTGGGTGAGAGGATTGAGGGCACACCTCAGTAAATTCACTGACATCATCAAGCTGGCAGGAATGTTGCTCTGCTGGAAGAGAAGGCTCTGCAGAGGGATCTGGATGGGCTGCATTGACAAGTCAGGGTCATTTTGATAAGATCAGGTGCTGGGTCCTGCACTTGGGTCACAGCAACCCCATGCAGTGATACAGACTTAATGAAGAGCATCTAGAAAAATATTAGCTCATCGAATATGTGGATTGTTATGAATTATTGAATAAGTGGGAAAGATATTATTGGGGTGGAAAAAGAGGGAAGGTAGAGATTTGTGATTTTGCTGCGGCACAAACTGTCTTAAAGAATCAAAGGGATTTTTATGCCCCGCCTCACAGGATATCAGTGAAATAAAGTCATTTTCTACAGTCCAACACTCTGCTAACACTTCTCTGAGGCAGGTCACTAGAGACCTTGCAATTGACAGAAGGAGTATTTGCCAGTTTCTCTCTTTTTTTGAATCATGAGGGAGGTAATTATTCTGAATAATAGGAATAATGACTTTGTTGGGTGTCTCAAATATTTTGGATATCTGCATTTCCTGGGGTTCAGAGGGGTTGGTGTGACAGTGTATTGTGTTTTAGTTTTCAGAGAGAGTGTTTCCCTTTTGTTGTATATTTTTGTGACCCTTAATGTTCAAACAAAATGGCACAACAGGGTGTGCATTGTGGTATTCTAGTGACATATTCTGGCTATTATTAGATAAAAAGAAGAGGCTGAAATTTGGCAACCTCACAGACATTTCATTATTAGTTCATAATCATAATTAATTTTCTGGAGTGTCTCATCATGTTCATAAGGTCTTTAAAAATGACAAAGAATCAGAAGAAAAATACCTGCAAAATTGACAAGGTTGTTGATGTTTTTGTTTGTTTTTTTTTTTTTAATTGGTCAAAATATAGTTCTAGAAAAAAATAATCACTGATACTTTCCAAATGTTCATTATATTTTATGATTGCAGCAAATTTTTGCATATTGTACATAATAGTTGAATGTAATATCTGTCATTTTTTAAAATGTGCAAATGAGATAGTATATATTCACAAGAGATACAAACCAACAGAAGTCTCAACTTTTAAAAATAATTAATACTGAAATAAAGACCTGTCTTATTGCACAAAGGAAATAGGATCTGTCTTCCTCAGGTTACTACAATTTCTTCCAGGAACTTCAGTCAGGAGCTGATGTTTGATATTGGGACATCACAGACGCCAAACTGAACTGTGTGCTCATTCCCAGAAAAGAAAATCCTCTTTGTTCCAGGGCAACCAACATGACTGGGGACACTGGCTACCTCTACATTCTTGAATGTTCTGCTCCAAGAAGCCTTTCCTGGTTCTAGGCTTAATGAAGTCATTCCTCTCCTCGTCACTATCCAGTATAGGATACCCTGTCATACTCACTGCAGCTGGAAGCCATATCCCAGTTTTATAGCACTTGGTCTTAGGCTTTCTTTGACATCTGAATCCTCAGACATTTTCCTATAATTATCATTGCTGTGGTTTTTTGAGTTCTCAATGGTTGAAAAAATGTGGTGACTGAGCCACAGCTCAGCTGCTGTTTCTTTTTTTAGAATGTGAAATGGCTTTATGTATTTCTTTCCAGTCAACAAAAATCAGGGTAAAGCTGACCCAAACAGGGTTGCTTCTTTGAAAACACTGCAAAAGCCATTATTATAAGACACATTTGAACTAACACAATGCAATTACACTGTCCCTCATGCATATGTGTTACTATGGCTGCCTGAGTACAGAAGTTAAACAGGCCTTTTACTTTGCAATTATAAGTATATACAAAATGAAACAGAAAAAATATCACTCCAAGATTTTCTTTTTCCTGTGAATTTCCTTTTTCCTTTTTTTTTTTTTTTGAATGTTTACCCCTGTGTTTCAGAACTTCTTTTCATCATACATAGAGTTTGGCTATTCTCAAAATATATAATGAACCGAGTAAAAATGTCTTATTTGAGTCACAGTGCTTATTCTGTTCTCTATGGTCAGAATAAGTTTAAGTAGCATGATAAATGTATGGATTTTCTGGTAGCAAGAAATGTTCATTTTCCAACCTATCACTTGCATTTTTCATCTACTCAGAGGTGAAAGTGGAGGATTTTGAAGACAGATGTCACTTAGGGATCTTAGTTTCCTAAGCATCATAGGTTGCTCATATAACCACAATACTGGTTTTCTGTTTGCAAAAGAATTTTTTTTTACAAACTCCTTTTTGTTATAACTGGTATTTTCAATGGATTGTTCTGTTTTTCTCAAGCCCGAGGTTATTTCTCTCCAAACTCTCTGATGGGAAGTCTCCAGCACTACCAGATTTGTTTGTCCCACTTAAACAGCAGCACTTCTGACCCCTCGGGTCGCAACTTCAGCCTCCACAACACTGAAACCATGCAACTCTTTTCCCCATCTCTATCCACAATGTTTTCATTTATGAATAAGATAGATGAAAATATCGTAAGCCACATTTTTTAGAGAATCACAGAATACGCTGAGTTGGAAGGGACCCACAAGGATCCTTGAAGACCAGCTCCTGGCCCGGCACAGCACCATCCCAAAGAGTCACACCCTGTGCTTGAGAGCATTGTCCAAATCCTCCTTGAATTCTGCCAGGTTTTTGCTGTGACCACCTCCCTGGGGAGCTGTTTCAGTGCCCAACCATGCTCTGGGTGAAGAACCTTTTCCTGATATCCAACCTGAATCTCCCCTGACACAGCTTCAGGCCATTCCCTCAGGTCCTGTCACTGGTCACAAGAGAGATCAGTGCCTGCCCCCTCTCTTCCCTTCATGAGGAAGTTGTAGATTGAAATGAGGTCTCCTTTCAGTCTCCTCTTTTGTTGGATGTAGTAGCAGCTTTTGGATGCCTATACACATAACTTAAGCATCTACAGAAATGGAATTGCTGAAAAGTGAACTCAAAAGTGAACTGAAAATTAATTCAAAAATTATTTTAAAAAGCTGGATTGTCTATTACTTGAAGACTTGAAATAATTTTGACCTTTAAGCACAGCAAGTCTTCATATCAATTGTTTTAGATGCTGGAGTATTCCACAAATTTGTAACTCAGAATGTTGAAACAAAGTTTTGGCAGTTATGATCAAAGAGAGTTTGGACTTAATGAAATTACTGTTTCCATTGTAAATTCCTCAAAATTCAAAACTCTTGATTGGAAGACTTAAACTGTATTTGTTAGCTTTGGTTTTTTTGAGATAAAAATACCATTCAAACATTTACTTGCAAGAGAATTTTTATTTCCCATTTTCCTATTGGGTATTTTTAGTGCAAAAAGCTTCAGCAAACCCTAGTTCTCACTTTATAGGAAGTCAAGGCTTCCACAAAGGTCAGTAAAATGTTCCTTATGAGGAAACATAGTGATAATAAGTCATGAAGTTATCGCAGCCTGCTTGAAATAGGAAAAAAGAGTGACATAACTAGATGCTGACATCAAACCACACAACAATCAATCCTTTGCTCGCCTTTCCTCTGTCATCCCCTCTCTTTGAATAACCAAGTACAGGAACCCCCAGAGACCTGTACTTGCAAGAGTACATTATACCAGGGGTGTGGTGGCCCTTGTCCACTTCTCATTCTGTAAACTCATGAGAGGCAGAAGATTGAGCATAAGAACATATCTTATGCATTACAATTTTTCTTTCTCTCAAGTCAGCAGAGAAAGAAACAAACAGGAATATGGGAAAAGGAGGAACAGGGACTATTTGCATTTCCACATGGAAATAATTTAGCAATAAAGATATTGCGATACTTAAAGATGTCCAGTATCTGTTGAACTGATGGACATGTATGCAAAGTCTTTTTTTTCCTCTATTTGTTCATTTTTGTTTTTGTCTTTAAAGAAATGGAATGTTCAAGAAAGCTTTTTTAATGGTATTTAGATTATAAAGTAGATTACCAGTTTTAAATATCAACCTGTGATTAAACAAATTGGTTTACCTGATAATACTAGTTTTCCCCTTAAGCTTTGAAATCCAAACATCTTTTAAATTTCTAGTGTTTATAGTGTGTTGTTCTCCTGCATAACATAAAATAAAAAACACCTGATTAAAAACAATGGATCCCACACCAAATAATCCCTATGCTTTATGACAGTGATACAATATTAACTTAGGACACAAATTGTAATATAAAGGATATGTAGGAAATATTTGGTTTTAAATGTGTCTCATATTTTCTGTCTCTTTTTGAAAGTCACCTCAAATCTCATTCTTTGATAGGACATTGGTAAATATAGATGATGTCAGCAGAAAAAAAAAAGGAATCAAACAAAAGAAATCAACACTGTCAAGAAAAAATCAACACTGTCAAGACACATCCTTCATTATGAAACTGGTAGATACAGGCAGTTCCAATAAACAAGAAATTTTGCATATATTCATATAGACAGTCATATTTCAGAGAAAGAATATTTAACAACTGGATTCTCAAAAAATCAGAGATAAAGGACAGACTGATTAAAGAGCCTGTGGGTAGCATCCCAGCTA
The DNA here is from genome assembly GCA_025584955.1 of Alethe diademata. Classification (NCBI taxonomy): domain Eukaryota; kingdom Metazoa; phylum Chordata; class Aves; order Passeriformes; family Muscicapidae; genus Alethe; species Alethe diademata. Next base: position 57,993,746 of record JANRMJ010000054.1, on the reverse strand, counting down.
TAATTGTATGTTCAGCTGCTTCACTAGCACCATTGAATTTATTAGCCCTTTGATGAAGTCAAAAATGAACTCTCTATGAAAGCTCTCTCATAGATCTCTGACTGCTCTCCTCTGACATCCTCTCACTGTCTACCCATTTCTCCATCAATTATATGGGGAATATATGACAATTTACGTAAAGTGTCTTAATTTAGAGTGGCCAAGTAGGTAGAATTAATGAATATTCTGATGACAGCAGCTCATTGGGTACTTCCTTGTAGAGTTTAGCTGTTCTTTAGAAAAGCCTTTTTGCCATTGCTGTAGTTCTTCATTTTAGGACACTAAGCAGTCAGCATATGAATATATAATTTCTCTTCTTGTAAGGAAGAACACCATTACATGAAACTGCCTGCAAACTTTCAAAAGCTATTAAAATGATAAAATACAAAACCAAGCCCTGGTTTAAAGAAAGTATTCAGCAGCGAAATGACATATGATTTTCTATAATATCACTGCTAATGACTGGGATTACAGATTGCAGGTGTAAAAGAGAAACTCCAATACAGCAGTAAAAGCAATTAGATTATTCATCTTTGAAAGTACTCAGGGCACAGAGAAATAATGCAACAGAGTGCAGGCCAAAATCTGCAGAGATATTTTGGCATCAAGTTTCCACAGCTTTAAGAAGCAGATAACACCCAAATATGTCTTAACACTCAATTCATAGAATATGTCATAGCACAGCTCTCTCTCACAATAATAATTATTAAGATCCTGGGCAGCCTTTACTTTAAGAAATTCCAAGGATAATAAATAGGAAATTTATTTCAATAAATAGAGACCACATCAATCTGTAGAGGATAAGAGAATTCTATCTTTAGTCAAACCAGCTAATTCACCTGAGGAAAAAAAAACAAACCCACAAACCAGCACAAAGAAATTCAAACAGCTATTCAATAAAAAATGAAGGATTAAAAAAAGCAGTGGTGTCTACAGATCCTTGAGAATATTGAAGAACTAAAGCAGCATCAATGCACTGAGACAGCCCAGACTAGGACATGTGATTCATATGCCCTCAGAGAAACTGGATGTATGTCATTCTGCAGGTATCCAAGAACTCATATTCCATGACTACTTGGGAAAAAAGAGAGTCTTTTCTAGATTTTGACAAAATAATAGTAAGAATTATTAGGATCAGGAAAAGAAAAAAAAATGTGAAAAGACTAAAATATGAACAAGCTGTATCAGCAGCTCTTTTCTATATATATATATTCTAGTGAGTTTTATCTTCATATGCATGTTTTATTATGGATTTAATACTTTATTTCAGACAAAAGGAGACAGCTCTACTTTGAGGATGGCAAAATAGTATGGACTGGATATATGTATGAAACATAACAGAAAAGAGTGAAAAGATTGCACAGGATGATCTGAGAGACTAAAACCGAATTATAAGGGATCAAACAAAGAACTTTTAATATGTTTATAGAAGAAATCATCAGCAGGTGTGATATGGCAATTCTCCATTAATTTTAATGGTACTTGTAGTGTCTATAAGTTCACACTGAATATTCCCATGTAACTTACAAGAACATCTGCTGTGGTTGAACATACTCTTAAGGTGAAACTCCAACTAATTTCATTAACAAAAAAAAAAAAAAAAATCTGGTTTTATCTGGTCATTTAAACACCCTCTAATGAAAATGTGCCCTCGGGTACATGAGATAAAACACTGTTTTCTATATTATAGGTATATTATAGGTTGTGGAGGCTATGAGTCACACAGAGAGATACAGCAACTGTCTCCTTCCTTCCATTTCACAAGACTGATGGTTACATAGTAGTGAGAAAAGTATAATCCACACCATGAAAAGACTTAACCCATGGAAATAATATATCTTGGTTATTTTATATACAATTTTTCCTTCTTACAACCACACATTAAATTGACTTTGCATTCATGTGTGCAATATGTGACGGTCATGATAATGTTTTTTACTTAATAAGATTATTTACATTTCTATTAATTAAGAATGATGGCAATTTATTTAATTTATTTTCAGAAAATTAGAAGCCACTTAACATTTTATTTAGGGACATACAGGGACATTGAGGGACACGGAGGGAGATGGGGGGG
>JANRMJ010000054.1:57978356-57990850 GCA_025584955.1 Alethe diademata | reverse complement strand
GGAGGCAGGGACCCGCCCGGAGCGCAGCGCCTCCGCCGGGACCCCCGCGGGCTGCGCGGAGCGGGCCGCCTGCCCGCTGCACCGCGGGACCCGTGAACGTGCGGGAAAAACAGCTTTCGGGACGGGGCTGGGGCTAGGGGAGCGAGGGACGCGTTTCGCATTGCTGCTGTGGAAGGGGAGGCGGGCGAGCAGATGTTTGGGGATGTGCAAGGGGATGCCCCGGTTTGGGATGCGCTTGTGGTTAGGAGGAAGGGTGCCGCTGGTGAGACGGGGACGAGCTTGGGGCGGGGGCAAGAGGGAAGATGGCTCGTCGGGGCGCAAGTGCTGCTGGGGGGCGGGGGGAGGCAGGGTGCCCCCAGGCCATCCTGGCAGCGCGGATTTGCTGCGGGGGATGCAGCTGGTGTTGCCTGGAGGGTACAGATGGTGATGCCCTGGAAGTAGCTGCTGCACTGGGAGGATGGAGAGGAAGTATGGCTTCATGTTGTAGATGCAGCACTCAGTGCTCGAAGTGGCAGTGAGGGAGGCAGTGAGCAGGGGGAAGCGCCAGCCCTTCCTCACACCCCTGTGCTTCTCTCTTCTCAGCACTTGCTCCTCTTCCTGCTCTTCGTTGGGCCTTTCAACTGCTTTGCCAGTTACAGCCGTGCCACTGAGCTCTTCTACAGCCTCAACGAGGGGCTGCCTGCTGGGGTGCTCATCGGCAGCCTGGCCCGTGACCTGCGGCTCCCAACAGCTGGTGGCCAGCACCCTGCGTCTCTGCAGCCCCCACTCTCCTTCACCCTGGCCTCCCATGGCTTGGGGGGACAGTATGTGCAGCTGGACAACCGCTCCGGGGAGCTGCACACCTCAGCTGTGGAGATAGACCGGGAAGCACTATGCGTGGAAAGCAGTGGGGCCACCATCCTTGGGGGATCAGCTGTTGTCTCCTCTTCCTCACCCTCACCAGAGTCATGCCTACTGCTGCTGGATGTGCTGGTACTGCCACAGGAGTACTTTCGCCTGGTGAAGGTAAAAATTGCTATCCGTGATGTCAACGACAACGCGCCTCGCTTCCCTGTGCCCCACATCCGTCTCTCGGTGCCTGAGAACGCCCCTGTGAACACGCGCCTGGCGATCGAGCACCCCGCCCTCGACCCTGACATGGGCACCAATGGAGTCCAGACCTACCGCCTGCGAGATAACTACGGTGTCTTCACCCTGGATGTGGAGGAGAATGAGAACGGGGAGAGGACTCCCTACCTGATCGTTATGGGGGCACTGGACAGGGAGACACAGGACGAGTATGTCACGGTCATCGTCGCTGAGGATGGGGGGACTCCTCCGCTCGTGGGCAGTGCCACCCTCACTATTGGCATCAGTGACATCAATGACAACTGCCCCCAGTTCAACGACTCGCAGCTCAACGTCACCCTGTATGGGAATTCCAGTCTAGGGACACACGTGGCTGCTGTCCACGCGGTGGACATGGACCTTGGATCCAATGCCCAGATCACCTACTCCTACAGTCAGAAGGTCCCCCAGCCATCTAGAGACTTGTTCCATCTGAATGAAAGCACAGGAATCATCACACTCTCCACTAAAGTTGATGGGGACACTCCAAAGCTGCACAGGCTGATCATACTGGGCAACGGTCCTGGCTGCATTCCTGCTGTGATCACGGTGCTGGTGACCATCATCAAAGTCATGATGAGGCCACCTGAAGTTGTTCCTCGTTTCATAGCTAATGAAGTGGAAGGAGTGGTCTACTTAAAGGAACTTGAGCCTATCAACACACCTATAGCTTTTTTTACCATCAAAGACCCCGATGAAAAGTACAAAGTCAGTTGCTATTTGGATGGTGATGGGCCTTTTGGACTTTCACCATACAAGCCATACAACAATGAATACCTGTTGGAGACCACAAAGCCTTTGGACTTTGAGACACAGCAGCTGTATGAAATCTCTGTAGTTGCATGGAACTCAGAAGGATTTCATGTCAAGAAAGTTGTCAAAGTACAGATTCTGGATGACAACGACAATTCACCAGTTTTCTCTGAGGAACTGATAGAATTGTCCATTGAGGAGAACAATGCTCCCAATGCTTTTTTGACCAAACTGCATGCTACTGATGCTGACAGCGGAGAAAGAGGGCAAGTGTCCTATTTCTTAGGTCCTGATGCCCCTTCCTATTTTGTTTTAGATAAAACCACAGGAGTTCTTACAGTCTCCACCCAACTGGATAGAGAAGAAAAAGAAAAATACAGATACACTGTCAAAGCAGTAGATTCTGGATTCCCTCCAAGAGAATCAATAGCAACTGTCACCATCACTGTATTGGATAAAAATGATAACAGTCCGAGATTTATCAATAAGGATTTCAGCTTTTTTGTGCCAGAAAACTTTCCAGGTTTTGGTGAAATTGGAGTTATAAGCGTCACAGATGCTGATGCAGGGCAAAATGGATGGGTTGCCCTTTCAGTTCTGAACGGAAGTGATATTTTTGTTATAGATACTGGAAAAGGAGTTTTGAGAGCTAAAATCTCCCTGGACAGGGAACAGCAAAGCTCCTATGTTCTTTGGATTGAAGCAGTTGATGGTGGTGATCCTGCCCTGTCTTCTACAGCAAAAATAACTATCCTTCTTCTGGACATAAATGACAACCCTCCTTTGGTATTGTTTCCTCAGTCTAATATGTCTTACTTGTTAGTCCTTCCTTCTACCCTACCTGGCTCTCCCATCACTGAGGTCTATGCTGTCGATAAGGACACTGGCATGAATGCAGTCATAGCTTACAGTATCATAGGAAGAAGAGGCCCTCGACCCGAGTCATTTAGGATTGACCCCAAAACTGGTAATATCACCTTGGAAGAGTCACTGATGCAAAATGACTATGGCCTCTATCGGCTGCTCGTAAAAGTTAGCGATCACGGCTACCCAGAACCTCTCCATTCCACTGTCATGGTGAACCTGTTTGTCAATGATACTGTCAGCAATGAGAGCTACATCGAAAGTTTGTTAAGGAAGGAGCCTGATATCAGTGTAGAAGAAAAGCAGCCACAAATATCCATAGAGCCTACACATAAAAAAATGGAGTCAGCATCCTGCATGCCTACCTTGGTAGCTCTTTCAATAATAAGCTTGGGTTCAATTGCTTTAGTGACAGGGATGGGAATTTACATTTGTCTAAGGAAAGGGAAAAAACATCACAGAGAAGATGAAAACTTGGAAGTACAAATCCCATTAAATGGAAGAATTAACCTGCACATGTTGGAGAAGAAACCAATGGAGATTTCTAACATTTGATGTTTCTTTGTGCATAAGTCCAACATCTGAAAAACCCCAGATGACACTAAAACACCTAGCTGTAGATTGTATTGAAGAGGTTGCAATGAAGGACTGCTAATTTATAACTTAATATTATAATTGTAAATAGCTGTTTACAGTTTTTTAAATTCAATTTCAGTGTACAGCTTTTTTATGAAATGTTAGTAACTAACAGCTAGCACCCTGGCTATAAAAAAGTGGACATCATTTCCAGCTTTCATAAATCTATAAGATCAGTGAACATAAAAAGGGTGAAGGTAAGATGACTCTTTTAAACTCAAGTTTTAAAAGTCTTTTTAACCACAAGAGGGCATCAGATGCTCCTGAGCAGGGAACTGTTCGAGGTACTGTCCATGAGATACACAGAATATATTTTAAATATATTGATTTTAATATAAAATACCTATAATACGTATTGGCATACAGACATTTAACCACTACAAAAAAAATGTCTGTCCCTATGTATGTATAATAAAAAGAATAAATATGTTAAAATGCACTAGTAATGAAAAACAGAATGTTTATTACCTCAAAAGTAAAGCTTATACAGTAGGATAGAAGAGGCATTAACAAGAAGTGCAATTCCTGTTGAGCAAGAATGCAAGAAATTGTAATGAGAATCTGAACTGCTGTGACATATCATTCATTTTTCTGCAGATTCCACTCTCATTATCATTTGCTCCAGCAATCTGCTGGTCATTTTTATGGAAAAATTATATTTAATATTTCCTAAAGCAAATAACGACAGAGCCCCATCCTCATCCTCATAAACATGCCAGATGCAAGGAAGCAAGGGAATGGCAAAATTCTTACTTGTCACAAAAGTGGTGGTATTTTTTTGTACTTTGAGCAATTAGTCAGTAGTACTCCATCAGTTTGGTTGTGCAGTAGATTTTTGTTATGTTACTTCTGACTCTAATCCGCCAGATGAAAGCAAAAATCACTCCACATTCTAAGGAATTGTAGGACTTTTTAAACTCTGACTGTTGCTCCTTTCTGGATTGGTATTTCATGAGAAAGATCTTGTTTCTGACTTTTGGCGACCATTCCTGGCTCCTTTTCATTGGCTTTGATTTTGGATTAGATCCAAAATCTAACTTGTAAGACTGGTGGCATATTTTCTTGATAATTTATTCTTTGCTGTATCCTCTGCATCAAAACAGCAATTTTATCAGTGATGTATTACTTTCTCTTCATTTTAAGAGCTGAGAACTATCTTTTGTATGATGATTGCATCAAATTTCTCTGTGTGAAAAGGATAAAATAGTGTTATGCTTAAAAATTATTATTTTGATTTCTTGCATCATATGTCTGTAACGTACCAAAAGTGTTTATATGTCTGCAAATTAAAGCTATATATTTTCATAATAACTTACTCTCTCTCTCCTAGAATTTTAATTATAAAGCTAAATATTATTTCAGTTATAAGAAATGCATTTTTCACAATTTCTTAGGTACTGGCTATCTTATCTGACATGTCCTAATATTTTCACAAATTAGTACATTCCAAAATCATTAATGACAGTTTATGCTGTGCTTCTTGAAGTTACCAACAAGGACAACTATATGTCCCTGATGTGAGTGGTGAGGCAGCTCATACCTGTTTTTAAAGTAGGGAATGCAATTTGAGGCAATTTTTGATTTTTCTCTCTGTGACTGGCACATTACTTTATCTTGAACCTACTGAAATGTTAGGGCTTCTAATAGATACTGGTACTAAGCCAAAATAACAGTATTAGCATAATACCCATAATTTTGCCATCCTAGCTATATATATCCAGGAAAAAGAATTTTTTTTTTCAGGTTATTATATTTTCTGTTTGGGCATGATTTGATAGCTGTGTTTCATAAAATTTAATTCAGCCTGTCAGAGCTTTGTGGTCAATCACCTCTTTTCCTTTATTTTCACCTTTTCAAAATATAAGAACGATATGCAGCCTTGAAATGCATTTGCCACAAAAAGACATTGTTTCTTATCTCTGAAGAAAAATTATGAAATTATGTCTTTAGAAACAACTTCAGCATAACTGATACTGTGTATTGCTGTGGGGATGAAGCTGGATCCTCTCTGCATTTTTCTCCTCAGAAAGGAAGCAAGGTAACTGAAAGACAGGATTCTTTTCATTGCTTGTCTCTTATTTCAATTAGCAGTCCAATATATTTTCGAGACAGTTTAAACAGGAGCAAGCCCAAGATGTAAGAAATACAATTAAAAAATATTCCTGATCCTTCAGTGTGTGTTCATATAACACTGGGCAGATACTTTTATTCAGGTTCGACAGTCTTGACCCTGTTCGATTAAGCTTTGGTTGAACATGCTGTTCTTGTTGCCTTTTTTTTTTGTTTGTTTGTTTGTTTGTTTGGATGAAGCATGTTCTTAATGTGCAATAAAATGTAATGTTACGAGCCTGTTAAAGCCAAAGTACTGCTCGTGAAGCATTTCACTCATGATTTTCTACACATTTAAAGAAAATGGGTTTAAAATCACACCTTCAGCCATGCCAACACTTGTGCGAAGGAATTTATACTAAGACCTCATAGAGCACATTTTTTAGCCTTCTGTGAGTAGCCTTTCAGGGGGGATTGTCACTGAAAATGGCAAAATACGCAGTGAGCTGGGTGTTTTATTCTATATTTTGTGTTACTTAAAAAACATACATCTATTATCACCAAGCATAATAGTTAAACCTTCAATGCTGAGGCTAACAATGATTAAAAAACAACAAAATAGGAGTCTTCGATTCATAGAACCTGGGAATTTCTTCCTAAACAAATGCTCTTTCTCAGCTGTAAAATTTTTGATACTGGCTATATAGCAAACATTTCTGTGATGTTTCTGTTTCCAAAGTACCCCTTAACTGAAATTCCTTTCACATGAAAACACATTTTTAATGAGTATAACTGAAGTAAATTAGACTCAGATATAAAAGGCCTATTTTATTACCACCTTGTGCAGTGCACTTGCCAAAATATATGCAAATCTTGTTGACACTGGTAGTTGAGCTGGCACAAAAATAAATGTCTCATTCATTTACGCATTCACTGATCAATCTTCAAGTGGGTGGCCTTTGTTCATTTTTATAAAAAATGAGATTGTCCTAAGCTTTGTATTGCCAAAATCCCCTGAACTTGCTATGCAAACAATTTTTCATTAGAGTTAACAAATTAAAAAATGAAAGACAAGAAATGGGCAGTGAGCCCGGTGGCAGTGGACAGAGAAAATCAGTCTTCTCTTTCTCCTTCATTTTATTCCTTCAAAAAGAACTCTTTGAAGTTGCTGTTTTTGATGCAAAACTAACCTAATACCTGGCTGAATATCAATAAAGGATGAAATGTAAAAGTGTGGAAAGGGAATTAGAGCTGTTTACTTTTTCTTGTGTCAAAACTGAGAAAACAATTAATCTTATGGTCATTTATTTCCATTTTTCAGTATTAGGGTTCCAACATGCAGCTGTGCCACAGTCCACTGAGAAGAATGTGAAAAGCTGCCACTCTCTTAGCAGGACATTGAAGGAGAGGTACAGTATTAGCAAAACTTGGCCTCCCTGACAGCAGTGACAAACCTCTGATTACTGGCTGAAGTTTCATTGCAGATTTTCTGCCCCTAACTGCTACTTTCGGAAGATTGCATTAAAATCCTCAAACACATGAATATGATGGATAGTCCATGACTAATATTTCACCTCCTGGTTCAAAGCAATGAACTTTCTGGGAGCAGTGGCCTGCATCACAAAAATACCTTGCAGTTTGGCATAAGTGGAGGTACAAAGCACCTCTGCTATAAAGAAATCATCAGCTTAATATGCAGGGTGTTTCTTTTCATTATTTGTGTGGATTATCAGAGCCATGCTGAAAGCTGACTACCACCTTCCCTATACTGTGCTTCTCAGCATCTTTTTGCGGACATTCATTTCTTTATACATTCCTTTCACCGGTGTAACTTAGGGAGAAAAACAATGCAAAACAATTAATTATTGAATACTAGCCAAGTGAAACTTACAAGTATGGTCTTTGATTTAGACCATTCTTCTTCAGAGCTGGAGTTTGTGGATCTAAGCATGTTTATCTCCATGTTTATCAATTGCCAAAATAATTTGAGTTTAAAGGAAATGTCTAGTGAAACTTAGAGCAGAAATAAACATATTCGGCACCCTCATTTCCTGTAGAGTAGCTTCATAGTTTTTATATAGTTTTTTATAGTAGTAGTTGCTAAGTGAAATTAAAGTTGCAGAAATTAGTTTTATGCTTTATTTTTATAGTGAGAAATATTTTGAGGAACCTATTTGAAAGTTATTTGCAACATGTCATAATTTACAGGGGTTTTTTGAGTTGAAACATGCAAAAGTACTTGTGCAGGCAGCATCGCTATTTCCTTTTTACTCTCTGTACCAGACTGAACCAGCAGATAAGATAAAACTGTCATCTGCATTCTGAGATGATGGGATTCAAGGATTTCAGATCATCACAAACAAATCTAAAGTTATACAGCTCTGTTTTTCTCATTATGGATGAGAAAAATACTTTTATTCTTATACCACAGATTGGCAACTTGCATAATCTTTCTGATATGTTTTATCCGAATGTTTCAGTGATTTCTGCTATATTTGCATTTAAATTTCATTGGAGAGTGAATTTTAAGGCCAAATTTCAACTCTTAATTTTTTTTCTGATGAGAGTACTTTGAACAGGTACTAAGAAAACATTGTTCTGAATGAAGAAATGTTGAATGATTTATAATGCATTCAGTCATTTATTCCACTGCTTGTAAAAACAAATATAGGCTTATGTGTTGATGTTGCAGGTTTTCATATTGCTAGCTAATGCTGCTGGTAAGTAGCAAACACAACTGAAATACCTTGTAAGGAATTATTTCAACTGTTCAAATCAAGAAGACTTTTATTGTAAGCATCAAGTTGGATGTTTGTCTACTTCTAGCAGCCCTGGCAGTATTGATTTAATGCAATGTACTATTTTGTCCTATTTTCCGTCTTCAAAGTTTCAGTTGAGTATTCTTCCTCACAGCATGCCAGTGAGATGAAAACTCATCAGCTCATCTCTTTATGCATAACAGGAGTGACAGCTTGATTTCTTTATCAGTGTGTCAGCATCTAATGCTACCTGAGATGCCTTAAGATATCCCCCTTGGCCTCAAGCTGCTCCTTGGGAGGAGTGCAGGCTTTCTTTCAATGAGCTATCATATATGCCAGCTCATTGCAGATGGTTTGGCTATTTTAGAAGGTGTTCAGTAAATGCAAATGTGCATTCAATTGAGTCTTTGCTGTGATTCATCTCCATATTTACCCATCTGTGTTGGCATGTCTACAGACAGGTATTGACCACTGAGCTCAAGAGTCTGAGCTTCCACTATAATCTGTGAGTTTCATCAGCACAGGCAATGGAACTAGAGAGTGTTTCAGTTTGCACTGAAGTGGAAATTCAGGCAAGGTTTAGCTGCTCTGAAAATCAGTATCAAGCACTATCTAGATTGCCCTTGAGCGTCTCAAGATTCTGCACAGTGCTGTCAGGAAGTCTTGTGCCTTTCTAGAGTAGTAGCTAGGTGCCAGGAGAGCAAAGCAGCTAAAACAATGTGAGAAAACTGTGGATAGGCACGCAAATCCCACATATGGTGGTGACACAGCAACTGTATCAACCTTTCAACTCCACTGAGCAGAGCTGGACAGACTGCAACCAGAACATAAAACATAGATCAGAGGCATCTGATACTTAGTATCAGAGTAAAAAACAAAAAGACCTGCAAGCCTAAAAGGTAACCACTATCATAACTGACTGATAAGCTCTGGAACCTAAATTCATTCCATGTAATATTGCATGCAAGTCACTCCTACAGGACACAGTATAAGAAGGAATACCTTTGAATTATATGATGGCAGAGCACTCACTGCTGAGTATTTTGTTATTTTTCAAGTGTTTTCAGTTGTGTATTTGGAGCTGATGTTAAAGACATCTGTTGGTAAGGACATTCTTTAGCCTTCTTTTGGAAACTGAGCTATTGTTTTTAATACAAAGACTCAAATGTCAAAATCTTCCAACACTGAAGAGATACAGTCGTGCTTGTCTACTAGAGGAGCATTCCACAGAAATGGAGATACTTGGCTTGAAACACTTACAAAACTTTTCTTTAAACAATCAATTACAGTTGAGGGATGAGAAAACCAGGGAAAACAGTTCTGTGCTTTTTCCTCCTTGATGAGCAGATTCAGATATTCACACACACACTAAAAATTGGAACAGTTACCTTAGATATTTTTCTGACATAATAGTCTTCTCAAAGTTCAGAATTATTTCAAACCTCTTAACTTTATTTGTGCTGAAAACATACTAAAATTACAGCCTCAAGGTATTTATGGGATAAAGGTTGCTCTTCTCTGTCAAAGGCTCTATTTTCTGAGGAGTGTATTTATAAAGGGTCTGGCTGACAGGGTACAAAGGAGAACTGCTTCTCAGGGTGTGTTCAGGATAGAAGGAAATAGAAAAGAACAGAACACAGCAAGAATAAATAAATGCAGTCAACATGAAAGGGTCCTTTTCTAAGATTGCATGTGGGAAACAAAAATAAGTGTTCAGAAACAATAAAAAGAATTTTTATGGATCTGCTGGATTTACTGTGTATTATCAACATTGTTAGCATCCCCTTTCAGCAATCATTCATCCTTTTTCTTAACCTCTAAAGACAAGAGCTTGTTGCAGAGCTTTAGGACCTCCTGACAAACTCTAGTAACACAAAATACGTTGAAAACTGATTCACATTGTCTGCAGGTCACAATTGTATAGAGAAATCAAGGCTTTGAGTAGGATATTTTTTAAGAATATTGAGTAGAATATTTTTTTATTATGATAACAGCATTCTCTTTTTATGGTGCTTTTCTGCAGTGTTACTACATTGGGTGCATTCATTTTTGCTAACTCAGGACTAAATCATATTATTACAAACACTTGCACCTTCTCAGCCAATATAGAAGCTGATATTGTGACATAATTTTTCCTGTGAATCCTGTTAAAGTAATGAGAACTTTTTTTGCAACAATGCACAAATAGCAGATGTGGTTCTGTCCTCACTTTCCTAAAGTGCATAATGATAGGGTAACTTTCACCTTTATGAATAGAATAAACATTTCATTACAGTGGGACGAGAGGGTTTTGATATAACACTGTGTTAATAGGGTGTACATCCTGGAGATGTTTTCTCCAATGGCTCCCTTGCATATCCCTTTAGAAGTTCTAGAAGTCATCTACTAATTTTGAGAGTGTCTCTTATTTTCTCATTATAAGTCATAAGAGAAAAGCAAAGGGCACACATTTGTACTGGTGTTCTCTTTTATTTATTTGTGTTTACCTAGGTAAGTTTAGCTGAATTGAAAACACAAGGATGCTTGCCTTTAACTGGCTTTTCTTTGAATTTGAATTTTGAAACATTGTATATGAAGTTAGACACCTAAAAAGTAGATATGCAAATATCTGAAAAAGCAGTAAGGGAGGGAAGCAGGCAGGAAAAATAAATGTTCTGGAGTAACATTCCATTTTGAAAGTTCAAAATAAGGTAACTAATATATTAAGCTCTCAAGGATGTTTTTCAGTTTGCTCAGACACAATGAAAACAGTTCAGTCCCTTCAGCTGTGTGTACATGGGGCACATCTTCAGAGGCTTTGCTGCAGTCCTTTCAGGAGGTGAGTAGCCTCATCTCTCACTAAGGCAAATACAGTTTGAAAGCATTCAAGTATTCATATTAAACTATAGTTTAATATGGAAAACATCAAACCAACTGATACTGTCCATCCCCATTACAACTATTTTTAAGGCATCAAAAATTAAATATTACAGGGTCAGACTATATGTATTGGTTGTAAATTCCATTTTTTATTGTCTTTGATACTGACTATCAACATCTATCTACTAATAATTTTATTTAACTGAATGTATTCAACAAATAGTTTAGCAACAATATTTTTATCACTTACAAAATATTGGAACAAAATCCACGAGATTTTTTTCCCTATTTTATCTTCTGTAATAAAAATTACATTATTAAAGAGCAATACCTTTTTTCTGTTATTACCAGCTATGATACAGAATTATAAGACCATTACAGAGCAGTCAAAGGTTTTTGTCTTAAGATTTTTTTAGAGCCTGGTAGTATTTTGTCCTTTTGCCATTTGAATAAGCTTTTAGACTTTGGCTTGTAATATAATGAAATTAAAAACTGCTAAAGGCTGGGAATTCAGTAGTAACATCCAGAAATGCCAAGTCATGAGTGATTCCCCACACAGATTCATATAATCCAAACTTCATAGATTTGTATAGGCAATTTGGGAGTACACACATCTCAGATTGCTTCTCTAATCAAGGCAACCCTACAAGTGTCTTGTTGCAGCATAGGTGGCTTATGACACATCTCTGCTCTCAGTTTACAGCAGAAAGACATTAGAGCAGAGCAAAGGCACCTCGGTTAAATATCTGAAATTAAACAGAGTGTATTTAGATTATGTACTAGAACAAGAGAGAAACAAGTATCATATTTCCCTTTCCCAGTTACAGGGGATGGGAAACACTCCTAAAGTGGTGCCACTTATAAAATCTCTATACATGCTGAGATAACTTGCTTTTCTAAGTATGGAAGTTTTTATGTTAGCATTTGCTTTGTTCTTTCTTTAATCTTTGTGTGGAAGTAAATTTCTTTGAAGTGATAGGGACAGCTGCATTTGATGCAACTGGCAGGTTTTTACTGTGTCACTTGCTGTTTGAAAAAAATGCAAACCCACAAATCATAAAAATAATGAAATATAGCAGGCATAGAGGCAAAGAGAAGTCTCTTTTCTGCTCTCTCAAGTCTGCAGGTGCTAGATGGCAATGTGCTGAGTATGCAGCTCTCCAAAGGAAATTGTACGTGTGATAAGAAATATTGTGTGGGAATTACAAAACCGATATGTGTAAACCTGCTCAAGGGAAGTGGGGAAAAAATCCTCCTAGCCTAAAAAAGATGCACAGCTTGCTGGTAAGATTTTGAGCTGTTGCATGGGTCAAATAGAGCACAACAGCTTATACATCATTGCCTCTTCAGCGTCATTTTCTTCATCAGAAAGTAACAGGCAAAAATAGGTGAGCCATTTTACTTTTATAGCAAAGCCGTGTTTAGAAATAATTTGCTTGTGTTTGGGTTACTTTTTAATTGAGTGTT
>JANRMJ010000054.1:57956194-57977908 GCA_025584955.1 Alethe diademata | reverse complement strand
CCCCAAAAAAAAAGGGAAAAAAAGGAAAATATTTAAAAGAATACTAAGAAATTAGGTGTACCTGGGAGCAATGAAGCAAGTTGCCGTAGGGGCCAAAAAAAAAAAAAAGGAAAAAGTATCAGCAGAAATTAATGTAGAGAAGGTACCAAAACCTATCAGATGAAAAATTGTTCATGAAATGAAATGCAAAAAGAAAAAAAAACCTTAAGTTTTTAAGAATTCACATGTAAATAAAAGAGAAAAAAGTCCAAAAATTATACAACCAGATGCAGGTGGATTTGTTCCTTCTTCTTTACTTAACAGAACTGATGCCTATGACTCCAAGTGAATATCACCTCAGTTCCAAGTGTTCTATATATTAGTTCATCAATACGTTCACCCTCCTTTGATTTCACAGAAAGTTTTTTTTTTCTTTTATATATATAGTGGTGTGATCACTCATCATTTGTAATGAGGTGATTGTGACCTTTTGCCAGCAACAAACATAGGGGAAGTTTGAAAGATAAATATGTGTTGCAGTGAAACTTCCGGCATATGCTTCAGAACTGAAGATCCCAGGAGAAGAGAAGGTAAAGTGAGAGAGCTAACACAGGCAGAGGTGAGACATGTAACGAGAATAGAATAAAGATGCTTCTATAAGAATTCAATTAATTATTATTAATGTAGGAAAACTAATAAAATTTTAGTAGGCCATGAAATGAAAACAAACCAACAAAATTATGGTAGAAAATTCCTGGGTCCAGCAAGGTGCATTTTCCTTTGAGAATACAACTACTAAATAGTGAGTTTGGACACCCAAGTATTATTCCAACTTGGTAAGTTCAATTTAGCTCAAATTTGTAAAACAAATTAGATTGAAAAGTAATTTTTAAGGCACAGATACAAAAACCTTCTGGAGGACAAACTGATCTCCTTTCCACCTAAGAGCACAGAGATACGCCAGGGTACTCTTGTAGCTTTTAAATAATGTTTCTCAATTTCATCTGCAGTCTTTGAACATAGTCTCTATACCAGGGATTTGAACCATTGCTTTTCCATAAAAGAATACTTTACCTATTGAAGTGTATTGAAGTGGAGAGAGAAATCCTCATTCATCTGCTAATGAGTGAGTGGGAAAGAAATCATATTCTTTAATTCATAAGGATTAGACTTTATTTCCCATACCAAACAGAATACTGAACCACACCAGAGCTGAACTATTTTTTCCAGATTTGTTGGTGGTTAATTTGTTTAAATCATAGAGTAACTACAGATGTTACACCAATGTTTAGAAAGGTTAGATGTGATGACTCAAATATTTACAAGTAAAATAATATATAAAACTTAGGCAAAATAAAGGAAAAGCTGTTTTGCAACTAACATGGTAGTGAACTGGCACCTCTAGTATGAGGACATGGACCTATTAGAGGGAGTCCAGAGGAGAGCTACTATGTTGATCACAGGGCTGGAGCACTTCTCCTGTCAAGACAGGCTGAAAGAACTGAGGTTGCTCAGCCTGGAGAAGAGGAGGCTTTGGGGAGACCTAAGACCCCCTTTCAGTACCTTAATAGGGCCTACAAGTGAGTTGGAGAGGGTCTTGCAATGAAATGAAGAGGTGGAGCAAAAAGGAATAGCTTTAACCTGAAAGACGATAGGGTTAGATTGAAATTAGGAAGAAATTCTTTACTATGAGGCTGCCCAATGAAGTTGTGGATTCTCCATCCCCAGAGGCATTCAAGGCCAGGCTGGATGGGGCTTTGAGCAGCTTGGTCTATTGCCAGATGTCCCTGCCTGTGTCAGAGGGGGTTGGAACTAGATGATCCTTAGGGTTCTTTCCAACCCAAACCATTTTAGGATTCTGTGAATTAAAATATAAGAATACATAGCAATTAATTAAAGCAGAAACGGTCCTGTGCAGAGCTCATCTTTTAAATGTAGTGAACCTGAATTTACTCTTTGATTAAATTATAAATTTAGTGAAGATGTAACAATCAAATTAGTAAAAGGTATTTGACTTTTAAATTAATTATATACTTCAAAATTTAGCATTAAGTGACTTCAATTAAAAAAAGTTTAGCAATTTCTAAAGTTAATGCAGTTACTACTCCTTAATGATAGATGTCAGGCAAAAAGTCCTCAAGGAGAAAATGTCCTTTAATTATGGTTTTTATGGATAGATTCTGTGGATATATGCTTTAATTTTATATTCCTTAATAAAACCCAAATGAAAAAACAAGTCCACCTGTAATCCAATGTAATGCCATAAAGATATTAAATAGAAAAAGTGAGGAAAAAAATCCTAAGTTTTGGTGGTTTGTTTTTTTTTCTTTTGTTGTTCTATAAGCAGAAAAGTAAAAACAGAAATAGAGAAATAATATTATTCTGTACAAGGCATTAGTCAGAATTGTGCTGAAATGTTGCATCCAATTTTTTATTTATATTTTAAAAAGCCATTTAAAAATGGAGGATATATACATAAGTCACAAATTTATTTTGGAATAGAGAAAAAATTAATTAATTTGAGAGAATGGAGACTTAGTCTATTTTATTTTT
This sequence comes from Alethe diademata, assembly GCA_025584955.1. Taxonomy (NCBI): domain Eukaryota; kingdom Metazoa; phylum Chordata; class Aves; order Passeriformes; family Muscicapidae; genus Alethe; species Alethe diademata. Next base: position 57,975,376 of record JANRMJ010000054.1, on the reverse strand, counting down.
CTTAAAAGAAGTAATGAACTGATTGCATTGAAAAAAAAGTTCTAAACAGAACACACTTTCTATTGGAGAAAAAATAAAGGACTAAAAGTAAGCATTTGGTATCTCTAGATCAAAGCTGAATGACACTGAAATGTAATCTGAAACAGGCGCAATTAATTGAGATCAAAAACATACCTACTGCATTAAATATTGTGTGTTTGTACCTTCTGATGAATAAGGGACAGATTAGATGTAGTGATGTGGTGCTAGACCTTTTGGAACTATGACAGAGATTGATTTTATATTACCTTGGTTCACCCTTTTCCCTCTCTTCCCCTCCCCATGTTACTGGAATGGTTAGATGAACAAACTAAAGTTATCTGTTAACATATCTGAAATCAAATACAAGTGGTATTTTTAAAGAATTTCAAAGAAAACAATTTTATTACAAAGTGTCTGACACGAACTTTGAGCTGTAGCAATCACAATAAAGTCTATGGCTGCCTAGACTACAGGGACAGATCTTAAAAAGTGAATATCCTTTCTTTACATACTCACTTATTGACATGACTACTAGTTAAGCAATTATCTATCACTGTAATTATTGAATACTTGGAGTAAAAAAGTAGGCAGTGTGGAAAAAAGAGATCAATCATTGAGAATACTCCTTAGGATAAGATAGAAAAATAATGAAGGATGTGGTTTGTCATACATGTGTAAAATGATCTTTCCCCATAATCAGTCTCCTTATGTAGAACTACTTATAGAGAAGTAAACAATACAAATGTGTCAATATAATTTTCAACATTATTGAAGTTTTCAATTTATTTAATTTTTTAAGCCAAGCAATCTCCTTCTGTCTCCTCTCACCCTGCAGAAATTAGCCAATGGAAAGTACAAGCACAGGTGTCTAGTAAGCATTAATGTTCATGCATGTTTAGTTGTGCAGACATACATGCATACATATGCATGACACACATGAAACTATATGTCATGAAGCCTAAATTGTAGATATGCATTTCAACTCTGCATCTAAGTTGTACAACTTTATTCTAGTCTGTCTGGAAGTCTTGTCACTTGCACAAACAACCCTCCTAGTGCAAACCCATAGTTTAATCACTTTTTCTGAACAACTTGGCTATCTGATAGTTTCATGTACCTTGGTTAAGCTGAGGGTAACTACTCTTTGAAATTCAAAACAGACCATACAGAGGAGGGAGGATCGGAGCAAGGATTCTTGCCCATCATTCAGGTGGAAGCACCTCATACAGGGCTTTTCTTAACTGTAGGTGAGGTAAACTCGTGTATTACATGGGAAAACAAGGCAGGGTGGATTGGAAATAAATTTCTACTCAGCTGCATCTAATTGGACAGTTGATAGCATTGAAAAGTTCAGTGGAATCTTAACACTCAGTTATTATTGGGCAGATGACTACAATGAATGGATATATTGGGCAGAGGACCTTAAGCAGTGCTCTGTAACTGACCTGGTTGGCTTGAACAAACTCAGAAGTGATAGGTCCAATATCCAGCTATTGCTCTTGTGGGAATGTTATTTCTGCCACAAGCAGTACTGTCCCTGGTTATATACTGGCCTTATCATTGCCCCTTTAGCTGTTCTGAAATACTTGGACGATCCTCAAGAGTTTCAAATTAAACAAATGACTACAGTTATACAATAAAATCTTGCTCCTAATCACCTATCATTTACTGCAGATAAATCATGGTTTTAAATTGACATCAAACATAGCCAAGTCTTCTTTTTATTGAGTTATTATAACAATGATTTAAAATTTAATAAACTCGTAGAAGCCAGCTTTTAATTATTTTCATTTCAGTCCATGCCACCCTCATGGCTGACCTCTGTAACAGGCAGAGTGTTGTAGGTGAACAATGGGGCTTTAATTTTCCTAGTAGACATGGTGAGAACGCAGGGAAATAAGGTGATAAGCACTTTCAAATGGAAGTGTGTATCTTGGCTTATCTTGGGTCATCAGGACATCAGGCAGTTCTGTGATTTACAATAATTGCTATGCATTCTAGAAATTGCTCAGATTGTGGCAGGGTTTACTCAATGTATTATTAATTTGGATTAATAAAAATGATATGTTTAAAAAAAAAAAAAAAACAAAAAAAACAAAAAACATAAAAAACTAACATAAATCAGCAAACCAACCAGCCAGAAAGTTCTCTCCCTTCTCCACACATTGTGTATATCCATTAAGAATACCTAAAGAACAGTTGTCAGAAGCACATTGGTGGGAGGGTAGATCCCCATGTAAATGCCAAGAATTTCCCAGTTCCTATAACAATAATAAAGCTTCTAAATACAAAGTTTCAATAGATTTTAAAAACCCTTTTTTCTTAGTTGAAGCTTTTTTCCTCTGAAAATGAAACAATATAAATTTGTTTGATGGTATCACTTTAATTATCAGTAATCACATGATTGCTAAGACAAGACTTAGCATTGCTGAAAGCAGTCATACTGTTAAAGTTAGTGCACATATCCACAATACATCAAAGACAAAGACTTGGTCTTCCAGAGGAAAAAATCATGTGCTCAAAGACTGCATTAGCTGGGAAAACATGCTAGAAATCAGAAAGGATGCATTTAGAGAAAGAAGATACAGGACCATACCACCATGTCTGTGGTAGTCACAGGTGTGCATCTGCTTGACTTGAAGTCTTAAAAGGCAAGTTGAGAAAAATATTTTAAAATTATAAAATTTGTTTTGCATTGGTCTAGAATTAAAAGGAAATTTTCCACACAACATATACTAATACAATAACAATTATTGTTATGAAACAATTATGAAAGATTGACGTTTTTAAGATAGGAGTTTCTTTCAAAAAAAGTTAGGAACCAAGGGAATACAAATGGAAGAGAAGATGGTACAACATTTGTTTTTATTTTTTTATTCTATTTACTTATTTTTCTCCCTCTTTGTGGAAGACTTGTATTCAGATTCTTTCTTTACATGCAGACATTTAAATCCATATCTAAAGAAAATAGCCTAATGCCCACTTTATTTAGTATAGCTGGGTGTTCTTAATCTCTTCTAATGATACTTTACTCTGAATAAACTATTAAATATTAAATAGAGTTCAGATGTCTTATCTGCTGGGAAAGAACAGTAACAATGAGGTGCTTTATTTGTCTGTCCGTTATTGTTCCTTTGTTTGATGACAGTGAATGCTCCTCATGTGCTGCTGATTTTTGTATCAAATTAGGTTCTTCCTCTGTGGTTGGATAAATAAAGGAATATATTTATAGTTTCTATATTACAGACTGAAATATTAAGTGATTTTTCTAAATGAAGGAATGATGAAAACATTAATGAAAAGGTTAAGATAAAGCGAGGGGGATAAAAGGAAATGAGTAATTAAGGCCTAAATAACAGTAATAGCTAGCTTTTACATCAAATAAGAATATCTTGTGTAATCAGTAAACCACACACATGGCAAAAGTCAGGAGGAAGCAATCCCACAATCTCACATATCTGTCTGCAGATACTGTGGAGTGCTTCATCTATTGTTCTGCTTGTAAGAGTTCTTTGTAAAACACTGTATAATCATATGTGTGTAGAGAAAAATAAGTAGAGGACTACTGAGGATCTGCCACATTTTCTGAGCCTCATCATCCTCTACAGTGTAGGGTGGGCTGTAGCTGGGTTCTGCATTTATTTTCCTTTAAGTTGTTAACAAGAAGAAGCATACCTTTCTTCAGCAGATAGACTCATCAAAAGTTTTTACTCCCTTAATCTCTGTTTAGCTACCAAAATCTAAAATGTATGCCTCAAATGTGCTGCCCAAAACTTTGTGATACCTTATATCCCTCCATTAGAGTTGAAAATAAATTGGTCTAGAATGTAGAGCTTTAATGATCTTAAAGTGAGTGATCTGGCCAATGGACTCAAAGAAGCTTCTCTTATTTTCTTTCTTTCATAGAATCATAGACTATGCTGATTTGGGAAGGACCCACAAAAATAATTGAGTCGAAATTCTGGCCCTGTGCAGGACATTACAAGAATCACACTATGTTCTGCAGTGTATTGTCCAAATCTTTCTTGAACTCTCTCAAGCTTGGTGCTGTGACCTCTTCCCTGGGGAGCCCATGCCAGTGCCCAAGCACCCTCTGGGTGAAAAACATCTTCCTAATATCCAACCTAAATTTCCCCTGACTCAGCTTCAGGGCATTTTCTTGAGTCCTGTCTCTGGTCATGAAAGCGAAGATATTGGTACCAGCCCCTCCACTTCATCTCATGAAGATGCTGAACAGCACAATGAAATCTCCCTCAGTCTCTTCTTCTCCAGGCTGAACAGAACAAGTGACCTCGACTGCTCCTCACAAGGCTTCCCCTCACAGCCATGCTCCATTCTCCTGTGTCTGCTTCCAGGGATGAGTGAAGAAAAGGGGAGATTTTTTTTTTTTTAAAACTCTTCATTCTGATCAAATTATGCAAACAATGGTATGCTTTCTTTAGATTTTAGTGTGTTCTACTACTGAGATCCTGGTTTTCCAGCACATTCTAGAAAATTAGAGCAATTTTTTAGTTTCAAGGAATTGAGCAAAGTGGCTAGGGAATGGATTGTCCCATGTGAAAACAATGGATTTAAATGTCCTTCTGTGGATTTAGTCCATATTTCCACCCGAATAGGTTTGTGAACTAGAGGACAGGTGAAGCATACAAGAGAAACAGATGTTTTCCTGTTCTTTTTACAATTATCTAGTCATAAAGTCAGAGGTAATCTCTGACTTCTTCTTTCTTTCCTGCAGGGAACTTGAATTAAGGTAGTATGGCACTCTGGTTTATCAAAGACAGAAATTACAGATACTAGTAGACTTTTCCATTACTCATATGAGAATAAAAAAAAAAAAAAGGGGTTTCTTCTTTAAAGGATCTTTTCCTTCCTTGTATTTACAGCTCATAAACCTGATGCCACTTAAGCTCTGCCCTACGACATCATGTCCTTATCTACAAGTTGTTCACATCATCCAAGTTACAGTGTTTTCATACATTCTTTAAATAGATTAAAATGGACCATTTTGCTTAATGAACCACCATATTTCACTTAATTGCCATTCAAGTCAATATTTTCAGCATAACTCTTAGTTGCTAAAGTAGCAGGTAGTTATGTATTTACTATTTAATATATGTTAAAAGTTATCAATTAATGATTTTAAAATGCACACAATTTTTTAAGAAAAGGACAGATGTAAACTATAAAGCAATTTTGTTAGGCAAAATGTCTAGTCTTGTTGGCCTTAAGATTTTTCACAAATCCTATGTTAATCTTTAAAAAAAAAAGAAAGAAAAGGGAAAATTTTCCCAAGTATGCCCATTTTCAATCTTGAAAAGAGTGCAAAAATGCTTCAAAAATCACATTTTCTTTGTAAGTTTTTGGTTTGGTGATGAACTTCTATCAATCAATCAATTTGAGATTAATGATCTCAATGTATTGTTAATTTAATAATAGAGTCGTAGAATATGCTGAGTTGGAAGGGACCTGTTGGGATCATCAAGTCCAACTCCTAATGCTACACAGGACACTCCAAGAACCACACCATGTGCCTGAGAGCATTTTCCAGCACTCCTTGAACTCAGACAGGTTTAGCCTGTTCCAGTGTTCAACCATCCTCTGGATGTGTGGCCTGAACTGTAAGGAACCTTAAAAATCATCTAGTTCCAACCCCTCTGGCATGGGATAATGACATTCTTCAATTACTGAATCAGCAGAGGCAGGTATCCAATGGAGAAAAATGAAGATGCAAGATAAGGAATTGCAATGAGGAGGTAATATTATAATATTATAAAAGCTTTAGAGGAAATTGAGTTTTGAATCTTACCCTTAACAGTACTTTTCCTCTGTAAGCCATTAACAGTCAGATGACTTACAGCCAGTTCATTCATTCTAACTGCTATTTAAGACTAATTAGAAGTGAATTAATCTAAAAATTGGACAGGACTGTGAGTGATAGAAAAATCCATTCCTGTCTAGCCATACTCTAGTTCTAAATAATCTACTCAGAACCTCTGAGTTAGGCAGAATTCTAACAGGAGCTTCATTCAGCTGAGGGACATGATGCTAACTAGATTTAGAGATTTACATCTCTAAATCCAAACTTGCAAGTTAAAGCATTGCTTTTCAATGACCATCTCCAAAAGCAGCTAAGTAGCTCTCTTCTGATTGGAGAGCTCCCTAAAATTTTTTCACCATGGCAACATCTACAGCAGTCTAGATTCCAGTATAGTTAAAATGAAGAGGATTAGGCACACATAGGATGCAGTTCATCTGATGAAGTTATCAAGAGTAAGTCTGCCAAATCACTCATTCAAATTGTCTGTGTGCTTTAGCGGGAGCTCGGCAACTAGTGCAGACCGAGATGTCTACAATTAGGGAGTCTGAATCCTATTCCCAAATACCTTTGTTTTTTCTACATGTTTAGATCATTTTTTTTCATGTTTTCTGCTTGTTGAATGTTTTGCAACTGCAGTGACAAAGACACCCAAACAAAGGATTTACCCTGAAACCCCCCAGTCCAAGCCCAGACAGTCTGACCAGTGGTTTTCCCAGGAAACAGCTCTGGCGACTTAATGGAGAGAGACAACTTTAATCCGATTGTTTGGAAAAAGAACTTTAATGAGGTGAAACAACAAACAGGAAGGGTGCACTCTACTAGGAATGAACCGGAAAAAAGCAGAGTCCAGAGTAGAGCAGGGATATTTATACACTTGGGTGCAGGGAGGAGGGGTTAAGGAGGGGTCTGAGGGAGCAATTCAATGGGAAAGAGTGATAAAGAATATTATAATTTATGCCACAAAAAGTAACTAATAACAACAAAGAGAACAGAGAACTTTCTAGTAACAATCTATATAAATGGACAGGGGGGTCTTGGGAGTGAGCCTTTTATTCTCCATGACTGCAATGTTTTCCCATGGGCATAGGCTGAGGTTTTCCTCTTGTCTTGTTGAGCCAACCCCAACAATTTCCTTTAACGACAGAATTCCTACTGACTTTAATGAAATCAGTGTTGAACTGACATACTGAATTAGGATACACCAAAGCCTTCCATTTCCAATACACTAATCTCATACAGAGGGAATGAAACTTTCTAGTCAGTGCATTAAAACTTCAGAAATTTAGGAAAATTCTTCACCTTTAAAGGCTTTATCCTGGGGTTATTATTCAAGACGATTTTTTTTGGGGGGGTGAGGTTTTTGGTAAATCTTGCTACTTGTCTGAAAATTAAGAATTAAATTGCTCTCTAAAGGATCAATTTACATCTGCACTTTATTGCTTAGCCCATTTGAGAAGTTTTCGTCTATCATCCATCAATGCTATTTTTACTCACTAGTAGAACCAGAAGTTTCAAAGGAAACAGTATATCCATGTTAAATTAATTAAGTTCAACCATGACCTCATTACATTGATGGAGTGTAGTGCTGCTACCTGCAACCAAAACAAATTTATTTTGATTAAATATACTTCAGGTTATAAAAACAACATATCTCACCCAAGTCTTAGGATTGCAGAAGCATACAGGTTTTATTCTAAAGTTATCTACTACTCACAACCAGGTAAAATGAGATTTCTTCTTTCTCCTGTTTTTTAAGGCCAAGGCACAAATATTTGGTTTGCACAAAAAAACCACTGCATGATCAGTTCCTTGGCAGAAGTTTCATATAATCAGATTTAACTTTAAAATTCCTCTGTGTTTTAAAATACATATTAAATCCATCAAAATATGGTCTACTGTCACTTTTAATCTTCTGAGAAAATTTACCTTCATTCCTCAGAGGGAGAAATGAGTAGGAAATGCTGTTTCTAACTCATCAGAGCATGTTGAATTTTTGAAAAATTCTTGGGTGGTAAAGATACATTGTACTGTGACTCTGGCCTCTGAATAACTAAATTGATAGGACACATAAAGTATGAAAGTATTAAATCCCTTAAGGAAGGAATTTAATCCAGATCTTCTACATCTCAGTTAAATATCCTTACAAACTGGTCACTTGTCTCTTCCTTAACAGATATTCTATCCAAGATTTGCAAAACATTTCCTAGAGTGTTTCACTAAAACAATTCATCACAGCAAAATGCCTGGTTTGGGGGAAATGGTATTTTCTGAGAACAAAAATCTCATTACTAAAACTTTCCTAGTGGATATTCGTCATCATGTCCTGAGACTTATTTTGATTATTAGATGAGGAAATTTTTTATTAAGTTTCCATATACAAAAATACAACCAAACCAAACAAAACCAAAAAGAAAACCCCAAAAACCCAAAACCAGAGTGAAAAAAAAATCATAGGGAAATCAGTGGTTCTAGCAATACTTTGATTATAAGCAAATCTTGCTAAAATAAATGTTGTCTCTGTTTTACAGCTCTATTTCCCTGAACAGCTCTGCATATATGTAAAATGTTATTCTAAAATAATTGTATCAATTATCAAATAGTATTGATATGGCATTTTTTCTGTCTTTAAAATGATACTTTAGTAACACAATTGCATTCACATCAAAAATTTCTTTTTTTTTTTGAACTAGACCTTAGATTTAGATAGGAAACAATGTAATTATGGAACATATTCCATCACACACAAAATGTGTCATCTTGTCTCTTATCACAAAGAGAGATTAAACTCATAATTATTGCGTTATATAACTAAAGCTGAAGAGCATGGTGAGAAAGGTGCAACTCAAATCGAATAATTATTATAATTTGCATCAGTGTACTTCTAGCAATCATACTATATATTTATAGACACCAATGAAAATAAATGGAGTGCTCTTTTTACTTGTCCCATCAAAAACTTTCACAATGGCAATGACAAGAACATTACAATGCTCTCACTAGCAGAAAATACAATGTACACCTTGAGACAGATAAATGCTCCTTACTATATTTTACTGTGTAATTCTAGCACTCACCATACTTCAGCTTTTCTGTTAACACTTGCAAATTACTCCAGGACCAACTGGTATTCATGTCTAATTTGCTGCTTATTTGCAAGATATCTAAAAAGACAGCTCTTATTAAGAAGTGCCACCATTAGCTTTAGAGCAAATATATCTGACAGTTGAATAGTGGTTTGGGGTTTTTTTAGGTTTTTTTTGGTTTTGTTTTTTTTTGAAAGTACAGCAAGTGTAAAAAGAATTGAAGCAACTTAGTCTATTATTGCTTCAAAGTGGAAAATTTCCTTCTCTTCTTTGATTTTGCAGAGGAGTTAATATTGCCTTACCTCTGACCAAACCATTCTGGAAACTAGAGTATCTGAAATTACATTTAATTATTTAATTGTATGGACAGCAAGTAGTTAGCATTGCTTCTAGACTGCTCACATTTCTAGATGGGCATTATTGTTCTCTCTGTGGCATGAACAGAAACAATTACCACATCAATAAAATAAGAGGTAGCATTACATGGGATTCAAATCATGATTAGAACAGTGACCTGGCTATGACACAAATTAACTTACCCTCCTGCTTTTCTTCTTTTTAATAATTCAAGAATCCTTCTCTGTGTATGCTTTTGTATGTTCTGACTTTGCAGTCTTTATTTGCTGTTGTTAATATGCTCTTTCTGACATTTAAATAATTCTACTAAAAAGAGCTTGTAAATACTAAATTAAGCCCTATAATGTAAAAAAAAATTCTCTAAGCAAATATGTTGTATAACTGAAAATGTTTCTTCTTTCTTTTGTTTTTTTTTTCCTTTGCCTGATCACCCTCAAATATTTGATAACATGATTATTTACATGAAAAGGAAATTAAGTTAATTGAACTGCTTGGGTTTTTTCTATTAGGAAAATAGTGAAATTCACAAGTACACACAATAATACTTTCTATATTTATAATCAATAATCTATAAATATAAACCAGAAATATCAAATTGCAGGAAACTATCTATGACAAAATGTCCCTCTAAAATACTAAATGGGGAAGGAAAGGGAAAAAAAGGGAAGATGGAAAGGTAGATAGGGTGAGAGGTAAATTATTTGAACAGAAAGGGATTTTTAATTAGACTGTAACTTACATATAGAAGTGTTGCAGAAATCTCCAGTAAAGACATATTCTAGATTTATGTGTTGTTAAATGTAGTATACTATATAAGAGTAATTACATTCCTTAAAATGAGAAAAAATGTGTCTTCTTTAATCCTATGAATTTTGTTCTACTTCAAATTTCCTTCCCAGTTTCCCTCTATTCTATATAAATATATTTTTTTGCCACTCTTAAAGTCTTGCTAATTTTATTTTTTTTTTGCTTTGAGCTTTGTGTTTATACAATCCTTTTCTTTACAGATTTCTTAACTGTCCTTTACTTCTACAGCTCAAAGCAGATTAGTTACCTCTAGCCCATATTAATCACTTCTCTGTCATTTTTATGCATTGTATTACCATTTACTAAATAAGTTTTATAAACTGAGGTTTCATACTATCTTATGGCTGTAATTTGTGGTAAAATCTGAAAGGCCGTATAAAGATCATACTTTTTCTTCTCCATATGGATTCTCAGATCTGTGTGTCTATAAACTAAACAGAAAATGCAGAAAAAAAATATTGTATTCTGCATTTCTAGAGGGTGATCTTATGAAAATAGTGATTAAACTTAAATACTCTGGGTTAATACTACTGTTAAATAAACAAGTCTCATGGGGTAAGCATGATTTTTTCAAACAGAGCCCTGAACTAGATGAAAGACTCTGTAGAATGTTAAAAGTGCTGAATTTCAAACTCATATATAAATATATAAATGTTTAAAGGATTTTAGCAAAGGTGATTCTCATCTTACTGAATTTAAGTTTCAGGGTGCAGCATGAGTGGGGCTGGTCTCCAAGGGAGGATGAGCTGAGAGCCCAAAGCTCCCAGGTTTGCATGCACAGGCTGCATGCTGCCTTCACTGCTAAGTGCAGAACTGCAGGATCTGGGCAGGGCATCACTGGGGACAGCGACAGGGGCCATCCATGGTGCCAGATAATCAGTGTAAGCAGTCACATCTAGGGTCCATCCAGGGTGACTAATCTGGAGCAGCTGGATACAGAGACAGGATTACAGACAAGGCGATCTGTAACACATTTCTGTGCTCCATCTGTGGGACAGCAGCAGATAGGACTGGATGCTAAGTTACCCATAAGGTAACCCCAGGACCCAAGAGGTCTTTCTCATCCTTTGTCCCTCTAAAATAAATTCATATTAACTTCAACATATCAGCCTGTAGGAGAAGAAGAAATGGCTCTTAAAGGCCATGATTAAAGGTCATGTAATGTACTCCTTAAATACTAAAATAGTGAGTTTCTCTATAATATAAAGAAGGCAAGAAACTATAATGCAAAATGCTGTAAGCTCAAAATAAATAAACAGAGATCTAGGGAAGATTTCTATTTCAAAATCATGTCAGGATACTGAGGGTATGTGTAAGGAAGGAGAGGATATAAGAAAACAAATGGTCTTTTCTAAGCAAAGAAAAAACCTCTTTCTGCAAACTCTGTACGCCTCACAAAGCCTTTAATCTATAGTCATGGAGCTATACATTTCATTTTTGAAGAGAATGACTATATACAGATACCACTCCAAAAACACTGAGTCACCAAGAGACAGATTTGTCACGCAGGCAGTGTCAAAAAGAATTGAGAGAGCATACAAGAAATGAAATATGGGGATGTATGTACTGATTAAACCAAATAGCCTTGTAATCTCCTTTGTCTCACAGTGGCAACATAGCAGATACCAGCGGAAAAAAACATGAGATTAGGATAAATATAGATTGTTGGGCTTATTTTTGGTCTGATATATCACCTCTGCTAACAATATCTTTCTGCAAGCAAGGGATTCCTAAGATTAATGTATTTCTGTCTCCTTGCGCAGAATAGCTCTTTCTTGCATTAATTTGTCTGACACTCCTTTTGAACTCCCTTGAGGGTTTTGACATAGACATCTTGTATCAATGAGTTCCACAGTGTAAATATTTATTATATGGCAAAGTAATTCCTGATCTTTCCTCAAAACCTGTCAGTTAATTTCATTTGATGAAATAGCAATTGCCCCCAATCCATGTGCTATTCACTGCTTTCATACCATTCATGATTTTACAAGTCTTCATCACAAAATTCTGTTCTATTTTCTGGGCTACACACTCCCTGCCTGTTTAATTGCTTGTCATAACAAAGTTTTCTGTATATCCTATCATCCTTGCCAAACCACCTTTTCAAGTTTCCTATATTTTGAAGTTAAGAAAGCAGAAGCCTGAACAGACCTTCACAGAAAGTTGTAGATGTGTATTCATCATGGGATTATCTACTGACATAATGCTGTTTTCTCTTGTGTTCTTTAATCTTTTCATAATAATTCTTAGCATGCCTTACTGAGTGCCAGTGAGCACAGAGCTAACATTTACAAAGAACTATTCACCATGACAGCAAGAGCTCTTTCCTGAATTGTAATAGATAATTCAGGTCTCAGTTTTTTGTATATAATATATTTTTACCCAAATATTCATTATTTTGTAGTTATTGACACTGAATTTCCTCTCATATTTTACCTTCCAGCCATTCAATATCACTTTTACTACTCTACTACTACAATATCCCTTTTCCAGATAATTTATGAATAGACTGAATAGGACCAGGAAAAAATTATTTGTGGTGTTGCTTTTTGTTTCTTTTTCCTTTTGCCTCTTTCTTATTTTTTATCTAACTAGCTATCCATGAGAAAATATAGCATAGAAAATATCCATAGAAAATATAGCTTCATTTCTTTCAACTTTTCATATGAGCCATTGTCATTATAGAATCTTACAGTCATAAAATACCAGGTTGGAAAGGACTTCAAAGATCACCTAATTTAAATTTCCTTGGCAAGAGCACAGTCTAGGCAAGATGGCCCAGGACCCTGTCTAGCTGAACTGCAGAAGTATACAACATTTGGGAACCCACCACTTCCATGGCAGACTATTACAATGGCTAGGCATTGCAATGTGAAAAATTAACTTTCCTGTCCAATCAGAATGTCCCCATGAGTAACTTGTTTCCATTATCCCTTCCCTCTTCTTTGTGACTACTTGTGAAAAAAGGAGTCTCTGTCTTCTTTGAATCTACCCTTGAAATACTGGAACATGGTGATAACATCTCCACTAAGCCTTCTTTGTCAAGACTGAACAAACCCAGTTCTCTCAGCTTTTCCTCACATGTTTCTAAGTCCTTTCATCATCTTTGTGGCCCTTATCTGGACTCCCTCTAGCCTGTCTGCAGCTATTTTGCATAGCTGGGATCAAATGTGAAGTGAGAATTTCAGATGCAGCCTGACAAATGCTAAGTAGTGTAGGATGATGACTTCTTTATCTCTCCTTATGATGCTATTTTTGACACAATCTAGCATCCTGTTGGTTTTACATGAATACCTCTGGCCAATTTCAATTCTAACTGGGCATTTACATTTCTAACTGCATCTCTGGACATACTGGTAATGTCCTTGTAGCTTTCAGTAGGTATTTGTCTGCTTTTCAATCTCTGGAATACTTGTCTTATAAAACATTTCAATGCAATAAACTCTGAAACAGTCTACCAGTCTAAATATAAATTCTATCTACTAAAAAGGAAGTAACATGAGAAAAAGCCATGACATTTCACAGTCTAAGAGTATTTCTTGAGACAATAATCTCTGTATACTTAGTAACATGTTACAGGAAAACTGTGACAGAGAACCTCTCTGCTCCCCTTCACTCCCATGACTCATGAATTTGCAGATAGTATTCCAACCAGGGTAGTGTGATTTTCTCTGTTACTTCCTTCCTGAGTAATGAGGACTGCTCAAAAGATCAGGTTAGTCATTCCATCCTATGCAGAAATAGAAAATAGAAGATGGTCTCAGAGGGGAAAAAGACAAGGAAGAAAATGTTGCTATACTGTACATCTTGTCTAGTCAAGAATTTGCCATAGCATCCTCCAGATATTGTTAAGAAGGTGTTAGATCTAGATTCTTCAGGTTATTTAGAAAAGAGAAATAAAATCAACACCCATCCTCTATAGAAGAATAGGAGAACATGAGGTGATCCATGTCCTGGAAGAGTTTGATCACGTGCTGCTATCATTCCTACAGATGCAAATAAGAAAAGTTCTGACGAGCAACAGATCCATGGCATAGATCTTCTGACAGTAGGAACCAAAGTTACAACCACTAAGAAACAGGTGAGAAACTGAGCTATTGTCAACACATTCCAGGAGCAAACCAGGAAAATATTAAACAATCCCAGCAAAGAGTACTTCATGACTAGACAGCCTAAGGAAACCCAAACAATTTGCATCTTTGTTTTTTTCTGTACAGCACTTTGACTACTACAGTTCACTCTGCTCTTCACATAACCAGTAGCAGTTTGGAGACTAAAGGATGTGCAAGTTTTCACATTAGTAGAATATCTGCTAATATATTCCATGATCACAGACAACAATCTATTTGTTCATGGGGATATCTTTAGCTTTGCCCCCAGCCAGTCTCTCACATGGTACTGAGAGCAGGAGTCAGAGAGCAAGATCAAAGAATATTTAAATGTGGTTAATAAAAGAAGTCCTAGTTTAGGTGGCTTGCATTATTTATCTCATTCTTTATTCAGTCTGATGCAGCTCCTGGGTCATGGCAAAGTGGTTTTACTTTTCATCTTCATGTAAAGTGAAACTAAATTCTTACTTGCCCATTGGCAACAAAGTACTGCTATTTAGCCTATCTAATGAGCAGGAAAAACCAAAGTGATAATTTGTTACTTGATGATAAGAAACACTAAGGGATTCCTTCTTGGCTTTGCTCTTCTGTGTCTGTTGTTTTGGATTTGACTTAAATTCTTTATGTTCCTTTCTTTCTTTGTGCAGAGTATGAACAATGTAGACATATGACACTGGATAGAGCAAGACACAAAAATAAATACCAGGCACTTACATTAATAGTACCAGAAAGAATTCACAAGAAGACAGGATACATGAAAAATAGTGTCACCCTGGATAAAAATGTCCATAAATACACATGTTCAGATCTGACATTTTATTCCACTGTATGACACAATGAATGCCTTTCCATTTAAAAAATGATCAAAACATTCAGAGCTGAATTCTGATATGCTTATTCTTACTTAGTAGAAGTCTACTTTGAAGAGAAATCCATTAACATAGAACAACTTGAGGAGCTAGTAACTCTTCAGAATAGATTGAAGCATTGTTCTACCCATTAATTGCACAGAAAATCTGGTTTTTTTCATTCTTTCTCTGGTTTAACACTGTGTTTCTACCTATTTCAGAATAGAAATATTAGAATATCAATGTCTTCACGTATCAGCTAGAACAGCTACATCTTCTTTAAAACAATTTTTATTGAAAGTACATGAAAGAGAAAAATATGCCACTTTCAGTCCTGACAAAAGAGCTTCTAGACCTTGCATAACATCATTTTACAGTTTTGTATTTATGTGAGGAAAGCACCTTCATTGTACAAATTTTGATTAGTATTTGGATAGTTTTTAAGCAACATTTCAAAGAGATGCTAAATGTGATTCAGTTTGACAAAGCAGGTGGAGCATAAAATGAGTCAGAACAGAGCAGATGACAGGTCTATCAAAACCAGGATACTTTCTCCAACAACTTCCTACACCAGATGTTTCAGAGGGTTGAAAAAAATAAATAAATCACTAGCAAAATGTGTGAAATTTGAGAGGTGTAGAGAATGTTCTTTTCAGAGCTACGATGTGTTCTGTTATATCCTGACCAAAATGGATTACTGACCTTTAGGACATCATATGAAGCAGGTTATTCACAAATCCTATTCTTCAGATGACTGTTTTTCCCTTTTCTAATTTATTTGCTTTGAAAAGCTTTAGAAACAAAAGATAAATATTTCAAACATCGTCTTACCCATTGAGTCTTTCAGATAGAGTAGTTTCTTCCATTACTCTATTACTGGCTCTGTTTTGTTCTCCAGGCACACAGTCAACACCTCTGAATTCCACAATTCAGTTAGCATACTCAGACACTTACCAATAATAAAAGCAGAAGAAAAAATGCAATTACAGGAATTACACACGCTTACAAAAAAAAAAATCAACAAAAAACACTCAAAAAGTTAACTCATCATATAGAGTTAGAGATAAATTTGCATTTATTTATAATTTAATTTGCAAATGACTGGATAAAAATATAGCTTATAGCTTTCTCATATTGTGGGCTAAAATAACCTATATTTACATTTACATTTACAAGTCTTCACTTAAACAAATAAGCAGATTTCATGAACTAGAAGCCAGAAAGTTTAGTGGCTCCTGAAGTGCTGCAGAACTCAGAGGCTGAAGTATAGCTGTGCATCTGGTGGGAGTTTCTATTGATATTTATAATATATTGAAAATTCTTGTCCAATTCAGTAAGTTTTTTCCAAAGGTAAACATCACTATATCCCATTTCTATCCAGCAGAACAGTATAACATAGTCAAACAAGGGTACTGATGGCTCTTCTACATAACTGCATGAATGAAACAGAATACAGGCATGATAGGTGAGCATTGTAGGTGTATAAGATGGTTTATTTGCTCAGTACTACCCTTTGCAGATGCCAAGAGAGGGTAAGACAGATCGAGCCGTGTTGGAAATTATCTGACATTTTAACACCTTGGAAAAACTCTGAATGTTACTCACTTTTGGACTTTATTGTAATGAGTTCGAATTAAGTTCAAGGCTAATACATTTGCATTTTGTGGCCATAAAACTCAAAATTTACATCTCTGATGAACTACTGCCTGTGGTTGGGAAATAGCTGAAGGCAGAGACTCCTGCAAAATATAGCTTCTATCACTGAAAAAAATTTTAATTTGATTTGGTTATGAAACATTGTCAGTCTTCTAACTATTTTAATATGTTGTTGTTTTGTTCCTTTTATATAGTCTTTCAACTTAGCTGTCCACATATAGCAGTCCACCATCAATCCAAACTTTTACTTACATTGCTGAATTTAAGCCAAGGTCCAAGACTCTGTGATTTCTTCACCACACTCAAAAAAAGAAGTATCTTCAAGTCAAGTTAGAAAGGCTTGAAGTGCAAGCACTTAAGCATGTGGGATAACTGTTCAATCTGGATTCAGAAAAGGCACAATGTGGCCAATGAGTTTTGAAGAATTTCCAGGTTTCAACGTGCAGAACTGCTCTGTCCCAGCTGCCTCCAAAGTTAGAAAAGCTGTCCATGCTCCAGAAAATCCCTTTGAATTTTAGACTTAAGAGAAAACGAGTAAACACACTATCTTTCTTAGTTTGCACATGTGCTTCTCACTCTAATTCTCCAGTTTGTTTCTCCATTTTGAGGACGTTCCTTGTACTGATGGAGCATCAAAAGATGTGAACAGAAAGACAGCTCCTATCCCACAGTCCTTAAAGAATGGCAGAAGTCAATTGTATTTGTAATATTTTAGTGTGATGCTTAATATTCGCAAAAGGAATAGGGTAGGTCTGTGTGGGACCAGTTTCCTCAGAACAATTCTACAGACATACAAACTTTTGGAATTTCCTTTAAAGAACATCTAAGCAGTGGAAATTTTTGGATTTCTGAAAATTGAAGAAATCATGGTTTTGTCTTTTTATTCATCTTTCCATTAGTCTTTTATCTGTTACTATTTTCTATCTACTATCTTAATTTTATAAGGATGCTGTTGACTGTTTCTGAAGTTAAATACTCTTAATATCAACAATTTCTGTGAAAAACAGCAGTATTTATTCCTCTGGAAATTTAGGATTTAGGAAGAATTATCCATTGCTGCACATTACGTGGAAAGAAATAGTGGTCTCTGTTTTATTATTTGGTCACCCTTTTATGCACAGTATGTATGATACTGAATGACATATTCCTTAAGATGTGGAGGTGAGAAGTTTAAAAAAATTCTATATGCATGAAAAACTATTAAATACTTGTGCTGATTTTTAAAGGTTTTCATGCAAAGCAAATTAATGAAGTTTACTCTTCATATTTCATATGAAATGGGCATTAATTACCCATGCATGCTTTGCTGATTTGCAGTTCACATGGCAATACTTATAAATAATCTTCTGAAAATGCTTGGGGAGATTCATTCATTTGACAGAATCCATCAAAAACTCTGGTCTCAGCTGATAACTTAGGCAAGAAGTGCATCTGGGAAATAAAAAAGAAAAATGTCAAAGGCTGGAGAGAAGGAAGAAATGAACATTAAAAATTATTCACAAGATGGAGAACTAGTACAGTCAGTGAAAAAGTTAAGGAAATTATTCTTTTTAGGTGATCAAAGACAAGAGAAATGTCTTGGTTATAGTAAGTGGAGTATCTCTGGAGAGGAAAAATACTGAATACAGAAGCAGTCTTTTTAATGGCATAAAAAATCCTAAAATGACCCAAGAACTAGATATTGAAGTAACACAGATTGGGTGATTTCGTTTTATTGTTTTGGTTTTTTGTTTGTTTTTTTTTTTAACATTAAGAGTGATTCACAGTTGGAAGAAATTGAAGTAGTGGCCTTGTCATCTCTTGATGGCACCAAATCATGAAAAAATTCATTTCCAGAGTGTATGCTTTAGTGAGAAACAGCTAGAAAAAAAGCTAATAATGAGACAGTTGGTATATTAGCATCAAGATGAATAATTTAATGATCAATTGTGATGTTAACATTTAAACATCTAAATTAATATCTTGATCAGTTTTGTGAGTATCTTGAGTGTGGTGGGTGATTCATCAGAACAGTCATTCCTACTCTGCAGAAGGCTATGTTTGCATAAAAGTCTGCTTTAGAGCTGTCTTCCATAACCATTGCTATTACATCTCAGGGCCTCCCGACTTTTCATTTGCAACCATGTCAAAAGAAATCTGGTTTAATCACCAAAAACGCTTGAGGGTAAATAAATATTGAATAAATATTGAACATTTCCATTTAGGTATCTGAGAGAGACTGGACTGTTAATGATTAATGACTCCAAATATTTGCCGGTTTGTGCCTGGGCATTCCCACCAAGGTTAAGTGTATTTTAACACACCAGACTCTGTGTTTCACAGGCTTCTTCCCTCACATCCAATGGATCACAATAAATCAAGATCATCACTTGGACCAAGAGACAAACTGAAAAAATCAAGCCTTGTCATAAATCCATAGGTGATTATATGTTCCTTCCTTCCTTCCTTCCTTCCTTCCTTCCTTCCTTCCTTCCTTCCTTCCT
>JANRMJ010000054.1:57913580-57945055 GCA_025584955.1 Alethe diademata | reverse complement strand
ACTATTATGCAAATCAAAGAACTCCCATCACGCCTGGGTCCTAAGCGGAAGTTCAACCCAGAATTACACATCTTCAGAACCACGAACCGGTACCACAGGCAGACCTACGGACCACACCATCGAGCAAGGAGATACATCTGGCTGTGAGAGGTGGATTATGTCTCTCACAGTCGCCTGAAGAGGACTGCGGCATGGTAACCCCCTAGACCATACGAGCTCAGATCGAGTTCCTTAGTACGCGCGCGAGGACTTCCTCTCCGGCATCGGACTGGCACCTAGCTTAGCAGCCGGCAGGCCGCCCCGCGACCTCCCCCACCAATAAAAGAGCTGATTTTTAATGAAGGCCTCCGGACCAGATTTATTTATAACAATTCCAACTCAAAAAGTTATTTTTAATGGTTATTCTAGACTGTCAATGAGTTATTTTTCTAAGCTTTAGGGCCACAAACCTCTGAAAATGTATCTCATATAATGGTAGTGAAACCATATCAATTTCTGCCATGTATTAGCTATACAAAATACATATTTGGAGTACTAGCTTAACACAATTTGTACCTCTCTCTTTGAATCCATGAAACCTATGGTATTCTTGAGGAAAGGATGGAACTTCTTTAAGGTGACAGCAGGAAATTATCTGCCCAAGGAATTTTAGATAATGAAATTGGTTCCTAAATAGAAAAGACCCAGATATTTTCTGACTGAAGAAATAGGAGTGTCATAAATAAACAGCTGGAAGAAAGTTTCTTGGCTCTGTACAGCAGGTTTTCATTTTGTCCATCATTTTTATAGAAATAAATTGCATATGTATACATACATATATATACACACATATATAATTTTGTTTGTGAATAGCAAGGTCATACACCTTTGACTGCTTCATTTGAATAATCCTTCTGTGGCACGTTTTTGGCTAGCATATTTTATGATCATTGTCCCTTCCATTATTTGTGAGTAAAATGGATTAATACAAGAATTAAAAAACAAAAAAAAAACAAAAACAAAAACAAAATTTAAAAAAAACAACAAACAAAACAAACAAACAAATTTTAAAACCCCATACGAATGAGATATGGAAGAGTAAGGTGGTGTGCTTGAGGTAATCAGGAAATGTGTTACATAGCCAGAAGTTGAGTACTTATCTCTTAATCCAGTGTCTTAGTCTCAATCCCATCCAATCATATTTGTTCAGATACTCTTCTAAAAGCAGATTCTAACACAACAAATTCCTGTTATGTAAAGGGATATTTATTTGCATATATATTCAGAGTTGCTTCTTCCTTTTCTATTCATGTATTTATTCATAAACACTCTGTTCCAGAAATTAAATTACTTGGCAGTTTTGGTAAATGTATGGAAGACATATGAAAAATGTATATAAAACAAATTCAAACCTTAAGTTGAAAACTCAAATAATTCCATGACCAAACTTCACCTGATACTGGATCAAAACGTGGAAATTAATTGCATGTGATTCAAAAGCCTGCTGCAGTCAATTACATCAAATCCTGCCCAAGGTAGGGAGCTTGGAACTAGATGATCTTAAAGGTTCCTTCCAACCCAAGTCATTCTATGATTCTTTAAAATCCATTATTAATCATCCCTGCTTCTTTTTTTTCTGTGAATTTGGGGGTTTTGTTTAACTGGATTTGGGCTTTTTTTTTCTTCAGCTGAACAAGATATTTGAGCAAGTACTAACACCTTATCCAATGTTTTGTCAAAAGTTGTCTGAGGACATAATTTTTGTAGAGGGAATCACAGAAGCAATATGTGGGAGACTACATTGCACAGCTTGGTTTTTTATTGCCCTTGAAGAATACCAACACAGATCATAATCCCTTAAATAAACTCAGGCATATTCTATATGTTTTCAGTCTGTACTGCAAATATTTCACTAAGGTACCATAAATATTAGCCATGATTCACTGACATGAAAAAAAGTGTAACGCTCTCTGTGGCTACCTAGTAAGCCTGTCAATAGCCCAAGAATTCTGATATTTACTCTTCATTCAGAAATATTACACTATAAACTATATAAAGCTCCTCAAGTAATAATTTTCTTGGTTTTTTTAGAATTTGTTAATAATGCATAGTATCACATTATATTAAAATCTGAGATGTTTGCTGCTTATTAATTCAAAGAATAGGGTGAGCATAAATGCAGATCCTAGCAAGGTCACGTATCACCACCACTAGAATTTCTCTGTGGAATCACATGTAAGATGGAATGGTGATGGCAAGTTGAGTGATAACAGTGGGTTTACTATGGAAAGTAGATTAGAATAAATTGTATTGATTATTTAGTACTAAACAAGCAGTATTAGTTGTCAATCTTATGTAATTCAGTTCTTCAGAAATTAAACCTGATGTTTAGCTGTGTACTTGACATCTTGTCTTTTTCAAAAAGAAGCTATATTATAATCACACATTGAAATAATTAATCACCAAGAAAAGGCTGCAAAAGCAAATAATATATCTGATATTGATGTTACTGGCTTAAAGGAATTCCCTCTGGAATTTTTTACTAGGGGTAGAACACAAAGTTAGCTGAGGCATTTATTTAGTTAGAAAAGAAATTTTGTTAAGAAAGGAAATTGTTGTGAGGGAGGTGGGACCTAAAGACAATGCTAATCAACAGCAAAATTAGAGATTAAGCTACTCAGGTTCTTCTTCAGCTCTTCATAATAAAATAATCTTTAGTTTCTCCTGGAATAATCTTTGCTTCTAGATTCAAAGAGTAGCAATCACAAGAATCCCTTATTTTCAGCTATCACGGAAAGCTTGCATTCTTTCCAGCAAGACACTCAAGTAACTGCTTGGGTGCTTGGTTCTCTGGGTTGTGACATTGCAAATTATTTTATTCAACTCTGGAAGCCATAGGTGGAAAAGTTTATCCTGTCACAAGCCTACTTTCAGTTACTTCTACTGTCCAACATTTGCAGCAAGAGTCCACAGGCTCAGCAACAAATCCCATTTCATTTGCATTAACACCTATCTCCAGAAGCATGATAAAATTTTTCTGCATGGAGTATGAAGAGACCACAGTTTCTAAGAGTCTGTAATGGGAAAGGACTACATTATATCCAACTTTCATAGAAAGCCTGCTCTATACTCATAAAAAAAAAAGTAAAAAAAAAATTACAGACTGTCTCCTCCTGAACATTTGATGGATTTTCAGAGAAATTTCTCTGTGTTTATTATCTGGAGAAAGTCTTTGTTCATGGTTATCAATTTGGTGTGACATCTGACGTGGTAGTGCAGAAGGATGAAGATCTGCTCACGGCAGACAGCATATCTTGGGTTCTCTAATTCCTTGGGGCCCCTATAATTCCTTTGAAGTTCTAGAAAGGTATATATAAACTGTGCAAGAATTATTTTTAGTTTTTCAGCTAGAAAACTGTAACATTCCTTCGAATAATTTTTTATATAGTTGTTCTTTTTTTTTACGTAGAGACCCTAATCCTTTGTAGTCACTCAAGTTAACACTAAGACCAACAGAATTTTTGCCTGAATAAGAAATGTAAATTTTGGAGAGAAGATAGTATTCATAAGTAAGAGAATAGCTTCTTTGTGCTGATCTGTGAATCACGCAACAGATTTGCTGAATAGCACACATATTGCTTGCAGCTGAAGAGCTGATTATTTCTGATTATAAAGCAGATAATATTCATCTGAGGATAACTTCAGATTTTAGACATCAAAATGTCATTAGGTTAAATGCAGGGGTTAAAATACAATAAATTAAGTATCCCAGCCAAGCAGAGACTGGATTTTTATTCCAACTGCAATAATGAGACTGACTAGAAGCATTTAGTTTTTGCACATTCTTAACCTGGCCTGGAAACACAGTATATATTTGCTATCCTCCATCAAAAAAGACAGGAAAAGTGTTACTATTAATGGTACAAATCACATGCATGTATAAATGTAAAAAAGGAAAATACCTGTGTTCTAGCTTCTGTAGCTTAAATAGCAATAGATTTACAAGGGATTTGAGAGGAAAATTCTACTCATTATAAGTAAGAGAACTTGTTAAGAATATCATTATTTTGTTTGCTTTTAAATTCACTCTGCATTCCTTGGAGCAGAACAGACTGGAAATGTATGACAAACTCACAGTTATGTAAAGAGTTAAAATGTTTTAAAAACTGACTGCCTATCTACAAATGATCTTCTGCCTATTGCCTAGATACTGATGTTAATGTTCCTTTCTACTTTCCTATTGCCGAACTTTTCTTTCTCAAGGCTACCTGTGCTTGATTCAGTTGCTATCACCATTCATGATGACTGCAAAAGTCTTTAAAAGAAAAAAATAAATGAAAAAAATTGCTATTCTAAGATGATGCTTCTATTCTCACTCCATCAGGATATATCTTTTATTGCCTTTGATCCCTAGTTTTTATCACTTCTCAAGGCATAGTAGAATGTTTTGGCATAGAAAGATAGTTAAAATTATTATTGAAATCTGGACATTGCAAGCCATAATATTTCCCTGACTACTTTCCTACTGTCATGTCTATGCTATGTTGACTGAAGGCTTTGCAGCTGAGCCTGTAAGCCATTTCTTTCTCTGAGTTTGTTTGCCTGTTTTAAGCACTAGACAGCACAGTATGATTTGTGTACTTGTTTTTTCAGAACCACATCACAGAACTGTGAAAAAAACATATTTCTCAGTGATGCACTTCCTACCATCTCTCCCATTTTTGACTTTCTCTTTTATATTCAAGAGTTCGCACCTGTTCATGTCACTTTCTGAAATGTTGCACTGACGCATCTAACATGCATAAAGTTAATTTAGGCTGCCATTTTCTGTATGTTATTCTGGATAATGAAGCAAATGTGGTCTCTCAAAAACAGAATAGCAGGATAATGTCATACCTATGACTACAGGGTTGACCTTCTCAATACCTGATTTTTTTTTTATTTTATGGCAATATTTCTTTTTTCAGAGAGGAAGTCTAAGCAGTCCACAAAAAATCTGTCTACAAATGTGTGTTTAAGCTACTATAGGCCCATAGCTCAAACTACTACAGACTACAGATGATGCCAAGATGATCCATGCCATATGCCATCTTCTCTACTTAATATGTGCTAAGGCATGGATCTGTGAGAGATTAAGTCCTCAAAAAACTTTTATCGGATTATGATGACAGCCATGCTACCCTGTATTCATAGATGAAACAGGAAAAGATAAAACACAACCTTAAAATTCCTTTGTTTCTCCACAGACTACAAATGGAGCTCAGGATGCCTAGACCAGATATGTTTATCTACATTCAATCAGATTAAATCTATTCTGGGTGCCTGAATTAGCAGCCCTGGCTTCATTGGCCAGCTATAGAGAGAACTATGGCAAGGTATTGATTTCCTCCCAGGCAAAAAACCCAAATTCAGACCAGGGTGTTCTGAACTATTTCATTCTCCATTCACTTTGCAGAAAGACTCATAAACTTCAGTCTACATCTCATAACTCTCAAATTGCATCATAAAGGCAGACATTGCCTTCTTCACTCTCCCAGAAAATCAGATAGTAACAGCTAAGTTAACCTGACATTGATTTAGAACAACTTTTATGGGTACAAGGACCATAAAAATTCATGGACAATTCCCAATGCTAGATCAAACCTTCATTTGTTTATTCAAATCCTAAAAACATGCAGAGATTGAGATTCCTGAACCTGGGCGGGAAATCTGGTCTCATGTTACACTGCAGTTGTAGTCAGTATGATTGTTATTAGTGATCAGTATTATTAGTAATCAGATATTAGAGTATTTGAAAATGAGAAGGCTGGGGTATGAATTGCTCATATAAATAGGGCAAGGTCAGTTCATATAAAAAGGTAATTAGTTCAGTTGAGGCAATAATAATCTCATTGTATTTTTAGAACACCTCTGCTTTGATGAAACAAGGTGATAATAAATATACAGATAAGAAATATATTTATTTACAGCATGCATGTTCCACAAAGCATTGAAATATCTTTCAAATCCTAATGGTAGTGCAACATATTATTCCATGTATTTCTATTCCATTTCCAAGTATTTGAATATTTGTTGTCAGTCTTGAGGAACTAAATATTCAGTTTAATAAGTCTCAACAATAGAATGGTTTCTGACCTTCACACTACTTTTTCTCTTATTTATTTAGACCATGATTCTGAAGCTCTGTAGTTCACATCCATTATATCTTTTGTTTCACAGATTTCTCATAATTTTGAATGCCACAAGGGCTCAAATTCCAAGATAATAAGCCTGATTAAATCTGATTAGACTAGATGTTTTTTAACAGTAACCAGGAATAAAATTTTTTATATAATTTCAAAAGAGGGGGCAATTTATTTTTTTTTTTTTATTTTCTCAAAAAAGAGCAATTGTTGTTTGGAAGAACCCATAAGCAAATGGCTAAATGCCTGGGCGTTTTGGTTGTAACTTATACACTTAAACAAATTTGCCTTGGGTTTACTAAAACAAAAAACCATTTCCCATGCATGCCATCCTAGGAAATAATATGTATAACAGTTTTATAGCTGTGTGGACTAAGGATGTATCATAAGTCAGAAGCAGCAGCTGCTCCCTTTGTTAGCCAAACCATTTGAACAGCGTTTGCTCATCAGTTTAATTTTTTTTAGCAGGTTCCAAACACAGTGACAGAAAACAATAAATGTCTTGGCTGACAAAATCCTGGGTTTAGCTCTAATCACACTCTTCTGCCAAATTTAAATGTTTATACCAAGTTCTGGTTTTGGCTTTTCTACTCAAGAACAGTTCACAGAATACAATTCAAAACAAAGTGCTTACAAGGGTATTATTGAAATTAAGAAAGTTATAGATTATATAGTTGTCTTTCAAGGATTAAGATTTTTGTAGGTTTCTTTGACTTACTAACTGCAAAGACTAATTTTTATTAAATGGTCATTTTTATACATATCAGTCTATTGGAAATAATAGACTTTCATAACATCTTCTGTGTCCATTTTAGTTAATGAGCCAAAAATGTTCTTAGGCATTAATGGCCCTCTCACTGTAGTCAACAACAAATAGAATCATCATGGATGTTAATTGTAATAAGATAAAGCTTCTGGGACTAAAGACTTCTCTCAAAAAGGGAGAAAAAAAGAACCAGGAAAACCTCAGGTTTTGTGTGGAAATATTCCCTATAGTTGATGCAGCTCCCATCTCTAATCAAAAAGCAGCAGTATATCAAGAAAGATGTCAACAGCAGGAAAAAAAAAAATGGAAAAGAACCACAAGATAAAGTGAAAGAGGAACATCAGACATTGGAGTCAAACCCCAGGCAGGACACATGCCCTGTTGTATAAAACAGCTTTACGGACCCACACTACAGATGTTTTTTCCCTCTTCCATCTCCTGATAACATCAAAAAGTAACCTGAATGCAAAAAACAGTTTACATTAATTTGGTTGTATCATCTGCTTAATTGATTTCTTGCAAAAATGATTATATAATTATTATATTGAAGTATTGAAATATTGAAATATTTAATAAAATTTTGAATAATAGTGAAAATAAATATGTAAAAATATTTTTCTATTAAAATAAAAAACAGCAGATGAGACAACGTAGTCTCTCTGATTAGAACTGTGAACTGCTTTTTCATCTTGAATTCTTGGTCTTGGTCTTATTTACAGCTTTATTAAATTTTATATTCATTGAAGAGAGATTACATATAGTGCAACTCCGGGCAAAGATAGTTTGCCTAACTTTTCTCTCAAGTTTCATAAATTTAGCAATCAAGAAAGACCTATGCATATCGCACCTTACCTCCACTAAATTATATAATTTCAAACAGTAGTAATTCCTAGTTTCAGTAGACTTGCAATTGAACTGTGACTTCTCTTTAGAAAAAAGTCATAATCCTGCAATTACATTTAGTAGTTGCCAAATACGAAAAATATACTTTTCCACTTGAGAAAAAAAATGGGGGAGGGGGTGCAGATAATGTATTTTAATTTATCAACTTTGTCACTGAAATAATTAAAAACAGGACTCTGAAATTTGGAGCAATAGCTCTTTCATTAAATCCCTTAGGAAATTATGAGAAACTTACTCCAATTTCACAGGAGTATACAATTTTTAAAATGCATGCAATACCCTCATTCTGGCTCTATTTCCCCGAGGTATAACATAAAGCAAAGCAGCAAAGTGCTCCTTCAAGGAACACATCTGCAGAGTAAGATGTACATGTAGCTAGAGAGCATAACAGTTCAAGGGAAAACTGTTTCCTAACAGGTTTGGAAATGTAAAATCTGAATGAAATTTTTGTGTTAGCATCAAATTGTAGAGATAATTCTCAACTAATGAACAGGAAATAGAAAAACCCAGCTGAAAATACTGTGTGAATTGTGCCTCCCTCCCCAGTACAATTGCCCAACATTTGAGGTCCTATAACAGACTCAGCTTATTAGGCATCAACACATATATATCTGCATTAAAGGCATGTTGGGAGGAATAAACTGCAGCTGAAGCTCGTCATTCTATGTATTTATTGCTTGTAAGCAGTTCTTAGGTATTAGCATCAACATCCGCTGCTCAGAGTTGACACCATTATCACAGAGAATTCAAGGACTTGTCCTTAGAAACTATGGTTTTAAAAACCTGTCATAAATTGTGACTAAATAATGCATTTCAGGCTAGATTTACTATGCATAACAATAGTGAACAGATGCCAGTAACAATGGGCTAAATAAAGATCTAAATGTACAAATATCTGCATTTACTCTGACGAGTTATACATCAGTGGGAACATGGAGTGAGTATTTCTACTCTATAAATAAAATGCTTTCAGAATCAGGCTATTAGTTTTGTAGTTAATGGACATCACTTCTAAAAGGCACCTAATAAAACTAGCACTGCTCAGACATGTGCCACTAAATTAGCTTAGTTAACTGGCTCACCCTCTCAATTACATTGAAAGAAATCTATATTTCTAGAAAGAAAATATATCTTATAATTGCTGATTAAAATCCCATTCTACAAAGCATCGCAGCAAGTGATTAGTCTAAAACACCTGCTAATTTCCACTGAAGTTAAGGAAACTTTTGTATGTGTTAAGGTTTTCCTGAACAGTTGAGAGGTGATATAATCAAAACATGTACCATAGACAAAAAAGAAAGTGTTATATAAAAGGTCTGATTTACAGGATACTTATTCTTATATGTGCTTCAGTTTAATAACACAAGACCGAGGAGGGACAAAACCTAGTTACAGATATCCAAGACATTGGATATCTGGAAAATACAGATGTTATTCTAAGATACAGTGTTAAGTTATAATGTATACTTTGTTAAAGTTCACAAACACTTGTTATGCATTACAGTCCTTGCCTTTACAGTGCTAAAACAGACTGATTAAGCATTCTTCACTGTCATTCCTGTCACTAATTTACTATTATTTTGTTTAATGAGGACCATTTTCTAAGATTAACAAGCAATATCAAAGTATTTTTAAAATGGCTAAACTGTACATTTTCCCAGACCAAGCAACATTAATTAGAGCTGTTAACAGGAAAAGGAAAAATAAACTGAACATCTTAACGTGCAGAGCATGAAGTCATTTAACATGAAACAGATGAGACACAGAGAGGATTTTTTAAGCTATTTTTGCTTCAGGCTTCTCAGTGAGGAGAGGATACAGAGCTAAAAAGATAGGTGTCTTTATTTATAAACTCATTTAAAACACAAAAATAACTCTCCAAATTTTTCATAAGCTATGTCATAAAAATATTACTCTGAAAATATGGTTTAGTTTGCTTTCAATGAAGAGATTTTCATCTCATTGAAACCAATGTAACACAATATTGTGGGAACCTTCATCTTAATAAAATTGCCATTTTTGATACTTGGATAATGAGTGAAAATATAGAAATATTAAAGAGAATATACTTATCCTATGCATAGAATACATAAGAGATATGTTTTCTTTATAAAATAAAGGGTCTGATATTAGCCTTTATCAAACATATATAGGCTGAGCCTATGAAATAAATAAAATATACCCAGATAAGTGGCAAAATACTTTTCCATTAAATGAAAACTGAGAGGATGGATTGTATAGAAAAACTGCAGGAAATAAAGAGAAGAAACTGAAGAGGAGATCAAATATGTTATTATGGAGATGACTGTTGGAGGGAATTAATAATTTCTTGAATGCACAGAGAGCAACAGAGTAGTATAAACACATGTTAAGAAAGAGAAAATCCATAAAGAACATTCTTATGCCATGATCAGTCATCATCATGTTAAAACTGACTATCTGAATTCTAGTGCTTCTCCAGAAGCATTTTTCTCCAGAAGTATGATCCAGAAGAATAGATTTGGGAAACTCAGTATTACACCAAATGGAGCAAAACTCTTCACATGTAAGCAATTATTTTCCTAAGAAAAGAGTAAGAAATAGCATAGAATTGATATGGCCTTGTAAAACAGAGACAAGAAAAAAAGGAGGTTTGTGTAAAAATAAAAGCAAATCAGAGAAACTAGAAAAAATCCAGGTAAATGTAATTCCTGAGGGAGCTGCTTTTCACTGCTGCTTTGTTCAGAAGATTTTTTTAACCCTCACCTCAGATTTAAGAGAAAAACTTCTTTATCTTGCATAGTATTTTCTGACTTGTGAGTTCTGAACCTACTATTTTAGCTACTCCCTTTTGGAAGCTAACTAGTCTCTTGGCTAGTCTTGATTAGAAACTAGAGATGTCTCTGCCCTATTTCTATGTGCCCAACATAAAAACAAACTATTATCAAATTTATCTCCTTAAAATATCATCTTATATTTTTCTCTCGTTATCATTTTACTGTCAGGCCTAGATTTGATGTCTGGGAAGATTTAAGTGTAGTATTGAGTAAGCCAAATACAGATGGCAAATAACTTCACTGCAATCATCTGGAATTCTGTGTGCTGAAACTGATGAGAAAAAGAGAGCGGGAAGCAAGTTCTCAAATTGAGCCCCTGGCAGTCCATTTGCTGTATTTGTTTAGACCGCTCCAGTTAGCACTCTCTACAACAATGCCTAAACAGAGGTCTGAAAGATTATTTTGGGCACCACCCCAAAAACCAGAACTGATCTGCACAATTTGGCTACTTTCACTCTGAACAGTCCATTACCACCCGGGGC
This sequence comes from Alethe diademata, assembly GCA_025584955.1. Lineage (NCBI taxonomy): Eukaryota > Metazoa > Chordata > Aves > Passeriformes > Muscicapidae > Alethe > Alethe diademata. The sequence continues at coordinate 57,933,927 of JANRMJ010000054.1, read as the reverse complement.
TTTTCATCCCCAAGGATTTTGGCTTTTCTCTCATGTAACTTCCAGGGTTTGTCATGCTTTAAAAACACTCCTCTGCCTGGCTGAAGTTCAGCCACCAAATTGTTTCAGACACATTGAGCTGAAAAATCACAGAAAGCTGTAACCATGCAATAGGGCCAAGGAGTTACAGGGCAAGGCCCAGAGGGTTGAGTGCAGTGCAGCATGGATGCAGCTGCTATGGTTAGGGCAGCCAGCCCTTGGCACAAGAGGTACCAAATGGTCTCCAACAGGTGCACCTAGAGAGGAGCAAACATAATCACCCCATAGTTTTCTTTAGTTACAGGTATAGTCATAATGCATGTCTCCAGATAGAAGTGCATTTTTGGTTTATGAAATCTATCAGTGAACCAGCAACAGATTTATAAGAATTAATGGAAAAGTGAGCAGCAGTGCCGAAATCTAAGGTTGAAGACAACTAACAATTCAGAAATATGCAAAGCAGGAGATTCAGATGCTATTGCTATGCTAATTCCAGTAAGCTGAATGTGCCTGGGACAGTTCTGTGTCATAGAGGCCAAGCAGTATGAAATGACATTCAACCTGTTCCAACATGTTTTACCTCACTAGACAGAATAGTGGCATGCAAATGGCTTGTTCAGAAAGCTCTGTGGCATGTGTCAACCCATCACAGATGTTGAGGAAACTAGCACCGGACCAGTCTCCTGACTCCTAGAATGGGTTATTGAGACTTGGGCTCTAAAAAGATCAAGAATCACCTCCTCCAAAGTCAAGAATGGTTCATCTCAGAGGTCAGGAGCTAAAACTAGAGGGCACAAGGAGATGCTGACAAGACTAATTGGGAATTGAGACAAGCAAGAGAGGGAAGCAGGGACCTTGGAGAAAGGTAGTGTCACTGAAAGCATGCTAGATTGAAGATATGAAAACAAAAAAACAAAATCCACCTGGACTTTATCTGGCAAGGCATGTGAAGGGCAACAAAAAAGGCATCATATATATATATCAAAAACAACAAAAAAATGTAGCCTAGGATGCAGGGTGGAAAAAGATATGGAAATAGATTAGGTAGTCAATGCTGTCGTTATACCACTCTTTAGTGGTATTGACCAGCCTTCATGAATCTCAGCCCCTTGTGACTGAAAAATTCCTTGATGGAGTAGGACCAGATTAGGACATATTTGAGAAATCCAACAAGAAAAAGTCCATTATGAAACACTATTAAAAAGGAACATTTCTGCTCCTCTAAGGGTGTCCAGTCAAGGGCATTTTCACAGTAAATAAAAGGGATAATAAGAAACAGAGGAAGCCATAAACAGCAACATACAGGAGCACACTCCTAACTGACAAATGATAGGGGAGGCAGTGATAACTACTAAACCTAGTCAGTCATGGTAATGGATGAGGACATGTGGGAGTGTGAGAATGTTTATTCAAGTAAGGTTATCTAGGTGACAATCTTGTCAATTGGAAAACCAAGGGAATATAGAGAAAGTAGAAGCAAAATAAACCAAATACAGACATGACAAAACATACATGGAGACAATGAAAAGAGGCAAACCACACCAGTCACACTAACTGATGACCTATCCAGAAATTACAGGCACTACTTCCAGAAAGATCAACCTGAATATTACAACTGATAAGGCTGTCAACCAGGGGAGAACCAGGCTGGGTGGGCTGTGGGCATTAGCTGAGTTGTACAGACACGTGCTGTGATGTGTAGGGAAAAGAGGATCAGTGAGGAACTAAAGGGAGGCAGACAAAAAATAGTATGGAAAGGGCTGGTCATGTGTAAAATGAGCCTTATGCTCAGTCACCCCAGACTGTCTAGTTTCAGTCAATCATTTCTTTACAATCTCTCAATGTAATCTCTTTTTTTCTCATAATGTTCAAACTGAGTGATGTATAGATTGTGAAGTACACTGTACTACAAGCAACAGATTATGGTCATCACTGTGAAGTCCTCTAGAGGCAAGTACTGTATTCCAGGGATTGACACTGACCCCATTAACACAGTGCACTGTCAGCAAATTTGCAGATGATGTAAAACTGGGAGGGGTATCTGGCAACCCTAGGGTTGTACTGGAGAGCAGGGCAGAAGAGCTAATGCTGTTAAACAAAGACAAAGGCAAAGTCTGGAACCTGGGGATCAATAACCCCATGCCAGCATTTGGTGAGGAATGACCAACTGTAAAGTGGCTCTGCAGAAATGGTCTTGGGAGTCAAGGTGGACAAACTGTCAATGACACAGTGTGCGGAATCAGCAAAGAAGGCCAACAGCATTGCAGGCTACCTTAGAAGAAATGTTCCCAGCAGGCTGAGACAGGTGATAATTCCTCTCTGCTCAGCACTGGTGGGACAAATCTGAAGTGCTATGTACAGTTCTAAAGCCCTCAGTAAAAGAAAGATACAGAATTAATGGGACAAATTCAATGAAGCGATACAAAAATTAGACACAAAGGTTCTCTAATGGGCTGGAGTGGGAGACATAGAAAAGAGACTGAGGGAGCTAAGGTTATTCAGTTTCAAAAAAGGCAGATTCAAGAGGTTCTTATCAAAGTGTGCAAACATCTGATGGGGTCAGAGAGTAAAGAAGATGGAGACTTCTTCAATGTATGAAGTGATAAGAGAAGAGGAAATGGATAGAAATTAAATTGTACAAGGAATTACAAGTAATTCCACTTGAACATAACCTTTTTTTATTTTTTTTTCTGAAAGTGGAACAGACTGCCCAGAGAAGTTGCAGTCCCTTTCCATGGGATGTTAAAAATATGATTGGCACTGGCAAGCTTACTCTAGCTGGCCTTGCCCTGAGAAGGGGATAGGACTAGATAACCTCAAGAGGCACTTTTCAAGCCCAGCTATTCCATGATTCTGCCACTGTTTGCAAACATTTATTGAGTTACTAGACAGGATAAAGCCAATATGACTGGCTATTCATAGTAGCTGATGCCCCTACATAAAAAGTAATTCCACTTTTCCAAACAGTTAAAAAATTGGATTTTTTTTTTTAATTATGAAATTACTCACTAGTGAAGATTAATCACTCTGTTGTGATTTGTTATGAATTAAACTAATAATGAAGACAGTAATTACCAAAAATAATAAATTCAGCATGTGTAGTTCATAATTTATTTTTTAATCTTAATCTATCAAATAAGAAAGAAAACATTAAATCTACACCAAATGATCCCATTCCAATAATCTGTATATTTTACAGCTTTTCTTGCTTTTAAATGGACTTCAGATTTCTCATATGTATTTTTCAATATGTGCTCTGAATCATCCTGAAAGTTATTCCTGTTCCACTTAGTTTATGCAAACAATACACAGCATGTTTTAGGAATAATAACTTCCAGCCTTCTGCTCAGGAAATAGAATAACAAGAAAAAAAGAAAGGGAGAGAAAAAGGCATTCATACTTTGATGGGTAGAATATAGAATTAAATTGTTTGTAGAATATGCTAAAAAATCAAATGAAAACTTCAGTTTTCAATATGGGCAACAATATTGATTTTAGTATCAAAAAGAAGATGAGAGTAGAAAATTAAAAGATTCATATCTGAAATGACAGTAAAATCAGGCAACTTAATGCAGTCAAGGATGAAACATTGTCTCCTGAAGAAAACTGCAAATGAAATTGCAGTTGTAATGGCAACATTTTTCAAAAAATGCATCAAGTTACAGATATTTCTAGGTAATCAAGGAACAGCAGACAAGGCTAATAAAATGATGGACAGTTACTGGACAGTAACAAAGCAGGCCTTAAAGGTATGTAAAACTTTAGAAGGTGTTTGGAAGGAAAGAATAATTAGAGACATGAAGGAAAATGCTTAATGGGAGAGATGGTTCAAGGCATAGATTGTGAGCTATAAATCCTTCTTTGACACCTACTATTCAGAGTAGTGAAATGTAGTAGATGAAACATGTCTGGATTTCAGTGAAGCAGATGACACGTTGCCACAGGAGAAATTACTCATTGAATTTGAGAAGACATTATTCATAGGTAGAAAAGAAATTTGGAAAATTAGGGATACTATAGCAAAAACCTCATGGAACACTTTTTAAAATAAATTTATTTAGTATTTTAATATTTCTTAATGAAAGAAAAAGTGGTGGGAAGGTAAGGGGAAGGGAGGGGAGGGGTTAGGGTTGAGAAAACCACAAAGCCCAGAGCTCCAAGCACACCACAGCTAAAAAAGCCTTGCCAAGTGGAACAGAAGAGTGCCACACCATGACTCCCCCCACACCTTTCTACTTGGCACCAGCCTCACCCCCATGAGGTTTTACTGCTTTGACTAGGGTTAGGGTTACACCTAGGGTGAGTTACTCATTGGTTAGGGTTCAGAAAACCACAAAGCTCAGACCTCCAGAGACTGTGCAGCTACAAAAGCCATGCCAAGGGGAACACAGGACTGCAACAACATGGTTCCCTCCAAATCTTTCTGTCTGGCACCAGCCTCATACCCATGAGGCTTTTACTGCTTTTCCTTGGGGTTAGGGTTATGCCTGAGGTTAGGGTTCAGAAAATCATAAAGCCCAGTGCTTCAGGTACTGTGCAGCTAAAAAAGAGTGCAAAGAGAAACACGGGACTGCCACAACATAGTGCCCTCCATGCCCTTCTACTGGGCACGAGCCTGAATCCAAGGCTGCTTTTACTGCTTTGTCTAGGGTTAGGGCTACACCTAGGGTAAGGGTCCATAAAGCCACAAAACCCAGAGCTTGAAGCACCCTGCAGTTTCAAAAAACATACCTAGGGGAGCACAAGATTGCAGCAACATGGCTCCCTCTATACCTTCCTGCTCAACACCAGCCTCACCCCCATAAAGCTTTTACTGCTCTGCCTAGGATTAGGGTTATGCCTAGGGTTAGTGCTCAGAAATCCATAAAGCCCAGAGCTCCAAGGGCTATGCAGCTACGAAAGACATGCCAAGGGGAACACAAGACATCCACAACATGGCTCCCTCCACATCTCTTTGCTGTGCACCAGACTGAGCCCCATGAGGCTTTTAGTCCTCCGCCTAGGGTTAGGGTTCCACCTAGGGTTAGGGTTCAGAAGACCATAAAAGCCCAGATCTCCAAGAACTCTGCAGTTTCAAAAGGCATTCCAAGGAGAACACAAGACTGCTAGAGCATGGCTCTCTCCCTGGCATTCTGCTTAGCACCAACCTCGCTCCCGTTAGTCTTTTTACTCTTCCACCTAGGGTCAGGGTTATGCCTAGGATTAGGTTTCCGCCTAGGGTTAGGGTCCAGAAAACCACAAAGCCCAGATCTCCAAGCACTCTGCAGTTTCAAAAGGCACTCCAAGGAGAACACAGGACTGCCACAACATGGCTCCCTCCACGCCTCTCTGCTTAACATGAGCCTCACACCCATAAGGTTTTTACTCTTCCACCTAGGATTAGGGTTACTCTTTCTCCTAAGGAGGAGAAAGGAGGGAGGGGAGGAAGAAAGAAACTGGAACAGAATGAAATTTCAGTCATGCATATTAAAGCAAGGAGAAACAATCGACTGATAGGGGAAAAGCCGTGAAGACACAAAAATGTCAAATACTATCTGAAAAATGTTTGTGTGAGGACAGATGTGAAATAAGGCACTCATTAACCTTTGTGTAGAATACCCTACACAGTTTTGATCATCTATTTTTAAGAAAGATTAGCTCAGATTTCATGTCTGATAAAGAATTTTTATCAAGAATACTTTGGAACAATACATCCATTGATGCCTAGAGAGGCTGACCTAGAACAGAGACTAGAGAGACCTGAAAGAATAAAGTAGATATTTATTGAAAGGCCTTTGAAGGATACACCTTGGACAGTACAAGTGCCTGGACAGGGCTGCACCCAGGGTGGATCAAAGATGGATCTCTGTCATGAGCTTTTACACTTTTATCAGTTTTGGTTCATTTATATATTGGGGTTAATTGTCCAATTACAGCTTCAGATCATGAAGTCCTATCCTCCTTGTTTGCTGTCTTCAATTCCCCATTGTTTATGCTTTTTGGGCCTGAATCTTGTGACGATTGCCCTTAGTCTCAAGCTGGAAAAAGATTTTTTCATCTACTTACCCTGTGGAGGGAACTTACTAACACTTAATATAAAGCTCAGAGCTTCAGAATCTGAAAAATATGAAAACTAAAACTTAAGGCATGACCATTTGATTAGAAGACAGAAGAGCATGGCTTGGTTTTTACAGAAAAATGAAGAAGAAAGGGAGATATGATTGCTCTGTAAATATGTTGGGGAAAATATCAGCTAAGGGAAGGATTCATGTAGGATGTTCAGAAAGCCAATAATACATTTATTTCAGTGTTGAAAAAAAATGAAAAAATCTTTCACATACTGGAATTGAAATTCAAAACCAGTTTCCAAATTAGAAGCAGATTTTCAGCTTCTGTTAAGGAAACTTATAAACTTAGTGAAAGTGATTGGATTAAATGGTTGCCTGTGAAGAACTCCGCTGGATTCAAAAATGCTGGAGGTAACGTCAAACTCTACATTCCTGTAAGAGATAAGAAACTGAAACTTTCAAGCTGAGCATCATAAGGCTTTATATACCTGATAATATCAGCAGCAGCCCTTTCTTCAGCCTTTTTCAAACCATCAAATCTTCAGAGTCCAGAAGCAAGATTAAAACTTTCTAAGCATCAGGGACAGAATAAAGAGTTTGCTGCACCAGTTTTAGAGTCATGCACACTGACAGACTTTAAGGCCATGTCAGCATCTTACGCATCAAAGACAACTCTGCTAATTGTGTGGGTGGGAGGAAACAATCTAATGCTGACTTTCTGAGATGACATTGCCTCAATTGGAAAAGGAAGGAAACAAGATAGGTATCCATCCATCAAAGACTTTTTTTTCGGGATTTTGCTGCTTTTTTTCTTAATTTGGAGCCTGAGAATGTATTCATTTTTGTAGTGTCTCATGGTCCATAACCAATTCCAGTAATAGAAACCAGGTAACTGAAATTTCCACTGTTGCTTGTGAAAGATTGTCAGTAAGCAAATTCTATACTTATAAGAAGCTTAGCATCTTAGCTATTCACTAAGGGGAAAGCAGCGTGACTGCTAAAAATTAAGGGCAAATAAATTTGCAAACAATGGCTTGGCAGATATACCAGGATGTCCTCATCTAGCAGTTGTTCAGATTGGGGCATCCCTTAGAATCCTTTGAAACTAGGGCATGGATTGGGAGAAGTCAGTGAAACTCCACCTCTTTCTGTGATTGAAGGTAAAAAATAGAACGTGCAACCTTGGTGTCACCAGTTCAGTGGGTGGGGGTTTATGCCTTTTAACTGGACATTCTTCATTTTTCAAGAATGTTAGAAACTCCTGTGGCTGAGGTCATGAAGCAACTCCCTTCCATAATCACAATGACAATTATAATCACTAAATTATTGAGCAAAGAATGTTTCATATTTTTTAATATTTGACTACTGAAGAAGGATCCCTGTTAGCATTTTGAAAGAAAAGCTGATAAAAGAACTTCAGGAATGTTCAAAGGATAGAGGAATATGTTTGAAGTTCATTACTTTCACATTCTGTGTCATTTTACAGTGATCATGCTGACTCTACGAACAGGATTAATGTGGATAGTTTTTAGAAGACTACATTCATAATAGCAACATTTTATAGCCATTACAGTACAGCTAATGTTATGAGTGACTGATTCTTATTAAAGATGCCTGAAGCATATCAAATGAGACATGACACACAACTGCCTTCTCTGTAAACGTAGAGGGCACTCTTCAAGAGCACAAACATAACATTATAGATTGGAAGGGGCCTGTGTGGCTTATATGGCTCAACACAGTTCAGGATGCTCAGTTTGAGTGGAATCTGGAATATCTCCACCTGTGGAGACTCCATAACTGCTCTGGACAAGTATTTCTGGTGTTTGATTGTTCTCATGTTTTTCTAATATAGAATCAGAACTTCCCTCAGTAAATTGTACTTGGGTCTTTTGTCTATCACTGTGCACATCTCAAAAGAATCATTATATATATTCTTCACATCTTCCCATAAGCTAGTTGAGGTAGCAGTAACATATCCTCTGTCTTCCAGAATACACCCAGTCCTCACAGTCACTACATCTACACAATGCGCTCTGAGTCCCAGTCACCTCGGTGGCCTTCCATTGGATTTAGTCCAATACATCCGTTTTTTTCCTTTAGGATGCTGAAGGCATATGCAGAACAGACATGTGGGAGAAGGTACCTATAGGGGCAGGCTTGTGCCTAAGTGTGAATTCCTAAGTAGCAAAAACTGATACATGACCTGATTAGCAAGAGAATTGCACCACAAAATTTAAAAATAATTAATTTCTATGCTGGAAACTCATTTGTCACCAAGCTGGTTAATTTAATCGTTCCTGGGTTTACAATGGTATGCTTTTTCCAGATTACATTCTGCACACCATTTCACCAAGTCAGCCAAGTCTAACTTCTCAAAAGTCCAAATTTCTTTTGTAACAATGTAGTCAATGCTGCGGTCCATAAATATTCTGTATGAAAGACAAGCACAAAGTATTCAAAGGAACCACATTTCATTTGTTCACAGCATAAAGTATTCTTCATTCAACATGGTCTAATTAACCTCTGATCCAGATATCCAAATTCTTTAATATGAAAAGTATGTCACTAGGAGAAAGGCCAAAGCTATTTTCCTATACAGGTGGTTATTGACTTATTCTTAAAGATAAGATATCAACTGGGCAGCAAAGTTCTCTATCTTATAACCTGGATTGTTTCAGTGATGATACAGATTGCTTTCAGCTAAAGAAATAAAAACAATCAAAATAAACAAGAAACAGAACAACATGGAAGTGCACAAGTGAAATATATCTCCAAGTAACACTTCTGCTAATTTGCTCATATTTTAGTAATCTTAAGGCCAACACCAAGGTTTTTCACTCAGATAACACTGCCATGGACTTCAAATTATTATTCAGATCTCTCTTCAATCCCCTTGAATACTCTCTGTTTGCTCATTCACAGTGTTGGCACAAGAAGCTCCACCGTAAGTCATTTGGGTAGAAAACCTTATAGTAATGCAGCATACCCTTCCTTAATAAATGGGTACCTACAGAAGCTAAGTGTATTCTAAAGAAAGTATTTTATAATTTATATAATAATAAATCAGAAATGTGCTTCACCAATTACACTTGCATTTTAAAATCATGTTTGTTACAAGACTTTTTTCCAAATCTACAGGTCTAGCTATATGGTTTTCTCTCTGGCAATTTAGAAAAATTCTGGAACTGTAATTATTTTACATAATAAATATGTTTTAACATATTGTTTCAGATTCTAGAAGCATCTAACAAGATGCCTTGAAAAACAGTGCTGAAATAGCTCTTATACATTAAATACTTTTCACTCAATAGTGACTGAGTTCAAATTAGTTTAATGTAATAAAACTCTGCATCTGAAGACAATCTTATCTGGTTCCTAAGGTATCTACAAATGTATCAAATTATAAGATATGGTTATTACAGAAATTTACACCTCTCTGTGCAAAAATGTTCTGGGAATTGATGAGGTATCTATCAGCATTTCTTTCTTCTTATTTAATTTTAAAAGTGTCAACAATTTTTAGGTTCTCCTTCTCTGTTGATTTGATATTCAGCAAAAAAACTAAGCAAAGGCTAAAGGTAAAGGGCATTTAAATGAGGAAAGTAAATTAATCTGCTATGTCTGTTAAATTTCTGTCCTTGTTTTCAATTATTTAATCAAAATGTCCAGTAAACAAAATCATGTATCTGGGGATAGGATTATCTGGCATAAAGTAAAAGAATTACAGGATTTTCAGACTTTGTAAATTAAATTGTGTGATTCACGGCTTTTCTAAGGGTCTGAATTACTTTCAAATGATGCAGCCACTATGCTTTCTAATCCTTTATATGAAATAAATAAGAAAAATATGCTGATGAAAGTTTTTCTAACAATATAGCCACACAAGTGGCTTTCAAAAACATGCACCAATCACTTAATTTCTTACTTTTTTTATTCCAGTTTTTTTAATAGATTAGGGGATTTGGGCTTTTTGGTTTTGTTTGGGGCTTTTTTTACTCAATCAGAAACTTCTGAAAGGATTTAAAATTACCTCTCTTCTTCTGAAGACTTGGAACAACCTTGAGTGCTTGGAACAATCCTCAGCTATTCACACTAAGAGATTTTCAGACACAAAAATAATGTTATTGAGTGTTTATTTGGTGAGGATGATCTGACAGGAACTGGAAGGAGACACTGAAGTAAATCCTTATGATTTTATTAATTGAAATGTTATTGATTTATTTATAAGATTCATATTTATTCATTTGCATTTCTTAGCTTTTGTTTAAATAAATGAAAAATTAACCTTAACTGAGAGACAGTGCACAAACGGTATTGAAGTATTGAACTGGATGTATGGACATATTTTAAGTATGGTCATTTTTCAAGAATAAAGGAGACAAGGAGGTTTGTATGGTTATGTGAGCAAAGTACTGTTCTTTACATTCAGTCTATACCTGTGAGTGCTATGAGACCAACAGCCAGGCTCTAAGACTGGTGCTCAAGTCACACAATCACATCAGTCAGATCAGCTCAGAACTGAGTTATATTAACAAGCATACTTTGCTATGTTTTCTTTCACTTATTGTCAAAATGTCCTTCCAGCAGAGTAAAGCACTGTCAGGATGATCTGAGGTGAAGAAAAACAGAAATGGAATGTTTGTATTCTAACTCTTAGAAAATTAAATTGTTAATAGCTGCGAGGAATGAAGTATTTTCTTTCCAAACAACATATATTTTCTGTTATACAAACATACAGTGGGAGTAGGAGAAAAACACTAAAACAGAATACAGTGTCTATTACAAGGAGAGGAAGAAAAAGATAACACATAAGTGCACGCTACATAAGATCAGAGTCACCCTAAAAGGACTCAGAATTTCTTTCTTTCCTGTTCCTTTTATTCCCAGTTTTCCATCCCAAGCCATCTCTACAGATCAGGGTCAGGTTTTGTCTATTTGGGATCAGATTCCTTCAAAGTTTTTCATCAATCTCTACACAACTTGATCAGAGACAGGGTTTTATGTCGTATTTATATGGACAGAAAGTGAATGAACATGTGACAATAATTCAGACTGCTTCATTGTATTGACTATATAAAGCAGGGCATAATTACTGAAATCCCAGAAATAAATGAATAGTATAAAACTAATTATTGAACGGAAGGGTTAACCTTCACCAAATGCAAGACAAATATTATTCCTCTTTTAAGAAACAAATGCATTATTTTTTACGTAACTAAATGGCTGCAATATATTTCAGGACTGAGTGTGTGTGTATAGTATGCTTCAATATAGTTCAATATGATACCTCAGTTACAGACGTGCTGGTCTTATTTTTCTCCTTTGACCTTGCATGAGATACTGACAAAAAGAAAATAATTTTTCCTATTTAACCGATTTTAGCTGAGAAATAGACCCATTTAAGAAGGCAACTTGCTGTGACTGTGATGCATCATCAGCTTACTGTAACCTTAGGCATGCTTCTTGTGTCCTCAAGCTCACCTTAAACTGAGTGTATGGGGATAGAATAAAAGATCTTTAGGAGACCAGAGATGCAGAAAAATAACTGCAAAGGATTAACACTTTTCATTCCTTAGACAATTGCATAGATCTGAAAATCCCACTGCTCTTTGTTCTGCATCTTTGAACAGAAGATAAAAGTATGAATTATTTTTCTGCGTTCTTATTTCAGTTTAAAACCATGCTGTTAACATGTTTTTATTGGTTTTAAGTCATAAGATGTCAAGCATTCCTGTTTTCCTGAGGATCAGCAGCCAAAGATTAATTTTCTCCAAAATTTGGAATATCATTTCATTAAAATTTTAAAAATAAATTAAGTTCATATATAGACTCTATAATGAAGCAAAGAAAGCAAATAGCTTTGATGATAAAAATATTTGTTTATTCTAGGAAAGCCATTTGTTTAGTCTTAGAAGAAAGCAAATTCTTAGCAGGTTTATCAAGTTTCACAGAATTGTTTTCCTGTGTTTATTTTAAAAAAATTATTTTTAAAAATAGTTTTCCTCTCCTCTATTTCTATACAAGTAAATCTGAATCTAAAAGAAAAATTTTCAACTACAATGAAGCCATTTTTAGAGTTAACCTTAACTCTAAAGAGCTAAGAGAAAGAGATTTAGTATCCTATATGCCTTCTTTGCTACAGAGGATGGAGAAAAACGAAAGAGGCTGAAGTAAAGATGCTACCACTTGAGCTTTCATTCAAACCAACACTGTTTACAGGACCTTCTATCTCTATCATTTTAGCTTTTGTATTTTAATCTGCTTGTTAGAAATTAATAGCTGGGTTTGTGCACTTGCCCTGGAGGTTTCATTTCCCTGGAAATGGTAATAAAAAAGACTCCAGTAGTCATTGAAACAAAAAGATTTACATGTTCTTTTTTCAATCAAGATATCATATGCAGCAAATATGGAATCAATTACAGCTATGTAGAAATGAACGAAAATTGAAATTTAGTCCCAGGGAGTTCCAGAAAAGGATTCATAAAACACTTATTACATCTTTCTCATTCTAGTAACTAGAAAGTTAGAAATAGAGCTTTAGTGAGTAACTGTGTGCCCAGGTCTTCAACACCAAATGCTACAATTAGACTTTAGCATTACAGTAAAATTACAGTGTTTCAGGAAGCAGGGGAGAATATGCAATCTAGACAGGTTTTTTTGATATACTAAGATTTATTTAATCTGACTCATCTAGGAGTTCTATTCATGTATGAGGGTGATCAGCATAAGGGTCCTTTATAGTAAAGGAAGGGAAGTAAGGATCTTCACACGATAAAAAATAACACCCTACTTCCCCATTACCAATTCTTTTTCCTAGACCTCAAACTAGACCTGAAAATTTTGCATTCCTTTCTCAGTTTTGAAAAGCATAGCTTTTCAGCTTTCAGTCACTGCCCAACTATGTTTTCTTCTTGAACTTAACTAGTAACTAGTAACTTAAACAATCATGATTAATTTCTAGGATAGAAAACTGAAAATTTTACTTAAGGTCCATCCTCAGCCATTGCAGTGGTAACCTAAATTAACCTTCTCTCAAGGTGTCCTCAGCTTGCACAGTCTGAAGAAAAAACACCTAAAATTCCTGTAAGAGTTATGTCTGTACATAGCTGAGAACATATTGTACATATTTGTGTTTCATTCACCCTTTTATGCAAAAACACAGCTAACGTGACATTTACACAAATTGTATCTCCCGAGAAAAACAAAAATAGAGAAACATTAAGAGCTACACATAGCCTGTCTGTGAGGATCTCATCAGTGTCAAAGCCCTTCCTAAATACTAGTTAGACAATATCCATTGCTCTTTATGGATGTCCAGTTTGCTCATGTATTTCCTGACCTGGACAAAGGATTGTCCCCCTGTTTTTTGGCACTTCAGATTCCTGAAAGACAGTCTAGTTAGTAAAGACTTTGGCAAAGACACCATTCAAAAATTTAGCCTATTCCATGCCCTGGAGCTGTGTAACCACATCCCTCATCTCATTGAGCAATGGACCCACATTTTCCATAGAACTTTTATTTTTCTTTTATGCCATCCATGTACTTACAAAAGTTCTCCTTGTTGCCTTTGGCATCCCTGGACAGAAGCTATACCATTTGGGACTCAGCTTTCCTAACTTCAACCCTGGATGCTCATTCAATGTTTCTGTATTTCTCAGGTTACTCATCCTTGCTTCCACTCGCTGTATATTTCCAATTTGTGTTTGAGTTTGGCCAGGAACCATTTTTTGCCTGATGTCTTATTCATTATGAATGAACTGTCTTTGCCTTGTAGGAGGTGATCTTTGAATATTAATCATCTTTCTTGAGTTCCCACTTCATTCCAGGGCCTTATCACATGGAATCTTCTAATATATTAAATGTATGTTTTCAGAAAGTTGCAGCATTGCTAGAGAAAGTCGCTTCTATTCTTTTTTCTATTTCTGTGTTTTCCTCATGTATTCGTAAATATTTGACCAGGGGAAAATTATCGGAGAAATGTTCTAGCTTCTGTGAAAGAAATAATTCTCTCTCTTTGCTGTGTTCTTCTGAGACATCTTCTTTGACTGAGTTCAAATACCACAGAAACTAGAATCCATTAGATTAAAGAGCATTGCCAAGACAGTATGTTGGACTAGTGTAGCAGTCACCTGCAAATAGAGTTGAGGAGCTGTCAAAAAAACCAGTTTCTCGTAAAAAGCAATCTTATGTCAGAGAGATAAATCTAGAAGTCTGAAAAATTTTGGGGAATTACCAAAACCAAAATTCTCCTACAAATGTTCTATGAAACACTTTTTTAAGCTCAGGTGAGAAACAGTGAAAATACATTTAATCAGTGTAATTGACTACAGATTAAAGGAAAGGCTGACAATGTGGAGCAAGCAGCTTCAGTGAATCCATGAAAAGGAAGTGAATTGATGCCTAGAGGTTACTGCATGATTCACAAAAGTTATTTATAACACCCATTTTTCATTAAAGCAAAATAGCAGAAAAAAAGATAGCCTGAACTAACCTTATAATAAATTCAGGTAAAAATGGCTGTGTGAAAAAATCCCACCAGGTTTATTAAGCACATTGAAGCCATTTTTAGAAGATGTAGTGGTGTAGGATTTCAATCATTGTGCTCTATGCTTTAATGACATTAGCAAATAAGACACATATTTACAGTAGTTCAGTAATTTTGAAAGTTAAAGGCTGTAAGCCACACCTGAATATTGTTAATATATTGTTAATAGTGATAAGTCTTTATCTTTCAAAATTTGCTGGAAAGTAATTTAGTGACATTTGCCAACATTGATTATCTAAATTTTAGCCACTTAAAATGTACTGTTACACAGAAGAGACAGTATACCCTGCATCACACATTGTAATTCATATTCCTTGAAACTATCCAAAAGCTGTTATCTTAAACACTTTGTTGAACCCTAGGATTAGTTTTATTACCCCAGTTACCTATTACTCTTCTTAAAATATAAACAGTAAATACAAAAGGGAAAGGCAAGAGGAAAATTCTTACTTCATTATGACAATTATACTCTTTCCATTTTAAATTAAAATCAGCGAGAAAACTAGCCTTTCCATGTGACACATATATTACGAGAACCTACCTGAACAAATACAGTGTGAATCTTATTGTTTTGTGCTGGTTTTATAGTTGTTTGTTTCCATGTACACTTAAGATGGAAGGCTACATTTAAAAGAGGATTTCTTTATGTAAAGTTGTACACAATTATTTAGGTGACTTTTGGGACACTATCCTCTTAAGTCACATGTGGGAGCCTAGGCTCTGTAACCAGTATCTGGAAAGAGTTAAGGTCTCACCAGAGGCCAAAATACACCAGGGCATTGTTAGAAGGCTGACCCGAACTCAGTGAACTCAGTGTGACTTTAACTGAGAGCTTCCCTGAGTGGTTCACTGAGGAGAAAGCCTCGCCTGAAATCTTGGCTCTTGCTTACCACAGCCGATGAGTTTGTGTGACCTCTATTTGATCAGGACTGAAAAAGCATTGTCATTTCTTCCACAGGACACTTTTTCACTTTGCCTTTTCCAGGTCTGCCCACATCATAGAGTTGAGGTCATGGATCTTTGTGACTGTGTGTCCTCGCAAGAAGTAAGGAATATAAGCTTAGTTTTTTCTGCTGCCTTTAAGAAATCATAGAATGGTTTAGGTTGGAAGAGACCTTAAAGATAATCTAGTTTCAACTCCAAGCTCAAATAATTTTTTCTACTTTCCAGTAGAGAACTTAAATTGCCAAACTGAAGCACAGCACATGCAAGGAGGCTTTCAAACGCTTATACCACAGCATTGGCCATGAGTAAAAAGGAGCTCAAGCCACAGTGGGCCATGAAGATACCAGAAGGAAGAATTATCCCACTAGTACCTACAGAGTGAGGAGGCTCCTCTACCTGAAAAGAAATTTTGAAGTGCATTCAGTTACGAAATCTCAATGGCACACATCATACCACTCTGATACACAGAGATTACAGACACCAGGCTCAGTTTAGGAGAGGTTTCTGCCACACTTCCAGCATGTCATGAGCCAAGAGGATGAGGGACTTTCTGCAGACTTTGGGCTGACAGCTTTTGCAGTACAGATAACTGGTATGTTGGAGTGGAAACCTGCAACTTTCATGCATGCATCCCAAGCAAGCATTTTTTTCCTCCCTGGGGTTGCTCTTTCCTGTGCAAATGGGTGCCCAGGTTTCTACTGTGAGCATAGCAAGAGCAGCAGTCTCAGTCTGTCCAGCAATAGCTTTTTTTCCATTGTCTAGGAGAGCCTTTCACTTTCTGTATATTTGTTCCTTGATAGGAAAGCAGATGTTTCCCTGCAACTCTGAGTGACAACACTGATTTTCTGGAAGGCCTTTATGAATGATGCTTCTTCATAATTTCTTCATTTTCACCTGGTCAAGGAAAAATGTCTTGCTTCTTCTCATGGTAAAAATAAGTCAGAATTCTCCCTGATTATTTTTCATAATAAAACATATTCCTGTTAATGTGAATACAGTCAGACAGGGAGGGATAATATACTTGGCTTTCTCAAAAGATACCAATTTAATTTAATGATTATTGTTTGATTGGGATAAGATTAGTGCAAATTCCATCCAACAGTCAGCTGGTGCTAAAGAATTACATAGTGTTTAACCAAAACGTATTTCCTATAATACGTAAATTAATAAAAATTAAGTATAGCATATTAATAATAAGTGAATAACCAGAAAAGTACAGCATTTATAATACAATGTATTCCAAAGTACTGAATGAATACTGTATAATTTTTAAGGCAGAAGTTACCATCACAAATTATAGGAAGAAAAACATGGGTCAAATAAGAATCTGCTAATATACACCACAGTGATGAGAGTGTGAAGATGGAAATGCACAAGAGTTTTGTTTATCAGATTCAAATACTCTTTACACAATACAGGCCCTGCAAAGGAACAAGCTGTGAAATGGTTTGGGTTGCAAGGGACCCCTAAAGGCTGTCTTCTTCAAGCCCTCTGCAATGTACAGGGACACCTTCCACTATATCAGACTTCTCAGAGCCCCATCCAGCATGACCTTGAATGTTTCCAGGGATGAGGCATCTACCACCTTTCTGGGCAACCCGTTCCAGTGCTTCTGGAAATATCAAATTTCTTCCTTATATCTAATACTCTCTTTTAGTTTCTACCACTTGCCCTATCACTTACACCCTATCTTATAAGCCGCCTTTAAGTCTTGAGAGGTCACAGTGAGGTGTCACTGAAGTCTTCTCTTCTTCAGGTGGAAGAACTCCCACTCTCTCATCTTTTCCCAGAGGAAAGGAACAAAGACTTCACAGCCTCACCATGCATCCATAAAAGGTCAGGAGGAAGAGGAGGGTATACAATAACTGTTCTTGTAGATTTCACTGTTTTAAAAGTTGTCCTATACAAGAGCTACCCAGATGCAGATGTACCCAGATGCAGATGTACCCAGATTTAGGGGAATGAAGCCAAACCTGTGTCCATTAATGCCTCTTTTCCTTGGGCACAGACCCTGACTGGAATGCCATAGAACACACAAGAAGTGGATTTGGTACGTCAGAAAGAACTTTTCAGTTCCCCCCTGCCATAAAAATGGAGATGGAGAGGGGAGGACAGAGATGAATAAACACATCAATGTATTCAGGAAAATAGGACTTGCTGCTTCTGCTACTTCAGTCATGACCAGCTGGACCTTACAGGATTTCAGTAACATGAAGTTGTAAGAAAACCATCATCAACTCAAATGCAGCTCTTAGATCACTGCGCTATTCAGCTTTCACACACAGCAATTTTATTTTTGCTGTGCCTAAAGACAATTTAGTCTAAGCGGTTGGCAAATCTGGAGAAGCTGAAAAATGGGATTTATTCCTCTTACACATCAGTGCAGGCTGGCCTGAGGCTGTCTTCAAAGGTATGCACATTTCCTCTGTCTAGTAATCTTGTAAGCTCTCGGATAATGAGAATCACACTATACACTGCACCTTTCTCCAGCATAATACAGTTGTATGACAGAACATAATCACTGTTTTCTGTGATGAGGACCTCTGATACAAAGCAATTGGCTTGAGTATCATGCAGTTTTAACAGTATGTTTTAACAAGCGACTGCAAAGTATTCAAAAACAGCATTTCAGCTAAAGCATTTCTCTTCATTTTTATCTCAGACAATTATCAATGCTGCTGCAGGTATAAATTCATCCTGCTGTACAGATGTTTATGCAGTTTCTTTTTTGCAGTGACTTTGCTCCATCAAAAGCTTTAATAACATACTTCTAGATTTTTCTCTTCTTTCTTTGTCTCTTTTTTCTTGAAGAGATCTCTTGCTATCAAATTGATGTAAAATTACTTGTTATCAAATTTTTCAAGGACCTACATATTATCTAAAATTCATCCTGACACAGAATCATCTTAGACTTCTGGATTTGAGATGGATGGAGAGAAAGGATAGGATGAAAAGTAAAACAGAAGAAAACAAAACAACCAAACAAAAAAATCCAAGTGAGCCACTAATTCCTGACATTTAATGAGAAAAATTCAGATTTCTGAAGATTCACCAAGAATTACACTACAGCTAATATTCTGTATGCATTGATTTTCTGGACTTTGTTTTAGTCTTAGATTTAAACAATGAACTCCACTGCAGCTAATACATAATAAATCAATGTCATCTGTAATGACATATGTAGGCTGGCAAACAGGAATACAGCCAAGCAAGCTCTTTTACTCCTACCCTTTCTAGTAAAGCACTCTTTTGCGGCAGTGCAATGCACTTTTTATTTTCTGAGATTGCTAGCTCTTCAACTTTTGATAATTTTAACAAGACTGATTGATTGTAAAGAAATGTAAGCATTACTTTCTGAAGGAATCTTGTAAAACCCTTCGAGTGATACAAAAATCAGCTCGTGTTAATGGTTTTATTAGTCATTTCTGTCAAATCAAATACCTTCTGCTATGGAACAACAATGCCCTTTAAAGACTTATAAATACTTTAATGCTTTCATTTTTCATTATTCCAGTGAATTTTCCAACAGAACTAATTTTAAACTGATCTAAATGCATTTTACCAACTTGTTAGATTATGAACTTATTGATTTGCATAGCAATGTTAAAGCTTGTTTTTCAGCCTTTTTCCAGGGGAAAAAAAAGCCAAACAAAACCAATCTCAACAACTTTTTGTCCTTGAAAAAAGTAATACTTGGAACTATGGAGAGATTATGATCCTATGACAAGGCTTATATGTCAGAGCAAAATTCTGTTAAAAACCCCTTGAGTATACATTGCTGAGGAGTGCTCATCATCATAGCTTCTGAGAAATGTGTTTGTCAAATGATCAACAAATGCTAATTGCTTGTTAGAGACAGTGATGCTAGAACAATGTTTAAAGTAGGAGCAGTGCAGCATTGGCCCTCCTCACCAGCATAAAATTATTTGGATTGGAAGGGACCCTAAAAGTCATCCAGTTCAAAGCCCCCTGCCACAGGCAGGGACACCTTCCATTACACCAGATTTCTCAAAGCCATATCTCATCTGGCCTTGACCACCTAGACAGATGAGATGTCAAACACATCTGCCAAATCCCAGGAATGAAACAGGGACCTTTTGATCTTCAGTCTAACACTCTCCCAACTGATCTCATTCAGGTCTTAAAATGCTTCTCGTCATCCTGAGGTGGATCCTGAGTGCAGCCTCTGGATCAGAGAAGGAAACCTGCTTTCTATTAGAAAATCAAAACTGCAACCAGTCTTTTGAAGAGAGCATTTCTTTATCCTTTAGTGCTTCTTTTCACTGCTTTGAGTTTCTAGTAAGCCTTCTATTAAGGAAGGAGATTTAGTCTGATGCTTAAGAGAGAGAAGTAGAGGATAGGAAGACTTTTTTTATATTATAGCCATTTTTGTTAAGGAGGTGTACTGTAGCCCTCCCCTAAATGCTAAGAGTTTCATGGCAGTATACATCATACAGTTATATGGCTTGAAATGTGACAAATCACCAATAACTGAGATTATGATAGGACAGAGTTCTCTAGCTAGCCAGAAATGACAGGAAGCATTACCCACAGATACTGTGATGTCAGTAGAGACTCTAACTTTGCTTGTCTGTCAGAAAAGTAGACTGGTTGAGAATGAGCATCTTCCACATAACAGTGCTGCACCAGAGGTAAAACCTTAAGTTTTTCTTTGTCCTACAAATAGAACTTTTGTGTTGCTCAGACTTGAGTTCCAAAAATCTGTTTTCTATTTTTGAACTGCCTATTGCCTGTCTGCAGTGTTATAAATCAGTGTGATTCAGGGTAG
>JANRMJ010000054.1:57888338-57913480 GCA_025584955.1 Alethe diademata | reverse complement strand
TTTGAACTGCCTATTGCCTGTCTGCAGTGTTATAAATCAGTGTGATTCAGGGTAGGAATAAACTGTCTAGGACTTGTGAGTCTAGATGCTAGCGACAGGCACTGGTAAACCAGGAAATTGACTATGGTGGCTACTGCTGGGACCAGTATCTTTGTTTAGGATCTTTCCAGATTCTCATTACTACTTTGACAGAAGTAATGGAAATCAGCTGTAGTGGGGCTGAATACATAAATCTATCATGCAAATTCACAGTCTGACTTTTGCTGCTCCTCCCTTCTAGGGGAAGAGTGAACATGTACAGCAGTTACTGCTACCCTGGCCTGGTAAAGATAGTGTAGATGCTAAATATAACTAGAAAGAAAACTGATCTTGGTGGGATGTGAAGAAAAGGGTTCAAATGTCTTGGAGTGGGTTTCTTCTCTCTTTAGGGAAAATCAATGATTTTGATGGTTATTTTTATGGATCTCTCTCATCTCTCCCAAATACAATAGCATTATATCATAAGGAACAGCATTAGAGGATCCAGAAGTATGAGTCTTCAAATGACTTTACTTATTTAGTGGATGTTACTTAGCAGTACCACTAGTGTTATCGCCATCCTCTGCTGTGCTGCATCTAATACGTTTTCTTCAGAATTTGCAAATTGATTAAGTGCTCTTCTAGCTCATTTGGCATGGTCAGTGTAGCTTATATACAGTGTATTCCAAGCAAGTTTTTTTATTGCTTGGTTCTGACAAGAGCCTTGCTCCTGGTGGGCTGCTAAAATTTAAAGAGTAGTGCATAGTAGAATAAGCAAACCTATGTGTCCCTCATTGCTACTGATGACCCAACTTCCAAATAAACTCACCTTCCTGTGTTTTTCATCTCTGCATCTACTATCACTCTCTAAATTCTCATCCTTCTTTTTCATTTGAAAAGAAACACAAGGCTTTTGCAACTCACGTTCTTGGTATTACCTCTATTTGTACCCAACCAGCTGGATTTACAGAATACATTTGAACAAACTAAGACTGTATATTTAAGCAGCCTCCAATGAATTTCTAGTTTACATATCGTGATGATAAATTAAGAGCTTATCTCTTGTCCTCCAATATCCAGAGTAAGGTTAGTTAAATGTTTAAATTTTGCTGTGATTACCTCAAAGCATTTTTTTGTTTACCTTTGAAGTGTTTCTGGAATGAAATAGCCTCACTTTTTTTATGATTTGATTTAGTTCCAGCTTTTTTCTGCAGACAAAAGAGGTTTGAGTTTGTGGTTTGTTTTGGTTTTTTTTTTATTTTGGGCTTTTCGTTGTTGCTGGTTTTGGGTTTTTTGTTTGTTTTTGTTGTTTGGGGGTTTGGGGTTTGGTGGGGCTTTTTTTGTCCTTTCTCTTGGTATCTGAACACATTGAACAGTTTATATTGTTTATAGGTCTAGGTTACCTTTATACTAGGGAGGGAATAGTCTTTTCTGCCGGGTTCTTGCCATCCAAACTGCACTGCAGTAGAATGCTAAAACAGCAAGTAACTCTTTTTAGTGACTTTACACTTGCCAAAACAGTCCATCAGGTCTGCATCCCATCCATAATTTACCTGCTAACCTCTTCAAAAGATGAAAAAGACAGCTGTACCTTCTCCCAGGCTCCTCTATTTATTTGAGCACAATACGTTGCTTGCTTATGTCACTGTCCTCAGGAGACCAAGAAAAGTCCATCAGCAAAGATGCTGTCCAGGATAATTCTCTTTCTTTTGCCAGGACAATACAAGTAGGCAGTAAGTCTGTTGTTAGGACTTGCCTTCCAAAACACAGGGAATCCAAATTTTCTACAGAAACATGATTCAGAGCAGTGTTCACAATATATGGTATGTAAGACCCCTGACTATCTGGTAATTCACCAGTGGATTGTCTACAATATCTCCACATCCCTCTTCAAATGGAGACTGTGGGATCTAAAGCCAGATACAATATTTCATCTTCACCCTCACCAGTGCCAGTTCCTGAGGAGTGATACCTTTGCTAGCTACTCTGCATGGTGAACTCATTTTGAAATGAGTGTGATGTTGGTTCAGCTTTGACTTGCCATCCACCATACTCTCCGGTACTTTTCAGACTGCTACCTGAGAGCCCTTTCCTAGCCTCCACTAGTGTGTAAGGTTCTTGCTTACACCTGAAAGGCAGATCTCTTTTCCTCACTGATACTTGTGAAGTCTCTATTGGTTCAATATTATCAGTCTCACTCTGAACAGAAACACTACCAATCCTTGTGTCAGTCACTCCCCCTGTGTTAGTCTGATCCACAAACTCATCAAAGATGTGTGTTGTGTCCTCACCCACAAGTGTGGATGAAGATGCTAAAAAGTACAGGTCTCAATAAGATACTCGTCACCTGACATCTGGATCATATGATATGTTTATAAATATCCCTTAAGCTCAGGAGTCTATCCAAATTCCGCCCCATCTAAAGACCATACCTCCTTAGCTTCTGAATAAGAGAACTGAGACTTATGGTTGAAAAACCTTATCAATATTTCACAGAATATTGTGTATAAGCCTCTCCAGGCACAACCTACTCTAGTCTACATTTGGTTCAGCACAAATTATTGGGCTATAGAGAGACCAGTATATACTGTTATAACCAATAGCTGGACAAAAAGTTAGGCATCACTCAATTCTTCCCAAGAATCTGGGAATCATAATCTGGAACCAATCACTAAACAACAGTTTACTAAAAAGAATTTCCACTGTGGTGAGAGCATCCATGCAGGCACTGCATTTTCATAGAATAGCAGAATAGTTGAGCCTGGAGGGCGCTTCTGGAGATCAGGAAATTCAACCTTCTTGCTCAAAGAAAGGAGAGTTGTCAAGCATTAGAACAGACTGCCCAGGGAAGTGGTGGAGTCACTATTCCTGGAAATATTCAAGAAATGGCTGGACATGGCACTTAAGTCTATAGTTTTGTTTGGTGACAGGTTGAACTTAGTGACCTTGGAGGTCTTTTCCACCTTCAATGATTTTATGATTCTGTGAAATTGTGCATGGATTTGTCCAGCTGGGTTCTGAGTATCCGAAAGGATGAAGACTGTACAATCTTCAGTATTCAAACACCTCCTGAGTTTTAAAAATATTGAAATTTTTTATTTTTAGGTTTAAATATAATTTCCTGTCTTTCAAGTTGTGTCAGTTGCCTGCTGTGTTTTTACTGGACAATGATAAGAACAGCCTACATCCACTTACTTTAATCCCTGCCTCAGCAGATATTTGTACACACTAATACGACCCTCCTGATCCTTCTCTTCTCTGGGATAAACAGTCCAGTCTCTCTGTCAGTCTCTTCTCTTTGGAGAGATGCTCCAAAACTTGGTTCTCCAATGAGGCTGTACTCCAGTAAGCCCTTGTCTCTCCTGTACTGGTGTGTGCAGAACTGGACCCAGCATTCCAGATTTGTCTCATCAGTACTGAACAGAGAGGAAGGATCCAATTCCTCAACATGTTGTAACACTTTTCTTATGCAGCCAGGAAGCTGTTGGACTTACTCACCCCAAGATCAGATTGCTGTGTCATGGTCAGTTTTTTGTCCATCAAGGCCTTCATTTCCTTTTCTGCCAGAAGAAGAAAAGGGAGTTAAAGCTCTAATTTGTCAAGGTAATAAGACAGCAATATTTTCAGAAAGCATTTTCTTTGGAATCTTTTTTTATTTGAGCTGTAACATGTCATATCAAACCCTTGATTACCTTCAATTACATCGGCCACACTGATGGAGTATATTGCCTCTGTTTACTCCTAAACTCTGTCCAAATCATCTTTTCACCAGCAGACTTCTTCCCCTCCCACTCTTGCAAGAAAAAGTACTGGGTTTTTTCTGCTGTGTCTGCAAAATACATCTGCTTGTTCTCATCTGCACTGCCGTACTGTGACAGTGTACATAAAGGAGCCTCAATATTGCTTTCTTCCCTCACTTTTAGCAAATAATCCTCCTTTTCCCTACAAAACTGTGTTGACGTCCCTCTGGCCTCAGCCAAGCACTAAGTTGTGAAGTGTCTGCAGCCCAACAGAAGCACTATGAGATCTTTACACTGATGCAGGCATGCTTTGCTGAGCCTCCAAAGCACAGTTCCTTTTAAGTTAATACACGGCTGGCGGAGAACTCATTTCAGGGAGCTTGACACCCCCTCAGAGGATAAGGAACTATTGCCTACATGTGTTCATAGTTGCAGCCTCAGGGAAAATCAAGTACCAAGAGATCCCAGAACCCATGGAAAATATGTCATTTTGGATCATGCCCTGGAACCTGTAGAAGAGATCACACAGCCCACCTGCAGAACTCCAAGCCTCCTCATATACAGCCTCAGTGTGCAGGCAAAATGAAATCAGAATCTTCTTGGAGACAGAGTGCTATGCACTGTTGGCCAAAATTAATTTCCTCTCTCCAGACCAAAGATAAATTTTTAGTTTTTCATGGGCATGTTTGCATTGGATTATTTTTCTTGCAAGCTCAAATCTTGTCCCAGGATGACTGCATGGAAAATAGCTCCAGGCAGAAAAGTATCTACTGGCACAGAAGTTACTCCAAGTCTAGAAAAAATAACAAGACTCTAAGGCCATCTTAAGAATTGGCAGTAAACTGTAAGCTATAATCAGCAGGGAAAAAAAAAAAAAGGAGAAGGGGAGAAGGAAAGGCTAGTAAGTTCACTAAAAATTTAAGTAATCTTGCTGAAGATTGACTACCTGTAACTGTACATTTACATGTTTAATCTTTAACTTCTTAGTGTACAGTAAAGAAAAATGTTGAAATCTAGCTTTAGTATTTATTATTTTTCTAGTGTTTTCTAATTCAAGGTGAAAAATTCACCCAGAATTTCCTGCTGCCTTCTTCAGCAGCACCAGCCCAGGACCCATGTGCTGGACCCCAGCCCAGTGCCTGGAGACCTTGGGTCAGGCTGAAGGAGGCAGATGCCACTTTCCCAGTTTTAGGTTCAGCCAGGAGTGAAGTTGAGCACATATCCCAAACAAACACATTGAGCAGGGGACACACACAGGACACTGACACAGCTGCAGACAAGGTGTTGCTCCAGCATCCCCCACATCCAGGACTCACACCAGACATGGGCACACAGGTACATGTCCCCTCCTCCTCTTGGGCAAGTAGAGGCAGAAGGTCACAAGCACATCAAACACACCACTCTCTTCAGGTTCACAAGCACATGGACACTCACAGATTCCCCGAGCACCACAAAGCCCCTCTGCCAACCTGGCATCCCTGACAGGATTACAACCCCCTTAACTCACTCCATGGGTCCCAGTAGCTCCATTTAAGGTGCTCACTGAACACACACTGCATTCATGCACTCATCCCATGGACACCCCTTAATCCCAAGTCCCCTCAAATACCAGCACAGACCCTCCACCTGCCTGATAGCCATGCCTGAACCTGGGGTTGATCCAGCTTGGAGTTTTCCAGCAGATCCACATGCACACCCGGTGCACAGCCAGCAGGGCAGATACAGATGCTTGCTCCCCTCAGCCCACACCCAGGCTGTGACCCACAGCACTGCTTCAGCCAACAGCACTGAGCCCCTCGCTCAGCTCTGCTCATGCCCTCTGCTCACCCTCCAGGAGCTGTCACTGAACTCTTGCAGCACCGACACACACACAGAGTAGAGAGTGAGATCACACACAGAGATTGTTAAGAAATTATTTATTAAGACAGGGCAGACCAGGGTGATCAGGAACAGAGCTTAGCCTGACAAACTTAGCAACAGCTCCCATTTTACGTTAGCCCCTTTTCTATCCCTTTATACGTGTTTCTTTTTGATTCCTGCCTGCTCTCCTTTCCTCTGCACATGGCCTCATCTGTTGGCATAGTCCCACTGGACCCCTTCCAATGTTCTGGACACTCAGATTTGCATCACTAGCCGTTGCAAAGTCCTACCTTTGTAGTTGCCTTGCAGTTTTTTGACACCCTAACAACTAGTGTGACCAACAAGATTGTTTCTGGTTGTGGTCTTTGTTAGTGCTAATTAATCATGTTTTAGAACTGTGTTTCTTTCCCTGTTATATTCCCAATTGAGAAAATATACATCCTCATATTCCATATATCCTTATTAATCAGTATATCTGACTAGGGCTGATCTTATCAAGACCTCACTTACCACGTTTGTCTCTGTATGATCTTGTTCATGCCTTGCCCTGATCTGTTATCATTAAAGGAGCAGACATTCTCCTTTCACGTACCTTTATAGGCTTCTTTCCATCCTTGGTGGACTAAATAGACACCTGTAGAAGATGATTCTTCTGTTCCTTATGTAGAAGTGTCAGAAACTGATTGCTGGCCTTTGGGGATGTGTGTCTCTTTCCATTACCTTTTAAAGGATGAGGATCACGGGATCACATGAAACACCTGGAGGGGATCCCTCCCCCAGAAAAGGAAAGTTAATTGGGAAAAGCTACTGAAAATGGCAAATTATAAAAAAGTGGCTAATTTAAGAATAATTATAGTCTCCTATGTATTGGTGTAGAGGTTTCTTTATCTATTATTATTGGATAAATAAACATGTACAGTGCAAGGTATTTGTAAAATACTGAAATCCCTGACACGTTGAACCTTAGCTGCATTTCATGATGCACTGGGAAAAAGGTTCAGTTTTCATGTTTTTGTAAGTGTATTGGAAAATATTGTTGTATTTTTATTGGCTTACTTATTGTGTTTGAGGAATTTATCAGTATGCTATCTGTCTCATTACATCGAGACATATATTTGTTTTCATAATTTCAGACTTCATGGCTATTTCTTTGATCGCTTAGCTGGAAGGATTAAAATAATAAAATTCATTACTTGACTGATTTCTGTTTATGGAGATTCTGTAGAAACTAAAGGTGTTTGGGGATTTTCATTCTTGTGTTTATTCTACTAGTTTGTGTGCTTAGGGATGACTAATGAACTACAAACATACAATGTCCTTTAAAGGTAGTATTTTGCAAACAATATTAAAGCACTTTAAAAACCCCCACAATACCAAAAAACTCACATGGAATCAAGCTGTAAATAAATATTATAGTGAATAAAAATGTCATAAAAGCACTTTCAATGCATGTACTTGAAATGGGCAAAATCCTCATATTAATGGTCGGTGAGCTATTATGGTTCAAATAATATATACACCTAGAAATTGATATGGAGCCACTCAGAGAAGTTCTATGACCTGCTTTATGTTCAGAAAGCAAGTAATAAAAGTACCTTTTGGACTTAAAAACTAAATGGAAATGCCCAACATATAGTGAGGTAGAAATCTCTTAACAGCTGCTCCCCAGGGTTTTCATATATTTCCTGATTTATATAATCTTATTTTTAGTCAGAGAATTTTACAAGTGTGCTCTAAATCTTCAGTCTGCAGCTAAGTTTTACTGTATTTGTATTGCTAGGCCAGAAAAGAGACTTGATACAGGCACAGACCTTCATTTCAGGTAAAATGATGCACCTCTCTTGACTTAATTGAGTTTAGTATCTACACTAGTAGCTGTAGCATGGTTTGAATAAATTTCCACCAAACTTAACTGGATTTATTTTTAAGTCACTTCTTTTAGTTAGCCTGCCTTTATTTCCCTTTTTCTTATCCAAGTCTTTGGTATACGTACAATTGTGTCACAAACAACGATGTGATCAGGTTTCTTGCTCTTTAGAATGCCATCAGATAGATCCTGGAGCCAGTGTAGCTGCAGACTAAATATAATAAAAACTTTGATTGTCTAAAATGCTAAACTGGGGATATTAGACCTCTAGCTATTCAATGAGAAACCCCTAAATGATAAAATTTTACTCTGTGTTTTCCCTGTTTCATTTTATGCACATTGAATGGATGACATAAAATTTCAGTCTCTGTGCCTTTACAGTTCAATGTGTTTCAGTGTTTTATCTTACTTACTTGTCACATTTTTTTCGGTCTTTCCGTGAGAAAAGTGGCCATGGGACTTCCACATGACCATCTATAAACCATAACATTGATTTTACCATGAGCTTCACTATTTCTTTTATAATATTGGCACAGGATTGTACATGGGGCAAGCATGCAAAGACCTGGGTTTGAATGTGGGTCCTTCAATATTACAGCAAAAGTCAAAGCAGGAAATCTTGTCTTCTCCGATGAATCTGGTCAAAAAGAAACAATTTTTAAGATCATAGACTTTGTGTTTTACTGCTGGAAGCATCTGCACTGAAGTTTGTTAATAATAAAATGTTAATGTGTTTGTGTAATAGATGGCTGTAAAACACTAAAATTTAGAAGACGAATATAGTGGGGGGAAAAAGGAAAGAAGGGAATAAACCCACTTCCTTTTTCTTACTATTTTTACTTTCAGTGATGCATGCCACTGTTGAGGCCAGCAATAACACAACCATATTCTTAGGATTTTAAATGAAAGATTTAAGATAACTCTAGCAGCTATCAGGACTATATTCTGATTTCAAAAGCTTAATCCATAATCAGTTGGCTCCATTATATATTTCAACATGCCTCTCCTAAATATTACATTTTACAGAAGGTATTCTGTTCTATCAGAGTTATTATTTTACTCTGATGGTCTAATTGTTTCTGCCAACAGGCAAAGTTTAGAAGTTTAGTCCACATTGAAGTGTAAATTATGAAAGTTTCCTTACCTGGAAACACATGGAATCCATTTGTGGTTAAAATTAATTTGCAGCAGTACAGAAAAAGAAATTTATTTCTAGATAAAATGAAGGCGTGTCTCAGCCATTTACATTTAGATCAAGGCTAGTAAACTTTGAAAGTGTCCAGGCATTTTTATTATTAATTCCTGTTTAAAAAATTAATAATTTCAATTGTTTATCCACAAATGTAGTTTTTTGATATATATACATAAAGATAGATATATTAAAGTGCACACAAGTACAAATGGCGCAAGATGACATGATGTATATGGGGTGTATTTTTATTTCAATGAGCTACATATATAAAAGCACATTATTTGATACATTACGGAAACAGATAGACTTTCAACCATAGACAAAAGAAAAGTTTTTTCAAAGTGTTAACATCAAGATGGAATATTATAAGCCAGGCGATGTAACCTTCTAAATTAACAATGCCTAAATTAACAGGCACCTGCCATCTGCCTGACTATATGCAAATAGTGTCCAGAATTTTGATTTTCTGGCAAGGTACCAGTGTTTGAAGTCTGGAATCTCTGCTGAAAACAGCCATGAACATCTGGGGATAAGAACTATTCATGTATGTCCTCCAGCATGCACGGATGCAACTGAGAATAGGTGGATTGCCAGTCTCATAAGATAGCTGTTACATCCAAATCAAAGCCAAAATATCAACCATGCAAGACACTATGGAGCAATTAGTATTCAGCTAGCCTTCTACCCAAGACACCAACTTTTCAGACAGCAAAGGTTAAACACAAAAACTTATCTCAGTCTTCCAGGCTCATGTATCTTCTATAACTGATTTACCTGGTGATAGCTGTAATTAAATGTAATTCCCATATCCCAGATGCTCTACATAACATGCTTAAATTATTGTTGAGCCTCTTCATTCTTAACTCCATAGAATAACTCAATTTCCAGTGTTCTGGTCATCATATTCTGCCCTTTTTGAACACTGTAAAATGAGGAATTATCCAGACTGGACATGTGACGGTTTCTGTAGATGAAAAGTGTAATCCTTAAAGTTTAATGCATCCATAGGCTCTACATTTGCAAAATCTAATTTAGGATATTGGAAAAGTTATGAACCTAAATCCATAACTGAACTAAAATAAAAAACAAACAAACAACTGCTTTCAAATCATAGCATAGCTTGTCAGAAAACACATCAAAAAAGCCTGATATATGTCTCAAAGTTGTATTTTTGTTTGATAGATATAACTTAAAGTTCAGATTAAATGAGATTGTGCATGATTCTGCATCTTTCTAGCCACTGATCTAGGAATACTGCTGTAAGATTTTGTTCAATATGCTTATTAAATGAGCAGCTGCCAAGGAAGAAGAAAATACATATTAAGCTTCAGCCTACTGGTTTGCTTTCCACCAGATCACATTACTTTTGAAGAGAAGACACATTGTTTGCAATCACAAAATCATCCTCATTATTTAATTGGTGGGAGGCATCACAGTCTGAAAAAGCTACAAGGAAAACTCTTCCTTAAATTCATTTCAATGAATGTATGTATTTCCATTGATGTGTCTTGGCTCAGGTTGGCTTTGGAGTTGCCTGTAAACAATCCAGACCTTTCAAGAGCCAGGACGAGTGCAGGCATTTCAGAAGACCTTGTCAGTCCTTCCTCACCTTTACGATGACAATCTGGTCCTGCTGCCTTTGAAGTTAATGAGAGAGAAGAGATACTTTTCCAACAATGTTGTGAATCCAAAACCAAAAAGCCATGACTTTTCATATTAGTAGGCTAAAAAAAAAAGGATAGCCGCAGGAGTTTCCAAAAATACTTCTCCAAACTTGTTGCCAACAGCATGAGAGAAGAATACAGACAAAAAGGCAATACTGGCTTCTCTTTAAAAATACGGGCAACTTATCTTTAATTTTGCCTATACAGACTCCTTACATATAGTAGATGCTTTTAAGGAAAATCAAACTCTATATTTTATGCTTAAAAGCTTTATGCAGTCTCTAAATTGTTATTTAATTTGCCTCTTAAGCACCCTTAAAAAAACACTTCAAATATCCTCCTTTTGAGTTGATAGAATGAAACCTTTAAAAAGTACTGCTTAATTGACATGTGAGCATATTTGCCTTCATCTCTTATTTATTTAAATGGTTTTGGTGAATGTTTCCATATATAGCTTTCTAATCTATTTTAGTTAACAATAAATTAAGTCAATTTTTCCTGGATCAAGTGTGTTTTACCCATGAACGTGGTCAGTGTCCATGTCTTTAGATTGACCCGTGAGCTCTTCATCTTATTTTCTCCCCCTGCCTTGTTGAGGAGGCAGAAAGGAAGAACAGCTGAGTTCTGGCAGCCAGCTAAGGTCACTACAGCACAGAACTCAACAGTGTTAATCATTTCAAATTTGAAAACTACAAAATACATAAAATTCCACAGAGGTCAAAGAGAAAAAAAGAAATATCTTTCAAGCTAAACCGAGGAAACTATCAAAGTCTCCATCTTCATGGTATTTTTTTATTTCCTTGTAGAGTGACGGCAATAAGGAAAATGAGAACTGGTAGACAAATTTGTTGGGAAAAAGCCACTAAAAATATATTCAGACAACAAAAAATCATAAAATTACTGCAAATTGTGTAAAATTTTATTTTTTGCATGCTTTAGAAGAGAAAGGCTGCATTGTAGAAGTGTTAATTAGAATTTGCTATATATATACATATATGTGATTTAGGGAACTATCAAATGCAAACTAGCATATTCCTCAAGAAAGTTTCATATTTATTTATTCTGTGTTCATTGGGAACTATCTTTTTTTGCAGCATTTTTTCCATGCATCTTTTTCTTTTGTATCCCTTCTCTCAAAACTAACATTTGTAAGAATCAAAACCTGAAGATGCAGTCTTGAAAACAATTTACTTCTTAATACAAAAGAATGTATGAGTGTTTGTAACAAAGCTAACTGCACCAACAAGAAAAAAGGCAGTATTAGGTGTAGGTGGATGTGAAAGCAAATGAGATTATTTATGGTACATAGGCTATGTACATTCAAAACTTGAATGCCCTAGGAATGCTTTAGCAAATAATCCCCAACTAAGTGAAAATAAATCCCCTGCTTAAAGTTAAGCCATTGTGTGTTAATGAAATCCAACAGAAGAAAAAAAATGAAAATGACAACTCTCTACTCAGTTGGGTGTCTTCTCAGAAGAATATTTCAAGAAATGCTCTTCACTCTTCTTCTGTCAGGTACTGCTCTATAAATATGAATAATATTCAGAAAACTATGTTAGTAATTAAGTAAAATTTCAGATTTAAAACAAGCTTATGTGGTGATGGATGTATCTTTAATTCCAGTCTTCTTACTTATATTTGAGCCTGCTGCTCACTGAACAGAAGAAGGCTGGCATTGTTTGGGGGAGATGTAAAAATTAAACTTTCCAAAATCTCTAATGTGGCTGTGTAAACACATAAAATTAACAAGATTTCAACTCATGCTCCAAAAACATATGTTGATTATTGATATCTTTGATGTGGTTGGTGTCTGTCTCATCTTAATTAATTCAAAATAGCTAGAATATTTATTTCAACCTAACCAAGTTCACTTGCATCAGAAGCTTGATCCTTATTACATACATACATATGATACACAATTTTGAGGATATGAGTATTAAACAGTATCATGAGAGTCTCTTCAATGTGATGACCGAAATGAAGATAAAAAAAAATATATAAAGCATGAAAAGTTTCATGTTTGAACTGTTGTCTCTTTTTCCTAAGACAGCCATCAGTGGTACTTCAAGAATATAAATAAATAGTAGAAATAACATCTCATGCAAGATCTGTGTCTAGCTTTAAAATTAAGTCACTAAAGACAAATATTTTTACATTCCCACCAAAGGAGGTAAAAGTTCACCAAACAACACTGCATCAATATTTTCTTCTACCGACCATACTCCAGGGACCACCCAAAGCATGATTGAAAGCTACAAGCTGGTTTCTTAGACTTTGTAAAGTTTGATTGAAGTGTGAGCGTGAGCAAGAGTAGACAAGTCACTCACCCAACACCCTTTCTACTTCAAAAGACAGTAATATAATAGCCCAGAAATAGATCAAACATCCCAGCAGACAATGAGCTTCAAGACATTCCTGACAAACATGCCGAGAAAGGACAGTTGGACTGTAAAAACTTCACATGCATGCTTCTGATCACAAATATTCCTTCCTATCAGCAGATGTGAGAAAATAGGCACTTGCTCTCATCATCTAGTAAATGTCTGGTTAATTACCAAAAAGTCTGCCTAAAATGTACAAATCCTTTTTAATCACTTTCAGCATTAATGGTCCACAACAGTAGGAAAATTCCAAGACAGAAGGTTGGGATCCTGATGAGTCAACATTTCTTAAACATTTAGTATTGAGCAAATTTATACTGCCTGTATTTCTCCTGGGATTAAAGGTTTTATTCATGCACTGCAGTAAAGCTCAGAATGTCCATGAGTCCTCCTGGAAGCAGCACATCATCACTGGATGTATCCACACACTTACTGGGCTAGTGTCTTAGGTGCCAATTATATCTGCAGTTTAAATAATAATATCTTGACAGGTAGTTATCTAAATTTAGCTGTCTAAAATACTAAACTGCATCCAGCCCTCTGGATTCATGGTAGCTGCCTAAACATAGGTGCCAGTGACATTGGATACATCTCTGATGTACCAAGCCATCTGAATTATTTTCATAGCAATGGTACACAGGATGCGGGAACTACTGGTAACCCACACTCTTCCAGAATGTGGGATATCAGATGGGTGGAATGCCTTACATCTAAGGGAGCACAGCATATTCCCATTTAAGGAACTGGGTTCTACTGCTCCTCTATACAAGATGTAGTGTCAAAGCCCTCAGATATTCCCTGTCTTAACCTGCTCAATCATTTTATAAAGGATAGTGTAGTACCTCTCTTATTTTCAAGGCTTTCTAATTTAGTTCTTTTCTGATGAGTGTAAAAGCAATTCTGATCAAGCAAGCAAAACACATACATCTCTTCTACAGTCCTGAGCTACATTTATCCAGATGGAATTATCCTTTCTCCATCCTTTTCCAGTGCCAACCCCATTGTTGACAACAGTGCCAGTCTGTGTAATGAAAATAGGTGCTCTGTCTTTCTGCAAGCCATCTGGGAAGACCAGTTTGTAGACTGTGCAACACACCAAGGTAAAATGATGTTATCAGGCTTACATAGTCAGCCTATTAATGTTCTCCATTTTGTGCTAAGTTGAGGCACACTCAGCTGAAACCCTCCTGGAGGCTCAGGTGAAATCTCCATTAAATCCCCACTGCAAGTGCATGACTCACAGTAGGGGTGGGCATGCGGAAAACCATAAGGGACACTAGCACCCTGTCTGATCCGAATGCTCTGTCTTCTCTGCAAACAGAACCCTGCCAAAGGCAAATGTCCAGAGGTCTGTGAGAGCTAATCAAAGTGTCCATGGTCCTCCCATAGTGACATGTCTTGAATGTATTAACTAATTACAAATACTCAAGGGTATTGAATTACTAACTCCACTTGAGCATACTGAGGATTTTTTCATCAAATGTCATCTTAATGCTTAACACTGGCAAAAGGCTTAATAGAATACAAAAGGGAGAACAAAACAGTGTTACGTCCGTGTATTCATCTGGTATGCTCTTGTTTCATAAATAAGATGTGCATTCTTGATGCTGACCAATCTCAAGCAAGGTAGATTAGATTTTAAAAAGTGTCAAAAAGTGCAAGAAGTAAAATCAAAGGACTTGAAGAGTTTCTGCACACAGAAATGTTAGTGAGGTTTAAATACCTTGAAGATAAACACTTCCATCAATGATACAGCAAAAGTGATGAAGAAACCACTATTACTGAATTTTCGTAGCATGAAAATAAGGGGGCATACTGCTGTAATTTCAGACAGAAGCTTTAAATCCAAAAATGTTATGCTTCTTAACTGAATGATATGATATGATGATATGATATATGATATGATATGATATGATATGATATGATTGATATATTATAGAAGTTTTGCTACAAAATCTGAAATCTCACATTAACTTTCAGAATCCACAAAGTATGAATAGACTAGAATATGTCTGAAGGAAGGCAGAGGGCATAATCTCTAGTTGAGGAATTCTCTCCACAAAGGACTACCAGAATCTATAAAATTACCTTATTCTTGTACTCCCTCCTAAGTATCAAGCAATCATTGTCAGATGCAGGATTTAAGGTTAGAGGAATCCAAAACAACCATTGTTACATGCTTGTATAAATATAGTAAAAGTTAGTGTAAGGAAAATATGACAAAATGCTGATTAACAAAGAAAATACTATTCTAATGTCTTTTCATCTCTTTGTTATTTTTCTCAAAAGAAGGAAAATCAAAAGCTTTTTTCAATAAGGACTCAGGTGTGTGTCTTAGGTACAAAAAATTGGAACTTCTAAGCCTTAGTAAAAAAATAATAAAGATTTGTGCTATTGAAAGAAAAGGTCTTTCATAGCAGAGCTTGAGGGTACCTCACTAAATATTAAATAATGAATTTTAGGCAAGATTATTTCCTAGGACACCTTCATAAAAGAAAGCACTGGTTTACTTTACCCATTATCTGCAGAAGTGAGTGTAATTTCATCCCTGTAGTTTTAGACCTCTCATGAATCAAGTGACTTTGTTTTTTGGTTGGTTATTTTTTTGATGTTTTTTGTTTGTGTTTTGAATTTATCACCAAGTTCAGGCTATTATTCCATTGGCAGAATAAATCTCCACCAGGCCAAATGATAGAAGGTAGTTTACATTTTGGATATATATATCCAAACTATTCGGAATTTTTATACCTAAATAAGCTAATATCCAACTCCTGCTAATCACATAAGTCCAAGATTCTGTACTGAATTCTGTATGTGTTGAGATATTTTCCCTAAGCAGTAGCCATCAACACAGCTAGTGATTACAAATCCAGTACTTTTAGAGAATATAAAACATTTTTTAAAAACATTAATTTTTTAAAATGTCAGAAAAACAAGTTTTAAAATATTAATCACTGTGGAATTAAGAGTGGATTTCCAAAATCCAGGTTCCATATAGGAATAAAATGTGTATCTGCATCCAAGCTCTTCTGAGTGATTTATTTAATTAGCTAAGAAGAGGCATGACAGAGACAGATATTAGATTCTATAGTTCATGGTTCATAATTTTTTGCTCTCCCCCTGGTGTCCCTTGCACAATACCTCATATATAATGCCATGGTTCTTCAAGATATTGCTCGGGGCATTTCAAAATTTGTGTATCAAGTCTGGACTTCTGGCATGAGTTAAAATTCACTTCTGTAGTTGCTATGAATGAAAGCAAATAACTGCAATTAAACGTACCAGTGCAAGCAACCTAATTTGTTTTTGAAAAATCCTATCTGCCTATTAAGATGAACAAATCACTCTGTAATTGGGATGAAAGGACAACACTGAGAATACCAAATAGGATTTTAAGGTTTGTGTGTCATTTGTATTTGTGGCTTTATGTATATATTTATTAAAAGGAAAATGGCATTTCCGAGGTATTCTACAGTATTTCTAATTATAAAAAAACAAAAAATGAGAAAAGAAAAGCCAAACAGAAAACAAAACCATAGCTTCATACAGAAATAAAATCATGGGAAAAAATAAAGGGCAAAAGTCAATAAAATGTGAAGATCATCAAAATAACAATATAAATTGAGAGTATCACAGTGTTTTATCCGTGACCCATGTAATTCTACTATCTCTTGATGGTAGAGACTCCAGAAAATCAGTTGCTAGTTATTAATATATTATATTGCAGAGTCATGTTTCAACAACAGGAACTTGGTTTGGATTTGCATAAAAACCTTGCAAAAGACAGTAGAAGGAAAGGAGAAGAGGCTTTTGTAATCATTCAATGTTTGGAAACACTTGATTCTTTTGTATTATCTAATTCTTATTATCATCTAATTCTTATAAACGGCAGATGAATAAGCCCATGATGTTAGAAAGAGGAAGAAAAATTGCAGAATTTTTTTAGAGAAAATTAAAATGCCTCCACAGCAACAAAATCTATACTTGGTTATTTATATCTTCTAGAGAGAAGAATACAAAATCAGCACAATACAGGTGGAAAACAAGGTGAAAAAAAGATTCTTTGTTTGGAGCACAGAAAGAAAATTATAAATAATGCTTTACATTTTGTCCCTTTCTCCTTGGCCTTTTCTTCTGTCAGGCCTGGAGCACACTTAAATGTTGTATTTTCTTTATTTTAAAGATTGTTTCTAAAGTCCAAATGAATTTTTTGTTCTGGTGTTCCACCATAAATTAAAAATAATTTCGCTAATATTTGACCTAGAAGTGAATACTTTTAATAGTACTTTGGAAGTCAATTCTCCAGACTTGTTGAGATATATATATGGTATATTCATACATATATATATATATATATATATATATACACATATTTATAATTTTTTTAAAATTTACTTTTATTTTTATATATATATATAAAATGAGCAGCTGTCAAGGAAGAAGAAAATACATATTAAGCTTCAGCCTACTGGTTTGCTTTCCACCAGATCACATTACTTTTGAAGAGAAGACACATTGTTTGCAATCACAAAATCATCCTCATTATTTAATTGGTGGGAGGCATCACAGTCTGAAAAAGCTACAAGGAAAACTCTTCCTTAAATTCATTTCAATGAATGTATGTATTTCCATTGATGTGTCTTGGCTCAGGTTGGCTTTGGAGTTGCCTGTAAACAATCCAGACCTTTCAAGAGCCAGGACGAGTGCAGGCATTTCAGAAGACCTTGTCAGTCCTTCCTCACCTTTACGATGACAATCTGGTCCTGCTGCCTTTGAAGTTAATGAGAGAGAAGAGATACTTTTCCAACAATGTTGTGAATCCAAAACAAAAAAGTCATTATTTTTTCTTCTTAATAGGCTAAAAAAATAGGATAGCCGCAGGAGTTTCCAAAAATATTTCTCCAAACTTGTTGCCAACAGAAGAAGAGGAAAATACAGACAAAAAAAGAGTTTAAGCATACTATCGCTTTTAGTTAAAGAATAAAGCAAAATTAATTATAAAGGAATTAAAGAAAAATACACAGGTTTTTGCATTCTTTCAAAACATTAAGTATTTTATTCTGGCTCAGCCTTTCTCTGGAACCCCTTTAGAACCTACTTATTCTCTGCCCTTCTGCTTTATCTTGCCCCTGGGACAAATAGCTTTCCTTCATCCTCAGCTGCTGAAGAAGACTAAAGGAGATCAAACAACTTACTCACTTTCTTTTTTTTTATAACTTTCTAGCTGCTCTGCCTGGTGAATCCCTGATCAGCCCTACAAGCTGTTCTCTGATCCTTTCCAAATGACTTTATTGCCAAGGTGACAAAACCATTCTCCTCCATGGGATTTAACTTATTGTCAGAGCAATTACGTTTAAGTGATACATTTTAAGCCAGTAATACTTCTGTTAGCCCTGGATCAGAACCCTTCATGAATTTTAGTTAACGTTCAGGCTAAACTACCGCAGGAAAGCAATGATTGTCTTTGCAGTAAAAATAAAGTTTTCAATTTGTCAGGCAGAAGCAAAACACTTAGTCTCAAAAATGAAATCTGCGCACTGGGCAGATAATGTCCTCAAACTGTTGCACTAACTGAGTAAAAGCATATTATTAAAGTGAGAGGTTTATTTTCAGTCATTGTTTCAGCACAAGGTCTTGGGCAAATACTATGTTGGAGAAGAAAATCAAGGGATGATTATGGCTACCAGCAGAGAAGGGAGCAATACAAGAAACATGGGATTGATACTTCCTGATGGGAATGGTTGCTGTTTCACTAGAGACTCATTCCTTTTGCTAAAGCAAAAATGACTCTATAGCAACTACAGAATGAAGAAACAGGGAACAGCTTACAAAGTGCTGCTAATAAGCTCAGAGACATGATGTGATATAAGTATCATTAATACTCACTATTCATTTTGGTCTAGCAATGGGGGATAATGAATGAGATCCCAGGGCTTGGGGAGTCTCTACTTCTCCCACTAACACAGTACACAGGGAGCACTTCGGGAAAGAAGCCCAGGGAACTTCAGCGGCAGAAAGGTTTCCATAATATCTCTTTATAAGAATGCATGGGCTGCATTCTCAGCCATGTTTTAGTACAAAAGTATCCTGGAGGGCACTCATTGAATTTGGGCCACATTTCTTGTGCAAAAGTGATACTCCCTGAATTTTCTTCTTCTTCATTTTTTTTTCTTTTTTTTCTTTTTTTTCTTTTTTTTTTTTTTTTAATAAACCTTCTATCTGTCTACTAGAGAAAACAGAAGCTACAGTTTTATGTTTAAATAACAAACATACTTTGGCTTCAGTTCTACTCTTCTGTTGTGATTTAATCCTAGCTGACAAGCAAACCACACAGAAGCACTTGCTCACTTACCCATCTTGGGGATGGGTTAGAGAATGAGAAGGGTTAAAAGTGAAAAACTCATGTGTTGAGATAAAAAACGTTTAAAGCAAAGTCTGTGCATGCAAGCAGGGCAAAACAAAGAATTCGTTCTCTACTTCCCATGGGCAAGAGGGTGCTTAGCCATCTCCAAGAAAACAGGGCTCAATCATGTAGAATGGTGATTTGCAAAGACAAAAGCCATCACTCTGAATGTTCCTCCAGCTCTTCCTTCTTCCCACAGCTTTGTATGCTGAGTATGATGCTACATGGAACATCTCCATGGTCAGTTTGGGACAGCTATCCCAGCTGCCTCTCCTCCAGCTCCTTTGCAATGGAGCAAGACACAAAAAAGGCCTTGACTCTATAAGAACTGCCCAGCACTAGGAAAAACATCCTTGCATTATCAACACTGTCTTCAGCATAAATACAAATCACAGCCCCATACCACGTACCGTGAAGAAAATTCACACTATCCTAGCCAAAAACAGCACACCTTTGAACACTCAGTAGTTTTTTGTGCCTCCCAGAAAATAATTTTTGTCTTTTCCTGTGTGGCAGTCATTTTGCACTTTAGTGAAAATGTGCCCTCAATCTCTGTTTTTTATTTGTTTCTAGACAATGCTTCATTTTCCAATATTGGTTGTTTTTGGTTTTTTTTTTACCCCACTGCAGCATACATCAGTCTTCTTCCCACTCGGATTTTTCGAGGGAAAAGTCTCTTATGTATTTATGTGGTATCTAAAATAGGTCTTACTCATGGCTGAGTCCACTGGCACTTCTGTAATTCAAATAATCATTATAATACATGTAAAGGCAGAATACAAATTTAGATAATCCTTTTTGAACTCAAAAAGCAAGTAAAACCGCAAGTGCTGTCATCATTCTTCCCCGTGCGTGCATGGGGAAGTTTTATAAGGTCATGTCCTAAAGGTATAAGTTGGCATAGAAGGGAAGTGTTCCATCTATGGGTTTATGTTACATTATCTGGCCAAATAAACTTTTCATTGCTTCTGAGAGTGCTAAAACAATTGTAAAACTGTTAGTTACCATGCTGTTTGAGAGCTGTCTTATGGCTGCTTTTCTACTCTATTTCCATTCACTGTCTTAACAAAACCAGAATTTTGATATGTAGAAAAAAGGGGATAAAAAAGCCATGTAAGTTTAAATTTGTGTCTTTGTAGGAACTAGAAATCTCTTGTTCATTTAATTGAAGATTATTTCACAGATCATCCAATGAATGCAAAGTAAATTCATTTTTCTGTGATATGTATTCCTTTTTGAAATGTAACATAGGTCCTTTTCCCTTTCCATTTCAAGGACATTTTAGACATCTGTAGGACTCCACCTTTTATCATAATTTCATGCTGGGAAGGTACAGAGGATTGTCTGAGTCAATAAAAGACTATTCAGGATAATAGATAAAACTTTAATAACTCAGTGATGATAAATCTTATTTCAAAAGACAGAGATGATTTGACCTGAGTGTGCTAACTCTTTAGCATGATGTGTGATTAATTGAATATGCTCCATAGGAGCTAGTGATCTCCTCCCCATGCAACAACCTTCTTTTATAAACCTTCAGTAAGATATACTTGAGAGGACTGCAAATTTATCAGCACACTGTAAAGACTACTGGAAAAGAATTGCACTGTCTCACTGTCCAGCTACTTCCCAAATGGAACATATCTAAAATGGATGAGCAGTTCCTTATAAATTGAACATGATATGAGTATAGTAGTGGCAGAACCCACAAAAGCTTACCAGTCTGATTTCCATCTCAAAACTACATGGTGATATATTAAATCCCACAGATTAAATACTAATAGTTCAAAGCACCTTTCGTTGTAGAAAAGATATTCTACAGTTGTCAGAATGTACAATTTTACATCTCCATCTGAATCAGCTCAGTGATGTTACACTCAGAGCCATCATAGTTTTCTAGAAGGATCACTGGTCTCCTCAGAAGAGCCTGCTCTTATGTTAAGGGTGCTAATCATGTGCATTTTCCAAATAGTCAAGAATCTATTAAAAATAAGTAAGAGTCTATTAATTTAGTGAAATAGCAAATGACTCAGACATACAGCAGTACAACATGAGAGAACACAATAAATGCATACCATTGCCATGTATGTGCTAAAGTAGTGATATATAGGGCTACAGAAAGGAGAGAAAATTTACTGCCATTCTGTATATTGACAGCTTTTGGCATCTGCACAGAGCTGCAATAGCTGGCATCAGTCTGAAAAGCAGTAGTGAAGTTAATTCTGTGTGTATCCCCACGCCCAGAAGAAGGGTGATTGTCTGTGGGATTTTCAGGAGACAACCAGTAAAATACCTATCTGTTCTGATTGCATAAACTACACTTTCCCCCTACAAGCCAGAGACAGCTGAGTTTAAGTTTTCTCAGAGCTTTCAAATGATGCATTAATGGGGCTGTGAGGTTTTATCTCCTCTGGAAGCAAGGAGTCATTTATTTGCAATCACAACAAAACGTTCTCTTTAAATGAGAGTGATTACAAACCTCAAATGTTTGCCTCTGTTCCATTAGATAACACAGAGAAGACAAGATTTTAAAAAGTTGTGGCATCAATATGTTTATGATCTATTATTTTATCTAATGCAGTCTATGATTTGCATAGTATTCAGGAAGTGATCAAAAACGATTAATGGGGATGCAATGGATAAGAAAATAAGATGACAAAGCCAACAGAGCTCTGCAGAAAAATGCAAGGCACTAGCCAATGCCCGGA
This sequence comes from Alethe diademata, assembly GCA_025584955.1. NCBI lineage: Eukaryota > Metazoa > Chordata > Aves > Passeriformes > Muscicapidae > Alethe > Alethe diademata. The sequence goes on along the minus strand of JANRMJ010000054.1, from coordinate 57,891,644 downwards.
AAAGCAATGAGTAGCAGAAAAAATTTCATCAATGACTAATGAAGGTCAATCACCCAAGCCGCCTTGTAATGCTTTCTCTTTGTGATTTTAAAGTTTAAGTAGCAAATCCAATGCTTTTGAGGGATACTTCTGTCACACTGAGAAAAATTAATGGGCTGTACATACTGACTGAGCACACATCCAACTTTTCCACTTCAAATTTAATTGCATTTCCTTTACACTTTATGCATTATTGTGATTATTTATATCTCAACGACTTAAGCACATTTAGTACAGTTTCTCTGCTACCAAAATTCTGCTTTAGTTATATTTCTGTGCATCTTTCATACATTCACTTTCAATTGGTCTATGTATATTTTTAATGTGTGATGATAACCACTTCTAAAAGACATAGAGGGTTAAGAGTTCACTGGCAGGAGTAATCTCAGTAAAACCAGGACCCAACTAATTCACAGCAGAACTTCGCAGAACTTCCACAGAGTAGTGGTAACATCTTCATGGGATCTTCATAGGCCTCACAGGAGCCCTTGATATTTCTTACAATGAAGAGTTTTGTAGGGCACCTGAAATACCTAGAAATGCCTTCACTTGCCCTTCAAACATCTTACAGGGGAAAACACAATAAAATAAATTTGAATTGTGAAAGCCACTGGGCTGAAGCACCCAAAATCCCAGGAACAGCAGGACCTCACAGGGTCATTGCACATCAATTTAACAATATTTCAAATAATACATTTAGGACAAGTTTTAGTGTCTTTTAGGGTGACTGGGCACTCCTCTAGCATAGTCAAGCAAATAGATGCATATATTATCTTTATTACTTTCTCTCCATTCTAAAAGGATGTTTCGACTTCAGCCAATTTTAGGAAGGCTTCATATTATTAACTATAAAAAAAAAGACTTTTAAAATTATTTTGTTAAGCTACAAAAATTAATTTAATGGGTTTTTATTTTAAATAACTGAACATTTTCATTGGAGTTCCATTATAGGCATGATAAAAAAAAAATTTGCCTTGAATTTTATCTTCCATCCAATAGTATTTCCTTGAAAATAAATTTCAAGAGAAAAGAAATATGATCTGAATGCTGTATGAAAAACAATTATTAACCAACTACTAACTCATAAATCAGATTCCTTAATATTCCTATACTGAATATCTTTCCTTTTGTCATTGTGCCACAGGTTGTACTACACTTAATTATCTCTGTAAAGAAGACAGATGGTCTGTGTTTTATGAGCTCTCAGCTTTCTTCCCCCTTGATTGACCATGCATGCCAATATTCACAAATTACAAAACTTATACTCTCATTTTCCTTAATTAGCCTCAAGCAAAAATAAATCATGGCTTTGGATCTTTTATTTTTTTTTCCTCTTCTCATACAATATCAAATTGCTTTAAAAAAAATTTGAAATCTCAAGCAGACTTCAATTTTTATAAGAAGTCCCTGGAAAATCTATCACTCTCTTATGTCTCTAGTATCGAGTATTATAAGAGGTAATACTTCTGTTGCCAATGCACTTCACATACTGCTCTTTTACTGCAATTACTAGTGATATTTACTATACAGGGATACAATCAGTGCTCAAGGAACTTCTGCTAGTTTAGAAAATACTCTTTTTTACACACTCTTCTATACTTCCATGACTACCAAAATAGTTTCCATTGGACATGCTCCATCACGTTGCACTGAATGTGGGGTTTTGCATCATGAAAACACAGATGAGTGTAAGCAGCTCTAACTTCAATGTGATTTGAATATCTGCCTGTGGTAAGACACAAATTAAATATTTCAGTGCAACATATTTTAAGATAAATCACTGCTGTCTAATTGAGTCCTGTGTTAGTTGTCCCCTTAAATCTTAAAATTCTCTACCTTAACTTTTAATATTGTATGGCTTTTATTTTCTGCTTTTTTTTCTGAGAGGTGCAGCTCTTTGGTATGTGGGTCCGCAGGAGGAATGGCAAACAGACAGCAAAGATCTGAGATATGAATATCGGGGAGTTTTTCACTACATCATATATAGCAAAATAGTAGCTGTCCTGTTCCTTCTTTGCTATACTTATGACTAAACTAACAAGCAATTGTGTTATGGTTGTTATGAATAAGTGTAGGATGTACATCTGATTGTAAATGAAGGACCTTTAGGTTTTTAAATATGTCAGTGTAACTTTCTCATAAAATAAATAATTTGCAAAAAGAAACCTCTTGCATTTTTACATAGTTTAAACAATCTACTCTGTATTTTCAGTACACCACCAATGCTTATCCCATTTGCCTTTGTATAATATTGTTTATTCTTTTAGTACATGTAAATTGCTTTTCCTTCACTGAGCGAGTGTGATCCACTCTCTTGACTGTATGTCCATTCTTCTCGTGTGCAGTGAGGGCTATGCCTACCCATGCCTCTTTCTCAGGCTCTTGTTGCTCTTGGCCTCTGTTTCTGCTCTGCCTTTAGGCTGTGGCAGTGCTTGGGAAATTTGTGTTGTAAAAAAGAGAACTAAAGGCTTTCATAGGTAGAGAAGATTCTTTCTCTTCATGCTAACTAAATAGCCTCTGAAAGTAATTTTTTCTCCCACCGGTCTGAATCACTTACTGTTTGTAAATGTAAGACAGAGGGATGCCAACGCACCTGAAACACTTTCTCATTCTTTCCATTTTCTTTTTACACACGTAGTAACCACATTGAATGGGATTTTGACTTGACTCAAATCTTACATGTCCCTTCAATACCTTCATTCAAGGTGAGCTTTACACTCACCCTCAATCTATTCTGTGATTTTTTGGATAAACAGAAAATAAAAACTGTAATTGAGAATACTTTGGCAATAGGAAACCCATTATGTTTGCTCCACTGCAATCCTAACTATTCCAAGTGATCTTTAATCTGCAATTCTTTGCCATGATACCCCAGTGTGATTCCATAGGAGTAATTTGTTTTATCTTATGAATATGCACTTGGGGAATCTATAATCCACACATCATTGACACAGCAAACTCTAACTCATTTTTTACTTTGAGTTATTGCTATCTATTTGGTCAACAGTTGCTGTATTTGAAAAAAAAAAAAGACAAGATCTAATGCTTTTAATTTATATATCAGTATGTGCACAGCAGGTATGTATATTTAAAATTGCTTTAAAAATAGCTAGCATATGCGTGTAATTTTTTCTTTAAGCCAAAAGGACTATTTCATTTTATTCAAACAATTCAGTACTAAATCCAAATTACAGACTACTTCTATCTGCAGACCGCTTTAGAGATTTATTAATCAAAAAAATTGCATAAAACAACCAAAGTAATATT
>JANRMJ010000054.1:57871288-57886825 GCA_025584955.1 Alethe diademata | reverse complement strand
TTTATGTTTGTCTCCTATTGTCTTGTTATTAAACCTTTTAATTCTCTCAAGACAGTGAACCGTGTTTTTCACACTGAGGTGGCAGGAACTACTCACCCTCTGCACTTTCACTCCTTGCAGATGAGTGTCAACAGTCATTGCTTGCTTACACATTCCTCCATTGGGCAGGAACTGACCAAATTAACAATTATTGACAATGTACACACCTGCTCCACAAACCAACTCTTTATAAGGCCAGCTTCCCACTCATATGTCCGCTTTTCCGACAAGCCCTGGTTTTCATGTGCAGAAACCTGAATTCATGGGCCAGATGAACGTCAGGTCCAACCCAGAAGAACGATTTCTTCTAAAGAGATCCCAACATGCACCAGATACATTTGTCTGCACGTCACCTTAGACAGTTCGAGGGACAGGAAACAAAACACTAGGGATTTTTTTCCCAAGAAGAAAAGAAAGCTAGATTATGAAAGTCAGAACTATTGTTCTGCTTTCATGTTCTGGATCTTCCTTTCCGAATATTTACTATCTGTATAATACTTCTGCAGTATTACTGTACCCTTTTTCTTCTCAAGTAGGGAATTTAAAGAAGATTGTATCAGGCACATCACGTGCACATTACATCAGAAAGCAAAAGCTTCTTTTCAATGCAACTATTATATTTTTAGTTTTATTCTGCTCCTGCTAAGAGTTTAGATTCTTGTGTTAGAGGCCCAATGCTGCTAGATTTTTCAGAATTAGTAGTAAACTTCCTTTAGAGGGGGAAAAAGAGGTTATTTTAGGTTTTTCCTTGCATTTTAACTGCAAAGCATTTGTGATTAAGTAGATTAATGTTCTTTTGTGTCTGCTTGTCCAGCGGAAATCTCTTAAGGTGTTTCCTATTAAGGTGTTTTGTTGTTTGTTTTGTTTTTTTTTTAAGGCAAATGTAAATTTAAATTTTCACCCTAGAAGACAGGAGTGAAATCTATTTTCTAAGGACAGTGCTTAATTTCTCATTAGACAAAGACTGATTAAGTTCCAGCATCTGCTGATTTAAAGCTTGAAATGAAAACCTGGGTGGCTTTTTTCTCCACAGACTGAACAGAATTATTGTTGACTTGATAATTAACTATGGCTATTGTGTCTGAAATTGAAATATCTGCCTGCAGCTGCAGCTGAAACATTTTCTCTAAAATAGATTGATTCCAGGGTTAATTATCTTGGATTCCAAACAAAACTAAATTAAATCTGGGCCTGCCTGCAGTACTTTTAAATGTAAAAAATATAATTTTTTAAAAAATTCCATAGTACAGAGGCTCTGCATCAAGTAATTCAAGAGAGAAAGGTGCAATCTTTCTTTGATCAAGTGTCAGGGTGGCCATTTCAAGTGACATAATGACACAGAATTTTATGGTTGCTGTTCAGTGACTTAGACAAAATACCAATTACAAGAATTTCTTAAAGAGAGTTATTCAAAGAGAAGACAGTTTTCCTATCACTGTGCTGTGACTTCCAGTCCTTGTCAGTGCTCTTGTCAGAACCACATTCTGCTTCATGATGAGGGAGACTGTAGCTGATGTACTGCTCTCAGCCTCATAAAAACATGTTACTTGGACAGCTGCATTGTGAAGAAAGGGATTGTTGTTATGAACTGTAGCTTAGAAAGAGCATCCTGAGGAAAACAGAGTATTTGAAAAAGGGTTAAAGTCACTGTGGTTATATTCAGCACCACTAAATGAAAGAGAGACATGAAGTCCAGCACTAACTGGCACACATCTACACTGCTTAAGGCTAGTTTCCTTTAAGGCAAATTTCATCTGTAGGTGGCTAGTGGAAGCAGACCAAACTCATCTGTAGAGTGGGCCAGCATGTAGGCAGACAGACCAAATCAGAGTCCTGTGCCAAATCCTGCCAATTGCACATCAGTTTAACAGTATAGAGGTATGTCTACTACTGCCTGTGGATGTAAATTCAAAGAGGACAAAACCATAAGGTCTGACCAAATGTAAGCAGAAGATAGTTGAGGAATTACCAAAATTATTATATTTGTGGAAAGGAGGAAATTATTCACACCATTTTACTCTTTCTTCACCTTTGCTCCTTACATAGAGTGTCACAAGGAGACCCATGATTCCTCTACATTGGTCTAGGCTAATTGTACTTACAGGATAATGACTAGGCTGAAAGGGGCCAGAGAAACTTAATGTGTATTAATTTAGAGTTAGCTTTCAGATATGGCCAAATACATTTGGAAGAGGGATCTTGGCTTTATTTTGCAGATAAAGAAATTACAAGTAATGCTGTAGTAGGAAAGAGTTAAATAAACACAAATCTCTAGAGACACTGTGTATGGAATGGAGATCATTTTAAAAGAGGCTAGCATAGTATTTTATTAGTTAATTTTAAAAATAATGACTTCTCTCTTGGTTCTGACAGCCATTTTTATAATAGACATTTTTAGATTTCCTTTTTGATAGAATTGAAACATAGAACACAGACATCTGTGTTTAGGCATCTATGTATAGTTTTTTACCTGAGACTTAAATGTAAAAGTATTCATTTCAAGCAGTGGGTATCTGGAATTTTTTATCAAGGATCTAAAGCAGCATCTCCAGCACCACTGAAAAGCCATCCTGGCTGGCCTCTGGCTGCTATTCCCTAAGGGTAAGTCTCCTCTGTTTCTCTTGTCACATTCACCAGTTTAATACAAATGTTAGGATGTCTCTTAAATGGCATTAAGGTCTCAATTAAATTATCTCAATGTAGCATCAAGTGTCACTTGGTATGCTTTTGTGTGACTTCAATCACCCTGGTGACAACTGAAGCCATACTTGGTTCAGCAGTACCGAGGAATTCTCTTTTCTAAGAGACCTATTTTTTTGTTTTTTTTTCCCCCTATACACAGCTGCACTTTATGATTGCAATCAATTGCAATTTTTCTAAATTCATTTCTAAATCATTATTGGATAAACTTCAAGATCAGCCTTGCAATGGCACATAGTGTGAATGAGCAGTAACTCAAGTGAAACTGTGCTTAAAAGACTGACTTTTAAAATATGTGTGCAAAGTAACAAAGTGACTATTAATTCAGCTTTGGATTGTGGTATTGCAATATGCTGGTATCATGCATGCAGTATGGTGAAATAAATATGTTAGATAGTAAAATGAATCTTTATTTAAGTTTTTGTCATTTCAAAAATTGTGTTTACAATTTATATCATGGTGATTCAAAGTGTTTTTTACACTTTGTCATTCAGTGGGTAGGATTAAAGCCACATTACAAAGCTGGAATTTGCTGTCTAAAGAAAAGATAATTATTTTTTAAAACCCATATACTTTACATTCCAGTAGTTGTATAATACATGAACAATAAATTTTTTTCAAAAAGGACTTAACTGCAGCATGGATTTTTTTTTTCCCATGGCTTTATAGATACCAAAATAAATTAATTACTTGGCATGAGCTTCTATTCATGTTTCAAAAGAACCTCATTAACAACATTAGTATATCTTCACTGCATTAAATCTCCAAAGCGACACCAGCGAGGGTGAGAACTCAGTACAAAACTCTGTGTTTGAAAGAATACTGAAGATCCTTAATAGGAATTAGATATTTTTACAGAAAAAACAGTGTAGTTTTAGTAACAAATTTCATTAGTATGAAGGTGGTTTCTATGAGCATATTCCTACCACTCTCTTGTCCTTGTAGCCTACATAAACATAAAAAACTAAAATTAATATTTTCTCTGACATTTTGAAAACTGTGACAAAACATTTCTTCAACTATTCTTGCTATGAAAGCTGCTAAAGAAATAAAAAACATGAATTTTCAACAATATACATGGAATTAAATATTTTTCAAAATATTTCAATATACGTTGCAAGGAAATGTCTTAGTTTTCTTTACTGGGCATAACAATCTTCTTTCAGAATCAGAGTTACAGGGTAAATTTACTTCTTGCAAGACTGTGCATGCAGTACTTTCAGTGTGTTTTAACATGATTAACTCTTGCTTCTGTGAAGAGAACATTGACATAGCTCCATAACATGATTGTTGATAGGTTTGATCCAAACATCCTACGATAGGATTCAGAGGATGCTCATGATACAGCAATTCTTCTGACCAGATGAATTGACTGAAGCTTCAGATTACAATTCTCAGTACTGACCCTAGTTCTGGTATTTAAGGACTTTTTCTGAGAATACTTTACCAGTCTTCACTTTTTCAAGAAGAGTATCAAACTATCAAATTCAGGAGCTTCATTTTTATAAACCCATTATCTAACATTTCTTAGATTTTTGTCAGATTCGGTAAGAATCTGATTATCATTTTCCTAAAACTTCTTTCCCTGGCATCATTATACTATCAATATTTTCAACAGTAGGATACAGAGTACATATTATTTTCTTCATTTATAAGAAAACCTTATGGCTATCTTATCCCATTACTTTAATGTAAAGCAATGTAAAGAAGAATGTAAATTCACGGAACTCAGAATGTAAATAAGAAGCCAAAATAATGGGCTTAATATTTTCTAAGTTTTTGTCTGATCTTTTACTAATCATTCTATATTATTTGTTAGATTTCATTAGACTTAGCATCAGACATAAAATGTTTTATTAATGACATATCCAGGTGCTAGTCTTGATTTGAGATATTCAAGCAATTTTTACAGGTTGCCTATATTCAACCAATTATGCTCTGCACAAGAGCTTTGAATTCACAAGGCAGCTACTGAAATTCATATGCAGAGAGCCACACAACTTGTTTCTAAAGCAGTGGGAAAGTCATTTCTTTTTCCCTTATATTTCCAGATAACTCTCAGTATTTGATATTATGTTTGTCCTTTTGTCCCCCTCTGAAATTCCAAGAAAGGCTCCCTGATCATCTGGCATTCTTTCCCCATATCTCTGAGGAGAAAGGCAATGTTTGCAGTCTCTCATCTTCCGATTTTCCCTCCCTAACCAGCAACTATTTCTAGGTATGAAATAATAACGTTTCTGGGGAAGATGAAATGGAACAGGATCACCAGATGAGGAATGGCTAATGAATATGGCTCAGAAAATGTCTTAGAAACAAAATTAATTATCTGGGAGGCAGAAAAATGAGGCTCCCATTGGCTCTTTTTTTTTTTGTTTGTTTTGTTTCTTTGGGTTTTTTTTCCTTTTAAATCTTCTTCTGAGGAAGATCATTCTCTGCTTCTGATTTATAACTCCCTGCTTTCATTGGAACATCTCTGTGGCAGAATTAAAACAGTGTGAAAGAGCCTTGTAAGTTAAAAACCTTGAGTTCAACATACTGATAAATACCGCAATAAAGTTAATGTTTGTTCCATTTCTGGTTCTACAGTAGAAAATATAATTATCTCTATTGGCCTTAACATTCCTGGTTTTCATCATTCAACTTATTTTGTTTACATTAAAAAACAGAATTAGCATCGTTACCAGAAAAGCAGCTTGAAAGTATTTGCATTTGCATAAATAATAGTTGAGTCTTCCAGTATCAAAATTGAGAATTATAAAACATGGTCCTGCAAATTTACTGACCCTTCCAATCATTAATCACCTTGATATTTAAACAAGAAACCCTCTATAAAGAGACATTTCACACCTCTCAGAGTGATTGTTTCAAGATTACATTACTCTAATGCACCTCATACATTTATGAGCATGAAAAATATGATAAAAAAGATGGGCATTTCATTTCCAAATGAGCTTCCTAATGTACCACATTCCTCAAAAAGAAGAAAGAGTTCAAAGTGTTGTATGAAAGGCAAAAGAGTGTGACTAAAAAATCAGTCAGGTAGGACTTAATGACCTGAGCAGAAAAGGAGAGAATGAAAGGCATAATATGGAGGAAACATCTAGAATAAAACCTGATAAGAGCAAAAATGGCTGTCAATACCAGTTCCAGTAGCAGTAAGAAATCTTAAGCTTAACATCTAATTAGAGTAAATCTAAACAGTACAATGAATGCTGTGTCATGAAGACATACCTGAGCTGACAAATTCATTTGTTTAATGGAAGCAATACTGTTGAATTACCTTCACTCAAGCTAATAAACTTTGTAGAAGTTGTTTGTCCCAGTGGAAAAATATAAAAATGCAGTTAGATATAAGGCAGTGCAAACACTTCTGTCAAAACAGGTAGGGCAACAGGACAAGAAAAAGGGGGTGAATGAGAAAACCTAGAGGCCAAGGCACTGTTATTTCTTTCCATAGAATTAACAGTTTAAGATAGTTTCAGAAAATACAGTCCCAGTATTAACCAGTGCAGAGGACAGGAGGGGTTTTAGTACTGAGGTGCACTATAGGGTGCCTCATTTTACTGTGCAGTAGAAGTCATGTTCAAAACTTTATTTCCTTAGCTGTTCTCTCACACTGAATTCACAGTTTAGCAGGGGTATTCCAGCACTCCTAATTGACCTAATGTTATTTCTCTTATTGAAAGCAGCTTGGCATGGAATTTCTTTATCTCAGCCATTTCAAAGTCATTAGTAATTTAATTCTCCTTCTCATTTATTAATGGACCTACTTTAGAATGGTACAGATTTTTTCCTGATACATTTACACAAGCATATCTCATTCTCCTGCCAGAATTCATTAAGGGTGAGATAGTGCAGTTTGATAACAGATAGTAATAAGGGGTATGTTTAAACTTACAGCCACTTTGTAGGTTAAGTTCATACTGTCAGTCAAGCACAGGTCTGTTCAAATTCAGACATGTCATTGCTCATGACTGAGAGTTAGCTCAGTCTCAGGCTTTTACTGTGTTCAAGAACACCCCAAATGGAAAGTTTCAGACATCTCATGGTATAATCAACAACCATGCTTTTCCTTCAATTTTTTGAACATGGTGAGAATGGAGGAGCTCAGTTCAGCAACTGGTATTTACAAAAAATAATGTTACATAGTGATTTAGTGATCCAGTTAGCATCTATAATACTCCTGTACAGGTAACACGTTTTTCATAGGCCAGTGAATTTCAGACAGCTGGTATTTGGAAAGAGGGGAGGAGATAATCTTCATTTCATTCAGATTCAAGGGCTGGGATCTTGCCAGATTCTACAAAAGTCCTATTCTCTCTGCTGCTGTTTAAATACATAAACCTCTATCTAAACACCTTTTTCTCTATGACAGGAATTATCTGACCTCCACAGCTTTTAGCAGCTCCTCTACTGGTTGGCCTGAAGTTCAAGAACCCATTTAGGACAGAATCCAAACTACTTCTATTCCAGTTAGGCCACTTCCAAGGCATTTCTTCCTGCTCTTCCTTAAACAAGACTCTGTCTTTGAAATTCTCCTTCTTTTTTTTCCTCACAGATCTGTAAAATTAATAATATGATATGACATGATGATATGATGTGATATGATATGATAGAATAAAATATATATGTTTTTGATACTTCTCCAGAAATTAATGAAGTTTTTTGTACTCTTACTAGTGCTTCAGAAAAAAAAAACAACTTAATAGGAGCCCTGTAAAAAATACTGAATAGGAAAAATGTTGAGCTGGAATATACTTCTGGGTGTCTTCTTGCCTAATCTCCCACTGACAGCAGGACTGTTGCCAGCACAAGACAAATCAGCCATGATTTTGTCTTGTCTATTTTCACCCAGATCAGAAATTCTTTTCTGCCTTACCATTCAAATCAGATAGGAGTAGGACCCATCAACCATTGAAGTCCTGATCTTCTGCTGGCATATAAATTATGATGCACTTTTTATTGCACTAATACTTTATATTTTGACAGCACTTCCAGGGTTACAATACAAAACTTTCAGGAAAAACTCCTAACAAGGTCAATATGAAAAGTAGGCCAGTTTCCATAAAAGTTTAGTTATCCAAAAGCTATGCACCAAAGTACCATGAGTTTTATATCTGTAACTTACAGGCAATTCATCCTTCCAGTGGAATTTACTTAGGCTCTCTATACAAAAGAGGTAGACACCACAGAGATAGATCTAAAGGAGTCAGTACCCTCTGAAGTGAGCAAAGGACAATCAGCATGCTCAGCATGCTCTACCCTGAAGTCAGAAATGACTCAAGGCTTAATCAGAGTAGAAAGGTGCCTAAGGCACCTTTCCCTTGAGGGGCAAGGAAAAAGGATTTGCAGACACAGCCTAGCTGCCTGCATGTTTGGTCCCATGTCTGCATACTTCTTTACTTCTGCCTTCCACTGGAGAAAGGGGATGGAGACTCTGGTCATCTCTTATCACATGACAGTCACCTAAAAACAGTAAGCAAGATCCTGACTTTCAAACGCCTTGGTTATTTTTGTTTTGTTCTGTTTCTTTGTGGCTATTCTGTTTCTTTTTTTGGCTATTAATTGTGAGATTTTAATCCCTCTTTATTGTTTAAGAAATGTTTTTCCAAAAATCAATCTATAAAAATTCACATCAGCATTTCTTCTATGCTTAAACATAAGTATGCTTCCATTATATTATAACTTACAGTTCAGCCAGCATATCTTCTAAGTGTCTTTGGCTTGATACAAGTAAATATGTGTATATTAATAAATACACACATATTCACCTGTATCAAGCCAAAGACATATGGCTTTGTAAACATATAAGGAAATATTATGTGTATGGAATTTTGGTCTGAAATGTAAAAATCTTCAGGGTGTTTTTTTTTAAAAAATAAATGCATTCAACTTGCACGAGGTGAGAAAATGTAATGTTTTTTGAGAACAGTGCAGAACCAGATACACCCAGTGCTCAACAGCAGGGCCATTTAAAGTTGTCCTTTCTCAATTGGTATTGAGCTCTAGCTTTTTTTCTTGAGGAGGTGATTACAGTGAAAGAATATAAGCTTCTTATGCTAATGAACAAAATTATGTCACACCACATGAATCCCTGCTAAGTCCCTCTCAACAAACACAAAATCTCACCTTACCCGTGGATCCTTAATTACACACAACAATTTCTGGTTCCAAATTAGCAACAACAGCAAAAACCTACACCTACAAGCCTCTCATAAAGGTAAGACCTTCATAGATCACTGAGCTGACAACAATTAAACCTGATTAAAAACATTGTAGAAAAGCTGTCAGGTTCCACTGTGAACCCTGATTTTCAAGTCTCTGTGACTCACTCAATTTATTATTTTATATAAATGCAATTTGCATAATGGTAAAAGGTGGAGTCAAATTTGTTGATTGTTGCTTCTTTTTTTTTAAATGAGATAGAGTTGTCATAAAGAACATGGATTTTTGCCTTTAATTTCTAAGAATAGTCAAAAATCAGGGAATCACAATGTGGTTTGTATCAAGCGAATTCACCAACTCTCCCTCAAATTACTTTAATTTTGATGAGACTGAAATAAGTCATTAAAAGTCAAGCGTTAAAGATTCAGACCTGAAAAAGGCATATAGATCTTTTATGGTTAGCTGCAAAAAGTGACTGTTGTCACAGCTTGTGTGAAGAAAGTCTCTGGTGTTCAGATTCATTGGGCAAGGCACTTACCCTGTCTTCATGACAGAGGAAGAAGCAGTCCTGTAAAAGAACAACCTGGAAAAAGACTGCTGAGAGTCAGCAAAGATGTGCCTTTTACAGAATCACAGAATTAACTAGGTTGGGAAAGACCTTTAAGATCATCTAGCCCAACCTATGACCTAAAACCTCCTCAATCAACTAAACCATGTCACTGAATGCCATGTCCAGTCTTTTTTTAAAACACCTCCAGGGACAATGACTCCACCACCTCCTTGGACAGATGATTCCAGTGCCCAATCACTCTTTCAGTGAAGAATTTTTCCTAATGTCCTGCCTAAGCTTCCCCTGGCACAACTTAAGACTGTGTCCTCTTGTTCTGTAGTCACCTCTTGTTAAAGCTGAGACACAGCACAGGTCATTAGGGGACCAGCAGAGCCCTATGTCAGCCAAGAATTCAGAAGTACAGAGATGGCACTTTCCATGGAGAATGCCTTAATATCTTCATAGAAAACTTAGCAAAACAAACTCTTGTCCTTTAAAATATGCCCAAAGGAGGTGACCTACATGCTACATGGAAGACCACATGCCTACAATATAATACTCCAGTAGCAAGATTTCCTGCTCAGTGAACAGAAGACCAGACTTGTTAGGAGAGCTCAAACCTCACCAAGTGTTTTCCTTTCATATCTGCAGGACCCAGGCTGAGAACAGAGAGTTGGCAGGAACATCACTTCCTCCCCTTATATTTATTACATGTGCCTTCACAAACGGTTGTCTGGGATCACTGAATGTGAGCCTGTGCAAGTGGGTGGGAAGAAAAGTGCCTCTGGAGAATTGTTCTCAAAAATACTCCCAGCTCAATGTGATCAGCAATACTGAGGACTGACATAGGGATTGAAGCACCAGATTGAGGATCCAGATGCAATATCATCACTGAACATAATCATTCTGAGCCTGTGCCTATATAGAAATAGTACAGGACTCCAACCCACTGCGAAACCAAGCCACTAAGCAAAACATTATGCTACAGACTGAAGTTCAGTGAAAGCATTAGACTCTTTGAACCATCACCCAAGTGTTTCCAAACATGAATCTGAGGCACAGCCACACCAGAAAACCAGCCCTACAGGCTAGGAGGTAATACACAGTTTAGATGTATATATATTTCATAGGAATATTAGCTAGGTGCATAAAATTCCAGTTTGAGACAGTTGTATAAATTACATTGACAGGGTTACAGTCAGAGTGTAAAACCACAGTATTTTTTAATACAAAGTGGCATCAAAGATGAAAATCAAAGAATAGTTGATTTCATTTGGTACACAAAGATGATTTATAAAATGAAGAGATGATATTTTCCCGAACAAAATTTCACACTCTAACACTGGTAGAAAGTGCAGCTCAGGCTGTGGACTTCAGACCTGCTGTTGAGACTAGTCTCAACTAAGCATTCAAACCATGTCACACAGAGATCAGTATGCACAAATTGATACCTGGGGACAACTCAGGAAACATTAAAAAGTGTAAACATATTTTGCAAGCAGGTCTTCTAGCATACAGCCCAAATTGAATCTAACTTCACAAGGGCGGAAATCTTGCAGTTGTTTAAAGGTAAATAATCTTCTGAGATGAGTTATTTTTTCACAGAGGACAGCTAATTTACTGAGATTTGACCTCCTGCCCCTTTACTGACATGTACTGAATGTGAGTCTAGCCCAAGGGTAATGAATGGTGTTTGAATGAGAGATGTTTTACACCAAATTGTGACAAGGGTAATAGCATGTCACTGAGACTACAACAAATGTCAGGAAAAGGCTGAAATCATAATGGCTTTAGAGTAATCATTATTTGCTGGTGGAAAAACTGCAACAGATTAATTCACCACATATCTAGTGTGAATGTGGTACAGCTTGATGGAATGTGAGCGCAAGTAGTGTGTCATTGTTCCCCAGTCTTAACATATAAAGTCCAAATTGATGTAGCAAGTTGCATATCAACTAGTAGCATATTACATCCTTTGAAGAACCACATTTAAATTCATTTTGTATTAGGTCTTTTCATCTTATTATGAACAAAAAGTACATGACACTGATTACATATATAAATCTTTACAAATTCCTGGCACATAGAATGAATGCTGAAACAAACCAAGGAATACAGATTATTTGAATAGAAAATGAACATCTTTTACTTTTTTTTCCTAAAAGAAATGATGCAGGAAATAAAATTATTTCTAATTAAGTGTGATTTTTACTTCAATGAAACCAAATTAGATTATATTCCTGATCTTTCCTCAAGTCGTCATGAGTCAATAATGTAAGAAACAGGAAAAAATGCCTTTAATTTTTTTTGTTTGTTTGTTTAATACCTAGATATTGAGTTCAGCAAGAGACTGAGAAAGTTAATTCAAGACAGTAAATAAAATAGGTTATCAAACTGTGGGAAGAAATCTAAACTGATACCTCCTAGTCCCAAAATATTTTGCAGTACTCTCCACATTGCATTTATACATCTAATTAAAGCAATTGTATGCAAAAATTGTTATGATTTTTATTTTCTACTAAAAATGTAAAAATATTTATAAGGCTTTTAAGCTACCCAAGATGCTTCTGGCAGACATTTTCACTAAAGCTGATGTATCTCTGACAGTCGGCTTGACACTTTTCTGTCCTGGCACACATCTTAGTCCTAACTGGATTGGATCTTACCCTGGCATTTTTCCTTGCTGAACAATATGGAGTAATAAAGATAAGCGTCAGAACACAGAAAACTCATATTTATATGCTAATCTTGTAATCTTGTATGCTAATCTGCTTACCCTTAAAGGCCTTTAAACCCCAGAGTAACTCATCTGGGAGAATTTGTAGGATCAAAGACTAACAGCCTGCATTTTTTCAAAAGACATGCTGGTCCAAGACATCAAAAACAGAGATGTTAAATGCTACACTTCTATTTTTTGCAGCAACTATTCCATAGGTTACTCCATACTAGTCCAAGCAGCAGTTACAGAAGAGAAAGGCTAGAACTCCATTAAAACCTCACTTCTAGCAAGAAGCAGAAAGATATGGCAAACTGTGAAAAAAGTTCCTTTACTGAACTGGAGAAAATCTGCAATCTAGATTTCTTGGTTTAAAGATCATTATCAGCATCAGAAAGCCAGCAGGTGAATTAAAATTTGTCATGGTTTAACACCAGCTGGCAACTCAGCACCATGCAGCCACTCACTCAAACATCCATCAGTGGGATTAGAGAGAGAATCAAAGTAGAAAAAACAGAACAAAAATGTATCTGCAGTGTTGCTGCTAGATGGATAGAGAGTGCTGCACACAATTACACAAAACAAGAACAAACCATGGTTAGCTGGCATTTAATTTTTCAACCATATGAAAACTTTCATAAACTCACTTTCAAAAAAAAAGGAAACCCCAAGTCATAATTAGCGCTAGGTTTTTCAGTTAGATTGCAGAGTTGTTTAAAATAGTTGTACAAATTAGTCAGAATTAATACTGGGATGTGAAACAATCAGAAAAAAAAGTTGTAGAGGCTAAAAAAGAAATACAGTGGGCCAATACAAGTTTTATGTCCAGCAATCAGGTTTTTAGTTTAAATTAGCTAGATTATCATGAGAGGGCATTGTGTGTAGTGCGCATAAAGGGAAGAATTACAATGGTGCTGAGGTAATGGGATAAAAATGCCATTAGAATATTGGACACCTCAAAAATCTTGTCTAAGAAGAGACTTCTTAGCACAATCATTACTTACCAGAAAATATCTTATTTTCTGCTCTGTTCTTATAATGTCTGTAAAAATTAACTTTTAAACACACTATTTTGATTTACTGGTGGAGAAGCTTTTCTGGACTCAAAGATGGTGATAGCTATTGCAAGCATTTAAAGTGATATGGAACCTTGAAAGCAGAAGATGAATGTGAAAACAGGAAAAAGAGGGTCTAGAATAGCAGTTTCAAAATTAAAACAAATACGTTTCTTTTTTTTATTTCTTTTAAATGCCTCATCCAGAATCACAGCTTAATATCAGAATATATTTTCTTAAATATTAATATATAATTTCATATAACTCAGAGCTTTCATCATCTAATTGCAAACTTCAGCCAGTTAGCCTGGAGTATAATTGGATAAATAAGCCCAAAATGAGCCTTGAATATCCAGGATGAGAAAGAGAACCTCTTCTCTCAATCATGAATCTGGATACTTGCTGTATAATATGGACCTAAGCACCTTTGATACTGTTATGCAGTTTATTTAGATTGTGTACGACACAAAACCAGAGAAACTTGATTTGTGATAAACTGTGTCACTTAATCAGTTTATAACCACTGCACCTGGAACAAAATATGAAGAAATCACACTCAAGTATCTGTCCTAAAAGAGTAATGCAATCATAAAATAGAATATAGATAACAGATTTTGTTGTTTTTACAATCACACACTTTCCATCTGCAACACAAAGAAAACAAAAGATCGCAGCTGCTAATTCTGACAGCTCAGTTAACTTCCAGAGCTCCGCAGACCTCTCTTTGTATTCATGAATCAATGCTGACTTACATGAAGCCAAGATTAATCTTTTATTAAAACATAATATGTGAAATGAACGTTCTTTAATTTTCTTTCAAATTGCCATCTTCAGCTCTGTTAACTCTATTGAATTCCACTCTGTATCATCCAGGTCATATCTCATTCCCCAGCTCCAAACATCCATCAAAGACTAAAAGGTTCTGGCCTATTTTACACATTTTTAATTATGTTATAAAGGCTGAAAAGACACAAAATTCAGTTTGTGAAAATCTTAACAGAAAAGATTTTAGTGTCAATGTTAGGCACAGCAACATAAATGACATCAGAAAATCATTAAATCAGATTAGCAACGATTTTTAAATAAATGAATGGCATTACATCCCAGCCACAAAGAAAATGGGGAAAAAAAAGTCATACACAAGGAATAAGCTGTACTTCACTTTAGTAGAAACCTTTTTGGAGCAGCTTTGCAAGTTTCCTTGTTGTTCTGCCATTTCCTCCTTAGGTTTTACTTTTGCTATGTTACAATTTTATTATGACAGTAGATGACACAATTTAGATGAGAGCATTTACTCACTCTCAAAAATAGATTAATATGATTTTACAGTGCACTGAAATCATGCACAAAAGTCATAATTACCTTTGAACTAAGGGAAAGAAAACTTAAAATTGAATAGAAAATGGCAAAGGACAAGTAAACATATTGCCTAGAAACAAAATTTACACCAAGATCTGGAGTATAATAATCAAATAAATAGCCTCAGTGCAAAAAAAGCTTTATTAAAAGATTGATGACAATACACAAGCAATCTATTCTGAATTTATCAGCTTTCTCTGATACTCAGTGGTTCCTAATAACTCTCAGCAAAAACTTAGCAAAACAAATTATAGGGCTAATAAAATAATTTTTCGCCATGCTATAATTATGAAGCGATGCATACTTAACAATCAACTTAAAGAGAAGGTTTCATTATCACATAAACCCTAACGTAAATTTCACATATACATATAAATTTTAACACCTCAAAATTATGTATGAATAATAGAGTATTGGCTAAACTTCTAATGCTTCAATATGAATCTTTTTCTCCCTGTCATGTCTGTATATTACAAACCTTTAATACACCTTGACTCACAAGGATAAGAAACTTTAAGAATTTCCATTTCCTTTGCTACTTAGCAGTATCCAAACAACATAAAGTTTGCACAGAACTCAGTGTTCTTGCATTGTCTCATAAGTGTCTAGGGTAGGGCAACAAGGTCAATGAATGGTTTTGAACAAGAATCCTGTGAAGAGTGGCTGAGGGAGCTGGGGGTGTTCAGCCTGGAGAAGAGGAGGGTGAGGGGGGCACTTTATTGCTCTCTACAACTACCTGAAAGGAGTATTTTATTTTATCAGACAAATATTTTTCTAAGCACTCTAATGCCCCTGTTTCCATGTACAATTTGTATTTTTCTTAGCCCTCCTCCAGTAATTTCTACTGGCTGCCTGGGTTTACAAACTCTGCACACTCATCTCAAAGTAACAGAAGAAATATGAAATCATGCCACAGTTACAGCTTTTTACCATATTGCTGCAGAGCAAAAATT
>JANRMJ010000054.1:57855571-57871188 GCA_025584955.1 Alethe diademata | reverse complement strand
TATGAAATCATGCCACAGTTACAGCTTTTTACCATATTGCTGCAGAGCAAAAATTAAAAAAAAAAACAAACAAACAAAAAAAAAAAAAAAAAACTGATGCAAATCCTTTTACCACCTTACTTTAGCTTTTAAAATAACTTCCTGGAAACAGGGTAGAAGGCATCAGCCAAATGCTAAGATGACTCTATGGGAGAAAGGAATGCCAAATATTTGTGGTAGGAGCATGACATTACCACAAAACTACAGTGGCAGAGAGCAGTGTCCCTTCCTCCTGTTGAAGTTGGGATGCTGCACACTGAGTGTCTGGATGAAATGAAGTGGAAAGGCAGCAAGAGGGACCTTGTCTGAGTAACCTGGTGATAAGGTGTCAACACTGGAAAGTGCTGAATTCAAGCTTGTTTAGGATTTCCTTACTTAGCCCAGTAGGGTGTATTACCCTCTTCAGCTGCATCTCTCCACTGAGCATAGATGAAACATAAAGTAAACATGTTTTTAAATTTGAGGCCTAAATTTAAGTGGGGTGAATTTGGACCTAAGTACCTGTACTAGACAGGCTCATCCAAGGTAGAGGAACTCCTCTGCTTTTTGGCAGACCTCTGGAGGAAGGTGAGTAGGCAGAGCATGCATCAAGGAGAGTGGGAGGTTGACTATGAATTTTATCCTGCCTTCCTGAAGACAGGCCCAACAGGCAGACAGGAAGCGTGATACAAGGATTCCATTCCTTTTTTCATTTGGCTGAACACATGACTTTAAGGAGTCAGGGACAATGGTGAAAAGTTCCTGCTGGATGCTAAGTCTCCATCCACTGTGACTGCCTCACCTTCCCAGTGCCCTGGTATAGTAGGTACAAGGCTCTGCAAACAGAACCAAACAATGACAATCGAGATGTTGATCTAGGCTAGAGGTGTCACTGAGGTTTACTCAGTCTATATCCTGTGTCAGAACTGCTTCAAAAAAAGGAAAAAAAGAAGACTCCCTTCTGAAAGCCAGACATGTAGAGGGACCCCCTTAGGGAACTCTGCTGCTTCCCTAGAAACCAGGATGAAGATGAGAAGAGAAAGTTTGCTGCCAGGTAAGGCACACCATTGTTTGAGGGACAGTGTGCTGGCATGGTCCTTCTGTCTGCCCTCTCAGTGGAGATAGGGGATGGAGAACTATGCAGCAACAAAGATGCGGGGGATATTGGTTTGTAAGAAACCATGGAAGTGCCTAAGGCTGGTCACACATAAAGTCAGGCTTCTCCTCCAGAAATGTGGTAGCATCAATAGCCCGACAGAAGTGCGTCTACATCAATGCACCTAGAATGAGTGAAAAAAACCCTAGAGGAGCTGGAAGCTGCTGTGCAGTAGAAAAATACAGTTGTCATCACAGAAACATGGTGGTTGGCTCCCAACTGGAGTGCTGCAGAGGCTACAAAGTGTTCAGAAGGGATAAGAAAGGACAAAGAGGCAGCGGGGTAACCTATAATTTTGTGAGCATTTTGACTCTTCAAAGTTTATTGATGGTGATGAGACAGTAAAGTGTTTATGTGTAAGAACTAGGGTAAAGGCTAACAAGACCTATAATGGTGCATCCCATCCAGAATATAGCTGGGAGAACTGTCATTATCACAATCCCAAAAAACTGTGGTGAATGGAGTTAAATCTAGTTGGCAGCTTGACATTCAATTACACTTTAATCTCCAATATTTCTACTGCTTATAACAGTGGTCATATTCTCACTTTATTTTTCGTGGGTCAGCAGATCATTTACCAGAAAAAAATAAGGATACCTTAGGGAAAGGACTGTTATTAGATCAGTCGTTCTCCCCGTGTCATAGAAAATAAATAACTGTATTTATTACTGCAATTTACAGCAAAGAACAGAGAGGAAAAGATATTTAAAATATCTTTTATTGAGGTTTGCTTTGAAACAACTGTGTTTTTATTTTCTGCATCACTTCATCTTCATGATTATCAATGAATCTGAAAACAGGACAAGCCATTAGACAGAAATTTGAAGATGAAAGCATACAGAAAATTTCTTGATCTGCCAATAAAACTGAAAATTAGGGGGCTGGGGGAAAAGGGGACATGATTTCTTCACTGTTTCTAAGCACATATGAAACGTATCTTGTTTCTCATATCTGTTATCAACCTGAGTTGTCAAAAGTGAGAGTATATTCTTTACTAAACAAAGAGAGTGAGAATGGAAAGGAATAAAGGTCTTAGCATAAAAATTTAAGTTGAATGCATTGAAATTTTAGTGTAGGTAGAGAATATTGATGATGAATGGCAAATCAATTCACTATGCCCATACCGTTAATCCAAGAGCCTGCAGTGAATAGCTTCTCAAAAGGAGTTTTCATGTTGTAAGAAAACATCTAATGGTAAAGAACATTCTTAGTTTTTGTGTTTTAAAGCTGATTTTTGCCTTAGAACTTTCTGAAATACAATTACAAATACCCAAGCAATGATCTTGAAATTAAACATGCAGTTGACACATGGGGGATGTAAACACCTCGTGGAGTAAAGTAGGTTTGACTGTTTCAATTCAGGTTATTTTCTTTGAACCCAAAATTTCCATTTCTCACAAATTTTATCTTAAGCTTCAAGCCTGAGTTTCTCAAAAGACAGCTGCCTTGAAAACAGTGAATTTGGAGTCATTTAAAACTGCATCTATTTTCAGTTTAAATATTTACTTGATTTTTTAAAAGGAATTAATGTTTATCATTTAATATTTCTCTTCTTTTAACATTCTATTTCATTACTGAGGAAAAAAATGTGGGTAGATCACTATAGACTAGCAAATCTAGGGCAACTTGTACTGTCTGAGATTCTAAGACAAATTTCCACTTATCTGAGATTCTAGGACAATTCTCCACATTTAAATTTTTCACATTCCTCTTTGTGAAAAATTTCTCACAAAGAGAGAAAATTCACTGAGGGAAGGGGAAAATCATACATTTTGGCCAAATACTTAAAGACCTTCAGAATTAGTGCTTTTAACTTTCTCTACTGGTATGTTCTATTGATGGGTCTTTACCTGTTGCCATTTGTTTAAAGGAACTAATGAATTCAGTTCAGAATCACAAATCATTTTTTTTATGGTGTTAGTAACAAATGTACTAATGAAATTTCACTGCTCTGAGATTAAAATCTAAAAACTATATTACACCCCTCTTTTTTTAAACATGCCACTTGGTTCAGACTTCAGTGTTTACAGTAATCCATGGCAACAGCAGATGTAACATCAGATATTATTGAAACTCTGTTCAGCAGGAAGAATTCAGCTACACACATTTCTGCACAAGAAGTAGCCTAAGAAAGTCCAAATCCTGTTATGTCATTCTCCTGGTGTGCTGCAGGATTCTGGCTCTTGAGTAGGAGCTGAGTGAAATAATTTTCTGTACAATTACTTGGATAGCACCTGCATACTTCAAAGCACATGTAAGTGTTACAGCTCCACTAGCATTTATTCTGAAGTGTTACCAAAGTTGATTGCAATGATTTTAATATATTTCTGTATCTACTTAAAAATTCCATTGCTCCATGAAATCCATATTAGTCCTTCAGCCGTTCAAGAGCTCCATCCCACTTAGTAGCCCTCCACTGAGCTGACCAGTTTGTCATTATCTCCCTTGAGCTGTGAGCCCTAAGCTGGACACAGGACTCCAACAGGCCACCTCTTGTATGCTGAAAAGAGATGAACAATCGCTTTCCTGGAGCTTTGCCTTTCTTGGATTCAGGCCAGTATGCAGCCGGAATTCCTCTCCCTTGGGACTGAATATATTAGATTTTTTTTCAAGGTATTGGAGTACTGCCCTGGACATCAAGATGATGGTGACCTTTTAATGACAGCAGCCAGCTCACCTTTGACTGCATCATCTATACATGTGCAGCTTACTGAATTAATGACCAACTCATCCCTACTTGATAAAAAAGCTGTATATAATGGATTAATTATATTAGCAGGACTTTGTGATCTTACAGCATCTACTCATTGAGTGGAGTGGTACACAAGATGCATTAGCAGAGTTTGTCAGCTTTTCCAAAAGAGACACTCAGATGGCCAAAAAAAATGTACTGGGCAGGGTTTTTCCTAAGAAATTCTTTAGATCATCATCACAAAAGTACTGGTGCTTTATTCTGCAAAAAAAACTGGGAAATCTTTTTTTATCTTGTTTAGGCCCGCAAGAAATAAATTTAACATTGTTTCTTACTGGTTTGCTCCAGAACAGGAAAAAAAAATTGGTTCGCTTACATGAGCTGGTAATGCTGTTGCCCTTTTATTTGACAGCCCTGCTTGTACTGCTTTCCCAAAGACATCAGTTTGTTTTATTCTCCTTTTTGAGAGAGATGAAAATCTTTTGTCTTACCTATAAACAGGATCTCTCAACAGATACTATTAAGAGCAAAGAAACCAAACTAAAGACAAAAATAGACATTCCAGAAGTCCCTAGGTGATTTCAAGCTTTAGTCTGAAGATGAGAGCCTAAATCATTAAATTAAAGAGACAAACCCAGGAAGGATTTTTTGAGCAGTTCCTATTTATGTTGTTCTTTCGTAATTAGCTGAATATATATTGACAAATGTGGAAGTGAACTGCTGGCCTGCTGGACCTTCACACCTTCTGTGGCAGATGGAACTTGGGAGTCTTGGTTACATCGAATGTTTAATATATTTTGTAAGGATAAATAAAGCAACAGGAAAGAATGAATGAATCATTACTGTCTCTTGTTTGAGCCAGTTCCTTACAAAGCTGGAAATCAAATTCAGTCCTAAGTCAGGACAGGCAAATAAAGACAGTTTATGTCTCGGTGTTAAGTCATTAAGTAGAGCCTCATTTTTCCTATGAAGATTCTAAAATCTCTTTCCTCCAATCTTCCCTCATCCAAAATTTAGGAGTGCTTGTATGATGAGTTTTGCTTTAGTCTAATTTTGAATCATTATTATTAGTATTACTTCATAAAGAAAATAGATAATAAAAATCAATACTGCATCAATTATCTTTGAAGATTTTTAGATCTTCAGGGGGAAAAAGTTATTTAAACTTTCAGCTGTAGTTCCCTATTCTAACTCTCTACGGATTTTTGAAGTTGCAGCCCATGAAGTATTTGCTTTGTTCACAAAGAGCAAATAAAAAGACTTATTACTAAGCAGAGAAGTGTCATCTAGGTCTGCACAACTCCCCTTTCATGGCCCTTGAAAATGTAGAAGCAAGTGCTGAAAAGGCCAATCTTGTTTCTTAACTTCTGTATAAGAAAGAGCATTTCAACCTCAAGTTGACCCTAGTTTTTTCTATTTAAGCTGCTGGAACAAATGAAAATATTAAAACTGTAACAGTAAGAAACTCACAAGGAGGACACTACAAAGAGAGTAAGAAGAAGAGGGAAAGGCCTCATGAAAAGAGAATAAAAAGAAGGAGGCAAATGCCCCCAAAGTGAGAATTGTAGAGGAGGCATTGTCTGTGTGTTTGACCTCTGCTGCAAAAGGATCTATTGAGACAAATAAAGATTCCTATTGCTTGGGATTTTAGACAATTGTCCCTGAATATTTTATGTGGCCTTTCCAGTTTTTTTACAATTGTTGGAATCTTTATTTCTGAATCTAAATAATATTAAAATATTGTCATGAAATTCAAGGAGTCTCACAGGTGGAAGGAGAGGAAGAAAATAGAAACAGTTCTGCCAGTAACATACCTGATATTTTAATGAAGCATTTGAAACTAATAGGATGCAAAAAATCTGGAAAGAAAAAAACAAAAAAACCAAAAAAAAAACCCCAAAAACTTTTGTTGCCATTAACTTACCTGATTGTTACAATGCATTCTATCTCAAAGCATTTACAGATGCTAAGACTGTGCTTGCCTAAAATATTGCATTACAAAGCTACTGTCACTCCAAGCTCTCGAGTATAGTCAGGCAAAAATTTTAGAGAGTTGTAGAGCTTCACAGTCCTACTTGAGAAAGATAACCAAATAAACAAGTTAACCCATAAGATACATTTTTTCACATCTTTGAAAGCACTTACACAAGTCTTAAATAATTAATATTTCCAAGATAACTTAAGCTGTGATTACCATTTTCTGATGGCAAATATAATGCAAATAAAGCACAGGAAAGTGAGACAATGTCACATTCAAGATTAAGATATTGATATTCCTTCTAGTTTATTACACAATGTTGCTAATTTTTTCTCTTTCTCTAATTCTTTGCCTTGGCTAGCAAAGGTTGCAGTGGCTCAGAAAGTCTTTGAGGGTAAAGAGGATGTTCTGATAAATGCCATTGTCACTCAATGGTGAAAGAGAAAATGTATCACCTGCACAGTACATGCACCACAGGGAAGCCTCTGAGCTTCTTACATGAACATGGCTCAAATACACACAGTAAATCTACCATGACAAGACACACAATTTGTCATTTGTACAAGCATTGCTCATGCAATGCACAGCACAAATACATGGTTTTTTCCCTTAGAAATCCTGGTTAGAAACAAGAGATCCCTATGAAAATGAAAATCCTAGCAAGCTGGGTACATCTAAGAAGCAATGAGTGCTCCACAAGTTTTTTGGATCTGTCTCTTTTAAGACATGAGCTCACTAATGGTACCTATCCTTGCAATAAGAATTAGGTTAATGAATGGAACTAAATCTGATAATAAAGTTATTTAAAAGAGTATCATTTGTTTAAGAGGCAAAGTTAAATCAGTTTTGTTTTTGTTATGGACATATTACATCAACCATGCAAAAAACATTCATTCTTCCCTTCTATTCCACAATTTGAAAGCAAATGTTTCATTAATAAAGGAGAAATCCCAGAGTACTTTTACTGTACAACTCATTCACCTTGAGGGAAGCTCTGAACATTGGACTGTTTGAGGGAAGCCTGAATATTGGACTAATCTAGTAGATTTCAGAACTGGTGAAGATCAGTGATCAAATTCATTAACTCCCATCTACTCTGATGATGCAAGGACCTACTAGCCTGCACAAGTAAATACAGTTTCAAGTAGATTTCTGTTTCAATGTTAGTATAAAGAGGTGGAGAGGTGGATAGATAGATAGATAGATAGATAGATAGATAGATAGATAGAGAGAGAGAGAGAGATATAGATAGAGATGATGTAGATATAGATTAGATATAGATACAGGTATAGATTTAGATATAGCTATCTATTAAATACATAGATATCTACCAAGATACATATATGTATAACAGAATCAGTTGATTGACAACAGCAAAAGTCCATGAATATTTACATGGATACACTGTAGATATTGTTTATATGAAAGCTGTATCTTAATGATTATTCTTTCTGGTTCCCTAGGATACCTCTTATAAGAGGTCCTAACTAAAGGGGAAAAAAACCAAAACCATAAACTACCCCAAACAAACAAAACAAAATCATTACTTCCTGTCTAGTTAAGCTAGATACTCATGATAATCTCAGTTACCTAACAGAAAGCACATTAATGAAAAAATAATAGCTGTTTCAGATTAAACAGCAGGCTATTAAAAAATAGAGATAGAGGGCAGTATTAAAGAGTGCCATAAATCTTTTGCAGAGCTTTAAAGATATATTCAGTTAGTGTTACATTCAGTTATAGCAATGGATACTCATAAGGAGGTGTCTGCTAACAATTGGGACCCAGCAGTGTCTCAACTGTCACATAGGTCTCTTAGCCATAAATTCCTTTTTTATATATTTAGAAAATTGCTAAAATAAGCCATCAGCTATTAACAGCCTCATGCTGTGAAAATAGCTTTTCTAAAATATTTCTACTTTCTAGTCCAAACAATTTCTGCCCAATAATGTTTCTAAGGACATATTAGCCTTTGTTACTGACCCCTATATAAAGACTATCTTCACAACCCTGTGGAGTAAACACAGAAATAAAACAATCTATTAGAAGAAAGAAATTATCAAACTGTAGAGTCATTCATCTTGCTCTCTGGAGACAAGAGAGAGCTGGGGTTATTCAGATTGGAGAAAAGATTCTGGGGAAACCTTAGAGAAACCTTTCAGTACCTAAAGGGGGTTACAAGAGAACTGGAGAGGGAATTCTGCAAGAGCATGTAGTGATAGGACAAGTGATAATGGCTTTAAACTGAAAGTGGGTAGATTTATGTCAGATATTAGGAACAAATTCTTTACTGTGAGGGTGAAGGGGAACTGGAACAGGTTGTTCAGACAAGTTGTGGCTGTCCTATACCTGGAAGTGCTCAAGGCAAGGTTGCACAGGTCTTTGAATAACCTGGTCTAGTGGAAGGTGCCCCTTCCAATGTCAGAGGAGTTGGAACTAGATGATCTTTAAGATTCCCTCCAATCCAGGTCATTCTATGATTCCATGATTCTATGATTCATCTGCTAAGGAAGTCCAAGAATGGACTAAATTCCTATAACAGTGCCGGTAACCAATGCTGAGATTGGTTGCTGTTTAAGATTTAAAGATTTGTGTCAATGTGCCAGTGAAATAAGAGCTTAAATACCTATCATTTTATTATTATCTCATATGGGAATTTAATTCAACAAAATATTGTACATATTCCCTTACTTAACTGGATATTGGGCCATCCTTCATCACTTCTTTTTAATTTCACGTAAATGTAGAGAAACTCACAGGAATTCTTCATTTTCAGTGCAGAGCAAGCTCTGTAAAGGATAAGAATTGATGTTGCTGTCATGTCAATCAAAGCTAAAAGCTTTTTGAATGAGTACTCAAATCAAGTTGATACTAAATGTCATTTCTTTCCTACCTCGTGGCTGAAAGTGCTATAAATTTACAGTTATCAAGAAAAAAGGCTGTGTGCATTTTGGAGGAACCACCTAAGCTTAAGTACTGAAAATTGAAAAAGAATGGAAAGCAAAAGCAGGAGTATTCAATAATTTTAATTTTATTATGATAATACAATTATTAGAGTCCAAAATGCAGTAGTTACAATACACAGAGGTAACACAAAGTGTTATGACACAAAGTATAACATGCATTAACTTGTTCCAGGGAATAAAAATGTTCTCTGACAAAATTCTGATTTCATCTAAGGGTATCTCAGAAAAATTTTAAAAATTAAAAAAAAAAAAAACAACAAAACAAGACTGCAAAAAACAAACATAAACAACAACAACAACAACATAACAGGTGTTCAGGAGTCAATCATTATCTGACAGGTATGTCTCTTGATAATGGTAACAGTAATGGCTTTAAAACTCTTATTTCTCTGGGTAAAATGGAATAGACTGTTATGTTTTACAGATATGCGTAATTACCAGTATTGCAAAAGCATATTTTACAAAGTAAAAATGTATTTAAAGATTTGCTCAAGATAATTGTCAACAGTTCTCTAACTAGAACCAGAGTTCAATAGCTCTGCAGATATCTTAATGGCCTAGGTACAAATTTGAGCTAGGAATAAAAAGTCATAAACATTTTGAGTAAACAGTTTTAGAAAAGGAAGATAGGGAGGTATTATGTCAATTCACTTTTCAATCAATTTGGTCTTGAAAATCTGCCTGCAAATACCATCCCACCTGAGGCAGAGGGCAGAATTATCTTGTAAAGAGGTAGAAATTGAGTTCTATTGGATCAAAACCACCCTGAGACTTCGTTCTATGACCCAGTTACATGGAAAGCAATTCATTTATACACACCAGAATCTTTGAAATTTAATAAAAATATGCACATCCACAAGCCAGTTAATTTAATATATTTCCTCTCTATTGGCTATAAGGGGGTAGGCTGTAATTTGCACTTAGACTTGTAACATTTAAAATCTAACTTAGGCAAAGGGATCTCATCAACCATTTCTATGACACACAGTCATAGAAAGCAGAGAAAATTACTTTAAACTTAACCAGGTAAAGAAGTGGGTGGCATTTACCAAGCTAGGATTCTACTGGATTTTATTTAAGGAGCAACTAACTGAACTGTCACACCTATTTTTATATATATATATTTATATATAAAAAATATATATATGTATATATATGCATGTGTGTGTATGTATGTATATAAAATAGTTTGTGTTATAAAATAAAGTGTGTGCAACATATAATGCATATATACAACACTAAACATGTACATACATGCACAATGTATGTGGAAGTGCAGACAAAAATTAAGCCATTTTCTGAAAATGCCAAGCAAAAGGAAAATATTTTCTTCTTGTTAAATATTTTCCATCTAAATCTTCTGTGAACATTTACTGCTGTTAGACAGAAAAGAATCAAGAGACACCAAATACAGAAATCCAAAATCTCCAGTTTATGTGTCATGCTAGTAAAGCATCATGCAGTGCACTGTTATATACACGCTTGGAAATAAAGCGTAGTTACTTGAGCCAAATAGAAAGATGTTGAAACCCCAGAACATAAATCTGAATTTTAAAGACTGTCAAGTTAAACCTATTAAGTCAACATTGGACAAAGAAGGAAACAACTCATTTTCCAAAGCAACTTTGCATATATAAACACAGGAGAACAAATTTAAATTAGCATAGAAAATTTCTTTGTTTCATGCTTAACTTCTCTTTACTATTATTATTACTTAATTTAAATTTTGTGCAATACATAACAGCTCAAGGGATTTGTATTTAAAGTTTCATTGCTTTGAACTCTTTTAAGTAATAAAGGATTTTAGCATGGTTTTTAATGTACATAGATAATGAAATTCTAAATACCTCTACTAAGCTGGAGATACAAATTCAGGCAATGGACCCAGTCCTGCAATTAAACCACAGTGAAAAGCATAAGGGACTCTGACATGCAAATGAGCTTAGCCACCACTCCTAGGTCCAAGTAGAGACTTGGAATATATCAATATGTTTTATTTTGAATATGTCCATGCTTTCAAATCAAATCAAATCAAATCAGGGATACCTTAGTCATTAAAGTAGGTATGAGCCAGAAGGCAGCTTCTCTCATGGACACACCCCCAGAAAATTTTTCAGTTTTACATTGCATGTGACTTTATAGCTGAGCATATTGTATGAGACTAGTTTAGGAAAGCTGAACATAAAAGAAGCAAGAAAAGCAAAAGTTGGATATGAAAACTAAGATCATCAATTCAAAATATGATTGCAATAATAATGCAAATGTAAATCATTCTTTCTGATGCAACTGGTTATATGTGATTTCCAAGAACCTCTGTCAGAAGAACAGGAATAACAAAGTACTTCTGGGAAGTGTTGAAAATAGTCCCTTGGTCCTGATGTTCTGGTAGCTTATCTTAATTGCTCTTCATTTGGCCAGGCCAAGCAATGGCAAAGCAAATTCATGTCACAAAGGATTGTGTTCAGTGCACAGCATTCTAATATCCGATTATGAACTTCATCTTATCTAACTGCAACTGCTTAAAAAATCAATGTCTAGGGTAAAGCAGATATTGAAGCCTCTTTGGAGAAAATGAAGAGCAAGAAGCACTTCTGGAACCTAACAGAGTCCAAAACATGTTTAAGACTCTTACCTCTCCTCGTTGTTTAAAATAGAGCATAAAGAACTTAGACACCTACCTTATGCATGGTTGGATGAGATTAATCACCCTCTTAAGGAGAAATACCTTTCAGAGAACATCTAGTAGTACAGCTTCCTTCTCTTTTTCAATTATGTGGAGTATTTCTGCCACAAACTGTCAGATAGAATGCCTGTGGCCAGCTGAGTGAACTGATATTATGAAAGGGCTGCACATATATAGCCATCTTTGAGCAAAATTTAGTAGTGTTTAGAAATAGAAAGAGAGAGCAGAAAATAAGAATTGATGGATAAGAAAAGTGAATGTGAATATACTTAAGATCAATTGTGATTCAATGACAACAATATGAGAACCTCTGTTCTGGGCAGTTTCAGAGAAACATGTGGGTTTCCCAGTGCTAAAAGAGACATTTCCCTTTGTGAGTTACATTAGTTTGTTTCACCCCTTCAGCTCTTAAACTATGCAGCAAAGCTCTCCATTTTGTCTATTTACATTTATACCATGCAAACTTCACAGAACATATTGTAGATGCTATAGGGAACACTGACACTAGTCCTGGTAGTAGTCAGAAGAACACTGCTGCAGAAGGGAAGTGTGCTGCATTAGCAATAACTCATGTCTGTGAAATGTATACAAAATGCTACAGAGTGCAATATGATTGCACTCTGCTAGACTGCATAATAGTTATGCAATATCCAAATCAAAAGGCAGTATAAGGATTTCTGATGCAATCACTCTCACATCAGACTTGTCTTACTGAAGTTGCCATTTAGAACATTTGGCTATGGATAAATCTTCACTATGGAAGTACAAATGCTGTTCCACAGAGTTATCAATTTTTATCCCTTTACTGTGAGTCTGATGACTCCAGAGCTGAAAAGTCTGAAAAGTCCAATAAAATGTTGATAAAATGTATTTTGCAAAAAGACAAATGAAAAAAAATTCTTTCAGCTGACTACATTTGTATTTTTTTATTTCAGCCACATTTATGATTTTGAAAGAATTTATCATTTTTTTCTGAATATTTCAAATTTATAATTTTCATGTCAGTACTTGTTTCAGTTTTATTTGTTTGTTTTTTTTTTAAAAGGATCCTGGCCCATCCTGGACTGGCAAATCCTGGGATTCAGGATTCTAGCTACAGGACAATAAAGCAAATATTAAAGTAATACATTATTTCCAAATCAAATAAATAAGCTGGTCACCAAAGAGCAGATTTCTTTGTTTATTAAAAAAAAAAAAAATCCTAGTAGGCAAAAAATCTGATATTAAGGTAAAAAAATCATTTGTTCACACTGATTATTGCCTGTTTGAGACTAAGAGCATACTGTGGGTAGACCAAAATAAAAGACAGGGTCATTTGTAGCTTAGCTCGAAGTGTTTCCCGAAGGGAAACTGTGGCTTCTCTACACAGTAGGAAATGTCATCTGAGGAGAGCACACTGTTCAAATGGTTAGGGATGGTACTGGATTTACATATCCATACCCCTACACATCGAAGCAGAAAGATCACTGCTGCAAGCAAATGTGTGCAGCCACGGAACTGCTGCCCCTCCTTAAACTGTAATGAGTTGATTTTCAGGTAACCAGAAAGACAAAGCGAGTGTCTCATGCCTCTAAATCATTGCATGAGTAAAGTGAACAGGCAGATGCAAACTGGGCATGTACTATTTTTTCCTGCTGTTTCAAACTCAGACTAATTATTTGGGCAAAGAGATAATTTTTTTGAAAGGATGTCTGTTCCACAAGGATATGGTTCACATAAATATCATCTCACTGCTCGCTGTGCTTCCCTGTCTTCTCCCCCCCACATGCCAGCCTCCTATTTCAGGCATCTGAGAATGCTTCAGGGAGTTCTGCTGACAACTTGGGGACACACAAACAAGGAACTAGCATAGCTCAGATATTTTTATTTCATAATCTGCAAAAAAATATTTTAGCTCATGACCTGCAAGAAAAGCAAAGTACCAGAACCTCAGCTTCTTAGGATCAATTAGAGATAAAAAATACATATAAAATCCAATTTTTCCCCAATAGAAATGGTGGTAAATAAGAGAAAAATTGCCACTTCACACTTTAAATGTCTACCTTTTTCAATATATGATAGTAATGAAGAAAAATTTTTTCAACTCTAACTGAAACATGTAAACATGGTAATGGCCATATTGTAGTTAAAGTCATCATGCTCTCTTTTTTCTTTTCTCCTTAATCTGCACTCACACCTTGGAAATAACATTGATCAATTAGACCTTGCTGTATACTTTGAAGGCTTCAGTAAATGTCCCTATGAATTAAATTCCCATGGTTATTTAAAGATAAACATTACTCTGGAATAGTATTAAAAAAATAGTGGATAAATCTGAAAGCATGTTTTCTGGCTTGAGATAACAGAGCACCCTTTTTACTTCAAGTAGTAAGCATGAATCCAGTGGGCAGAGGTCTGAATTCCTGTTTAGCCACCTACTTCTCTGTAAATAAATTTAAGTGGTATGTATACCTGCTTATTTTGGAGCTATTAGCTGAGCATGTTTCTATTAAAAATACTGTCATCAAGGTAGGTATCATTAGAACAGACACTAGAGAAGAGCCAGTTGAACACTGAAAGGTACGTAGGATAGGTTGGTGCTAAGAAAGTTTCCTTTATCCATACTTTTACAACATTTTGCTTTCTACTACTATTTCTAAAAGCTGTTATGCAAATATCATGTCTCTGATGCCTTTCCTCAGTGATCATTGCATTAGTCCAAAACACCCTTTAAAATTCAACAGTAGCTCTTCCAGGCTACAGCAGCAGGGTATCTTTCAAATGCATCCAGCAGAGTAGCAAAGCTGCAGTCCTTATGTTCAAGGCAGGTACCAAGTCTAAAAGCAATTTCACAGATGAAAGACAAGTTATCAACAGCATTACAGCCGCACTGGCATGTTTTCTTTGGAAATTATCTACCATGTTTTAGAGAATAACGATAAAGTGGAAATCTACAAGGCCCTCTGCCTCTGCAGCTAACTTCACATGAGGCTACTGAAAGCCATCAAATCATGCCCTGTACCTGTGTCGGGAGCCTGAACGACAATGGCCCTTCACTGTGCTTTGTTGTGCTGAGCTGATTGACAAAGCGACTAACTCATGCTTCAAACAGTGTGGGAGATAAATGTCACTCTCCAGAGCGTCTGTAAGAAAGTTACTGATGTTAAGTAATCTTCAAAACACATGGTCTGCTTACTGATTTTGTGTGCAGCTCAGGCAAACATTTTCATTAACTTTTCAGTTCTTCTTCCAGGCCCTAGAGGAAACGTGCCTCAGCTATTGTGGTTCAAGATGTGTATTTCTAGCAGCAACAGGAGACAAGCAATGCAATATGTGACTCCAGTAGCCAGTGTTATAGGCCACTTGGCTGGATTTCTCCTCCTTCTTTCTACTCAATCTAAAAAGAGATAGTGACCTGAAGAACTGGCATTATTTCCTGTGTTGACTTCATTTTATTTATCTTAAAGCTTCATGCAAAATCTGTGGAAAATACTGGCCTTTGATCATACAAAGCAGCAGTTATTACACTTAAAGCACATTTAGACCAATACAACACAGGGTGTCTTGTACAAAATTTCAGATAGGTGAAATAATTGCAAGTTGAAGAACTCCTCTTGATATTTATTCATCAATGCTACTTTTGTTACAGTAGAGAAAAAATACATATTGTGCAAAGGATGAAATTCTTCAGTTTGCAAACACTATATAATGTGTAATGAGATTTTTGAGGGAACAGCATTGATATGGATTATTCTGTGACTATGTGTGTAAGGTAGGAAAAACTAAGTAAAATAAGACATTAAGCAAATGATAATTCAGAAACCTTCACTGAAATTGGAAAAGCAAACAATAGCTACTGAAGAGTACAGTCCAGCTTATGTATGTGACTGAGGATCTCTCAATGAACACTGGTCTCAAGGTAGTCATTATAAATATCTGATATTTCCTATTAAAGTTAATAATGTTCTCAGATTCCTATCTCTGAGATCAGGAGAAAAGGCTATCTAAGTGCAATAAAATGTATTGAAAAAGTGGTTTTCAAGCCATAAATCCCTTTTCCAGGATGGAAAAAACAACTTCCAAGTTTTCTCCTGTAACTATAATATTAAAAAAAAAAAAAAAAAAAAAAAAAAAAAAAAAAAAAA
>JANRMJ010000054.1:57818229-57855471 GCA_025584955.1 Alethe diademata | reverse complement strand
AAAAAAAAAAAAAAAAAAAAAAAAAAAAAAAAAAAAAAAAAAAAAAAAAAGTAAATACAAAATCAATTTGCTTGCTTAGTGTGGAAACAATACTTATCTCTGCATTTCTATTTTATCAACTCACATTGACTTCCACAATATATTACCAGATAGTAAAATGTTAATAAAGCTCATTAGATCAGCAGGTACACATGAAACTGCCTGCCCCCCAATCTGCTTTAAATCTCTTCTTCCCACAAATAAAGGGTTACAAAATGCATCACTAGACTTGCAAAAATGGGCTTCTGCTAGGAACTCTTTATGATGGCTGCACTAAACGTGTCTCCTATTTCTTCTAACATGTCCGTTTTCCTCTGCTGTTTCTCATTCAGTTTTTACCTGATTTTTTGTCTTCCTTGTGTTTTCTTTATATTTTTTTTACCAAAAGATTCCATCAAAGCAGTTCAGTCACCTCCCTTTAAAGGCATTTTCTGCACTTCAACTTATTCTTGAAATGATATTAACTCACGTCACACAGCATCAACATAATCTATTAAGAGAAAAACACCATGCAGAGATTGCTAATTTTATGTTGAGAATTAGCAACATTTGTAATGGAAATGAAAAAAAGGAAAAGAAAAAGAATCTTAAACACACACATGTAAATAAGTAGGGAACAAAATGGAACTAAAAGGTCCTGAAAGCCCAAAGCTTCATGAATAAGTAAGTATTACTACTCTAACCTTGGATTATTTGCATTAAATGTAAACACTGTTTTCTAAACTTTTTATGAAATTCACAAACTTCGTAAAACAAAGCTGTTTAATTAGTAATAGCTTCACACAGTGAGCTGTCAAGTAATGTACCTAAGAACCAGAATTTTCAGCTTACACAGCAACACAAACCACTTTGCTTTGTCTTTGGAAGGCAAAGCTCTAATAGGTATTCGGGGGCACTCTGCCCAGGAGGAACTTTTACTGTCAGGAAGCCATTATACAGGAGTGCACAACAGTAATTTGAAAGGGTAAACTTTTTTTCCCAATGCTAGACTAGATTTTTCTAGTTGCTATGAGAAAGCCATAGTCTGTGAGATGTCTGGTGCTGGAATTTTTTGTTGTTCTGAGAATTCTAAAATAAGGAAGACCTTAATTCTGGAATAAAAAGAAGAGTGTTCCTCACCACTTTTCTTTTGTTCAGTAATGAGCAAAATCCAGATTATTGTGTTCAAATATTTTATATGGATTGTTTAACTCGCACCAATTAAGTCTGCTTGAAACCCAACTGACTCTTAAACAGCATAGAATGAAGAAAGAAAATTATTAATAGCCCTTTATAATGTTCAGAAATTTGGGGATGTGGAGTTTGGATTCAAATCCCATGTGATTTTCACTTCAGGCTTGCTTTAAAAACCAGAATAGTTTATTTAATACTTTTTTTTAAAATACACATTGTATTTTAAAATAAATGTTCAGGTTTTTTGGGAGGAGGTGGGTTGCCTTTTTTCTCCCAAAGGGAAACATTTCTGAGCAGTGCCCAACAAGATTTTAATAAACACCTTAACAAGAGATTGAACTTTATATTTATTTTACAAAACTCATAATGCTACCTGAAAGAGCCCTACATCAGTCTTACTCTGCAGATGATGAAATGAGTCTATGAAAACAAAAGACACTGATGTAAATAACTGGAAACCTTTATGTGACTTGCAGCAGCTCTACTCATGTCAATAACTAAATCAATATGAGATTTCATGTCGAGGAAGAACTTAATATGCAGTCTCCTGACTATCTGCTCCTGATCCTAACTGCGGCTGACTGCTTGTGGAACTACTGTTTCTGAGGTAACTCTACAGCTCTGTTTGCTACTTAATCTCCCAAAATCAAATTTGGAACCTCTGTTTTACAATGAGCCTTTTTTTCATTCACAGCTCAAGGATTACTTTTTTCTGCTGTTTTGTCTCCTAAAACCATCTCATTTATTATTTTTTCTTGCTTCTCCATTCCCTGTTAATTCTGTTCTTATCATTTTAATATGATTTTGTTCTCCATCAAAAAATTGCCACTGCAGCTTACATGATGATCAAATGGACTGGAAGATCTAATTCATTTTTATCATCTTCCCTTACTTTAAAGCATAAATCACATCTTCACTCATAAACATATTCAAATCTACAGCCAGAGGTTTTAGAATTTGCCCAGGAGATACAAAGTTCCTTTGTGTATTTCTCAGCAATTTTTTTTCTTTCTGAAAGGTTTGTGTCTGCCACCAGCAATTTAGTGAGAAGAAGCCAAGACATGAAAATAACCTCCTATCTTGTTTATTCAGGAAGAACACTGAGAAAAACTCTAAGTAGACTGTACATGGCAAAAAAAGACTTTAGATGGGCTATTTCTGCAAGGAACAAAGCCTTAATGAAAGGTGTGATTACATACATTTTCTCACATTGCACACTGGAATCTCAGACACATGAGGTTTTTTCACCATAAAACCCAAACTAGATAATATAATTGGTCTAAAATGACAAGCTCCTGTCTAAA
Organism: Alethe diademata; assembly: GCA_025584955.1. NCBI lineage: Eukaryota > Metazoa > Chordata > Aves > Passeriformes > Muscicapidae > Alethe > Alethe diademata. The sequence continues at coordinate 57,852,955 of JANRMJ010000054.1, read as the reverse complement.
GGTAAGAAAGATTGGTTCTGTTCTCAGTTCTGCCTCTGACTGTATCTTACTTTCTTCCCTGTATGAATTGATGAGAGTGTTTAAACTTTTTCATAGTTCTCTTTGAGATCTAAGGAAGAAAAGAGGCATGTAAATGTCAAATGTCATATTTAACTGCCTAAATATCTTCCTGATAACATAGCTGTGTTGTCAAAATAGTATTCTGCAGGCAGCTACCTACAAAGGAAAAGAGTACAAGTGAGGAGAAATATTCACTTTATTTCATGAGTCTTTGTATTATAGTCAGAGCAGAGATGGGAACAGAAAGTTATGGAGGGACCACTGTTTGTGGGAAGGATAAAACCATAAATATTTTTCCGATATATATTATGTTTTCAAAAGGGAAGTAAAGTGGAACAAATTTATGTAAATTTATTGATAGCTAAAACATATCAGGAGGTGTCTCCTAAGATACAATTTAAAACACATTTCTGATGCCCATAGTTATCACTGACCTGAAGAGTTTTCTTTCCTTTGTAAACAGAAATAGCATGAAACAGCAAGGTTTTTTTTCTTTCAAATGTAAGACCCCAGAGCATATATTTATTTCATGAGATCTTGTATGCCTGTGAGTTTAAATTTTCCTCTCTGTTTTTTCACCTGGTTGAATTAAACCACTTCCATTCACCTGCAAAGCTTTTCTGTCCTCTGTTATCAGACAACCACAGCTATAACAGCCACAGCTGTTTCTTTTTGTGCCATTATCAGAGTGCAAGAAGGCTCTTAAAAGCACTGAACTTTCCCTTTCTTCCATGGCTATTTATTTGCCACACAGCCTGTGAGTTAATACAGGGTAGGATTTAATTTGGTTTGCTAGATTAGGGCTGCCCTGTTTGAACAACAGATCTCAAGACATTATGCAGCTAGGCTAGATTCACCATGCTGCCTGCTCCTTAAAACTCACCTCAGAGAAGCAAATGAAATAGTGGCATAAATTCAGAGTTCTGCAGATGGTCAGGCAATAGGCCAGGCAAATAACAGGAGAGAAGAAACAGAGTCAGGGCTTCATCTGAGCCCTGGGGAGTCCTTGAAGACTGCAGAAGCATATTGTCCACCTCTTGCTGTAGGAAATACTGCAGCATGTGAGGCTTTATAGACACAGCATCAGTTCCAGCACGTCAATATTAATGACATTTTGAGTCAGGAGTGAAATCCAACTGACACAGACCAGCCCTCCTTGTTGACTAGGGAATATTTTCTACAACTACCTCTCATTTAGGATTCTTCAGTGCTGGCTTTCCTACTTTATAGCTGTGAGCTGAAAAAGATACTAATGAGGCCTCCAGTAAAAGCATTAAAAAAAAAGAGGAAGCAAAAAAAACAAACAAAAAACCCAACAAACAAATAAAAAAAATAAAACACAAAGCTTAAAAATCGTAAACTTTAAAAATTCCTCAATTTCTTTTAAAACAACAAACACAAGGAAGTGAAACTGCAAAGCATCAGTAAAGAACATCACTTTTGGTACACTTCAGTTGAAATTCAGCTTTGATTCTTATCTGTTCTTTATATTTGTTTACAAACTTTGGTGGTGGGAAGTAATTTGTTAGCTGCAGAATCGAATAATTCTTGCCGTTTCTTTTGTGAAACAGTAATAATATATATTCCCTGCCCTAGCTATGCACAGGGCTTAAGGAATTTCTTCAAGGATCTTAACACCATTAGGTGTAATTTGTTATATACACAATTTTTTCTTCTTAGGGTTTCATATTTCTGTGTTTCCTTTAGCGTCCTGGTAATCTTGTGTTGAATCCATCAATTTCTATAAAGAAACCTGGCAAGACCATTTGCATGTCAGGACAAGAAATGCAGATCACCTTTGAAAAGCTAGAAATGGTTACACGAAATGCAGTACAGTAAAAATGCAATGATAAAAAAATATGGTAGAAATTATCTTTCCTAATCCAAATGAGATGTCTAATTATGGATTAGAAATAAGTAAAATTCTTTCTCCTCTAACAAACAATAATAGACAAGCACTGGTAGAAGAAAACTCATCTCCCCCAGAGATGGTTATTAAAGTACAAAGCTCAGAATGACTCACCTTTTGAAGATGTTTATTGTGTGACTGCCCCAGGCACAGATGTTTCATTCTTGATATCTAAAGACAGACAAATCCCTTCCTACATAGAAAGCTATGAAACAGTGACTTGGGAGCTGGGCTTCCTGACATACAATGACAGATGTGTGTAATTTGCAGCTCATCAACCACAGGTACACAGGCTTTTTGCATGTTATGAATTCATATAGCCCACAAAATTACTCAGGCTAACTATTCTGTGAAAGTAGGAAGGTAAAATTAATCACTTGGTCTCTAATTATGAAAACAGATGTAACATTCTGCCAGTGTTAATGGTGTTATTCAGTGTGACTATTCCTGGCACTGACATACATGTAAATTTCTGCATCATTTAATGCAGCCTTATCCATGAAACAGATCCTCTTACCCCTTTTATCAGTTTGAATCACATTTCGGATCATGATTTTGTTTGTCTTTAGGATCAACATCATGTCTTTCAGCTTTCTCTTGAGCAGAGAAATTCCTCTGAGGATATAACTTGGCATAGTATCGTGCAGTCCAGAGATCTACCTCAACAATGAGCTGAAAAGCTAACTCTACTACTTTTCCCTGAGTCACAATTACTCTTCTTTTTTCCCCCATGGAGCTAACATTTGCATGTTGAGTTAATGAAATTTAATTCAGATTATTTTTATGGGCCTAATATTGAGATCCTGCTGCTAGCCTAAAATGTCCATGTAACCACTCCACTGACATGACTAGAACTCTTCACAGGAGCAAGAGTTTACAGTAATGTGATCAGAGCCTTGTGAACTCCCTGTGAAAGCAGTGATATGCATCACTCACAGAAAACTCTCTGCTACTTTTGTGGGATCATCTGTTTCTGAATGAAGCCGTATGTCTTCTAATCAGAAAAATCTGAAACTTGCTTTCACAAAACTCAACAAGTGATATCTATCTACCTTGCTTAGTAATAACCTCTCACAAAGACAATAAAGCCTTGAAAGATTTTGCCCATTGACACTCTGTGATCTCTCTCCTTGGATACTTTGAAGACTAGACCAGCCCTGAGCAACCTAGTCCAACTTTGATACTCACCATGCTTTCAGCAAGAAGGTGGATATTATCCTGGGGTCCCTTCCAGCCTGAATTACCTTGTGATCCCACAAGCATCTAGTCCCACCTCAAAAACAAAAGTGCCTAACATTTGTTTATCTAATACGGTGGAACACCCTTCTGGCTAGCTCTGAGCTCTGCTAGAAAGATATCCTCTGTTCCCCACACTTCTTCGAAGCCTGCTTTAGGGCCCATATTTTGTGACCATGAAGGGATTTTCTTGGACTAAGGATGTCCATCTGCTCCATTTCCCTCTGTGCTATGAGGTCATATCATCAACAGTAACTCAACAATATAAAGAATCAGAATAGAAATAACAGAATTATCATGTGTGAAGGATGGAATTTAGCAACCATTGTGGAAAAAATTGAAGGAACACCAAGAGAGTCTATATCTGTGTGTGATGCACTGATATTCACCAGGTTTATGAGCCCCTGGGACCTTAGACACCCAGATCAAGAAACAAGTACAGTGATTAAATCCTGACAAGGCACACAGCTGGTACAGAATACAGAAGCCAACTACCACATGAAGTCAGAGCTGCCAGCAAGATTCCCAAGACAAGTTTGTGGAGTTTATTCTCAGTACATCACATGAGACTTTGAACATGATTCTGTATAGGAAAAAAACAATTAAAATATTTGTTTATTCTTTGTAGCCATTGTTGCCAGACACTTCTCAGAATTCTGTTGTGTTCAGTCATTCAAATTATGTTCTCTTTTCTTGTTTTTAGTATGAAATCTCCTCCACCTTCAGGAAAATATCTCAATAATTAACTGCTTTTTTCAGTCCAGGCAATCAGTCTATCAGAGTAATTTTGTATTATACATTTTCTGTCAATGGATACTCTGGTTTTTAGTATCAGGAAATTTTATATCTACTACACATCTCCTTCTCTGGGTCATTGCTTTACAAAGTGAACAGAATTGCTTTAGCAGTCATTCCCTCCTCTGACCATTTATTTAAAACATTTTCTCTCTCTTGGAGTACCAAACCAGTAGGTCAGTAAGGTAATGTATTCACCAAACTTGTAGATGTATTTCAAAAATAATTTTCACACATACAATTTGAAAGTAGGAAATAAGCTTTCATTTGCCTTCTGTAATGGAATTTGCTTAGCAAAGACCCAGAATAGTGCTTAAAAATGTAGTTGTAAGTTAATGCACGGACATATTATGTCTGTGACTTTCTCTCATCAGCCTTCTGCATCCACATTTTAGAAAAAAGTCAAATATTGACTATAATCTGATTTTTACATAAACATACTGATATACTTAATTCAATTACTGTTTACCAGATTGTACCCTGGGACTGTCACTGATTAGTGTCTCTGATGTATTGACAGCTACAGAATTCTAGCTTAAATGTCCACGGTTATTTGGCATTTCTTTATTTCACTTTCAAAATACAGATTAAATATAAGACTCTTTATTCCATCAGTTCCACAATCCCCTTGCAATTGTACATATACAAAAATGTACCTTTCTTGGACCAGTGCCAACCTATACCCTTGAAGCATCCTGTTTTGGTGATAAAGGAAAAATAAATATAAAGCAAAAGACAATTTAGACACAACTTTCTGTCCTAAAGCACCTGGTGAAGCTGACCTGAGTTTATGATGTCAGAGTTCCAGTTAAGACCTGCATGGCTGCAGAGGTTTTCTACATATGTACATATGTACAGACCAAATGGCAAGTTTCTCTTAGCCCTTTACTAACAGACCCTCTTCACAATTTATTCTTTTGCATTTCTAATCAACTGAACTCGTGTATATTTCAGCTGCATCTGTTGTGAAATAGATTTGGCAGGAGATTAATGTGACAAGTACCATCCACAGGCTTGCTTAAGGAGCTATCATGTCCACAAGGGTAGCAAACGCTGTGAAGTAGTCCCTAGACATTAAATTTCCTTGTTGGTTTACCCACTCAGGCACTGAATATATCAATAAAGCAAGTGGTTCAAAGGGAATAAGTGCCACTTTTATCCTCAACATGCGAAGTGCATTAATTGACTGCAAAGCAGCTATTGCTTCTATTTTCTTTCAGATTTAATAAAAGTCTATTAATTTAAATGAATACATATTTTTTCAAAGAAAACTGTACAACAGTGAAAGTAAAGAGTTACCATTTTTATGACCTATCATATAGGTTTGTTCATCTTTTTACAGCTTCTGGTGGCCATGAACTTTCCCATATTTGTCTTATCAAAACAGATAAAAAATGTGCTTGAGAATTTTGACTTCAGCTGACCATGACACCTGATTTTGTAAACTAATTTGTATCCTTTAAAATCTAAAAATCCTCTCACTCTCTTGGCATGAATGGGGCTTTTTTTGTTGTAATCAAGCCACAATACCATGTGTAAAAACAGCAGTTTCTTAAAAAATAAACACATTAAGGGGAAAACAAGAAGTATGTTTTTACTTGCCTGGAAAATGATAAATATTTTTGCTTTAAGCTGAAAGACAAGCCATAAGACAAGTTGCTGGGAAAGTAGAACATAAAACAAAACACAATCAGAAAAAATAAACCCAAAAGTGGTCTGAATATATACAGTTCTTGATGCTGTTACTTTTTTTCCCTCCCTCTCATTCTGAGTATAATATGTTTAGTTGTAAGCTGAAAAAGGGTAGATTTAAATGGTGCATTAAGAAGAAATTCTTTATTGTGAGGTGAGGCCCTGGAACAGGTTGGCCAGAGAAGTTGTTGATGTCCTATCCCTGGTAGTGCTCAAGGCCAGACTGGATGGAGATCTGAGAAACCTGGTCTAGTGGAAAGTGTCCCTGTCAAGGGCAGGGGACTTGAAGCTAGATGACCCTTTAAGTCCCTTCTGAACAAAATTGTTCTATGATACAGTGATCCTATATGTTCTATAGGGCTGAGTATAAACAGTACTCACTTTTTCACCAACTCAAATTCCAAGAGATAAGAGTTACTTATAAATCCACAAAAATTCCCATTTCTGGGCAGAATTTCTCAATATTTGTGTGTAAAATTCACCTATTCTTTTAGCAGAAGAAAAGAAGTTACATTATGTATTTACTTTGCAAATATTTTTTTGCAGACTATGGAAAGAGGGAGGCAAGAAAAATACACAAAGCATTTACTACCTTCGTGAACCCAATTCTTCAGATTTCCTGAGCCACAATCTATTTAGGTAAAAACTTATTCAAAAACAAGTGAAGGGTACATCTACCCTTAGAAATAACTTTCAAGCAAATTTTCCCTTGAACCTTGGTCTCCTTTTTGGTTTGGATAGAATACTGCAGAAGACAAGTTTTATTGTCCTCTGACATGGTCTTTCAATAACATGCTAACAAAGCTTTATGTCCTCAAATACCATCACGTGTCTTCATTTTCAAGTTAAAAAGTACACTATTTTAGTAAGCTGTGCTAACTCTGAATTAAAAACAAATACATACATAAAAAGTGGGATTTTTAGTCCTAAATTCTGTACCCCTAGCTCAGGGGAGGTGCAAAAGCAAATCTTATACAATGTGGATATGTCCAGCCTTTCTGTGAGGGAACACCCTTGGACATGTTACCATCTTTGGCTCCAGAGCTCACTGTCCAAGGCAGAGGTACTTCATAGCACAGATCTTCTGAAAACAGGGCAGCAATCCACTGATTAACCTTCCCAGAGGTGCTGGACACTCACTCAACAGGAAGACTACTGTTAGTATGTGTAGCAGACTAGTGAAGTTTTATTTAATATATTTTGTTATTGTTTCTAATAACCACTTTGTAGTTCCCTTCCTACCTTCTCAGAGATTAACAACAATCTGGAAAAGTTCAGGATGGCTTTATATTGGCAGAGATAAGAGGCAAAACAGCAGAATAGCCATTGGCAGATGTGAGGGCAAAGTGATGGGCTTCGCATGACCAGCTGGGGCCATCACAGAGGGTCTCAGGTTGGGAAAATACATGCAGCACAGCATGGCCAGTGGGAGACATGTGGCTTTACGTCAGTATGCTAGGATTCACCTCTGTAATTCTCACTATTACTTGTGTAACCTTGTGGCATGACTAGAGATTAGAGATTCAGAAATATTAAAGACACATAAGATTAAAACTAAGCGACAGAGGGTTTTGAGTTACTTTGTTTTGATAAAGGGTCCATAGACTGACCTTGTCTTTTGTGGATTTGATATTTAATGTTACTTACTCCTAAGGGAGTATATTTGGTGCATTGACACTATTCTGCAGCCACCTGTGAGTTACTGATTAGACAGAATATGTAAGAAACAAAAGGTATCTTTGGGAAAATATAGGAAAAAAATGTCACCGAAATACTATTGTGTATTCCCTTTGGAAACCTTAATTTAAGGTAATAACACTTCAGGAGTGAGCAATGCTTTTCTAATTGCTTGTATTATCTCCTTACCAATGTCTCACAACAGGTAGTAGATAGATTGTAACTGGCAAATCTCTAAAGACTTTAGACAGAAGCATAAACACACAACAAGAAATATAATTTTAGTGATTACCTTCCAAGCCTTTAATAAAAGTAGTTAAGGCCTGATTTAAAAGCCTCCCCTCTGATGGTAATAGCCTATTTGTCAGATGTTATTATACAGTGATGATAGTCATTGTGTAGTAAAATGCTCAGCATTTAGCACTAAATGGTGATTTTTTTTTCAAATTCTTTTCTCTCTAGATGTTTGTATCATGGCAAGTAGTGAAGAGATTGGCCTGAACACTGGCTCTCTAACCCCATGTACACATACTCATGTGTTGAAAGGAAAGCTATTGCACGTCAACAAACAAGAAATATGTCTAATTCATATACTGAAAGGAAAGCTATTGCACACTAACGAATACGAAGTATGTCTAAGTGCCAACATGAAATAATTCTTAAAATGAAAAGAACTTATATTCACTCTAAATAAGCACCGAGCTAAGGTTTAACCCATCACAAATGTTACCTTTGAGTTGAAACAATTTCCTCCTTTAAACTGAAATGGGACTTTCATCATTGGACATATTTCTCTGTAAATTTTAGCCCTCAGACTCTGTCTTTTAGAATATTATATTCTGTCTGTCTTTCACAGAGTTTTACTACATGACTTTATGAACGAGTCAGATCTTGGACTTTATTTATTTCACTCTTTTCATAGAATATATGGTGTGGAAATACAATCACTAGTGAATATGTGCTATAGGAAAATTACTATTATCCCTTTCTAAGGAATGCAATAGTCTTCAAAAATCTCTTTAACTTTTTTTCCCCATAAATTTACATTAAATTTGACAGACTATGAACTAATTATGATGAAAGAAGAAAGACTAAACATTTCCTTTTAGTACACAGAAACAGAAGTACTTCTTTATTTACTTTTATTTTACTTACAATGAAATCTTGGTCTTTATTTAAAATGGTCTTTTTTTAAATCAGCACAGTTAATAAATAAGTGTGATAGCAATAAATCTTCTGGAAAAAAAACATTCTGATTATATTTCCCATAATCAGCTGTTACTGTATAAATAGCCTTGCATAAATAAGATACTTGATATTCAGTTCATGCAATGCAGTAGACACTTCACATCATTTACTTAGGGCAAGAAAAAGATTTCTTTCTCTTCCAAAAAATAATCAGTCTGAAGTATGTCAAATTTCCTGTGAAAAGTACTAACATTTTCTGTACGAATGACAAGATATCTGCTTAATTGACAACAGATTCATGCAAAGAATATGGGAATGTGCTCATTGCATTAAAAAAAAAACTGGGGAAAAAATTAAAGAAAAAAACTGAACCATTGCTAGAATTCTGTAGAGATCCCCTGTTTTACTGTTGAGTGGTTACGACTGCCTGCATAAAATTTTTCATTTTATTAAAAAAAATACTTTAGCAATATATTATATTTCTTTAACTACTTCTCCCAAAATTTTCAGCAACTTGCTAGCTTATAATTATTCAAAATGTAAAACACTATTAATATGAGATAAAATGTTTAATAATTTAATTACTATAAAAGGTACTGGTTCATTAACAAATTATCCTTAATGAGTTTTCTTCCATCATTATTTCTAATTTAGTCTTCAGTAACTTACAGTAACAGGTTAGTTGGCTATCAGGGAATAGATATGCACACAGAAGCCATGTTAGGATTGGCTGCTGAACACAGGGAGTCTGTGGTTTGGTGATTTTCTAGATAAGAAAGGACCTTTGGCTGTTGCAGTGGCAGAAGAGAGAGTAGTATCTGGCAGACTCCTGTTCCTATGTGAGCAACTTCCCAATAAACTAAGTTCCCCCTAAAAATATATCCAAATAAATGGATGGCAAAGAAAAATATTATGATGACCACAATAATTTATCAGATCAAGCAGAAAGTTCTTCAAAATTTCACAATAAATTTTTTTAATTCCACAACAAATTCAGCATTACATAAAATACTTAAATGTAATATACATCTGGTTTTGTCCTGAACCAGAAAGAAATTGTATTGCATCACCTTCAAGACAAACGTTTATTAAAGCTACAGATGGGCTGATGAGTATGTCCCACATGGGGCCCCTGGTCAAGAGGGGTTACACAGGCTCATGTCCACTCTCACAGCTTGCCCCATCTACATCAGATTGGCTGTGTCAAGACCTCAGACACTCCAGCTCGAGGTCTCCTGGCCCTGTACTGCACTCTGGTTGCCCCAGGACAAAACTCCAAGAGAAAGAGGGAGGCTGGGTGTTATTCTCAGTTCAAGTGTTTTAAACAGTTTGAGGACTGTGCTGTGGCCAACTCGACTTTTTTCTCTGAGAACAGAAAGATGTGACTGTGTTGCATAAATAAGACATTATCATTAGGACAGGTAATGGCATCTGAAGGTTCAAAGCATTCTGGGATATTTCTGCAAAAACATTGGGCAATCTCATCCACACTGCTTACTTGGAATGGGTCACTTACACTTCCTACAGTATCCAGGAGAAAAAGGTCTTTGTTTCTTCCAAACTGTCTTTTTCCAGCAATGGTCCTCACTGAGTATGTCATAAATCAACTTCCTTTTAGCACCAGAGCCTGATGATTTGTGATCATTTTTCCAGTGTTGCTCTTTACTCTAACTGTATGAACAAGTGATAAAAAAAAAAAATTTTTGAAAAGCTAATAATTTATGTTAAGCAGTTAACAAAAACAGTGCAATTTGAAAATATGACTTTAACCTTTTTAACCTACATTACATTTGCCACAGTTTCATTAACTATAATGTTCTGATAATATTATTACTTACTCACTGCATCAAAATATCACAAAGATTGTCTAGAAAGTGATTGCAAAAAACTTTGTCTCAACGAGGAAAAAATCAGTTTTCAGGAAACCCTTTAGGCAGTCACTTAAAGCCTTTCCTGACTGAGGTTCACTAAAGTTTGGAAGACTGTCCTCAGGACATAACTCTGGCATTTCAACGGATTTTAAGGTGAAAGACAGCATCTAATGATTGTGCTCCACAGACAGCAACATCTGGATTTCTTTTTTAAGCAAGATGAAAATATAAACAGAAATTCAAATCTGTATATAATCTCTTCAGTAAATCAAACATTGTTATACTCCAAGAAAAAGACCTAGGTTCAAGCATACTGATGAGTATACTGTTAACTACTATTGATTATATAATATCTTTTGGGAAATATTCCCCTTTTTTCACTCTTGAGACACTGTAAATGATGTTTGAGTTGTTTATTGAAACAATAAAAGATACAAACTTTAATTTATTTTCTTCTGGACAAAACCAATTAATGCACTACACCACCTGAAGAAAAGAAAATTGCAGTACTATGTTGAATTTTCTGTCTCAAGAAAGCTGATAGCATGTCAAATATGTTACCCAACAGAGTTGTGGAAAGAGAATATGTTTAAAGGAAAAAAAAAAAACAACTAATGACTGTTTAAAAAGCAGACTCATTCTATTCTTGGTTATGCATTCATTATTGCAAGCATTTCAGCCACAATACACTGCTCCATTGTTTTTTAATGTTTGATTTAATGTTAGTATATAAACCCCACCATCATCATAATAACATTACTTACTGAATTTGACAATGTTGCAGATTACAATGGAAAGCTTGAAAAATACAATGCAGACTGCACCAAGATAAAACCACCTTAAATTCATCAGGAGCCATTTTTTAATATCTGGGAATGAAAGTTATATCACAGTCTACAGCTATTACTGAATTTCTCATGTTAGAGACTTTAATAGCACCCTCTCAAGATTCTGAAATTGCAGCCTGAGATGTACACAGTTTTTCTCAACTTACTTTCATCCTTTAAGAACTTTTAATTACTTTTTGGTGAAGGCAAAGCTACCACAGACACTTTACGATTATAGACACTCTCATGTCTTTTTCCAGGCAATCTCAGGCCATTTGCAGTTTATTCCTATGAATTACACAGAAGTTTCTTCAGCAAATCCACATATAAAAACTGTAAAAGTTACTGATGAAGTAATACTTCATGTAGCGTTATACTACATAACACATTTTCCTAAATCCATGGGTGAGAGCAACCCTCATAAAAGTTCTCAGCTATCCAAAAGTGACTCTCAAATACTCAGAGAGTTCTCTTTTTAAAATCTCTGCAATTCCCTGAAATGCTTTTGAACCATATTGTCTGTTAGGACATAGACTTACTTAAATGGATTGGTTAACTATTACACATGTGGAAAAATATTAATTGGTTTTACAACACTGACTAAGAAAACGCTGAAAAGACTGAAGCTGCACTTCCTGCCATAAGATATTTGCTGTCTTAAAATGAAAAACCTCAAATTTATCCGCCCTTGTGACTGAACATGTATCCATGTTAAGAGACATGCAGCAAGAAGAAAGCTGCAACAATATTTCCTCACCAGTTTGATAGATATTCTCTTGGGCTGGGTCGAAATATTATTACCAGGTTATTTTAGGTCCTTTGGATTCCTTATCAAGCATATATGTATTGTGTCTCCTTCAATGCAGAGGAACAGTATGGTCTCAGGAGACAATGGATTTTAGTCTTTACTCTTGAGGCTTGAATTATAAGTAAAAATTTTAAAATACATCATGGTTCTGTCTCCATTATGCAATTGCTAGATAACATGAGCATATTTTAGAAATATAACCTCAGTTCAATTGTTTTATTAATTCTTAAATATAGATATAGAAGCAGATAGATTTTTATATGGATATATAAATATCTTCTACTCCTTTTCAGCCTAAAGACAGGCAATTATGGTTGCCCAAACACTGCAGGATTCCCCACATTGCAAATTTGCACCCTGGCTATATCTCTTACCATGTTATGGTTTCTATTGGATGGAAATTTGTGCATGGGTAGGCAGAAAGTCACAGTGCTCTCTAGCTGTTTTCTTGATCTAGATGAACAAGCATTTAGTGAAATATAAGTGCAGCACAGTCCAATTTCAACCGCTGATACAAAGTAAAGTGCCAATTATATGCAGAAGATGCACAGTGAAACTTAATCTTCAGTACATCTGATTATTATAATTACAATATTAGAGTACTGGGAGAGAGTTGCCTCTAGAATGGAGCAGTTGGATAAGATTCAGCTGTGCCTCAAGCTGAACCCAACCAGCTCAGCTATATTTCTAAAATCTATATTCAGCTTGACAGTATCTCTTCTGTTACATGATAGAAGGCTATGACCTATCTTGATGGAAAATTATCTGGATTCATTTATTTATCACTGCTCAGACAGACAGAGCCAAGGACATTTCTGAAAGAATAACACCTTCAGTGCTTTGCTATTCTCAACAGACATAGATGCTTCAGTCCATCAGATCTGCCCTGAAGTAACCAGTGCATCCTCATAGCATTATTAAACAAGTTCAGTGCTTCTAAATGCTTTGTGAACACACTCTGGCAATTTCAGCATGTAAAAAAATTGTGAGGAAGAAATTATTATAATTATAATGGTTATAAATGAACTCAATAAAGTCTTGAGTGGGGCAAACAGCAAAGTAGGGATTGAATATTCGTTATTCTTTGACTGAAAGCACCACAGGTTACCAAAAAAAAAACTAGGTGTGACCTTCAAAAGAAAATGTGGATCTTTACATATGGTGTAAGTAATCTGTGGAACTTCCTGCCACAAGACAATGTAAATAGATTTTTGAGTTAAAGAGGGGACTGTGCAAGTTCATGGGAGAAATTTTCATCAGTAGTTATATTCTTCAAACACTACATTTTTTTTTTTTCAGAAATTTCTTCTGCTTCAAGTTTCTAAAGACTGTAAGACTATGCTAAGAAAGTTTTCTCAGGAAAAGATACATTTTTTCCATTCCTATGCTCTTTTCTAGCCATCCACGTTTGTTTAATATTAGACAGACAATGCCGGATCTTTTGACATGGCTTCCGACAGTGATTCTATCTCCGTCACTTCTTTATCATGAAAGCACTCCACAACTGTGAGCACAAATATTTGAGTTCTGTCTTAATGAAAGAAGGCTAGTGGATGAATCTGAGCAGTAGATAGACCAATTATCCATCCTTTTCCAAAATCATTCCCTGGCTTTGTGCTCATTTTCTATGTATTAAATTTCCAGGCAAGGGCAACCCAAAGAAGTCAGAGTTAGGGAAAGAAACATTCTGATTGTCTACAAGGCCAATATGCTGCATTGTTGGGAAGGGTAAACATGACCCAGCTGATGCTTCCTGACCTTATGATTGTGGATTTGTTTCTGGCCCTAATTATATCTTAGGATAATTGGAGCTCTTCTAAGTAATGACCTCAAGATCATGTTTGCATCTACAGGTTGAAATATTGTATTACACATATTTCTTCCTTTTTAGGATAGGCAAGAATAAACAGAAGACTAGCATTAGTCACATTGTTTAACCTGGCACTGAAAGGCACTTGGATGTGAGTGCAGTATAATAAGCTACACTGTGGCACAGAATTTCAGGAAAAAAAAGGGATGAGGTGCAGACAGAATAAGTGTCCTCCAGAGGTCATAACAGGTGTAAAAACAAGAAATAAATCCTTGACTTTCCAGTCCAATGCTTTTATCATAAAAGGATTCTCACAAGAGGGAAGACCTCTCTGGTTAATACTGCATGCTCTATTCCCAGCTGTGCCATATTCTCGTGACAGTAGCCATCAACCATTACAAAGCAACTTAAGACCCTTTTATTACAGCATTAAGCCAACCTTTCATAGACATAAAGCTGAATCAAGATCTTGATTGCCAGTCTGCCTCTGTTTAATAGCTCCACAGAGCAAATTTATGAACGCTACTATCTTAACACCCGCTTTGTTTGTATTGTTTTGTTATAGCCCTGTCCCTAAGATTTAAAATGTTCTGTGTCACTGAGGAGAACTGATGCTCCATGTTTAGTGCAAATACAGAACTGAAACCTCTCCGATTTTTTTCCTGTGTATTTTCCTGTGTATCAGAAGTACAAAGGCAATCTAGTCATTCAAGACAAAACTTTAGACTTCTGAATTCTAGCTCTGTCTTTAATCTCCATTTTTGTAAGTAGGAATAATTCTTCTCTATCTCTCACAAGAGTTACAAGGAAAAATGTTATCTTAAAGTAGATGAAAATCTGCAAAGGAAACTCACTGTATGGGCTGACAATCTTACTAGTGCCTATCCTTTTGATTCATTCTACAATTTGTCAACACATGGAGAACATTTTGTGCTGAGTTGTGGCACCCTAGTCATAATGGAACAAGGGTTCCACAGTCATGGCTACAGCTAGATTGCTCAGTACAGGTTTAGCACTGTATAGACCTTTCCACAATATTCTATAAAGGTGTTTTTGGGACATTATACTGAGGTCCAGATATCAGTTATCTGGATGTCTGCATCTAAGGTAGACACCTTACTCTTTTCTTCCTTATCAATGAAATGGAATGGGCTCTTTTAGGACACAATCCTTATGATACTTTTAATCATGTCTAAGTTAGAATGAGATGAATCAGTGATCCTGAGTGCTTTCCTGTGAAAGGAACAAAAAATAAACTATTTTGATATTGACATTTGCACTGGCAATGTAATATTTCTCAGAGGAATTCTACCTTTCACTCTGTGTATTTAATGAACCACAGTCCTCCGGTGGCAAGTTGAATACTTAAGTTTTCAAGTTCTCACTATTCTTTGCTTTTTGGTCCACTGAAGATCCTTTTCAGTACTTTCTGATACAGATCCTCATTTCTATCTTCCAGTAGGGAAATTGAGACAAGTGACAAAATATTTCCTCTCTTAAGATGAGGTAGTGTACATCAGTTTGGACAAGGAGTTGCCTGGTAGAAGCACACAAGAAAATGTGAAGTTGACATATAGATCAACAGCTTTTGAAGTTGGATCGGTGAATAAGGCTGTTATAATCCTGGTGCTGGATAAAATATTCCATCCCAAAAGCACTGATGTAATATCAACCCTTTCTAATCATTTGAACACATAACTATTGCCTCAGTTCAAAATTTTTTTATGGGCTCATTTATAGGAGGAAAAGATTGTTCTGTGGCAACATATGAAAATATCAAGGAAAAAATATCATTTTTCTGGAACTCTGTGCAGATGTCATTTCAGAACTGCAGGTCAGCATAAAATCTCTTCTATCTATTTATAAAACTGTGACCATCACTCACCACTATGAACATCACTGTAAACTACAGATATAAATGGCCAAAACTCCTCAGCAATAACTAATACCTTCTGCAGTTCTGATTGTCTGTATAGCTTTTAAAGTTTAAAAACTCTCAGATGTTGTGATTTTTAAGTCCCACATCGAACAGGACAAGAGGCAGAACCCACATCCTTATTTCTACTGCCCCTCCTCATTCAAAAGTTGGTCGTCTGCATAGGCAATGTCACCACTGTTATTTCAAGTTTATTGTGAAAGAATTCAAGATGTCAACTGACACCATTAGTATCAACTGACACTAATTTTAAAAGTATATTTGTTTGCAGACATTATGGATTTTAGTGCTGTTGAAATGCCCTTGTAATTTTGGATAATCCAGATCTTCTTACTTGACCTGTAAAATCTTTAATTAGACATTAGTTAGTCATTGGTTATGATTCATTTACTCTGGCTTTAGGTCTGTAGACCACCTATCCTCCCTCTGTAAGGTATAACATCCTAGACTAAAATAGATACCAAGTGGGACGAATTGCCCTCTGCAGTGCTAATTCTGGTTAAACTTCATGGATTTCCTCTTGGATTACAGAAACTGTTTATCTCTTGCCTTAACTGACACCACACGACTGAAAAGGGTGCATTTGGGAGACTAAGGGGAATCTGCCACTACCTCTTTGTGAATGTTATTTGTTTTGTGCCATGACTGTACACCACATAATCCGAAATATCCAAAGCAGAAAGAGAGCTTCCCTACAAGCCCTGCTGGGATGCAGAGTAGGGGAGGTTCTAAAGTTGAAGTAAGGGTCAAAAAAACTTCTCTTCCTACAAATGACAGATGCCAAAGGCACTAACTCAGAAGTGCCCAGTATTGCTATTCTGAGTACTAGGGTTATTTGAACAATTTTGAGCTTACACCTTATTCACTATGATTTTTCCTTGCATTGTATTTTACATTATATTTCATATATTATAGGTATATTATATTATATTATAGATATAGATATTCATCCATATAGATATATGTAAGAAATGTCACAAATAGTTGTCAATGAACTGCTTTCATCTTTAAGATCTGTGATGGCTTGGATGACCAGAGTGCTGTAATGGAAGGATAATGTTAAGAAGGATGGGCCAGGAATATGAAGTAGAATAGCCTGGAGTTACTGATGGACAGTAATTTGGAAACAGCCAGAAATGTGCCCTTGCAGCACAGGCGGTCTTGAGCTGCCTTAGGCAGGGTATTGACAGCAGGTGGAGAGAGGTGATTGGTCCCCTTTATTCAGCACGGGTGAGGCCACACCTGAAGTAGTGTTCTCTTATGGGCTTCCCAGAACAAGAGGCACATGGACATACTGGAGACAGTCCAGTGAAGGGCAGCAAAAAAAGATCAAAGGTCTGGAGCATTTATCCTACGAGGAAAGACAGAGAGATGGGAATGCGTAGCCTAGAGGAGGGAAGGCTCTTTGGGGAGATCTCAGTTCACGTAAATAACCACAAGGAGAGTGTGAGAAGGATGAAACAGACTCTTTTCAGCAGTGTCTTGTGACAGGACCAGAGGCAATGGTCACAGGAAGTTCACTCTGAACATCAAGAAATACTTTGTGAGGCTGATGACTTCTGGCACAGATTGTCTGGGAAGGTTGCTGAGTCTCCAAATTTGGTAGTATTCCAAAATCATATGAACTTGGTTCTGGTCCACTGCTTGAGCAGAAGTGTTGCTCTAGATGACCTCCAGAGGGCCCTTCCAATCTCAGCTACTCTATGAGCTCATGAATGAATCTTCTGGAACTTTCCATGAATTGATGTTTTACTTCCTGTGGTATTTCACTGTAGTTGTAGGTCAGTGTGTTTTTTCTTTATACATTGCTAAATATTTCATGAAAATATCATAAATATTACATGACAATTTCAGAGAGATTTCTCATGAGTGTTTTAGGAAATATCTTATGAGCATTGCTATGACATTTCATGAGCACACTTATGCTTAAAGAAAAAATATATCATGAAAAATTTCATAAGTCTTCCCAGAATATTATCCAATATATTTCAAAAATAGTTATGTTAAGTACTTATTGACTGTTTTCTAAGCAAGCAGTTTTTTGGGTTGTTTTGGTTTTGTGTCTTTTTTTTTAATATATATATACTATCTATTTCTGAAAACAAATAAAGCAGCAATAGACAAATATTTTCATCTTCTCAGGTATTTTTAGATGGTAGTTTAAATACAAAAAAGTGACAGTGTAAATTCATCACTGTCATAACCATACACACTGTCAGAAGGTGTCTATACACGTCTGGAAATTCAACTTGCATCCAGGTATGGAGTTTCCTAGGAAGAGTGGGAGAATGTCTCTTTTGTGTATTTTTTTTCCCACACCTATTACTAGTTTTGTTATAACTACATGCCACACAAACCACTGCTACACGTATTTCAGGTTTTCTATATGGACACTTTATAGTAACTTGTGGTGTGATGCACCTTAGAAAAATGTAGCTCTTGGTTGTGAAGTAATTTTCACACTGTCTGATTTGAGATGAATATGAGATACAATATGTAATATTTACCCAGAGTGATAGGCTGCCTGAGTTACCTTTCAGCAGTAGACAGAAAGGAGACAGCTACAACTGTTTTCATGTAAAGCAATCTTCAACACATGTCATTTGTCCTTGGCACTTTTATAATGTCTTCAGCTCTGCTGAATCAGCTCTGTGTTCTTGCTCTTCTAAGCCTACAGAAACTCAATTCCAGACATACCTTACTCATGTCCTTTGAAACTCCTAGGAGGGGAAAAAAAAAATTGTTTTTGCTTCCCCTAACTACCATAGTCACAGTGGTTGGAAAAAAAATAACACATTTATCTCTGAGTACAAGACCAGTTACAATTTCAGACCTGTGGTAATGAAAAAGTAACAAGAAGTTATTATGCCCTACACATTTTATTTTGCATCAAATATGGTAAATATCACTCTAAGTTTTGGTGTAACATACTCAGCTCTTCTTCCTTCCCAGTATTAGAATAGTGTAGAAACAGTAAGATCCTTTCCACCGTACTTGTATCATATTCTGGAACTATGCTGCCATGAGCCATTTATGTACTATTTGAAATTGTTCAAAAAATGCATACAGGTTCTGTGCACTGCTTTTAGGAAGTGCTTGGAAGTACACACTTGGCTGGTTCATGAGAAATGGTTGGTTGGTTGGTTGGTTGACCAGAGCCACTCCCTGCCAGTCAACCTGAGTCACTGTAGGAACTCCCAAGCTAACAAAGAAACTTGACTAACATGATACTTTTGCAAACTGTGGTGGGGTTGTGGAGACCAGGTAAGAAGTCATATGTGCATTTTTGCAGAAATTTCTTATGCTATAAGAGGTCATTAATACAAGGTTGCAAAAAAAAAAAAAAAAAAAAAAAAAAAAGCCCATTCAGACCAGAAATCAGAGGATCATAATTTCCTTGAGTTAGTTGCATTGATGTTCACAAGAGTGAGTGAGACAAGAAATCAGTTCCTGATTTCCCCTTCTCTTCACCTTGTGATAAATCTGTTGTCTTCTGTCAGGTGTTCCCTCAGTCTTTTGTTCTCTGAGATGAACAAAGCAAGTGACCTCAACCACTCCTTGCACGACTTTCATCTAAGGCCTTTCACATTCTTCATTTGTCTCCTTTGGATTCTTTCTAGTACTTTGGTATCTTATATTGTCGTGCCCAAAACTGAAAAGAGTACTGGAGGTGAGGCTGCACAAGCTCAGAGTAAAGAAGGAAAATTTCCTCCATTGACCACCTGTCAATTCTGTGCTTGATGTACATTTCTCCTTATACTCTATGTGAATCTTCCTCCTTGTAGTTTATGCCCAGTGTTTCTTGTCCTTACACCATTCAGCACTGTGAAGAGCCTAGATACATTCTCTTGGAACCATTCTCATAGTTTTTTGGGGGAAAGTTATTAGGTCATGCTGAAACTTTTAATTTCTGGACTCAACAAGACCATTTTTTTAGTCTCCTTTCACACTCCAGAATATTAGAAACTATAACTGAATATTTAACCTCAAGTTAAAAAAGTCTAGAAAAAAATTGCAACCAAAACTGAGATTAGCTGTGCTTAGGGGTCACTTTAAATCCTGTGCAATCCTCAGGGTAAAATTAATAGTGCTCAGAACCACTGCTGTTTAAAATATTCTCTATCAGTTGCTCCCCTGTATCTTAGTATCTTTGTAAATCTTTATCTATGCCTTGGTATCTATCTCTTCATCTATTTGCAATTATAAGTTGTGAAATGTTCCTCCAAAAGAGTTGATCTGCAGCTGCAATACTAGCTGTACTTGCACCAGATAAAAATTCCAGATACAATGCTGTGATTAAAAGTTATGGTAAGATATTGTATAAACACCTGTGAAATGTGTGTCAGAAATTCTGTAATTCTCTATCATTTTATCCATAGCATCAACTATATGTTGAAGAAAATGTATTTGGATTATGTTTTCTTTTTACAGTAACAAATTTAATTATGTTAATAGCAAGTTGTTACTTACATATGGTAAGATTAAGTTTTCAAACAATAGTAAAAAAGGGACAGTATACAAAATTATAAAGATAAATAAATGTTTTGTAAGAAGTTAAATCTGTCTTCAGGCAGACAACATAAAATTCCCAAAGCTAATATGTTTCGGAAATTATCCCTTTGGTCTAGTCTATGTTTCAAGCATAGAATTTGAAGGAAAAAACTTGAGCCTGCTCCTACTTCTGCATAAAATGATGACACCCAACTATCTTACAGTACTTCAAAAATTTTCTGAATAATATTTCTGAATGTCTTTGAAATTCATCATAATATTTCACAAACAGATACCTGATGCCCATATCACCATTTTCTGAGTTGCTTCAAACTTTTGCCAGATAGTGCACATCCCTAATACAATAGCTTCCTTGTCACAAATTTGTCTTGGGGTAGGAGAATGAATTAAATTGCTGTGCCTCTATCAGCAAATAAAACAAATCAGAAACTGCTCTTAAGGTCAGCTATCTTAAACCAACAAATTGGGAATGTTCCTTGGCCAATTCCGGTCACCTTCTGCCAGGGCACTGCTTTGTCTGCATTGAAATTTTCCCACAGAACATGTATAGTCACTGCACAGACCACTGTATGCCAGTACTAACATGGGTGCCCTACAACTGTTTTCTCTTACTTTTAAGAGTCCTAGGTAGGGCTAAGGTGTTTATTCTCCCGTTGTTTTCCTCAATTAAAAAAAAAAAAAGTTCTTTTGATCCACAACACAAGACTTCTCTCAAGGAAAGAAACTAATGTCAGTTTTCCTTAACATGGACAGACAACATAAATAGATGAAGTTTGTATATCATACTAGATTTTTTTCCTTTTTGCTAGATCTTCCAGATATCTCTCCTTTTTTTCTGAATTACTATGATCCTAATTCCATTGATAATAAACATTTTTTACTCTGATAAGTAAAGAAATCCAGTGGACTAAAAAACCCTCCTCTAGAATGTTAGGCAGAGGCACAAGAAATAGTAGTATATTTTAACACTGTAAGGGTGTGGATCAATGTCAACGGTAAAAAAATCATGCAAACATATGCTCCAAATCTGGCTGTCATATAGTATTGAAACTTGTACACAGTCCATATAAACCTGAAAAATAAAGAAGTCACACAGAAATCTGCCATTGGCTCATGCAGGATACAAGCATGCAATGGCTGGAGGACTGCCAAGCCTGGGCATGGTAGCAGAGCACCTGTGCAAACATTAGTCAATCCCAACACTGCAAAGTAAATTTGATATTGAAGAGTTCAGGTTACACATTATCTTGCTCTAACAATTGCATGATATGTACACTGATTGTTTAAAAAGGAATTAATTAGGCCCACCGAAAAGTAAACCACACCCAATCAAGATTATACAAGCATTTGTGAAAGTGGGTGGAGATAGAAGTCAATCAGACGCCCCTTATTATCACCTATCAGAACAAATCATTAAGCAACATGCAGAAGGGCAAACTACAGTTTGGAGTCACTTCCACTGAAATCATGAAATGTTTTCTGGAGAAAGATGATAATAATATGGAATTATTATAGCTGTGACATGACTGAAGACAGTGGGCTACTCCTATCCCACATTTGAATTTACTTTCAAGAGTAATATTTGTTACCTTTTTTCATGACATCTGTTTTTTATTGTTGTGAATATAGTGATAAAAATAGCAGCTTTCAGACTCATTACTTTCCAAATTGGCATGAAGTTGTGTCAGGGGAGATTTAGGTTGGATAGAAGAAAATGTTTCTTCACCCAGAAGTTGGCTGAGCACTGAAACAGGCTCCCCAAGGAAGTGCTCATGACACTAAGTCTGCCAGAATTAAAGAAATGTTTGAACAATGCCCTCAGGCATGTGGTGTGATTCCTGAGGTGGTCATTTGCAGGGCCAGGATTTGGACTTCAATTACCCTGGTGGGTCCTTTCCAGTTCAGGATATTCTATGACTGTGATTTAAATTCATAATTTTTCACTTCCAACCTCTCTGCTTATTACATTCTTCACATTTTTTAAAATTCTCACCTTGTCAAGTTCATTTTTCCTGTCTCTATGTCAAATTTGTGATGTACTCACTATAAAAAATGCTGATAAATACATTTTATGGAGAATTAAACTTTTAACAATGAGTGCATTTCATGATTTATGTTTTAATTGCCTTTTATACTGATATATTCAGGCAACTACAGGTCCTACATATCATGACTGCACTATCTTGGCCAACATCTACTTTCTGAAATTGTGCCTTGTATTAATTGCTCAAAGCATCAAGAGTGTTCAAGATAATTGGTAGGAGCATAAAAATTCTAGGCAGTGTGCAGGGGAGAGAAGGGAGGCAATCACCTAGCTTTTCCTTACAGAGAATATTATGCTGCCAGAATAACTGCAGCTTTCCAGTATTGCCAGTTCCTGTGAAGGTGAGCATTGCATTAAATTCACTGGTAGTACATGCTCCATGTTAACACAGAGGCAGGGGGGTTTCACACACAGAGAGACAACTGCTGAAACATGATAGATGACTGTTTAAATTTAGAAACTGGAGAGGCATTTAATTAAGATTTACAAGGACAGATATTGTGAGTTAAATATCAGATGATGGCTAGAAGCACTGTAAAACATGTCTACAACAATTCTAATTGCCATATAACTAAGCCTTGCCTTCATGTAAAGCACAAAGAATTTTGCAGCTTTGATCTTAACTTTGCAGCTGCCCTTAACTAAGGATATTTACAAAATTCAGGCATCTGGATCTGAAGACCTATAAGAGACTTCACACAACCTTAGTTAGGCTTTTGATCTGGGACATTGAGAACAAAGTACTAATGCCCTGAGAAACAAATAACATTAGCTCACTGTGATTTATGTACCAAAAGATTTTAAATGCCACTTGTTCATGAATGACAGAAACTTTAACCTGAAGTAAGGCTGAACAAAGCTCTTTGCTTCCTGTTCATGAGCCTAAGAAAGCAAAGTTTTGCATTGCAATCACTATCTTATTACCTATTATACCTATTAAGATATTAATCACAATTTTAAAATCACTTTGTTGTTTGCAAAACTTTCGTGACAATATATTTGGCTTTCTAACTTACATAAGTAACTGAAGTAGCAGAAGAAATAGTCACTCCAACTCACACCTACAACTGAACTGTAAACTGCAGCTTAACTTTGACAGTATTAAGTACAACGGAGTGCATCTGCGTACCTGGGAAACCCAGTCCACATCTTCTAGAAGAAACAGTTTTGAAAATTAAAAGTTGTGTAGTTCTACACCTTTTAACTCCACGAAAGCTCAGCTTAAATGATAGTGAAGGGTGTGGAAGACGTATGGAAAGCAGCTGAAGTCTCTTGGTCTGTTCAGCCTGGAGAAGAGGAGAATGAAGGGAGCCCTCATTGCAATCTGCAACTTCCTTCTGAGGGGAAGAGGAGGGGCAGGCAGCAATCTCTTTACTCTTGTGACCAGTGACAGGACTCGAGGGAATGGCCTGGAGCTGTCAGCAGAGGTTTAGGTTGGATATTAGAAAAAAATTCTTCATCCACAGGTTGGTTGGGCACTGGAATAGGTTCCTCAATAAAGTGGTCACAGCACCAAGCCTGACAGAGCTTAAGAGGTGTTTGAACAATGCTCTTGGGCACATGGTGTGACTCTTGGGATGGTCCTATGAAGGGCCAGGAGTTGAACTTTATGATCTTTATGGGTTCCAACGCAGCAGATTCTGTGACTCTATGACTGACACACCTTCTCAAGGATGAGCAAAGCTTGGTGTCTTGATGTACCTTCTATTTTCTTGGTGAAAATTATATGAGCTTATAAATAAACTCATTTGTCTTGTAAGGCACAAAAAAAAAAAGACATAGAAAGTCCAAAAATTTTTGTACACATATTTTATGTGAATTTTTGATGGTCATTCATAATAACTAGGTGGAAAATTAGATGCATCCTGATGCACCAAATTTTCTTTATATACATTTTCTCTAATTGGACTGAGTTTGTATCCATTTTAGCCCAGTTTCTCTGTCCTCACAGTCATTAATCATTTCCAACATGTCAACATAATACCATGCTAGCCCACAGACTCCTTGAGAAGATGCAATTATGTTTATCCAGGCTGGAAAAAATGCAGTAGATAAAGTGGAATGAGGCAGATAAGTTACAAGGTATCATATATTTCTTGCCTAATATAATGTCATAAATTCACTCAAGAGGTATTGAGTATAATTCTTTCATGCACATAGACACACAAAAAAATTCCACATTTCTAGCCATATTGTTTATATTACTATAGCCTTGAGTAAAAAGGTCTGACTTCCTCTAGCAAAGTATCTATACTGGAAAGTTTCCTGTTCTGCCTGAGTTCTACTGCCCTGAAGAGTCATTTCAACAAATGGCAGAGCTTGATGACCACATGGTGCAGCACCACAACTCCCTACTAGAATGATATTGATTTTTTTGTTGCCATCTGGACTTTGTGACATATCAGTCAGAGATCATGCTGTCGATAAATTGGGGTTATGACTTTTAGACCTGTATTTTGGGCAAGTGCCATGAACATGCAGTGACCTGTGACATATTTGCTCCTCTGTAACTGAGTTTACAGAAATGAAAAGATGAAGTGTTCTTGTTCTGTTGTTACTGACTTGTATGCTACTGCCAAGACATGAAAGACCTGCTGGCAGAATTTCCTTGTTGCATACCTTTTGCCATAATATTTTAACTTAACTATTTAAAATAGGAACTGTGGTGCCTGGTTTTCAACACTAAAATGTATCTTGAAGATTAAGGATTGGGTCTAATTTACTTATAAATATCAATATTTTAAAAATAAAATTAAACATATACTACTACATTTTTATTCTTGGTGTTTTCCAGTGAAAGATAAAGTGGGTTTGCTGGTTTGAAGTTTTTTAATCTGTATATTCATCTTCTTATTCCCAATGTTTACTAGAGAACCAGAATTTAAAATATTTCCAGCTTGTACCCTAATTAATTCTACTGCGTGATGATGTTCATCAATTGAGTAACTTGTACATCTGAAAGTCAAATATCTGCTTATCTCTAAGTAATATAGAATGAAAAATGTAATAAAATTGCTGTATTGCTGAAAAGTAAGAAGAACATTGTGGAATGTGTTTTCAAAATCTAACATTTAGTTTCCATACTGTTATTATCAAATTCATTTCACTTCCTAGAAAAATGGTTTTTTTAGATTTAGAAATGCTAATTACAATTTAAAAATAAAATTAAAAGAGGCTTATCTCATTTTATCTCCACATCATCATTGGTTTGGTGCAAAAATACCAAGCAGTCTGAAGTCTTTTAATATTCTCCAATTCTGCGCTAGTTCAGAGCACGCTGGTGTGCCTTTCCTAAAGGGTGATACAGAGTTTCGAGTAATGATTGCAGCTGACCCAATAGTCCTGAGCATCATTCTCTGACAAGATCATTCACTATACCTCAGAGCACTGTGTGTCTAATACTATAGCAAGTTTAATTAAAAAAATTTTTAAAAACCCTTGAAAATCTATGTTATTAAACCAAGAAATCATACTACATTTTCTATTTAATCTAAGTTTTCTGAAAATACCCCTCAGAGTTTAAGTATTTCAGAGTATTTTTCACCTCATGGCTTTGTGACTTCCTGCAGTGAGCAAATTTGGCACAAACAGCAAGACATCATGAATCCAGATGATTATGTTTTCTGTTGCTATATAAATTTTATTGAATACTATGTAGTTTAGTAATTTTCAAGGAATAGTTATTTTGAAAAGTTGGAAAGAATAATCACAAGCTCATGAACTGTGAAGCTCATGTATGTATTGAAATAAATCACCTTAATTTGACACTGGATTTTAAAATTGTCAAATAAATCCTCAGAACGTAATAATAACAAAACAGCCAAAACATGACAATTTACACCATGATTGAGCCTTTTAAACAGCAATAAATGAGTCAATCAAAAATAGTTGATATTCCACATGCTTTCTGAACTGTCATGAAAGATTGAATTTCAACAGTTATTCTTTCATTGAAGGGAAAGAAAGGAGTTAATATCAATTTGGTCCAACCAGACACGTATTCAATACAAATTAGTTAAGAGAGAGTTAAGCCAGTCAGTGCCATCTGTAGAGTCAGAAGCTAGGATTTTGCTGATGTAAAAGAGGCCAAGGCACTGATTTCCTTTACTTCATTTAGAACTTAACCCTTTCTAAAGCTCTTTTCTCTTGAAGAAGGCTTTTGGAGCAATCTAGAGATTTCAGTTATAATCAGGCAGCACCGAATGATGGGTAATTTGTGAACATGACCTAAAGCTCCCTGAAGGGCAGCGTAATAATGAACATTCAATTTAAAGAGAAAGAGGCTTGTGCCACAGATCAGTAAACAGAAGCTTGTAACTATCAGCCAGTGGTATACTCCATGGATTCATTTAAAGACAAGAAGATATAGCTGAAACTGAAGGATTCATTTTTGAGCAAGACTCATTTTAAATTAAGCCAGTTTAGTGCGCTTACATTTTAGGCTACTTAAATTAGATTTTGACAATTCTCTCATTCATACAAAAACTACATTACACCCTGACCCTGCATGCACCTTTTTTGGCTCCAGATGTTGAGCTGTTTGGCCATGTTTTGTCTATGTATTGAGTAAATGAATTCTTTCCATTTTGCCCAGCTACTCCGTGAGGATGAGGAATGCCTCCAACAAATCCAACAAGTGTCATTTGGACAACATGACTGTAGTACCTACTTCCAAATTTCTACATCCAGTTGGCACTTATTACAATTTAAATATCTTTCAGCACCTGGACTGTTAATTGACATGATCAGGAGTAAGAGCCAGAAACACACTTTCTGGATCCCTGGAATGGGATGTATCCTACCTATCAAAAAGGTATCTCAATGTAAATCTCTTCATTCTCCTTCCAGACAATGAAGAGAAACAGTCATTCTTAGGGTACGGCTCATCTAACTTAATGCATCTCTATTAGGATAAAATTCTGTATCACCTAGGATTTTTGCTTGTATGATTATTTAAGTATTGAAAGCTTTATGCATGTACTAGGAGCTCCCATCTTGAATAAGCTAATCACCACAGTAATTGTCTTACAAACATGCAAATTTGAGGTTCAGATACCTCCTGAAGAGACTAATCTGCTGTGTGCACTCAGCAAATCTATGAAAATATCTATCATATCTACCAAAATATAACATATCCCTGAATTCAGCATGTATTTCATGTATGTATATCATGAATTCAGTATGTTCATTTGTTCCATTTTCATTCTAAAGTGTGAAGCAAGCAATTCCAGTTCCTAATTTTATGAGAGACAAGTGATTGCAGATGAGAACTAGATTCTATAAGCTTTATCTTAAAAGGCTACAATACAATTACTTACCCAGGCCACAAAAAGTTTAAAATAAAGATCAAGGGCCAGTTCAGTCAATTCCTTCCTGAAATGCAGCCATTGAGACCAGCCAACAACAAAAAGTTCATAATACCAGATACAGACTCAAGAAAGGCCATGTTTACATACTTTTGTCATGCTCCATGACAGCAAACTTTTGATCTCCACTTCTAAAGGTCATTGGTCCATTTTAAACCAGATACACAGCATAAAACATGCAAAAGCTGAGGCAGTGATGATGTTCCATTCTCTTATTTCCCAGACAAACATATAACTGTTTACTGTTTATGTCTGAGTATTTTCAAATTAAAATTTCAAAGAAGGAGATTTAATTAATTTACTACGGTCAAAAGGATGACAAATACTTATAAAAAAAAGACATGCAGTTAACCCTATTATCAGATGGGCATTTATATCACCATTGCAGAAAATACTTTAATTTTCAAAGAACATGGGGATTGCAGACACATACATTCTGCCATTTTTCAGGTTGTCTGGTCAGAGCTATGTTATCTCTTCCCTGCTGTTCATGGCTTGGCAAAAATTACTCCTTTACTACATCAGATTTATATAAACCACTTCCAGAGTACAAGGACTGAGAGACCTGTGGAGGGAGTCTGGATTTTCTTCCACAGCTCTCAAATCAACCTCATCCATTGCCATTTGAGCACGAAGCAGTTTCTTTGTGGGTTTGCAGAACGAAATAAATGGCTTCTATGTGGCAGGATTTGGGCAAGGAAAGCAGCTGTCTAAAGCAGTTATTGATTCCATACCTTTCCCTCGTACATGACAATTGCACAGTCTTGGAAATAATACAATGATTGGAGGAGGGCTAAATTTACTGCTTAACCAATCCTCTTTGAACCCTCTGTCTGGATGCATGCCAGACTATGAATTGTTATTATAAAAGGCACTGAGGTTAAAAAAATAATAACATCTCTTAGCAGCTCTGGTTGATGACCAGGCCAAAGAAATGGGAAGGGCTGGAAAATAGATAGCAAAATTCATCTTTCTCTGTAGTGTTCTGCAGTCTCCTTGTATCAGTGTTCCTGATACAGGAACACAGAGGCTCTTTAATTTCAGAAATATGAATGTTGCTGAATTAGGTTTTGCATAGAGCATGTAAAATCCAAGCCAAACAGTTTGTTTTGCTCATTGCTTTTGTTAAAGCAGACTCTTACAGGATTCCAGAGGTTAATAAATACATTAACATACAAGGATTGGAAGCTAATGGTAAATAAAACCTTGGCAAAATGAGCTTAGGAAGTAAGAGCATTAAAAATCAATGGTTCCTTCAGAAGAGACTAATGGAGCCACTTAAATTACTCTGCCATTACAAGGTTTCTAAACTTAACCAATAAAGGACTGAATAAGCAAATTAGATTATTAACACAGAAGGCAACACATCTCTGTAACTATAATAAGATTTTTTTCTGTAGTTATAGTGGAAGAGAATATAATCAATTAGACATAGAAGAATTCAGTTGAATGACTTTTTAAAAACTTCATACAGAATCCTACAATCACCATTTGCATTCACACAAGGGAAAAGGGAGCTAAATATTAGATCTTGTTGATGTGAAAAGTAGGCAGATTTTGGATTTTTTGAGCACCATACTTAATTTTAAAAGGATAAAATTATTTAATAAAGCAAAATTACAAAAATATTGACTGCTGTGTTTCTATCTTTGCCAGTATCCTTTTCTCAGTTTCTTTTCTTTATATGTTAGAGCATAAATACTTACTCTTCATGAAAAAAAAATCAAGGTGATTCTAAGTCTTTTGGTGTGCAATTAATTATAAATCTTGGGCAGAAAAGACAGGATTTCAAAGATGTTGTAATATGGCCCATGTATATAACTTATCCAGCCATGATCTGCAACTACCAATAGATCCTTCTTTTCCAAGCATGTCTAGAAATGCATTGAAGCCATAACTTCACCACTGCTCACCGATAATGATTCCCACATTTAAGCCATATTTATTAAAGACTGGGATATTTCTCAAAGTTAATCAAACTAAACAATCTCTCCAGTCTTTACAGTATTCCTATTGTATTCCTCACTGTCTATGCTAAACTTTCATTTTGATTTTCCAATATAAAATAATCTCCTGAGCCGCAAAATAGAAGCAGAATTGCTAAAGTGAATGACGTGCCTATGCAATGCTTCCCTTTTTTCCTTTATTTAGATGAGCATTTTTTAGTATGAGTGACAAAGGACAAACTGAAAACAAAAAACCTGATTTCCTGGAAGGAAAAAAAAAAAAATGCAGCACAGTGCAAAGTACATGCATTACTTCTTTTCTCTCTGACTCTCTCCTATCTACTGCTTATTAGCAAATATATAACTCTAGCACCTGTGAAAGTCACAAGGCTACTGTTGCTTCAGCAAGTGGCTGAAAAGTAGGTACTAAATAATTAACTGCCCCACTGATAAATGTGAAGGATAGTGAGAGGCCTAGAACTCCCATGCTGGTCAACAAGCAAAATGTTGTAAATGGCTTGCCATCAGTCAAGCAGCTAAGTACTCTGTGAAAGGAAGGATTGCTACCTAGGAAAGGTGCTGGAGGTTGTGGCAGCCTAGAAGATAAGGGGCTATTTATCTTCAGTTGCAGAGCCAACCAAGGATGGTTGATAATAATGTGGTGTGAGAAAGAGCAAGATGTGGCAGGAGAAGAGGGCCATACAGGGCGGCACTTTCCTGGGACAGATAACCTTGTTCTGGCTCCTGGAGACAAGCACAGCACAGTACACTGCAAGTACAGGAATGAGGTCAAGAAGTGGACATGGACTACAGGGGATGACCAAGACCACTAAATATCCACAAAGCCCTCTGACCATTTTAATAAAGGTCTAAAAGAACAAACTATGCATGATAACTAATTTGCATAGAAAGTGAGAAACATATCTCCAGGGTGCAGAAAACTTTTCTATAAAAAGGTACCCTCACAGAGCCCAGGTGGCACCCACAAGACCCTTTAACATCTCAGCTGGATTGATATTTGAGCCAGAATTGTTGATCTCTTTGTCACGCTTCCTTTCTTCCTCTCTCTGCCTCTTTAATGCATCTCTCTCTCTTGCTTTTCACCCTACCCCTTTGTTCAAAATCCACTGCCTCTTGCTTATATGGAGAGATCAGGGACAAACATACCAATTTCCATGTCAAGTGTGCTATTTTCTAATAAAGTTTTGTAAGCTTTAGTGGACCCTATGACTTTTATCATTCCTTTCCATCATGAGCATCTATAAATCTTGTGTGCTCCCTTCCCCTTTAGGGTGGGATGCCACACATTGAGAGAGACTGAAAACAAACACAGGAATGTCTTTGGCAGCGTTTGTGCCACTTGGTCAAGCATATCAAACCAAAGTCCCAAAGAGAACCATTTCAAAACCTATTGTGTAATAATATGCAATCTGCTTTCTATTCTTATCTCAGATCACTAGTTTGCTCATCATAGGATTAACACAATGTAAGAGTCAAAATGTTCTACCACCTAGTAGAAATTCAGGGCTCCACACACGTTCCTTTTCTATGTTAGATTCTAACAAGTCTAGAGACTTGGGATGCAATAGAAGACTGTCCAGACTGCAAGGGATCCTAACTTGGGCATCTGTCTCTGCCTTATGAAAAACAGAAAGCATTTTACAGATCTGATGTGGCATCATTAAACTGTAAAAGCAGGAGAATCCAGCTCTCCAGACTGTTCTTTGTTGCACAACTACTGACAACCTAGGCAAAACATATTTGCAATTGTGTGTACCTGGTACCATGATGTTCAAAACAAAAGAAAAAGTGAAGAAAAAAAAGGTATCTCATCTCTTTTGCATTGATTTATGAATACTTTTTTGTATAGAGCAACAGACTGAAAAACCACTGTGCTCAGCTTTCATTAAATGCAAAAGCTACAAGCCTTAGCTATCAAGCAAGTGCAAAACTTTGTTATACATGAACTGGTTGTAATAGCCATGAATAATAAACATTCTGGCCTCTCAAGAGCATTATTATGCACAACTTTCAAATCATATTCATGCACAACAAAGTGTATGTGAGAGATCTACGCCCAAAAGACACCATTAAAAAAATACCATTTTTAGTAAAACTGAAACATATTATAATCCCTTAGTCTGGATTTTATAAATATATTTTAAGGAAACCATTTTTCATATAGTGTGCTTAAAGGAAAAATCTGCATTTAGGCATGATGATTTAGGTACTCAAATATACACTTAGGCCCATTAGTTTGATAGCTGAGAGCTAGCTTATAGCAAACAAAAACAAATCATGATACTTGGATCAGAACCACCAGAGGGTGATTCCTACTTTAAAAGTGACAGTGATAAAGTGCAGTGGAAGAATATAAAGGAATATAATGCAGCTTTCTTTAAAAAGTCACACCATTTCATCATATTTCATAATATAACATACGTTCAGCTATTGTTACTGAAAATCATTTTTCCATTTGCCTTGTCTGTTTTGATTTGAGGGCGTTCTTCTGCAATTTTGTAGGTTATCGTGGTGGAAAATTTATTTAGGAGGAGAAATTAAAAAATTCAAGAGAATTCAGCTAAAGCCTCGGTTATATCTGTAGCATATGCACTATTCTTTTCTCATATGCCTCAGACAAGAATACATAGAATTACTTTTTTTTTTTCCAAAGAAGTAAACAAAAAATAAATGCAAAGGGTACACTATAGAAAAATATATCCATTAGGAATGGATACAAGAATGTCAGATGTATAAATCCATATGGAGGAAAGCAGTTTAAATACATACATTTGAAACAAAATAATTCTGTTAGGCTGCCTGGATACCTACAATCACCTGAAAACAGACTGCTGAAGATAGATGTTAAAGATTAAAAACAAAATTAATAGGTTCAGCTTTCTATAAGAAAGTTATGAGATAGAGAAGTTTTAAGTTTTAGATTAATCTTAATAAAATCAGTGGTAGCACCCTTGCCAGGATTCAATACTTTTTTGTCCCAAAGGAGACTATGGAACACCTGATGTGAAATCTTATAAATGCAAATGTTAAGATAGCTTTAGATTTCATTATCTGATAACAGATCACCTCTCATCTTTCTACCTGCAAACCTAGTCCTTTATTTTACATGTAGATTCCAGTGATGGAAGCTGAGCCTCACACACTGAGCTTGGGATATAACTCCAGAGGCACACACTGTCCTTGGAACAAGAACTCAGGATCTATCCATAACAGTGTTAGGATGCTGAGGTCTCTCACAGACTTCATCATCCCCTCCCAGCCATCTCCAGAGCTGTTAGTCTGTGCTGCAGAAGCCCCACAGCAGCTCAGCTCTCCAGCACTGTCTCTGGCCTTGATCTAAACCACAGCTCTGTCTCTTGACCACCATCCTTTTACTTCAGACTGGGTCTTCTGGATGCATTCCAGACCCGGTGCACTACTGGTCATCCCAGTGGCTGTCAAAGCACCTTTCTGCCCCCACCTATGCTCTGCCCACCACACCAAATCCCTGAAGGATGGCACACCTTCAGTGGAGCATCTCTCTTATGAGGAAAGGCTGAGAGGGCTGGGGCTGTTCATTATCAACAATATCCTCATACTTAATCCAAAACACAGCACTGCATCAGCCACTAGGAAAAAAATTAACTCCATCCCAGCTGAAATCAGGACAGTATCTCAAAATTATGAATACATGTCAGAGACCTAGGCAAAAGTAAATATGTTTTGCAGAAATGCAAAAACATTTCAAAAGAAGCTATGGAACCATTTATCTTTGTACCAAATTATTATCTGATTTTTATAAATTTTATGATATCTGATCTTCTGTTTATACTAAAGTTTTACCTTAACAAAACAAAAAATATATTGTCATAATAATATTAGGGAAGCCTTGTCATTGAATCCTTGATAGAAAGAGAATAGCATAAAGAAGTAGCCAACATATATCCAACTTAACCCAAGACCAGATTACAGCCTACAGGTCATTGGTTGTAAAAACAAACTGTGAAAATAAACACACAAACACACATACAGAGATATGAGACTGTCAGAGTGGTGAGTATGCATAGACATACATATATATATATGTATGCAAGTAGTCTGCCTTTACTGCAACTGTCTAGTATGGGAAAGACAATTACTCAGGTACACTGACCATAAATACCAAACAAGCCAAGATTCCAAGATAAAAGCGTCATAAAAAAACTAGTCTTCATTTAAATTATATACAGCCTGGTATCTCAGGCACAGGAATTCTGTGAGCTGAAAATTTCTTTAAATTATCAGAAGAAAAAAATTATAATGTTTTAAAGAAAAGAAAGTATTTGTAAACGGTTGTGAAATTAAAAACAAAGGAGTCTTCATAAAAAGTTCTAGAAAAAACTCATTGAAAATTTCCATTTTCAATGTCAAAAATAGATATGAAAAAACATATATTATGTGATACACTAACTAAAATGAAATAAATGAAAAATACAGATTCCAAGACAAAACATTCAGTGTTAGCAAAATAAGAACAAATAGTTAAAATTGTTTGGCCTCTTCCTTTCTTGAAATGGTCATGTGCCAAATGAAAGATCCAGTTCCAATGAAGGTTCAGTTTCCAGTAAAAAGAGTCTTTCTTTAAATATTTTCCATCATTTTTTCATTATACAATTCCAATATTGCCTAGTACCTTCTCAAAGCTGGAAGAATTGTTTTTGTCTGTAGGTATAGCATATGGTTATCCAATCTGTCCTGCAAGACCTCTTTGGGAGGGACCTGGGGATTAGATTTAAAACTCTTAATCAACAAAATTGTGTAAGACTTGATCTGAGTACATTGAGACAGAGCAATCAATGTGTCTATTAAGACTTTGCTAACAAAAAAAATGTTAAAGCTACAAGGGCAAGGGTGATTCCATGTATTTGTTGTTCTCAGTCATCTAGGGATACAATATAATGCTTCTGACAATTAGGTAGCGACAGTTCAAAAAGTACATTAAAAATTACATAAAATATAGTCCTGTCAGTTGTCACCACAGAACTAGATGCAGGCCCTCAGATTTAAAAA
>JANRMJ010000054.1:57775521-57788056 GCA_025584955.1 Alethe diademata | reverse complement strand
TATCTGTATAAATAAAGTCCAAAAGAATTTTGGTGACTCCAAAACAAAATCTTGGAGGGGGGGGAACCCACCAAAAAAAAAAAAAAACTATTAGAGGAAAGAAAAAAATAAGTATATTGCCTCACCTTGCACATGACCAAAACTCCCAGGCCTCTCTGAGTCATCTCTTGGTTGCTCTACTCACAAGACTCAAGATTCAGATGTAATTGCTTGCAAATTCTTGAACTGGAAATGGCATCTAAATAACACAGTAACACCAGCTTTCCAATCTGCTTGTAGAAATATGGACCATAAAGTATGAGTTTGGATAAGTAGATCTCTATGGCACAGATGAAGGCATGATTTTATCCACAGGTATGGATATATCCATGGATATTGATGACTTTGTGCTATGTACTCATTAGCATGACCAAGATCATGGGCTTTGGAAGAAAATGGTTAAGCAGCCAAACTTCACGTAAGGAGATACTTGATTTTAAGAAGCATAGACAGACATGGAAAATACTTCAGGTGCAATACACAGCTATAGAAAAACAGAATAGCTTTGGTTGGAAGGAACACTTAAAGATCATCTAGACTAACAACCCTGAAATAAGCAGGGACAACTTCAAGCAGATCAGGTTGCTCAGACTCCATCCAACCTTACCTCAAATGTTTCCAGGGATGCAACATCCATCACATCTCTGAGCAACTTGTTCCAGTGTCTCACCACCCTCATCCTAAAAGAATGGATTACTTACAGCTAGTCCAAATCTACTCTCTTTTCATTTAAAACCATTACCGTTTGTCATGTTACTACAGACCCTGATATAAAAGGCTTGTCCCCATCTTTCTCATAAGCACTCTCCAAGCACTGAAAGGCCACAAAAGGGTCTTCTCAAAGCCTTCTCTTCTCCAACTTGAAAAACCCCAACTGTCTTAACCTGGTCTCATAGCAGAGGATCATATAATCCATCCTTCTGACCATTTTTGTGGCCCTCTTTTGGACTCAGTCCAACAGATTGATACCCTTCCTGTGCTGGGGACCCCAGAGCTGGATGCAGAACTCCAGGCTGGGTCTCAACAGAGCACAGCAGAGGGCCAGAATCACCTCCTTTGACCCACTGGCCACACTTCTTTCTATGCAGCCCAGGGTGGGATTGGCTTTTTGGGCTGCAAAAACACATTGTCAGCTCATACCATCTTTCATCCACCAGTATCACCAAGTCCTCAGCAGGGCTTCTCTCAGTCCATTCATCCCTCAACCTGTACTGATACCAGTGTTGGACTGACCCAGGTGCAAGGCTTCTCAAGCTTTTCCAGGTCTCAATCAGGTCCCAGGTTCTATATGCAAATATGTGAAAAAATACAAGTTCAAGCTGAGAAATTTTAGAAGCCAAATACTCATTTCAGGGGGTACTCTGAATTCCATAAGATGTAAGCTTTGATATATTCAGGGCCACCCAGCCCTGAAACTATAAAGATCGATAGATCTTGACTGAGTTATAAATTCACCAAGGCTATGCACTTATGAGCCATGTAGTTCTTCTACGAGGAGTTAGTATGAGCTATTGCAACTCCTGAACCAACACTATAGTGGAAATAACAATAAATGTTCTCCTAGCACAAGATTTTTCCTTTCTCATTGATGTGCATTTATTGAAAAAAATTTTGAAGGTCTCAGGCTGGGAACTAATATTGCTCCCCTTCTGCCCATCAATTCCCTCTAGTATTCATTATCCAATATTTTACATTATCCAATATCCAATACATTATCCAATATTTTTAACTCTTACACAGCAATTTTGCCTAAACTGCAACAGCATCACAGCTGACCATTTCAGAGTCACAGAAAAGCATATAAATTCCTTTGTCAAAGACTAACAATTCCTAGAGTGATATATAGATATATATATATAGATATATATATATATAGATAGATAGATAGATATATATATAGATATAGATATAGATATAGATATAGATATAGATATAGATATAGATATATATCACAAAAAGGGCAAAAGTATGGTGTAGTCCTTTTACCTCCCAAGCATCCAAATGCTAAATTGGTTAAAACACCTTTTGGTCCAGCATGAATGAGACATTATTTACTAAGCCAACAACAGATAAAAACACATGCCCATGCTCTCAGTTCCAAGCCTGACCATGAGTAAAAATGTGGAAGGCATAGTCATTTATCCACCTACTCAGATTAAATCACTGGACGAAGTATCATTGCAATTTATTTCTATGGTGCCTAAGATTTCATTATGGCCAGTGAAAGGAGAGCTCTCAGAGCTCAGCCTAAACCTGATCGCCTGCCCAGATGAAAAGCTGCTTCAGCTGCATTACCTGTATTAATTAGATCCCCCTTAACTCTACAATATGTAGCTCACATATAGATATCTGCACTGCAGAGACCTTGTAGTCAGGAGTCTGAACATGGAACTGAACCCTAATTTCTTTCTTCTCTCATTAATTTTTTCTAACAAGAACTAAAGTCCAATTTGTTGGTACTCTCCTACATAAAAATATTACCATATCGAATCCAGTTGACATTTAAGCAATAGATTAGAGTTGAATTCACCTCAGTTTTAAGTTTATGCTACTTATATATCAACAGATGAGAGATTCACTGTAGACTCTCTTAGTACTCTTATAGCACCATTCCCTTGATCTGTTTTAGAGAGACATTTTGGGATGAGAACAATTATGTTTATTTCTTGACATTATTTATAAGACATTTGAGGATAAATAACTCAAACCTAACCACCTATAGCCTGCCAATCACAAATATCAAATGGCACTGTAAACATTTCCTCTGTTCCATGATAAGAAATGAAGCACTGAGAGAGCAAGATCACACAATGAACTTATGCCTTTAATTTACAGCCCGCAAAAGAGTTAATTGTGGTGTCATTGTCTTGTTCATAACTGAACATAGCTAATCTGCAGCTTCCTGAGGATTTAACTCAAGAGAAAAAATGAGACCAAGTCTGGATTTTCGTACTAGTGCTTAACCATAAACCAAGCAGAGCAGTACTGTGAAATACTGAATAAGATATGGTTAGACATGTTTTGTGTCCTTGATAAGAGCTTTCACTTTAGTTCAGCAGCCAAGCAATTTGAAGCTAAACCCCTTAATTTTCAAGTTTTGAAGCATAAATCTAACTAGGAAAGGGCAATACTCTTCCACATTAAAAAAAAAAAAAAACAAAAAAAAACAAAAAAAAACCAGCCAGTAAAAGACCACAGCAAACTCACAGTCAACAGATCTTAACACAGGCAACTCAGCAGCTTGGAGTGGCTGAGGAGACTGACAGAAGCTTTCTCCAAAGTGTCCTTTGTGAGAGCTGTCACCTTGTCTGTCATCAGCACTGAGCATCATATAACTGCATGCGGCAGTCTTGGTGGGGGGGAAAAATGCACCAGCTGAAAATACCATTCCTTCCAAGTCTCACAGCTGCTTTGCTTCAGAAAATCACAGAGGAAAAGGTCTCCTTGAAAGCCATAGTGTAGAGAGAAAGGCAAGTGTCAGGCAGGCATAGTTCCACCAGGGAGAGGCCAGAAAGATATAATCTGGAAAGCTGGTCAGGGATTTGCCTAGAAGTGTGAAAGCTGCCGGACCCCACTTCCAGCTGTGCCTGCATTGCAGTGGGCACAGCCGATAACGGGTATCAAAGACAAACTTCACAGCATCCTGACACTGTTCCTGGGCCAAGTCCCAAATATGGATCACAGCAAAGCCTGGAGGCAATTTTGGCAACAAGCTGAAAATTATCCCAGCAGGCTGCCACCAGCTGAGTATTGCCAGCCTATACACTATTACTGCTGCTTTTTCTCCATCTTTGATGTGCACCTTGTGCTGAGTACTTCAGGCTTATCCAGCAGTGTCTGGGTTGCAGACAGGGTTTTGGTAGGGAAGCAAAATGGAGGAAGCATGACAGAAAAGCCAACACAATTCACCATGCATGGTGGACAGTCATGGCACCAAATGCACATTTAATGCTTTTTACCTAAAAAGTGCACCAAGATAAGTGCATTCCCACAGCACGTGATCAAATTGTATTTTGCCATGTTTATGTCTTTGATGTCTCTTTCTTTTATGTCTTTGATTCTTTTTACAAGGTGAGCCTGTCCAATATAGTGTTTTTAAACACTTAATGCATTGTGAGAGGCAGGGAAAAAAAATTGGTCTAGGGATATATATTTGGGAAGAGAATGTGAAGATCTGTAAGTGCTGTTTTACAACCCACATCTTACGCCTCCTTTTCAGCTGTTGAGTTGCTTGTTGTTTAACAAAACAGCAACACTTCTGGGACCTGAAATGGTGTCAGTGGGCATAGATTAATAAAAAAATACAACATTTGATAAAGAAAAAGGAAAAATAGCTAACCCTGATATTATACTCTAAAACCTTACTCTATGCACATTTTATCCTCTTCCAGTGCACCTACTTTGACCTTTTGCTTTTGAACAAAAGCAGAAAATTCAATCTGAAAGATTCCTAGGTCATTGTCTTACAAATTTGCAGTCTCCTCAGCAAATATCATTATATTTACTACTCTACAGGCTTGACTTTTGTTCAGGAATGATCCAGTCTTTAACCACAACTTTATTATTTACTCCATTCTGGAAAAAGAATAAATAGCTGCTCTTGCAAGAATAGCAAAGCGATCACAAGTGGTTGAGACAACTTCATTTTAAATATGTTAAAATTTAAATTGGAAATATTTTTACAGTAGTATCACATGTATTAGTAGCGCCACATTTCTTAGATCAGTTATGCTAAATTAATAAGGGATTTCCCAATGTTTTCAAGAAGAAATTAATTTCCTTTTTTATTTTACCTGAGGAAACCTTTCAGTCATAAATATCCCTTGTAAATTTCTGCTCTAATCTGTATTTAGTTATGTTTTTGAACTCAACTATTAGTGTCAGAAAAGTATAGCTCAAAGTGACCATACGTCTCAGGTGAAAGACATGTAACATTGCTCATTAATGTGAGAGGATTGTCTGCTCATTTTTAGACTATTAAAGTAGAAAAAGGATTGTCTAGTGCCAACCTTCTTTTTTAATAACTTGAGATAATATTCACATAATTTGAAGATAAATTGAATCACTCTCTTTTGTCAGTATAAATCACTGTAACATATACTTTTTTTCCAGAGAAAGAAAAAGAGAAAAATTATGCACAAGAAGATCCTTGCCTTCTGGAAAATCTAGTTCAAATTCCTGGAGCCTTTTTTTTCTCTATAGTGTTAATCACCTTGATTGGTATAGAGCAGTATCTCTCAAGAGTACCCTGTAGGTACTATTTGGCCCACTGACTCTTTACAGGGGGTTTAAAAGTATACTGCAATTAGAAGATGAAATTCTGCCTTAATAAATGCAAAATTATGCCCACGGGGGAAAATCAAACTTCATGAAGCATGATGAGTTCTGAACTTGTTAATTACCACAGAGGAAAAAAAACTATCTCTGTACTACAATGGATAATCTAAGAAAATTAGATTAGCTATAGCTACCACACAGGAAAGCAAAACTACTAAAATTATTAGGAAAGAGAAAGGTAACACATCAGACAAAAATGTTATTTCACCATTCAATTCTGTGATGCACTTGCATCTTGCAAATCATGTGTATCTCTAATTCTCACATCTCAGAAAGCAATATAGTAACTTTAGAAGATTCACGAAGAAAGCTGAAAATTTTGTCAAACAGTTGTGGTAGGTTGCCTCTGTCAGCAGCTGAGCACCCACTAGGTCACACACCACCACCTCCAGTGGGAGAAGGGAGAAAATCTGAGCAGCAAAAGCTGAGATAGCATGGACCAAGATAAAGACAGCTTAATAAGTGAAGCAAAGCTGCACATATAAAATAAGAAATTCACCTACAAATGGGCGTTCAGCCATCTTCAGGAAAACAGAATCTCTGCACGCTTAATGGTTACCTGAGAAAACAAACTCCATAGCCATGAACTCATTCTTTCACAAGCTTTTATCACTGAGCATGATGCCATATGTATGGAATATCTCTTTGGTCATCTGAGATCAGCTGTCCCAGCTGTGTCCCTTCACAGTTTCTTGTGCTCACCCAGCCTCCTCACTGCTGGGATGGGGTGAGAGGCAGCAAAGGCCTTGACTGTGCAAGAACCCAGCAGCAGCAGCTAAATCATCCCTGTGTTTTCAATCCTGTTTAGATCGCGAATTTATGGCACCATACATGCTGCTGCGGAGAAAAATTAACACTAGCTCAGTTACATGCAATTTAAAAAAGGTCCAGTATAAGAAATGATCAAATAAACTAGATCATCAAGTTGATGATCAAGAGGATAATTCAAAGTAAATAAAAAAGGAATACTTTCATACAGTATGTATTTAACATATTGAATTAGTTGCCACAAGTTGTTGTGGGATCCAAATTTTACATCTTTTTACAAAAAAAAAATAAAAAATATTTTAAAAAAGAATAAAAAAATAAATACAAATCCAGTAGTCATTAAATGCAACTGCAACTTGTTCAGGTACAGATTTCCCTACAATTACAGGTCTGCACAGGCAAAAGGAACATATATGGGAAGAACTTCCATGCAGATCTCCATATTTATATACTGGCACAAAAGTATATCCTTTTGAAAAATTTGGATAAAATACTCCTCCCACTTTCACATATTAAAGATTGCAGTTTCTTTTAAAAACGTGAAAAAATAATAATTTTTAAAGCAATCCAGAGACGTCCATTGCAATAACTTTTTAGAACAGATAAGGATGTTTTCTTTCTCACCTGCTTATCCCATTAGTCTGCAAACCGATCCAGAGATAAAACACACTTATGCCATTCCAGGTCTATCTCATTCTTCTTCTTACCTCTCCCTTTCTCTGTGAAATACCAGTTTGCTATCATTTTTATTTTCACATAGTTACCTGGAGCTAATAAGAATTATGCTCTTGCAAGAGCCCAGATGAGAAAGGGCATATGAGTTCCCTGTATAGAAGCATATGACATTGATGCAGTGGACTGCAAATAACATTGAAAAGTTTGAAGTGAATGAACTGAAAAATATCTTAAATTTCTTTCTGATCTGGTGATTTCAGCAGTTACATGTAACAGGGAAAACAAAAACAGTAAAGGTCTTAGTCTCATAGAAGTCAATACTAATTAATTCATGAAAGTCCTACGACCTATACTAACCAGGATATCAAACAGTGACTTCTGACCTTAAAATATTTGAAGTTCATGGCCATTTTTTATTTTTATAAACTAAATTGATGTGATTGTTCTGTCTCACACCAGTTTCATCACAGGCCTGATTGCAGCTACAGTCCCTAAATATAGTTAATATATTCCCTTTTGAGTGAATTTTTAGCTGCCTGAAGTCCATCTATACCGACCTTGTTACCGATGGCCCAGATTGAACCCTGGTTACTAGGACAAGTTTGGGAACTGGCTCGTATCAAGGCTCTTTGTATAATGCAATCCCCCACAACAAACTACTCTTTCTTCCATGCCCAGATTTTTACTGCTCAGTTTCCTGCTTGGAATTCATGACTGAATTAACTTGTGGGCTGTGGAGATGATTGGCAGAGTTGTGTCTCTGAAGGAAAACAAGAAGTAAACCAACTTGACAGTGTTATATCCACCTACTGAAATCCCATTCCTACCCAAGCTAAGAAGGTCTTACTGATTTTAATAAAGGAAGTCAACCATCTGATTGCTAGTGATCATTTGGTAACCTTCATAGTACTGACTTATGAACACAAGGTCATTTGTTTAAGCACAGTCTTGAGTAATAATGACCAAAAACCACTGCATGTATGTTATTTTATAAATCATAACACTAACTGTGGTTACCAATCCTGTTCCATGCAAAGGACTGCCCACATCCCATAAACAAACATTATAAAGCACATCTCTTCTATTAGACTCAGTACACATATCAAAAAATTAGTCATTTGATTCAGTTGTCTCCCTTCTCCAGATTAAGCATAAAAGATATCACTTGCTCTCAGGAAACTCCCACCTTCAATGCTGCATTCAGCTCTGGGGTCTTCAGAAAACGAAGGACATCAACCTTTTGGAATGAGACCAGAGGAGAGACATCAAGATGATCAGAGGGGTGGAGCAGGTCTCCTGTGAAGAAAGGCTGAGAAAGCTGGATTCAACCAGTGTGGAGAAGAA
The DNA here is from genome assembly GCA_025584955.1 of Alethe diademata. Classification (NCBI taxonomy): domain Eukaryota; kingdom Metazoa; phylum Chordata; class Aves; order Passeriformes; family Muscicapidae; genus Alethe; species Alethe diademata. The sequence goes on along the minus strand of JANRMJ010000054.1, from coordinate 57,779,893 downwards.
AAGGCTCTGGGGAGAGGTTAGAGCAGACTTCCAGTACCTAAAAGGGGCTTTCAAGAGAGCTTGAGAGGGAATTTGGACAAGGGAATATAGTGACAGGATAAGGAGGAACTGAAGGAGAGTAGGTTGAGATTAGACATTAGGAGGAAATTTTTTATTGTGAGGCACTGGAACAGCATGGATGCCGCATCCCTGCAAGTGTTCAAGGCCAGACTGGATAGGGCTCTGAAGAACCTGAACTAGTGGAATATGTACCCTGACCATGGTAGGGGTGCTGGAACTAGATGACCTTTTAGGTCCCTTCTAACCCAAACCATTCCAAGTTTCTACAGTATTCTAGAAAAACCCAACCAATCATAATTGTTACTTTATCCTCAGTACAGAAAATACCCTCCTTTTTTGTTACTGTTTAGGCAGTGTTTTCCTAAAACATTAAATATCTTTTAAAATAAGCTGACACCAAATGTTTTGAGGAGAACATAGTAATAATGCAAATATTATATTGTTTACTTTGTTTTTAGTTCTTCATATATTTAAATCTGTTTCTCCTCTATTCAATTCTTATCTAGGCCAATGTAAAGTAAATCTTACAGAGCTTATTCACTCTACCTGATAATTTCCACTTAATATTAATGCTTTGGCATACAGAACCACAGAAATAAAGGCCAAAAGGGACCTGTTAGGTCATTTAAACTGACTGTCTGCATATGAATGGTGATTATATTTGATCTTGTTATTTTCAAAACTGAACAAAAAGTTTGCATATGACTATGGCATATCTTCTTGAAAAGTCCTAATCTGAGGCACTGAAAATATAGCTCATGATGCTTCTCTCTCCCCTGCAGCTGGCAATCCTGAGCATCAGATTGTTGCTATGTTCTTCAGCATAGGGTCATGATTTTCTGCACAGCTACAGTGGAACAGGTGGGAAGTATCTCTAGGCTCCCACGTGACAGGTAGAAACAGCTGATTTGACCCCATCAGGTACTACAGACAAACGAATCTCTGGTTCTCTTGATATTTGTTATCATTATATACGTTAGTGAATCAGAATGCTACTGTTCCTGCCACTCCAAAAAGGTAGAGTTTTTAAATGCAGATTATGAGCTTTGCATCATCCTCGTTTACCTGTGGCTCTTCAGTAGCCAAAGTTATGTTCTTGCATTGTTATTGGGATATGCAGCAGATGGCATTTGGGGATTGTCCCTGTGCTTGGTGTTTAGTGGCTCTTCCAAAGTGCTTCAGGGAGTGTGCACAGGGAGGTGTGGGACTCTGGAGCACCATGTCCATAGCACTTAGGCATTCCACAGGTAAACTTGAAGACCCATAACCCTGTCCTGGGTCTTGCACAGTGAGCCTTTGCAGTTCTGCACTTTTGTAAAATAGGGACACACACATTTTAAACTATTTTTGGACTAGGAAAAATTCAGACCTGAAGGTATTTGCTGTCATCCTGACAAATCAGTGCCTACACTAACATTTTCTCTTCCAGTTCTTTCAAGTGAAATTAGCTAATTCAGCAAAAGTTCAGTTTTGATGGTACAACTGTTTGTATAATGGAAGTTTCTGCTGTCAACCAAAGATCACATCCTTGATGATGATCACTGTGCTGGCAGATGCTGCTGTAATAGACACAGAATAAATTGCATACACTGTGAAGTGCTTTGACAAGCGTAAATAGTCTGGGCCTAAATGTCTGTATTGCAATTGAAAGAGTACTTGGGCTTGAAAAGCATTTAAACATTTTCAAAAATATTACCTGGTATCTCATGACAAAGTGTTTTGGTTTAACTCCAACTGGCAACTAAGCACCACACAACTGTTCACCTATTCCTCATGCATCAAAATGAGAGAGAAAATGAGAAAAGCAAAAGTGAGAAAACTCATAGGTTAAGACAAAGACAGTTCAATAGCTAAAGCAAAGCTTTTGCTTTTTGCACAAGCTAACCAAGGAATTAATTAATCACTTTCCATGAGCAGACAGATGTTCATCCCTCCCCAGGAAAGCAGGGCTCCATCATGTAACAGTGATTTGGGAAGACAAATTCCATCATTCCAAGTGTCTCCCCCTCCCTTCTTCTACCCCCAGCTCTATACTCTGAACATGATGCCATATGGTCTGGAATTTCCCTTTGGTCACTTGGAGCCAACTGTCCTGGCTGTGTCCTCTCCCAGCTCCTTATGCACACCCAGCCTTCTCATTGCTGAGGTGGGGTGAGAAAGAGAAAAGGCCTTGAGGCTGCTCATCAGTAACTAAAACATCACTGTGACATTAACACCATTTTGGTCACAAATCCATAACACAGCTCCATACCAGCTACTCTGAAAGCACCTAACTCTATGCCAGCCAAAACCAGCACACAGAGTGAACAGTGAAAGACTTCCAACATTATATTTTAATTTTACTGACTTGTAAGAATATTTCAATTGCTTTTCTTTTTTTTTAATGGATTTTCAGCCTTATCTGAACAGATACTCCTACTTGGTTAAAAGGCCAGGGTTTCATTTTTCTACTGCCCTGCAGCACTCACAGATTCTGCTGGTGATTTACAGCTGTACAAACTGTAAGTACAAAGGTAGTCACAACACTTGCCTTTTCTATCTGTCTCAATTACCATAAACAGCAGTGTCAGAAGGTAAGTAATAAAGAATCCCAAGTGTCGTGCCCTTTCTGACTGAATAGCAGAATAAACGTATTGTATCTTGAATGTTCTCCTAAATTTGGGAACTCTTCTGTTCATTCTAATAACTCCAAAACTCCCTGGAGTTAAACATTATGAGTCTCACAGAATTCTGTAATTTCATGTAACACAGAAATTATTGACTGCTTTTCCCTCAATGAGGTTTTCTCCCCTCAGGTTTTATTACCATTTGATCCTAGATATTTAATGGACCTGGCATTTGTTACACGTAGAGGAACAGACCTTTAAGGCAGGGCTTGCTTTACTGATTCTACAAAAACAAAGGAGGAAAGAATGCGACTTATCACGTAGACCCAGCAGACTATAATATAAACACAAGATCACATCCAGCCAACGCATTCTCTTTACTTCTGGAAAAAGCTATAGGCAAGCATCTGGGAGACATTAAAGGATAAACACTTTATTAGTGCATACTGCTATGTATACATTCCATGGCCTTACCTCTTTATGATGTTATCAAACAAAATGTCACAAGCAGAGCTAGTTTGGTACTTGGCCAAAAGAACCCCAAGGAGACCATACCTACTGTGGGATGTTAGCAATTCATAGCATGGCATTTTTCTTTGAGCATGCAACTGAATGTAATAAAAGGGGTGACTGCTTGCAAATTGTCATCAGTATATGAGGCAAAAATTTGTTTTTGAGAATTTATTCAAAGTAAGATGTTTATTTTAGCACCACTTTCGCTAATTATTTTCTGCCTATGCAAATTTCCACAACTTTTCAAGCAGACATCATTTCACAGCAGTTATGATCGAGCTGTTCATGTGCAGTAGGATCAAATTAATAAAAAACTATGCAAAAAACTAATGGCAATGCTTTTTGGTGACCGAAATTCATTAAATATTTTGCTGATGCATAGTGGAATCCTTTTCAAAATTAATGAAGTACAGAAAATTTGAGTGGCAAGTTACCTTCAGCAAAATTTTGATCACATGAAAGAAAAATGAGCCAATAGGGAGTCTAGTCTCATTTAGTATTGTAATATTTTTGACAAATATTTTTTTAATAATTAAATTTGCTTCAATCAAAAACATTCTGCTTGATCATAAAGAAATTTTGGGAGAGGGAAGTTGGCTTCACTGAAAAAATTACCCCAATTTATATACTAAAAGATACAGTGATGGTGATCCCAGTCTTTTACACAGTTACCCAAGAACTAAAGTATTCATCCAGTATATGCAAGGTCTAAGTTCAAGAGCTTTCCCTGTTTCTTCATGTCTGGGCCCACTGTTCAGATAAATGCTTTTATTCTTGCTTTTTGGAATATTCTGCAAAGGGTTGTTTTCACTTTCTCCCATGTACGGTATGAAATTGTGTCAATGGCAATTACATGTAGCCAGGAGCTGATATCATCCTGAGAGGGGAATTTCTAGTCTGAGAGCCACTTTTTGAGAGATCTTGCCATGGAAGAAAATAGAGAAACCTTCAGAGTAATTAAATCCACCCGTAAGTAGGAAAGGGATGCCATTCATCCTAGTTGACTTAGCTGTGTATGACTGAAAAACAGGATACAGGTCACCTACATTTCATTGTCTAAATGCATATATCAACATATAAGCTAAGAATTGGGTTCCCATTTATGTCAAAGGAAATCATAACCAATACAGAAAATGAACATGTAGTTTGGTAATGAGCTAATTAAAGTAGACAAACACTTATTTTACATTTTT
>JANRMJ010000054.1:57757366-57775483 GCA_025584955.1 Alethe diademata | reverse complement strand
ATATATTCTACCTGAAATCTGTTAACCTTCACATTTTAGTAAAAAAAAAACAAACAGGGAAGAATCTTTGTTTGCTTCCAATCAGACTAATTCTTTGATTACGAAGAATTTCTTTGAAAATAAATTACTTATCAACCACTTTTCTTGACAGTCATTTATCTCCCAAGATCTCCCATTAACACATTATTTGCACCAATTCACTTAAAAGACTGTTATGTTTCAGTTTCAAGATCTTCAACTTTGAATCTATTTGCAAAGGTAATTTCAGTGAAATACTTGCAATTCTTTTATGCTTCATTGCTAATTGCTATGGATCCATTTCTCACAATTGACTCAAAAGAAAGATGAAACCTTGCAATGAGGGTTTTTTTTAAATTTCATTTTCTTCTAGTGATTGTAAGCACAGACTAATCAGATGCAGTGCTTTGTATGTGTAGTGGAAGTGAATGACAGCTTGCTAAGGCATGTTATGGTGGATTTGAGCTGCATTTGAATTTGGAAATTTTTATTAGTTTGTTCACTGACATGTTAGCAAAAAAAGATGAAAATAGAACTGTGAGATGAAAGACTGACTTAATGTCATCTTTTCTGCCAACTACATGAAGGATAAATCAGAACATTTCCATTGGGTGGTATTTCTTTATAGCTATTAAATGAAATAAACAGTCTGTTTAAAAGCAATATGACAGAACAAGCCTCAGCCATGATGAGGAACATGATGATCTTACTGAACACATTTCACTTCATATTATTTGTGGTTCTATTAAAGACACTAAAGCTGAGTCTGATGATATCTTTTAATGTCAGTGTTATCAAAAAGAATCCTTTAACACACTTTGATTATATGGTAGCTGAGCAGTCTGTGGGTAACGGTGCCTTTTGACAGTCTTATGTAACCATCTCATTTAATCAGGACATATTCTCAAAGTAAAGCAATTTAAAGAAAGACCTTTTCTCCTTGCTCCAGCTTGTTTATTTTCATTTAATCACAGTTGCCTTCTCAAATTGCAATGTTTCTTTCTTTAGGATACTTTTCATTTTTGTTGATACTTAGTAAACATCTCAGCTCTTTTATTCAGTTTTGTTTTACAGATCCTTTTTTTGACATAATGTCACTTAGTACATTCAAAATTCTCTTTTCAGTGTCTTTCAATAGTTTGCTTTCATTCTAATATTAAAATTGTTATTGCCAGTACTCCATAGAATTTAGTTCTTCTCATGTCTTGTTTTCTCTGTATTATCTCAGCATAAATTGTTACTGGAGGGCTTAACTTTGTGTATTATGTGATAACAGACTAATTTATGATTGCTTTATGACTTGTTGACAAACCCTATTTCCCCTTCATCATAGATTAATGCAAATAGCTTGGCCTTAATGCACAGAAAAAAAAAATCATTACAGGTTGGTAATCCAATTGCCCTGAAAAACTATTATTTTTTAAACTTTTCTTTTTTAAGGAGACAAAAAGAAAAAACAAATAAACAAAAAAAAAAAATCAAACAAAAAACTCGCCACAGATCAGAGCATTTGCAGTTTGAATGCTTATATAAAACTGTGCCTGGTTTTGTTTGCTTCCTTGCCACAGTTTATCTCAGAGGTTTGATTCTTTGCTACACTCATTCGGACAATTCTTTTATCTTGCACACTCATTAATAAGGGCTTTCTAATTTGTCTTCCTAATTCTATCAAAGACAGAAGCTTTTTCAGAATGCAACCAAATGAGTTGGCTATAGTAAAATACTATGGTAAAAAAACAGTCTGTTACAAAAACACCTAATTATCCATGTTTATAACTCTTGAAATTACGGTCAAAATTACAAGGTTTTGTTTAAGTCATAGTCAGAGAATCTTTGTGGCCTTAGTGAGAAGACTACTTGATGAGTGTTCAGAGGATTTGAGACCTGCTTCATGTTCTTTGTGAGCAGAGAAGGGCAGGTGTGTGATGCAACCATTGGAGGCCATTTTGGGCAGAATGTTCATGAAATAGTTGGAGTTCTCAGTCCTTGGAAAAGTAAGGAGGGAGCATATCAAAACTACCACCTTGAACTTGCAGAGCAGACTTTGGCCTGTTTAAGAGCCTGGTTGAGAGTTCCTTGGGAGGCAGTCCTGAACAGCAAAGGGGCTCAAGAAGTCTGGATGTTTTTCAAGAGGGAAATCTTAAAGACATGGGAGCAGGTGGTTCCCCTGAATGATGAGCCAGAGGGGAGGACTAGCCTGGCTGAACAGAGACCTTTGGCTGGAACTCAGGGAAAAAAACATAGAGTCTATCACCTCTATAAGAAAGGGCAACTATGGAGGACCAGAGAGATGCAAGTTATGCAGGGAAGAGGACAAAGCCCAGTTAAAACTTAATCTGACTACTGACAGTAAAAATTGTTTCTCTAAAAATATTAACAAAAAAAAAAAAAAAGAGAAATAGTATCAGAAATAGTGTGGCCAGCAGGACAAAAGCAGTGATTTTCCCTCTGTACTGGGCACTGATGAGATCACACTTGAGTCCTGTGACCAGTTCTGGGTTCCTCACTACAAGCGGGATATTGAGGTTCTGGAGCAAGCCCAGCAAGGGCAACAAAGCTTTGAAAGGTCTAGAGAGTGAGTCCTGTGAAGAGCAGCTGAGGGAGCTGGAGTTGTTTAGCCTGGAAAAAAGGGGGCTCAGAGGTGACATTATCACTCTCTATAGTTACCTGAAAGGAGGGTGTAGCAACATGAGAGTTAGTCTCTTCTCACAAGAAGCAAGCAATAAGAGGTAAGGAAATGGCCTCCAGTTGCACCAAGGGGGGGGTTAGATTGAATATTGGGAAAATTTTCTCCCTTAAAAGGGTTGCCAAGCATTATAACAGACTGACATGGATGGTCACCATCCACAGAGACACTGAAAAGATGTGTACATGTGATACTTAGGGATACAGTTTAGTGAAAGACTAAGATTCATAGCTGGACATGATGATCTTAAAGTTCCTTTCCAACCTAAATGTTTCTGTGACAGTATGATTTAGGGTGCAATTTGCTGTCTATTACTGCTACTGAAGCAGGACCTCTATGCTTGGGTAGAAGCTTTGGAGATGATCTTGAATGCCCACAGTCTGCCACCTCCCATGGACAGAGAATCCCCAGCTGTGAGAGATAGCAAGGCCATTTTGAAATAGTGGTGACAAGAATGTAGAATCTGAGGCCTTTCTTCAGTGGAAGAAATACTGTCACCTACTTCCTTTCCTAGCAAAACCAACACAATTTACTTACTGCCAACTCATACCATGTCCCTGGAACTCACCTCACCCATGGAGCTTCTGCATGAAAATCAGCACAGTTATAATGCCTCGTGGTCACCTACAAGCCACTTAAAGAAGGCTTCTCTACCCCAGTGATGTTCCAATTATTTGAAGCAGAGTGTATAGTAAATGGACAACAGTGCTTGGACTGCCTAGACACTGAGACAATATCCCTATAAAAGGGAGACTATGTCAAAGAAAGTTCTTTTGTCCATGTATTTCTGAGGGCAGCACCCCATGGCAACTAAAGCTGGCCTTAAGAAATATGGGAACATCATAAATTCCCCTCAATAATTTCCTTTAATAAAATTTCTCTAAGTTGCCAACAAAAAAAACCTCCAAAATCAGCGTCATTGCTTTTTATCATATTTTACCACTTTTTCTTAAAAAAATCATGGACTATACTTCTTTAATTTTACAAACGCTACACTAGGGAAGAATTCATTATCTGCTGACTCTTCAGCTGTTTGCAGAGAGATTTATCTCACCTGACCTTCGCTATCTAAACAGGATAATCTGTTATAAGAGATCATTTAAGCGACAAGGAACAGACAGGTATATTCAGACTATGATTCATCTCAAAGACAAGCAGAACAGACATAACCTCTGCCCATGGGCTAGAGAAATAGCCTTATCTAGATTAATTCATGATTTACAGAAAACTTTAAACCTCAGTTATCATATCCTGGCTGCACCATTGTCACCTATGCCTACAGAGCATAGATCCTCATCAAGTACATTTGTTTTACATTCCTACAAAAGAACCATTTCTGAGGGAAAAAGCAAACAAATAACAAGCCCTCCAAAACCCCAATATTCCATTGCCGTAAATGTGCAGAGAGAATATTTTCTTGCTGACAATCTTCTTAAACTTTTCAAATAATGAAATTCATTTAGAATTCAAAAGATTTGAAAAATGAGCTGCTCATACCAAAATTTGCTGATGGTTGCTATCTGATTTTAAAAGGAACTATTTTAGATTTTGTGTGGAAGGGAGAACTAAGCATTCTTTCCACTGAATATAGTTGAATAGGAATCATAGGTACAAGTACATCTGCCTACAACAAAGTCTCATTATATAAAGAAGACAGACCTGTTTAGGACTCACTTTTAAGCATTTTTCAAAAATTTGCCTTTAAATAATGGCTCCTTCAGAGTTATCTCTTTAAGGCCAAATTTGCAAACATGTCTGTCTGGATCTTTATACGAACATGCACTTCAGTGCATCTTAATAGCTTACATCTGACAGTGCCAATTTCCGCTTGGAATTTTGTCACCATGCAAGTGAGAACTTCAACAAGTGAGAGAAGCTTCTACAGCTTTCAGTGAGTAACACTGGTTTTGCAGAACTGACCCTTGCAATTCCTCTGACTTTGAAAATAATCTTTCAGAGAGTGTCGTAGAATGACAGCCTTTCACCAGTCATCCCTCTAGAGATCTCTGTGCTGTGATAAATCACATCCATTTTTGGCAGGATGATGTTACTTTGGAATCGTGCTTTTATGTTGGGACAACAGATTAAAACTACTGATAGACATAGGGTTAACACCAGAGGCAAAAAGACATACCGAATAAAAGCAGGACTAACAGCTCCGCATGCCAACTGCTATAAATCACTTTCTACCTATTTCTGTCACATCCTTTTTGACTTATTTAAAAAAAAAAAAAAAAAAAAAAAAAAAAAAAAAAAAAAAAAAAAAGCTTCACCTTTGTTTCCACTCAGGGATTTTTTTTTTCACAAACCCATCACATTCACGAGCAAGTCAGTCAAGCCTTCCAGTTACAGAAGACAAGTACTGTAGCTGAAATTTTTTTTCAACGACAGATTAATGTCAAGAACCTGTGTGCATTTTAAAAGTCTCATATTTATAATTATTTTCTTTTTGCATTCATACCACAGAGACATGTATCTCCCATTTTTTATTCTGACACTTAGAGGATTTAAAATAACAAGAGGGAATGCCTTTATCTTTCTTCCTCTGAATTCCATTATTTAAGATAATGGAACTATTTCTTCCACAGAGGTTACTATCTATAGTTCAGTTCTTGCTAAATGTGCCTGCTGCAGTATCTTCCATGGGATTTTAAAGAAAATGCTTAACAACCTTATCTAAGTACGCTAGTCTTCAGCCCAAAACTCTAGAAAAAGATTGGTGACTATTGAAGTTATTTACCTCCATTATTCTCACCATCACATCATCAAATTATCTGTGGGTATGCCTAATGAACCAAACTAGTTGCCCACCATCATAATTTTTTATATCTTAACAGCAGGACAGGTGTGAAGGGAGGCCACAAGCAAATTTTTCCTTCCCTTTCATAAAAAAATTACCAAGCTTTCCTTGACTAAAATTTCTGACATATGGACCACAAAGCTGTGCCATCAAGTTAAGGTACCTGTTTTCTATCATTATATATGGGTAGCAATTGGCTTGTATTTCTCCAGCAGAAATTTCACATTTTCTCCAACTTTTAAACTAATTGGCTTTAAGAGAAACACCCCCAGATGTTTCAAGACTCATAAATCAACTTTTTTGCAGTGTGCCCATAGAACCATTCTGGCCTGTCTTCCTAGCAGAACTTGAAAGCCCTTACAGGCTTCCAACTGGAGATCAGGAAAAAATCAACAATTCCCCTCAGGCTTCAAGCTGCCAGGCTTACACAGGATTGTTCTTTCAGGGAAAAAAAAACCCCAAACTGATAATAGTTTCAAAAGTGGTACTTTCTGTGGAGTGAAAATAATAGGTATTGGAAGGCATTCAGTTGATCAGTTGGCTGGACATATGCAAGCACTGTTCTGATTTACACCTCAGGATCCCTGCCACAAGGGGAAAGTTCATGGCAGTATGGTTTTGGTGAAAGTTAAATTGTGCCATGAGACAAAATCTGGTAAAGTAGCAACTCACTGCCATGAATTTAAACCATGTGAATTTAAAGGCGAGACAATTTAGCTTTGCAAAAGCAAACTGAAGGCTATATAAGGCAATATATAAAACATGCACAAAATATGAAACCAATTTCTTGCATGAAGGACGACTTACCTGACAAGATGAGTAACCCACTGACTGAAGCAACACACTGCTGCTGAATGGTGGCAAGACCAGGAGAATGAACTTCATAATACAATATCATACTGCTTGCATGACCTGGGATAAAATATTTTTCTGCACTGCATGTAGACACTCCATGAACACAGTTCATGTTTTTCTTTTGGCTTATGTGCATTTTTCTCCCAGTTTATATTTGTTATGTGTGCAAAAATGTTGTGTGTGATTTTTTTTCTCATCTCCCTATACGATCCAGTCTAGAAAAAACAGATTTTACTTTTTGCAGCTTCACAAGCAAGGATATCATTGACTACTCTTTCTACACAAGAGTTTGTATTAAGTGGGTAAAAGCAATAGGAAGAGAAAAAAAGTGGACTCATGGCATAAAGCATGCATTTAAATCAGCAACAGAAATTAAAGAGTATCCTGAAGCACCTGATTCTCAGAACAGGCATTTTTGTCTGTTTCAGTTAAAATGATTATCAATAAGGCGAGACCTATGAACTGAAGAATTGCTTTTGTCCTCTGTGGTAAAACAGGAAAAGGATAGTGCTGCTGTGCTTTAAGTGTGCCTGTAGCCTGGTGAGAAATCGTCCTCAGAATCCTCTCCTCAGGTCCCACTTTTTAACACAATGCCTCTGAACACCATCTGTCCTGGAAAAGGCACTCCCTGCCTTCAACATTTACCCTACTTGCTTTTGTTTTGGGTTATGCAGTTTTTCAGGGTCAGGGAAGGATGGGTTGCCTAAACAAGTTGAGCTTATGCCCTGAAGGTTTTTTTTGGGTTTTTTGTTGGTTTTGAGTTTTGGGGGTTTTTTGTTTGTTTGTTTGTAAAATATACGAATGTATTTGAATTATTAAGAAACAAAAATTTGAAGCCAGTTGCCCAAAGGAAAAATGCTTGGCTACTTCTCAACACTACAATCCTTACAGCAAAGACTATGCAGCTGGATGAAGACTCAAGCTGACGTGATAAAGCATTTGAATCAACTTAGCCACCAGCTTGAAGAGCTCAATCTCAAAATGGGTGAGACAAATACTTGTGTGAATATTTGGTCTGGATCTTTTCCTGTCCCTAATCTGTGGGCATGCAGGCATCCTTCTAAAGTAGGAAAACATTTTAAAACTCTCTGCTGACAGCTTAAATAAGTGCCTTCCCAAGCCTTTGGCAATCTTTCAATGAATTTAACAGAGGAGCACCTGCACGTTTTGTTGTCCTTTTCCACAGTGCACCACTGGAATATTGCTTCCTTTGTTCTTGACAATAAACCCAAGTTCTATTCATGGTTGCTGGAGGAAAAATATCAGCAACAAAAATTCACTCCAACTTTTCCTGATATCTCAGGTATGCAATAAATGTGAATAAATCCATGATCATACTTAAAGAACCATAGAATCATTTATATAGAAAATACCTTTGAAGTCATTAAGTTCAAATGTAAACCTACCACTGCCAAGTTCATCACTAAACCATGACCCTGAGTGCCATGTCTACACAAATTTTTAATACCACCAGAGATGGTGACTCAACCACTTCACTAGGCAGCCTATTCAAATGTTAGCATTTTGGTGAAGAAATTTTTTCTAATATCTGATCTAGACCTCCTCTGGCACAACCTGCAGACATTTCCTCTTATTGTATAATTGCAGACACGGAGAATGACTTGGGCTGGAAAGCACATTAAAGATCATCTAGTTCTAACCCCACTGCCACGGGCAGGGACATCTTCCCCTTATTCAAAGCCCCATCCAGTTGTAGGGATCCACAACTTCTCAGGCAACCTGTTTCAGTGTCTCACGCTCCTCACAGTGAAGAATCATCCTCTCACTTGTTGGAAAAAAAAATCTAGTTCCTTGTATAGAGTGACATGATCTCCCCTAAGCCTCCCTTCCTCTGGGCTAAACAACCCCAGCTCCCTTAGCAGCTCCTCATGGGATTTGTGCTCCAGACTCTTCACCAGCTCTGTTGCCCTTCTCTGAGCACACTCCAGTACCTCAATGTATTTCTGGTAGTGAGGGGCCAAAAACTGAACAGAGGACTTGAGGTGCAGGCTCCCCAGTGCACACAGGGTGGGGGAATGCTTCCAGTACAGAGGGATGAGAAGATCACTGCCCTGGTCCTGCTGGCCACAGTACTGCTGACACAGGCCAGGATGCCATTGACCTTCTTGGCCACCTGGGCACAGCTGGCTCGTGTTCACCCAGCTGTCAACCAGCACCCCCAGGCCCTCCATGGATGGATGGCCCTATTCATGACACTCCAAGCACTGAATGGTGCTCTAAGACAGCTCTCACACTGGCTAATTCTGACAGAGCTGTGTTTCTTGGCAAGCAGTGATAACCTACACGTAGCCATGTGACTGCCAACATATATTGAACTGATTCAAGTCTATTTAGTGCATAGGATGTAGATGAACATTAAGAAAATTTTCAAGTGTGTCAAACTGTTGTCATTCTGTATCTTCTGAAACTGATCAAAATATGTTTGGATCCCTGTTAATCCATCACTGACACTTGTACATCACACAGCACTGTCATTGCCTCTCAGTCTTTGGATGGCAAGCCTGATTTTAGAGAATCATCAGGTGTGTCTTACATTCCTGAAATAAAAGAAACATGAGACAAACCTGCACCAGTGACTTTTCAATTTTTTTCCTCTGTTGTCTCAGGTCTTAAAGAAAGGAGAGGGGAGACCTTTCTTTCATTGAGTTTTGCTATAGCAGTTGAGAGTGTTTAGGAAACTCTAACTCCTGGGGAGATAAAAGCATAATGTTCACAGACCTTGCAAAGACATAATTACAATTCCTTCCTGCTGCCTTAAAATATGCACACCTTCCACTTCATGGCTGCAGATCAGACACAGAAATGGACACGTTTCAAAGTGAGCGTAGTGGAAAATGCTCTCATTCCATACACTTTTGCTTTCATCCTTACCTGTTGCTTGTCACTGTTGCTGGAAACACTAAACCCCAGAAGACTGCAGCTTTTTTGCCTTGAAGGTTAAACTCATTTTGCTTTGAGTTTTACTTTCAATTAAACTTGAGATGTGTTTAACACTCCTTTGTCTCCCCTCACTTTTTCATATCAACTCAGATTCTTGAAGATTTTCTACTTATTCTAAGTTTTTTTTAAACAACTATTTCCAAAGAGCCCCATAAACAGAGAGTGGCAAACCCTTTAGAGTTTATGCAAAGTTCTCTCCAAGAAGAGAGGGACTTTTATGCTATTTTAATTCATTGGCTCAGCAGTATCTTCCTGAACAACAAAACAACTATCTTGAATCTCTTGCCCTGAGGCAAGGACAAAAAAAGCTAGTTAGACTATGGGATTCAGGTGTCACTGTGCCAGCAGAGCTCAGCAGAGCAGACCGTGGCTGATGAAATGTTCCTTTATGCAAGAGGATTTCAAACCACATGAAACATTTCTTCTTTTGTTACTAAAGCTTATCAAGTTCCAGAGGCTTTAAAAAGTCCACATGGGAAATTCAATTTCTAGAGGCGCTTTAATCAATTATGTTAAGAAAGATTCCAAAACAGTGAAAACTTATCCAAGTGAACAATATCCTGAAGAGAACAATGAAGGGAACCAAGTATCCGTGGGGCTGCTGGGGCAGAGCTGAAGGTCAGGAGTCCTTAGCTGTTGTGGCTGTTTACACTATTTACATAATGCAGTTATGAATGCAGTGATCCAGGCATGATTTTTGAATAAATAGCAAAGAAAACTGGGGGCTAATTAAAGGTTAGGTGTTTAAAACAGTAAAAGGGATCATCATTACATTGAAAATCTAGATCATAGTCAATCCATCATAATTAACACTCTAGTCACAGAAAAGTAAGTTTTATCAACAATTTATTGTGGTCTCTTCATTGGAATAATAGTACCAGAGAGACAGAGTGAGTTTTACTGTTGGAAAGCCCATAAGCTGTAGGAAAACTACAGAAAACAAAAGAGAACTTGGACATTAACAATGAGGTTAGCACCACAACTAAAACAACCTAAATACAGTGCAGTAATTTTCTATTAATTAGAAATTAATATTAGATTAATTAAATAGATTAGAATTAACTGTTAAAATAGAGATTTTTGAAATGTTGCTAAATAGAATGAAAGTAATTGTGATAGGATTTTATGCCATAATAAGAATTGTAAATGAACAGAAAATACAGCATTTTATCTTATACGGAGTCCAGAAGTGTATTGATAGGTGTTTAAATCATCTCCAGGAAGATCAATACATACTATGAGAGATGCATAGTTTATCATTCCTCTTGACCAACAGAAACAAATACACAGAAGATAGGTGCAAACATCGAAATAGTACTCTTTGAGAGCATAAATATGTCTACTGAATAAAAAGAAGTCCCCTCATTTAAAAAATGAAGTATCAGAAGTAAATCCATTCACTGAAGTGAGTCCATTTTAAGTAAATTGTGTCTTTTAAATTGGGAGAGGAAGCCTCATCTAAAAAGGTCTTTTGAGGTACCAAAAGAGAGTCCAGGTCTGCCATAGAGGCCTAAATATATGGTACTTCACCCAACTCTTATAAAGTTGGAGTAAACATCAATCTCTGGTATAAAATGGCCCTTCAGAGTGACACTAATAGAAGTATCCTAGAGCTATTCCCTTCCTAAGCTTCAGAAGAATAATTTGCATTGCATCAGGTACAGCCTTATCTCCAAAGGCTTATAACTGCATTTGAGCATTCACAAGCTCAATTAAAACAAGGATTTGTGCAAACCAGTTAACTAGAATTTGTGTAGATTTTTGAAATTGTACTAATCATTCTGTTCTCTGCTTTTGACCACTACATAAAGATTTAAAGAATAAAATCCAACCAAAAACAGTGAAAAACATCCTTGTGAGTGAGGATGCTTTTTGGCTAAACATGCAATGAGTGTTTTGAAGTTTTTTATGAAGGTTTAGTATCACAAGAGAGCATTAAGCCAAATGGATGTTGTCTTGGAGAGGTCAAGCTACCACTGAGCCAGCAATGCAAACTGCCATAAAGTGTTTGAATACAGATGGATTTAGTCAAGGAGAAAAAGGAGTCACCTTTCATAGCCAACTTTCTGATGGCGAGAGAGAAACCCCCTATAAGGTCAGTATGGCAGCACATGCCAACAGGACCGTCAGGCTCCTAGGAAAATTCTCCAAGAGCTGGGAGATGGAAAAGCAGAGCAGTGCAGGGCTGCTGAACCACAGCCCAACTCGAAAGCGAGTTGTCTTAACCTGTGCTGGGAGCTGCCTTGGCCCATGCAGGTGTCACACACAAAGACACAGTGCAGACACGCTGTCACAGCGCCTGTGTCCTGAGCCTTCTGGTTCAGAAGCTCAGAAACAACCTTTAGCCCCACTTCATTTCATGAAACACGTAAAGTAGGAGCTGTAACCAGTCCAGATAACTTGGACACAACCTCTTTGATCCATGGAGGACAGAAAGCATCTCAAGGAAACAACGCACACATGAGTTGATTGCCCTCTGAAGCTCTGTCTCCAAATCACTTCCTCCATTCCTCCTCCTCAGCCTATCTAAAAAAGATGCATAGCTGTGCTGGAATAAATGTGCAACTTAGATTTTTAATATCAATTCTGGGGGGAAAGCCTCCATACTGTTTACTTTCAGTCATGAAGGAAGGAGGTGATTCTTCATAATTTTCCAAAAATTTTGGGCTGTTGGCTGAAGATACACACTGAGCAATACTGGTCTACCAGTGCAACAAGAAAACTGCCCTTAAGTGACTGTCAGGCAGCAGCAGCTACTGTCAGCATCCATTAAAAAAAAAAAATCCTAACGTGCTTGTTATTTAATCATCAGCCATGCACCTTGTGCTGACTGTATATCACTGATCAACAAATGGATCTTAGTTTTTCCATGAAGAAAACAATATACTGGTACATAAAATTAATACTGAATGTCAGCGCACATGAGTAATAGATTTTAATGTTTTTAGCTCCTTAGAGGGGAAAAAAATCAATTTCCGAGTAAAAGTTTGATACTTTTACACAAAACCCATTCCTACCAAAAACACTCAAACATTTTAATCTAAAACAAAAACCAGCAATAACTTTTCGACCTAAATTGGCCTAAAATCTTATTTTAGACTTTTTTTTTCCTGAATTCTTTCTTATGACTTTGATATAACAAAAGCATAACAGCCCTCTAATCTGATGAGCTATAAATAAATTACTGAATAGTAGTGCATAATATGTTATTTCTTCAATGTTCTGCCTAAATGCAAAAGGTGCAGGTGTGGGTTTAAGGTTGACTTGAATAAAAGAGCCTACAGATATGTTGCAAATTTACAGCTGGAAAAGAAATGCTTGGCAGATGGAAGTGTGCCCTGGTAGTACATTCTTCCATTGCAGGTTCCCTCCCTTTATCTTTTGCTTGCATTGCAACTATCCAGTTTAGATCTTTCCTGCTCTCTAGCTCAGGTATTTCATAACACACCCATCATCTTCATATCTAAACTCCTCAGATCAGGAACTTTGTCCCACAGGGCATCTAATCCAGAAAAGTCATACAAGTATGAAACTTCTGAATCACTGTAATAAAGCAAAGGACTCCATTGACTGAGACCTTTGGCATAAAGGATATAGCAAAGAGATGTAGGACAATAGAGACCCACAAGAGGGACTGAAAGGGAGTTACAAGGAGGTAAGTGAAACACATCTCCTAGAAATAGAAGGAAGGAGACACCAAACTCTGGAGGCTGAAGTGTTCAGGTTTGAAGTGAAAAAGCCAGAGCCAAAGAGCTCTTCTCAGAGATGCTGTCTTGGAAAATCTCTATAAACCAGGTGTTGAATCTAGTCAAAAAAGGGCTTTGATAATTAAAGAAAATATTTCAAAATTCTTATTATTTTCCTCACTGAGCAGCTGGCAATAGCTGTCAACAAAACTTTCCAGATTCATTTCTGTCTAATTCTGTTGGAGAAGAACTAAGGGCAAAATGAACTATACTTATCCTCTTCCTTTCTTTCCCAATTATAAGCAAGGATCAAATGTCACCAGGAAAATACAGGTATAATTGGCATATTTGATTGATGTGTAACTCTGTGGTTCCTGATTATCTGTCTGAGAACACAAGTAGCTTATTGTCCTGTTAACAGTTAAAAATGCACTGAGGCCTGAGACAAAAACCTGGTAGAGAAAAAAGAGAGGGAACACTAGCACAGTGTAAGATTTAAAAAAAAAAAGATAATCCTCAAACATGATGAAAAATCTGAGCAACTGTGATGTCAAAAAATCTGTCCTTCAAAACAAACTTCATTTGAGAGCTATGATTTCATAAAGTCTTTGAAGAACAATGTGACATGACTTAACAAGCAGGGCTGCTCCATCCTCAGCTTTTATGTAAACAGCAGGTTACAACACATGTTCAAGGAAGCATCTGACCAGATTCCTTCCCATTTGGTTACAGAATTAAATTGCCATTTCAAGTGTGTTCTCCTGTGAAATTTGCTCAAGAGGGAAGAGTGAATTTTTTGTTTAGAGGGTATTTCAGTAGCAACTTGTTTTACAGAACACTCACCTGTATTTCCTGAAAAATCTGATTCATTCCTCACCTCCACTTCCTCCCCCAAAATCTTCTGTGTAAAAATAGCTGAATAACAGTTCCATACATCTAAAATATCGATACATGTTAAGTGAAACAGCCCCTACAAAAAAAAGGAATGGTTTGCAATCTTCAAGATTAAAAAAAACCAGCAGACTAACTGGTAGCAAAGGGGGACACTGTATTTATAGTAACAGATCTGTCCATCATATATTAGATTGAAACTGATTATTACTCATCTGTTAAAGTCAGTATATAATCTGTTCCATCCTCGCCCCTAGATATATAAATATATCAGTATTTTCCTGGTAAGACAGAAATGAGCAGGGTGATTGTAACAAACCCAGTGACTAATCTAAATTTAATCAAAACTTTCCCCTCAGCTATCCAGGTAGCAGGAAATAACAGAATGAGTCACATCCTTGACCAGCTAAGGGTAGTGACCAGCACCTGTTTTCCTCGAGGAAATGTGATCATAACATGAGAAAAACTCTACACCTACAATTTGTAGCAAACACAGCAAAAAACTTGACAGCTTTTATTTTTCAGTTTGTTTTTTGTTTGCTTGTTTTTTTGTAAATAAATGGTCAAAAACATAGGTGAGTATGCAAACAATAAAAATTGTTTCAAATAGCAGATCCCCTGAATTTGCAAATATACTCAAAGATCTAGTTTAACCTTATACTGATCTCAGATTGTCTCTCTTGGAAGCAAAAAGGAAAGTCAACTCTCATAAGCTGTATTGCTAGTACTGATCTTCATGGATATTTCTTTGGCTTAAAGCTGTTCTAGCTGTAATGAACTAAGTAAGATTCATACAGAGAGGCAACATGTTTTATTCAGAATGGAAAAAATAGGTCACTGGGTGAAGAACTTCTGCACAAAAGCATCTCTACCTTGAGGTGCACCAACTGATTAAAAAAAAACATTACTTGACTATGCAAATACTCATCTCCCTGCAAAATCATCTCAAAACAACCTTGTTTGTGTGGCCTGTATTTTAATAATACCTCTGCAAACTTCCCTCTTCAAAGTGCACATACCTTACTATTACATAATCCTTTGACAGTACATGTATTTAAACTGTGCCTTTCTAAAATACTTCACCACAAAGCCATAGAATCAGGTACATTCATTTGTTTCTGGTAGACCAGCTATAAAGAACCACTTGTAGAAATCTTTTTTGACTCCTTCAGTATCCATTTTTCTCAGACCTTGGCTCAATGACATTTGGATACATCAGGTCTGCAGCAGATGTGCCAGAAAATCAAGTTACAATAGTACAAGAGAGTCTCAAAATGTATTTCATGAACCTCATAAATACTTATATTAACATCAACTTTACTCCTTGAAAAACCCACTGCACTATGAAGTCTTTCATTGCTGCAGATTTCTTCTCCATTGTCTATGGAAACACTGGGTTGAGCAGGAAAAGTAGTTTTTCTGCACTTTAAAAGTTATGGTTTATACAGATCTTTCACCTTGGTAAATTACCTCGGCTGTATTGTGTGAATAAAAAAAAACATATTTTAGGCTTTTGCAATAATGTAAAAAATATCTAAAGTTACTGAGAGCTTCCATTTTTAAGATAAATTTTTTAAAAAGCTTTATATAATCTATTTTGTTATATATTAATTAATATATAAATGATACTAGTTTTAGAAAGTGCTTATTTATTCTAAAATTTAGGTGCCCAGACAGTAATTAGTTGGTGCATCTGTGACAAATTATAAACATCTACTTATGCATCACTGTGCATTTGAGGACCACAAAGTCTAGCATGACACATCTACATTTTGTCCTTCCTTTCCAACCTTTGATCTCTGCAGCAGCTGGCATTTACGCAAGCCACAGACAGCTGGAAAAGTCTGTGAAATCCTCTGGGACATGGATAGTTGAGTACACGGATAATCCTTCTCACAGCAGAAACTTCCAAGTTAATCTGGCAATTTTTTTTTTTTCTGATTCAGTCAACATTTTCCACAGATTTTCTCCCAGTTTTAGCCAAAAGCCTCTGATATTTCTTGGGAAAACCCCAATATTATCATTAGATGTCCATGTTTTAGTACTGCACTTGCCATACAGAGTTTTGTTTCTCTGTGAGCTGATGAGAAAGACCACAAGAAGAAATGGTCATCCATGCATTTATTAGGGTCAGATAAATTTCAGTAACTACCTTTTTGGTTTTGTTGTGTTGTTTTGTTTTTTTTTTTAATGTCTAAGAGAATATCATAAAGAATGTGCCCATGTACTGAATGGAAATTTTAAAAATAAACCCTAATTGCTGAAAGGCTCACTGAGGTGTAGGGCTGTTTGTTGTTCATCTGCCCATTGGACTGTGAATGAATTCTGCAAATTTCTTCAAATATTAGTCCATAGACACTCCTCCATTCCATGTTGATGTGTTAGATTGTTTTTACATGCTTTAGGCCAAAAATATAAACTTCTTTCCTGCTAAGCTACACACTTACTATGTAGCTCTAAGCAGATGTTACTTTAACCTAGTTTCTGACATAAAAACTAACCAAAACTTCACAACAACACTACAACTCCTACCCCTGCTAATGCCCGCCTGACTACATATCAGAATGAGTCAGGAAGCAGATTTCTGCTTTTCTAGCATCTTGTTATGAATTCAAACCTTATCACCCTACTATATAGTTCATAAACTCACATTTCTTACTCTTCAACTGTATACATTTGGCACCTTTTAAATTTGGCATACCAAATGCAATCACCATTCTGATTAATACACCATATCTCCACTGCCCAGAGATAGCTATAAGAAAGGAATAACATCTGTGGACATCCTACAAAATAAAAAATCTCTTCAGAGCCTTCATTTTCATAACATTTCTCGTTCCCTGTTTTTCAGTTCAATATAGTAGCTATGGGAAAGAGAGATGGCAGCAACTTCCAGAGAGGGGTTTGACGAAAGAATAATAAAATTGGTGGCTCATTAAGAAAACATGCAGTTCAGAGTCATATAGCAATGTTATATTTATAGTTTCAACAAGGTTTATAAACCAGCTAATCTCTTTTGGCAAAGCAATTTTTCCAAAGAAAAAAAGATTTTTTTTCTTAGTAATCTGTCTAATTTCACGTAGAAGAGGTTAACGTATTGGTATGACAATGTTAGTTATGACAGGGAGACATAACTATTGATAACACAGCACCACAGTGCTGACAATGGTGCTTGCAAAGATCTGCTGATATGAAGAAGGCAGATAGAACCTGACTTCATTTATGAAGCATGTATAAATCCAGATTGATTACTTTTTTCTTTTCCTTACATATGTTTTGTAAGAGGGATTATTTTCTATTATCCAAAACATAAAAAAGAAAAGTCACTTCACGGATCTAGGTTGAGGATAGGGTTTACAGAGTTCCTAAGACTGCTAAAGGATCAATCCTGTGCAAGAAAATTATAATATAGTTAAGGTTAGTGTGACTTGTTCAAACTAGTTAGTGTAATGGATCAATATAACTTTTAAAGGTAGCTAACTTACAATGTCAGGAAAAAAATCAGGCACTTATGAGATAACAAAAATGTTTGACAGGGAAGTGACATAACCAGAAAAGATAACATATTGGATATATGTAGTAACATATGTGATATTATGATTTAAACTGAGTTAAAACCATCTGTCATTTGCCCTCCCAGCCACAAAATCCAACATCTCATAAAGTGAGAAACAAGAAGAGTTTAATAATCCAGAACATCTTAATGATTGACTCAACAAGCCACAATACAATTCACCTGTAAGAAAGGCAGAACAATTTTAAATGGGCTGTTAATTAAAAGCTAAGGACTTAAAGGTACGTGCATTGAATTTCACCAGTACTTAGTATTAAAATAACTCTGAAGTGGTGTTACTTAATTGAAAATGTGGCAATAGAGTTTACAAATAAACCTCTGATAATACTGCAGCGTGAGAGATAACAGAACTTTCTAGGAAAGTGCAAACTGCAGTAGGCCATGATTAATAGAAACATGGAAAAAATATATAATTGAAAGTATATGTTCCTAACTAGTCAAAGAAAGGAGCTAGTGGTTTAGAAACAGCCAAATAAGAGCCAGACATGACATTTCTCAGAAGTACCAGAAAAATTTAAACATTGCACATTCAACTTTTATCTGTCTCCATATATATCATCTCTCACTGCCATAGTTTCCCTGTTTCATTGCAAGTCACATATCCATAGATATGTCCCAACTACTGTTTGATTTTGAACAGTTTTTT
>JANRMJ010000054.1:57731561-57757314 GCA_025584955.1 Alethe diademata | reverse complement strand
GGGAAGGCAAGTTGTGTTATTACAGATAGTAAACTCAGAGAAGGTAACAGGCAGGCACTCCAACAGATTGCCCAGGGAGCATCATTAGAGATCTTCAATATCTGTCTGGACATAGTCCTGGGCTACTGGTGCTAGGTGGTCCTGCTTGAGCAGAGGGGTTGAATCAGATGACCTACAGAAGCCCCTTCTGACCTCAGTCATTCTGTGACTCCATTAAATGAGGGGATATAGTTACCTCCCCCCACCCACAAAAAAAAAAAAAGTTTAAGAAGGTATGTGATGCTTACTTGTAGCAAAGTGATAGACACAAAAGTTCCTGCAGGCCTGAACATGCCTGTTTCATCTCTACCCTACTAAATTTAGAAAGTTTCCTTATGTACATAAAGCTGTGCTGTTGACAATGCATTACTTCTAACTTCTTTAACATATTGTATTTCTCAAGGCTACATGACCATATTTAGATAGGCTTGTTACCATTTTTCATGGGACTTGCAGAGGTCTTTCCATTGTCCTCCCCACGCCGCTTACAGCAGTGATTGTGCCTCAAGATTTCCCAAGTGATGAGGTCATTTTTGGAGTGAATGTGTTCAAATGGTCAATCTGTCTGCTGAGGCAGAAGAAAGACCCAAGGACAATATCAATAAATTCATGTAAACAAACAAACAAAAAAAAAAGTATTAGAGCCTGATAGGTACCTCTCAGTTTATCTATACATTCATTTTCATTGAAAACTGAGGAGCACTGGGTAGACACCAAGGACAGCATGACAGATGATGGCTCATCACAGCTAGAAGACTAAGAGAAGTGGAAGCAACACAGTTTCAGTGTCACAGGAAGAAACTCCACGTTACATGTTTACAGACATTTTTTCTGCAGGATCTAACTTGTTTCAATGTCCTAGTGAAATTCTATACAGTATACATAAGTATTTATTTCATTACTGGATCTCAAACTGATCCTCCAAGGCAGAACATTACAAAAACTTTTTCTTGCAGTTAACAAATTAGGTAGAGAGTAATCAACTCATTTCCAGAGAGACTTCATAGGACACTTCTCATCTTGAGGCCAGAGAAGTGTCATAAATTATATCCAAAACCAGAGTTACCACAACTACCATCTGTTTACCACTCCAAATGCTATTTTTCTTAGGGCTGGAGGGTAGAAATTAAGTTGGTTTAAAATTAGAGTATGGTCTGTTTTTTAAAATCAATGCTATAACTCTGAACTAAATAGTAGTCAAAGACAGTTCACAAATACTACGCACATTTTCACTGGTTATGGTTATTCATCATGTATTTCAAAATAATCAACTACTACAGCTTTTGGACATTGCTACTCAATATCCATCCCTATTTCTCATTCAGAGGATAATTCACCAAACTAAAAACTCACACTTTGGTAGTCAATATAACATCTTTGGCCATGGCTCATTTAATTGGGGAAGATTCATAACACAAAACCAATCGCTCCAGTGGGCTTAGTTTCAAAGCTGAACGCAGCAAATTATTCACCTACGCCACCAAGAACTGGAGTCTTCTTGTTGTTTAGTCAGTGTCTTTCAAAGAACACTGCATTTTGAATTACAATCTAGCAAGTATTGCACAATGACCTTTATATAAACCAGAGCATTAAGATGGTGTCCTGCAGGTCAGGGAAATCCTTAAGTAAGGAGTATAAACAAGGATGCTATTTTGCCTAATTAGACCAATCAAGCACAAAGTGGGGGAAAGTTCCCTTGCAACTGAGCATAAAACCTGCAGAAAGGACTTATTCCAGTGAGGAGGCTCTTCAGACAGCCACAGCAACAAAAGCCAGCTCTCTCGTTTCTGGTGTGAGTGAGGAAATTACTAGACTGTAACAAGCTAGATTGATTACATATTTTTACTTTCCAAAATAAGGATAGAATGCCCAAGCTTTGCAAGGAAAAGACATAGTGTTAAGTGTCCTCAAGACATAAGTATGTCTGGCCCTTTTGGGGATATAACAGGCATGTCTAATTTCTGGATCGACCATAGGAGCTGTACAACAAAATGCTACAAATAGACCCTGACGATGCAAGAATCTGGACTCTGGGGCCACCAACAAAAGAAGGACATGGACTTGTTGGGTCCAAGAGGAGGGATGCAAAGATAACCAGAGGACTGAATATGTCTCCTTTGAAGAGAGAGCTGAGGTTACTCAGCTTGGAGGTGAGAAGACCCTGAGGAAACCTTTACAGCTCCTTCCACTGCCTCAAGGAGCGACAAGGGACCAGGGTCTTTCTACAAATGCGTGCAATGAAAGGAGGAGAGTTTTTAAACTGAAAGGGGATAGATTTATATTAAATAGTAGGAAAAAATCCTTTACTGTGTGGGTAGTGAAACACTGGAATAGATTGTCCAGAAAAGTTGTGGATTCCCTATTTGTAGAAATGTTCAAAGTAAGGTTGGATGGGCTGGTCTAGTGGGAGGAGTCCTGATCCATGGCTGGGGGATTGGAACTAGATGGTTTTTGGTTCATTTCAACCCCAAACTCTCCATGATTCTGTAATTCTGTGATTATTTGATGCTCAAAATAGCCCAACAGAAAAAAATCCCTTATTAATAGCAGCTGTCACCTGCCGAGAAATTATGAGGACTTAATGTAGACAAAAATCTGCTACACGTAAGACATGTTTGAGCCCACCAGAAAAACCCTACAGTGGGGTGGAATTCCATGGTGGAATGAAAATTAGACTAACAGAGCCCAGAAATAAAGGAATGACATGAGGTTGGAAATTGAAAAATTAAAATTAGCCAAGCAGAACAATGAAAATTTCAGAGTTAAAACAAGGTATCAAAGTTTGTGAGCACTGGGCAGAGAAGTCAAGCTTACTCCCAGCTCTGAAATGACCTAAAGTGCATGGTGGGAGAGAAGGGGAAGAAATCTCCAAAGCATTGGCAGCTGCTGTTATATTTTCGTCCTTTTGGACTAGTTGATGATCACATTCATTGGCACTAAGAAGCCTGAAGGATCTTAAAACCTCTGTGGAGCTTAGAATATGGTACCCACACAAAAGGAAGCTGCAGCCTCTGTAAAAGATTATAAAGAAATAGGAAAGGTGCATTTAGAGGAGTGTCATTAAAGTGCCAGTGGCTCTTTGTTTTGAACCACTGCAGCTTGATTTCTGGTCACACAGATGTGTGCAACAGAGATCATATGCCTTCTGCTCAGGGCTAGCCCAGCTCCTCACCTTCCCTAAAGCAGATTTGACATGGACAAAGGTGGCTGAAGACATCCACTGAAGGGTGAGAATTGAGAAGCAGGGACAAAGAATATCCAAGCACATTATCAGTGTCTTCTTATTCCTTATCAAAATAGATGTACTTAAAAGTGTGGATTGTCAGCTGCAGAAACAAAATGACTACCCACCCCTGAAGGGGGTCAGACAAGTACAGTGGAATGAACGTTTCCCATGTTTTTCTTAAATGTCTCTCAAATCCATTTTGAGGGGACCACTTCCAGGAGGGTGTTGAAGCCATTCACTTTCAGAACTGCTCACAGAATATCACTTTTGTACACTCTGTACATGCAAGAAGCTCATCAAACACACCCAGTAACAACTGTTGAGGCAGTTTTATGATGCAGGTATCTGTCCCTTGGGAGCAGGACTGAAGCCACTGACACAATTTGCATAATCTATCATGCAGTCTTCAGATGGTAATAAATTAGGGTGACAACCTCCTGCTAAAGGCTGGGTACTCTTTTTACAAATCCCCTGAGAAATACAGAGTGTGTGTAGCTTTTGAGACCCTAAATCAAACCTGTAACATTTTGTGAAGATAGGTTGTGGCATTTTGTATTTTATATCATGTCAAAGAAAGAAAAGGCAGCAGCTTTTAGAAAGTGTTTTAAGACGGGGGAAGTGTTAACCAGTATGTTAAAAGTTAGCTGAGCACAACACATTATTCTTAATATGCATTCAACAACACACACTGTAATGACTGAGAATGCTGCAAATACTGAATGTAAACTATTGCTAATGTGTTTTACAGATCCACACCACAGAGCACACTCAGTCATGTTTCAAGCTTCAGCTGACAGATTGACAGATACCAATTGACAGAGCATAGTCTAGAGGAATTCTTGACATTGGTTGTATCCATCCTAGAGTGCAGATGCATGACCACAGTAGGACACATTTCCATGTGAAAAATTAGTCATAGGAAGTGGTGCATTACTGTGTTTCAGCAACACTGATTGTGTGGAAAATTAAGGATGATGAAGGTACAGTTTTCAGTGAAGATTCATAAAATGTTCCTTTAAATGCTGCACAGAGTAATTAAATAAAAATAATGATATGAACCAATAAGCTGAAGTACTTCATTTACATAATCAATTTTTATCTGGAAAATCAATGTGATGAAAGCAGAAAAGTCAAAGGTATGATTATACCTCAGTTCTTAAAGGTATGTGATTAATTTTAAATTGCAAAGAAGTCACTCTGAGATGCTATGCTTTCTCCTGCTGAAATATAATGACAAAAGAAAAGTTCATAGTGAATTTGAATAAAAATAAGGCAGTCCTTTAAAATTCTTTCCCTTCACTAAAGATAGACATATATATATATGTATATATATATATGCACATACTTATGTGTAGGTAAATATATATATACATATATATATATTTTTTTTTTTTTACATAATATGCATGCATACCTGAACAAAAATCCTAAGGGCAGGGGTTTACAATATGAACTTCACTCTGGCTTAGGTTAGAAAAGTTCTGAAATGATAACTAAAAGTAACAGCACATCATAACAGCATAAAGTGCTAAAATATGCCTGGAAGAATTGTTACTCCAAATTTTATATGCCATACGGATTCTTGTTCTTTTCTAGATGACTCATATTTGTATTTGTTAAATTCTCAGAAACAACTGCCACAGGAATGAATCAAAAGACTAACTCAGGAAGGATGATTTTAGAAGCAGAATAATTAGACATGGGCATGCACAGGACATGCAGTTCTCAAGAAAGTTCACATAGAAATATCACAAATATTGTGAAATCAAAGGCTTTTTTGTTGGTATGAAAAGGAACCTCTAAAAATAAAAATTCAGATGGAACTAAATATATCTACATTGCTTTAATAGATATTTCAGCAGATTGAAAATATTAATTGCTAGGCAAAATATTTTGAAATTTGAATTAAAGTGTCATTGCATTATCAACAGAACGATATTACTTCCAAAAGAAACTTAGATTTCTTGTTATTTGCCACATTTAATTAAAAATCATTCTGTGACCCATACTTGTATGATTTTCTAGACCTCCTGTGGCTGCCAGAGACAGTCTACAGCTACACAAGGGAATCAGTTCACACAACAATGCATACTAATGAAGCAATTCATGCAGCATTCTTTGCCAGCACACGAAAAAATGCATAAATGTTGTTGCCTTATTTGTGCGGATCACAAATTGTTGTACTATTAATATATTCTTTAGGATTCAGCTGTACACGGTGCCCCATCAATGTGTTAATTCCTTGATGGAAGTTTAATATCTTCTCATTGACAGCAAGCCAAAGACTTCTAAGCTGCTTGCTCTCCTATAATATTTTTTTTCTTTTCCTTTCTTTTTTCCCCTCCTTTACCTCCTGTTTTTGTTTTTCTTTTCAAATAAGAATTTAGCATACTCTAAGTATCTTTGAGTTAAGGGGCAATTATAAGGGCTGTTTTGAAAAAATGAGTTTGCTTGAAGCATCCTGGAGGATACATAGCTAGACATTTCAAGCAGTCTGTAAAAGATTTTAACAATTAATTTACTGTCTGACAAAGAGAAGATTCACTTACTACAACTCTGTTTCTTATTTCTCTATAGACTTTCACTTCTGGCAGTTTCACATGATAAGGTGGTGTCTTATTTGTTATATATTGAGTATTAAGTATCACAAAAATATCCCCAAACACCTATCAACAGATGTTTCAGCTAAATGACCTTTTTCAGATTTCCAACTGCAGCATGTTCTCACTCAGGTGCTGGATACAAAACGGTTTAAGGTGATGGTAATTAATGTCATGGAAAAAAGAAAAAAACTTCAAAAAAAGAAAACTTAGTTCTTCATGCAGCTTCTTGGAAAAATGTCTGGTGTTCTAAAGTTTGCTGTGCCAAAACCACTACACATGTGCAAGGCAAGAGACAACAGAAATGTCTTTCTAGCGGCAATAGGATGTTCAAAGATGAAAAAGAAACTTAATTCTTAAAGAAAATGTTTTGACAGATCTATTCCTCATGGTAGCCTAAGCTGAGACATACTCAACTAGGAATGAGTTGAGTTACTCAACTAAATATGAGTTCCTACTCCTAAGGTAGCAAAGCAGGGGTGACTGAAGTGTGAATAGCAGACCAAAACCAGCCCACAAAGCATTTTCCCAGATGTTTTCTGTGAATGCTGCTGGCCAACAAATCAGATCACACTATCAGCTGACCACCCTAGAGATGAAGCCCACGAGTAGCAGTTCCAGACAAATTTTAACTCATCTCTATTGGAAAATAAGAGCACTCTTCCTTCTGCTTTGGGAAGTTGTCTGGAAGGCCCTATGTAAAGAAAAAGATCATAGTGATCAGACAGAAACAAAGTTGGCCCAAACCTCAGCTCCTATCTTTGCTGCTGCTCAACCCAGAAGTGGAGACCTGGCTGAGAAAGACCACCTTAGTTTTCCCCTCCTGCTCAAAATCTGAAGTAGGAGGGGGAGGAAATGCAGGTGTCTCCATACAGCTTCTGCCAATCTGCACTCAACAGATTTGGCTTAGCCTGCACAAACACAAGGGTCAGTCTTGTAATATTAAGAGATGTTAAGAGTGGTCACCTCCTCCAGCCACCCTGGCTCAAGACCTGTCCTTGTCTGGCTGCCGGAGCCCAGCTCAGTATCCCAGAGATCTGAGGTCTTGCTAGGCTAAAGATCGCATCTTCTGCAGTCCCTCTTTGGAGGTTCAGCCAAGAGTGAAGCTGAGCACATAATCAGGTCAGAAGACACAGAGATGGTCACAAACAGAGCCACAGATGAGGCTCTGCCCCCACATTCAAGCCTCGCACCAGACATCGGCACACAGGTACACATCCCCTCCTCCTCTTGGGCAGACAGAAGGTCACAAGTGCAGCACACACCCCACAAGGTCCACAAGCACAGACACACTGGCAGATGCCCTGAGCTCCAGCACGGTCCCTCTGCCTGGCCAACAGCCCTGTTGAGATCCTGGCCCTCCTTACCCATCCCGTGGGTCCCTGGCTCAGGGGCTGGTCCCACTGGGTGCTCTCTGCACACACACAGAACTCACACACTTGTCTCCTGGGCACTTGACAATGGCAGGTCCCCCCAAATACCAGCACAGACCCTCCGCCTATGTGATACCTCTGCCCAGACCCAAGGCCCCTCTGCTCTCCAGGTAGTCCATGGGGTTTATGGGGAAATACACACACATCCCCCAGACACTGTTTGGGACAGGCACAGACAGCCCCAGGAGATGACACCCAGCACAAAGGCTGTGGTCTGCAGTCCTGATCCAGCCACTGGCACTGAGCCCCTCACTCGCCTCCCTCATGGCTGTATCCCCATATCTGGTTTTCAGGACACACACCATTGCCACCCCAGTGGGTTAAATTTAAATCCCCATTGGTTACAGTACTTAATGATGAGACTCAACTGGTCCCATAGCTGACTTTCCTTTTCTTTCTATCCCTTTTTATATATTGAAAAAACTCTTAGCTTGATCCTTGAAGGAGCGGACACTCTTTCTGTATACCTTTGCACAAACCAAGTGTGGCACCTTTTCTGCCCAAAACAGATATGATGTCCCCTGAGCCTCCTTTTTCTTCAGGCTAACCACCCCCAGCTCCCTCAGTCACTCTTCATAAGACTTGTGCTCCAAACCCTTCATCAGCTTCACTGCCCTTCTCAGGACTCACTCCAATACCTCAGTGCCCTTGCAGTGAGCTGAGTTAGACACAGGGCTCAAGTGCAGCATCGCCAGTGACCAGCAGAGAGGGGCAATCACTGCCCTGATCCTGCTGGCCACACTATTGCTTACACAGGCCAAGATGCCATTGGCTTTCCTGTCACATGCTGGCTCATGTTCACCTGGCTGTCAGCCAGCACCCCCAGGTCTTCTCCATCAGGCAGCTTTTCAGCTGGCCATAGCAGTGACCAGAAATGCCAAATAGCAGTATTACAGCAATAAGTAGAAGGTGCAGGGGCCTTATAAACACAAAAATAATGGTTTGCATGACTTTATGAAGAAGCTGAATAATGTGTATCTTGCTGCGGAGAGCTTTTGAGTCATATTGTTTATGTACTACATTTTCTTATATCACAGAATTACAAAGCAGTTCTGTCTATTTCCCAGCTATCCTCTCTCTTGACAGGAGAGCTTTTTCACTGAGACACTCACAGATGAACAATATCAAGTTTTTAGCTATTTAGAGAAAAGATATAATTAACAAAGAAATAAGTTCCATGTCTTCTCCTGCCAATATCACCAGGCAAGTGCAGAATTATTGCCTTCTTGATTTGAGGTATGCACCTAATTTCAAAGTTTTCTTTCTTTCTCAGTGCCTTTGATCAGCTTGTCCTTGGAAAAAATATATCCCATTAAAAATGTGTCTCCGTGGGTTTGAGTGTTTTACTTTTTTCATACCAATTGCCCAGGGATTATAAAGGGCACTAAGAAAACTAATGCTAAAGAGCAAAAATATGTGTCAATAAAAATAGTACATATACCATCTGCAGCATCACACAGTACAGCTAATTTATGCTGTGATGTTGAAAGTCAGAACAAGGCTCAAATATACTTGCTTAAACTTTTTCTCCTACACAGATTAATAGGGAACAATCAATCCAGTATACTGTTCTTTCAGTAGACTGAATGTACAGTGAATGAATAGTAATTAAACTTTAACTTTCTAAATTGTCATTGTGCTATGATCGCACTTTTTTGCTACCACCTATAAATTACATTATAATGAATTATTAAAAGGATAAAGGAGGCAGAATTGAGATTAGAATATCAAAGTATGACAGCAGCAAACAAGGAGGGCTCTGCTTTCAAAGAAGTTTTTACCTACAAGTGCAGTAAAGAAGAGCACATGATGTTTTGCTGGGAGCAGAGAACAAAGTTATACATGATTAAAATATTTCAAATGTATGCTAACAAGATAGATCCCCTTCTGGACTGCATAGCAGAACCAGATGAAGGACTTCAGACATCATGTCATGAGCTACTACACAGAAGTCTCAGAGTCAGCTTTAGTCATTACTGTACTACTAGACTTACATCCCATAACTTGCAACCCAGATCAGATAAATAATGCATTTGAAAGCTCCCCATATCCTGTTATGCTCAACATCTCATGTCATCCTTTGTCTACACTTATTTATGGTAATTTTGCTAAACAGATTTTAATGTTCAAGATGGTTTTCCAGTTTCCTCACACTCTTTTTATAGAAAGTAGGAAAAGGCAAGATTCTACAGCATAATTTGGAAGAGAAGCCTAAATAGAAGAGGTCCTTTGAGCAGATGAACTAAATCTGCTGACCAGGGAGAGGCCAGTGAGAACAGTCCTAGATTAAATGCCTAAAATTGGGCAGCTCTGTCCAAGCCAGTCTGGCCTAAAACACCCATATATTGTTATTTTTGAAACAATAAAAATGAAATTCCACTTTCAGTCTGTCTGCTCACAGAGACAGTTTTGCACTGGGAAGGAAGAAATTGGCTTTGAATTATAGTGACATAACCTGGTCTCTAAGAGGGCAGGGCCAGCAGCTGGCTCATTTGTCCTTCAGCTGCCCTGAATTCCGGAGAATTCATCCAGCAGCTGATAGACCAAGGCTTGCAATCTGATACAAAAAAATTTGGACAGACAGATCTGGTTGAATTTGAATTCTGGCCACCAAAGCATGGCAAGTTCTGTGTGAATAGTCCTTGAGGAAGTGATGTGTCAGAGTGTGGGTGTGTTTATAGCAAAGACAGTGGCAGTAGAACTGAATGTTAATATTGTACCAAAAGATGAGGTGCTAACATCCTAGAGAGGAAACCAAGAGTTTTGTCAAGAAAGAGAAGAGCTTGCTTAAACTGGAGGCATCAGAAGAAATAAACCACCTTCCTTTATCTTCTGCATTTGACCACATGGTGAAGACTTCGCTGCTACTGAGGGTCACCAATGCTAGAAGTCTAGGAAGGCTGAAAACTAACAGGACATCATGGGGAAAAAACATCACCAAGAGCTATTAAATGCAAAGACACCCCTCAATCCATCTGATGTGGACATCATGATAAGTCCATCTGTCATGAACAACTGGAAGTTGAAAAATAATCTGGAAAATACCAAATGCTGACTTTCTTCATGTACTCTTCCTTAGGCTACTGTTGGTTAGCAGATATTCACACTGATGCAGTAGGGATCCATTTTGTCTTTCTTGTCATAGTCATAAACACTCTTACAAGACTGGAGGGTAAGACCTGGTCTTACCAGGTACCCTGACTTCCTAGATAATCTATCAGTGACTTTCTCTAGAGTGAACCTAGATATGCATGGTAGAAAACCAAGAATGTTTGAAAGAAAAGTCTCACTTGACTGAGGTATTCCAAAGAGAACAGAAGATGAAAAATTTGTTTCCTTTCACAGGCAGAGTTGGTAGAATGAAAAATCCAGCAAACAGGTCAGCAGAAAGAGATTTAATCTGTATCTCTTACATTGACTTTTTATAATCTCAGTGGAGATAAAATCTCTGGATTCAGGACCAGCAACCTAACTTGTTCAATTTCCTGTTGTCATATTCTTCACCTGGTCATCCAAAGTGTTTCAAGAACTAAAATCTGAGACATTCCAAAGAACTATAAAAATTTCCACAGGATTTCCATATTTGTTAATGTTCAGCTATTGTAGACTTTCTTACAAAGCAACACAACAAAACATAAGCAAATCCTTTCATCTTTGTCTATTCAGCAAACATTCTACTACACACACATTTTAGAGACAAGGATGAATGGTTGAATCAAGATTCAAGCAGACACATTTCCTCATAAATGAGAGTTTTACATAAACTCTGAGATTTAGAGTAGAGGGGCACCATTGCTAGAACAGATTCAATCCTGTTGTGTAACATGGGCCACGGATAATAAATCCTGTTTTGAGTCCAGTAACTCTGGATGAGCCAGTGCATATCAAAAGGTTTTAGCAAGAAAAGAATTTGAAAAGAAATGGGGCCAAAATACTAAGCTTTCCCAAGCTGCTGAGAAATGACAGTTCTTAGAGACAATGAAGACAATATATCTCAACAAAGTAGTCTAGAACATTACAGAGACCCAAACTGGGGAGTAGTAAAGATAATTCAGTCTAATGTGTTTAATCAGACAGAAAGCAATAAAGTACACTAACTATGAGAGACCTAGATATTTCATTTTAAATTATAAACATAAATTGGAAATGTTAGCTTCCTTCCAAAGGCAACCAGAATACCCAAAGCATCTGGCTGCTTTAAATAATGCATGAAGAAGGAAAAAATTATTTTAACTTCCTTAAAAACAGCAAGTGGAAGTTTTGTTAGAACTCTAAATTTACATTCTCATTTCAAAAAAATAAAAATATCTTGAGAGACATAAAATATTCTTAGGCTAAAGCAATACATATTAAATTAAACAATTCATTTTGGCATTATTCAGAATTCTTGATATAACATATTTAACTAAGACAAAATATGAACACCTGTTCATCAAAGCATTAAGAGACTTAGAAGCTGATATAATGACTTCATTTTTACTTTTAATCAAGATTGATTTTAATAAAAGCTTGATATCACAAGTATGTGCTTATGCACTCTGAGTAGTCCTCTCTGCTTCAATAAGAATACTCATAAAGAATAAAAACAAGCAGTTATGTAAGTCTCTTTGCAGGGTTAGATTTTAATACATGTGGGAAAAATAATTTAACTATTAGCCTCTGGGTGACAAGTACCTGAAAGGCATTGATTCCAAAGGAGTCCCAAATCTTTTAATTGGGAATAAATTAGGTTACTATGTAATATGGCAGGGAAACAAAAAAGGCAATGCAATTCTGATTGAGGCATCACATCACAGAAATAAGGAGAAAATAATCCTCTCTGGTTTAGTCAGATAAGAAAAATAGCAGCTATAATTAGAAAACAAAAAGTCATATAATTATGTTATTGAAAATTGAAACATTGAATGATTATTCAAATAGAAAAATATCCTCATAAGGGGAAATATTACGCTGTGGCATAATAGTTTGGAGGAAAGAAGAAAAAGCAGAGCAGTGTAAAGGAATTTTAATTATCATCAGATATAATGTTAGAAAAAGTACTCCCAGGATAAACCTTCATTGGCTAGAAGGCAAGCTACATAGCTTCCTTTTCATATTTCTATCACTTGTCATTCCATGAGCTTCCTAGCACTGTGCCAGATTTGGATGCAGTGGCTCACACAAGATGTAGACAACACTCTGTGTGAGTGTATTCCCTCTCTGCGGGCAAGACTGCAAACTCGTCTCATGGCTGAGTCTAACGGTGCTGAGAGTCTAACTGCTGAATTATGTCATAACTAAATAACTATAATTACTTACATTAACCATAATTTAATGTAATTACCTAAATGATCACAGTAAGCTTGTGTCTCAAATTAGAATCTTTTTTCCCCATTCAAAGACAGATGTCCTTTGCGGTAACTGTCAGTGATTTGGATTTTAGTTTTTTTCCTATTTGTTACAACCTATCTTTGTTTGACAATATAATTGAGTAACAGTTACCTGCCCCTGAGAGAACTTATTTCATTCGAGAATTTTGAATCCAGCTGAGAATTAAACGAAAATGGAATTACAGCTCCTACAAAACTGTAAGAGATCAGAACTCAGTTTTGCAACATTTTCTATTACAAATAGAACAATTCGAGCTAAAATTTTCTATGAGCTGTGATTTCAATTTTAATGTTTAAAACCATAAAATACTCTATAAGCACTGAGAAAGCTTTAAGAGAGTTTCTAGGACCAAATAGACTTTACATTTTCTATCCTCATGGAAACCTTGACCCTTTCAATTTAGAAACTGCTGAAGGGATGCTTTATGGAATTACTTGGGTGAGAAAAAAATAAGACCAAAGAATCTGGTCTACCTGTAGTATCAGAAGCAACCAGTTTGCCCTCAATGCAGAAAAGTGTAATGGTCTAGGAAACCATCTGATTTGACTACAAAAATAAGAAAACTAGAGGAGGCAGTAGAGGAAAAAGAATTAGACCAGTGACAAAAACTTAAAAGGAAAAAAAAATATTGTGAGTCTGGTAGAAGAGAAACTGGGAGATTAATAAAAAGATCATTACTTCTTAGATAATAATTTTATGGGCAGGAAGATGTTAGGCAAGAAAGCTGTGACTAGACAAATGCAAGGCTAAAGGAAGAAGAAACACTCTCAGCAGAGGTGAAGTACACAGAAGCCCAGAGCACGGTGTCACACTTGACAGCCCAACCCACTTTCAGCAAGTGGAGGGCTGTGTTGGCCCAGGACCTGCCACATTCACATGAACCATAATAAACATTTCTATTCTTTGAAGTGGTGGGAACCAGTACGCTGCAGGAATGAGAAAGTGAGAAACAATGGTTTTGACTTCTCATACAAGGTAATTAGTCCTACAGAGAGAGATTTCATTTGGAAAGCATGTTGCCTTCAGACCTGTGATTGTGCAAAAGGGAAAAGACAAGTTCCTCTGGGTGCCCCAAAGAATCTGACAAAAGGAAAAACCAAGGTACACAACAATGGCATTCTGGAGGGAAGGCAAGGCATTTGAGAGGGCTGGGCACAGAAGTGCTGAAAGGAGAGAAGGATCTGGAGCTCCAGGCCATGCTAAGGTTGTTCTCCTTTGGCTCTATACCATCTAGTAAAGCTTTCTTTAACACAGTATTTTTCCTGGTTCATTTTCTTTCTGCTTAATAAACTAGATCAATTGGTTAGATCACCCAGAGAGCACCACATAGAGTGAGTACACACATACCGTAAGTAGAAGCACTGCAGGTAAGATTTAGAAGAGCTTTAAAATTATACAAGTTCATATAATCTACAGTGAATTTCTATAGCACCACATTAAACAAAAAGGCACAGCTAGTAGAATCCTCTGCATTGTGAACACAGCAAGGTTCTTTTACCTCTCTACAAGAGCCAGACTAATCTGCCTGCTAAGCTGAGAAGAGGCATTGTCTTCAGCAGTCCTTGGAACAAGTGCCTTCTCTCTGTGCCCAGTAATGTCAATATCTGGGCGAAGGTAGAGCAAGAGAAGCACAACTGTACTTCAAAAGAAAAAGCAATTTAACTTTTTTCAGTTTCATGGGAACATTAACTGTCTCTAGTCCCAGGAAACATGTAAACTAGGTCCTACAGTTCAGCATGCAGACTCCCATACCACCCCCAAACTCTCCCAAAAAAAATGAACCTACGCTAGTCATTTCCCCAGCTGCAGTAATAATCTTTAATGGCAAAGTGATCATAGCTATAATATCAAACATTAAGAAGCAGAAGTGTTGCTTTTTCTACTGTTTAAAAAAAAGGCAGCTTAAAGTGAGTCCTCCTATTCTTTATGGTTTACGACTTGTATTTCTTCTGCTTGTCAGCTCTTTTCAAAGTCTGCTTATTCTATGAATATAGCTTGTGAGGCAGTCTTAAGTAAAGTCTCTAAGGATTAGAGAGAAATGTTAGTGGATATATGAACAAACCACCATCTAAAGAAGGAGGTTTAATCTTGTTTGGCAGTAATAGATCCTAGCACATAAGCTTTTTTTTTTAATTAAAAAAGGGTTTTGCTAGCTCAGACTGGAGTTCTCTCTTAGAAGCTGCCAAACCCCACAGCCTGATAGCTGCAAGCTTGCTGCACTCACTCTATGTGCCCATCTCCAGGCAGCAGAGAGGTTCAGCAGTCATTCCCAGTAAGAATAAAAGCATCCTATGCAGGGAACAGATAGAGATAAATCCATGCTCTCACACACCATACAGATCAGCGCAGGCAGGGAACACAGCAGTCATGGAAACAGGCAGCCTGAAGCCTGCTCCTCCTCTCCAGCTGATCAAGGAAGAAGGCTGCCAGTAGACTACCACAGGTGACCATACATGCAGTTATAAATACACACATGTGTTGTACGTGCATGTGCAGTATTGATCCCTCCAGTAGCTGGCCTAGAAACTCAGTCTATCCAGTCACCGGTCCCTGATCCCCTGGTCTCCCCAGCTGTGGACACAAACCTGTGAGCCCTTGGAGGTTCATGGTTTCACTTCAGCTGGTGGCACTAAGATCTCTTTTCCTACTCACTGGCTAGTCCAGTTTTAAATTCATTCATGTTCACACACATGCACTCTTAGGATGGAGAGTTCATTCACACAGACAGCAAAAATAGGGTTATATAACCTATGATATGGGCTATATATCATATATATCACATAACCATGATACAGAAAACTGTGTTAATTAAGCACAAGGTTCTGTCAGACAATTCCATTGACAACCAAATTGAATACACACAATAGGGTCCTTCAAACTTTTCTTCTATTTTCCCCACAGCAGTCCTCCCCAATCTATGTGTAAGCCTCACATATTGTTACAGTTCTCTTAAAATATCCATAATAAGTTTTACATAAATACCAAAATGCTCTTCCATCTGCATTCCACAGTGAGTCCTTTTAGCCCTGTGGACAGTTGCACAAAATTATAAAGGACAGTATTTCCTAATCCTTAAATAAATTCCCTTTGTGCGGGTAACATATATTCAATTATTCTTTTTAAAAAAGCAAAAAATGAGGCCTAACATAATATAGTAACCAGCAGCAGCAAGTTAAAA
The DNA here is from genome assembly GCA_025584955.1 of Alethe diademata. NCBI lineage: Eukaryota > Metazoa > Chordata > Aves > Passeriformes > Muscicapidae > Alethe > Alethe diademata. The sequence continues at coordinate 57,741,468 of JANRMJ010000054.1, read as the reverse complement.
AAAAAAAAAGTTTTGATATGTCTACATGTAAATAATTAAATTAATGTTACCCATCCTTCTGAGATGGATGAGACAGTGGCTACAATGCATGTATTGAAATATCTAATGCAAAGAGGCAAACAATTCACCCACTGAGGGCTAAGTACAGATGCATTACCCCACAACCATGAGGTTTAAATATCTGCAATAGCCACAGAAAAATTGGAAGAGAAACTGTCTGTAGTAGATCATATTCTTCCTACCTTTTTGTAGAATTTATCTTGAAAATCTGGAACAATCATTAAGCATTTTCTTAATTAACATTATGTAAAATAATCTAAACTAAGCTAAAAACTAAACTAAACTGAACAGTTTAGTAAAACTAAACTGAAGCAAATTAGTAATTGATTGTTTTACCTGGAGCTACTCTTTTTCATCCAAATGGTGGAATGGACAAGAACAAGATTTTCTGCCAGAAAGAGTATGCTGGTCTTCCCAAACAGAACTTTATTTGTCTTAAAACACAAGGCTAGTCTGAACCTGCAGGCAGGCAATAAAGACTACAGCAGTCTGGTTTGAGTGAATTCAGTGCCTAGGAGTTCTGCTTTCCAATTGATTTCTCAGTAAAGCTGCTGGATTTTGATGTAAGTTTTTTACTTTAATCTATGAGACTCTAAGTGATTACCTTCAAATTATGATATGATAGATAGCTGACATCCACAGCAGAGGGTAACAGAAGGTCTTTACCTGGATCCCCTTTGCTGTAATCAGGACTTTCTCTGGCAAACAGCTGTGGGTTTTTGAACCTGCTCACCTTTAATCTCAGCACACAGATTTGTTTCTGTTTTCAGACATGTAGCAGAGCCCACCACTTCTCAGGTTATTTCTCTAGAGGAGATTGCAGTGATAAACTTATAGCCCCTGCCTTTCTCTCTCCTTAACCCATGAGATTGAATACATTAGACAGATAATAACCCAACTTCATGCTGCAAAGCGACCAGGCAGAGAGGAATTTCATAGCCATAGCCTGCTGAACCATTCATGCTGGATACTCAAGAAAATGAGGCCATTTAGCTTTGAATTGAAAGCAGGAGATGCATGATGAGCAGAAATTATTAATGCTCAAACTCTAGTTTTCTTTCTCCTTTTTTTTCCTTTTCCTAAAAATTAATTTTCTGAGCATGTGTCATAAAGTATAGTATTAAAGAGGAAAGAGAGATAAAGGTTCTTTATTCCATGATCTGAGTCCTCCTAGGAACTCATTCTTCAAGTCCATCACATGAAATTCATCAAATTCATACTAGGGTCTTGATCCTGAATAGCTTACAATTCCAAAAGATCATTCACAATCTACTATAGGTAGAAAAAGCAATAAGAGAAAATAAGAATTTTTTTAATTACTAAAATTCAAGATTAAGGAAAATTATTTCATAATAGAATTTAAAGACTAAATTTAAAAAAAAATCATATACAGTCCTCAAACATAACCTACCAAATGATGTATTGCTAATATGTATGGTAAATGTTAAAATCTCTTTATTTTGATGTGAAAAAATCAAGTCTCTTTAATATTATCAAAGCAATGCTGCTTCTCAGATAATACGTAAGCTCTCATTTTTGTTTTAAATTCTTTCAGCTTCAATTTCAACAAATCTAAATTAAACTCATTAAAAGATTTGCAAAATATTTTTTTCAGCACAACTCTGACCATAATATGAAAGAGGAAAACACACATTTGTATATGTAAAAGTGTGTGTGTGTGTATGAATATATGTATAAATACAGACACAGAGAGATATTTATAAAATACACACTCTCTGTGTGTGTATGCAGATATACACACACATATATGCACACTTACATATTTCTGTGTGTTTATGCACACAAGGTTCTCTATGCTTCATATAATTTGAAATTTCATCTTCCCTTATTGAAAAAATCTATCAAGAATTCCATGAAGCTCAGTTATGAGCAAACTCCTCAAAGTTAAAAGTGAATTCTTAATAATTAAAACAATAAACCCCGAATTGTTTCCCAGAAAAATGCTAAATCACTTTCATTGCCACAAAGACAGTGTTAATATACTGTAGTTTTCTATGAATTTGAAATATACCAGTAAATAGTACTGCCATTTCCATAGGCAGCTAACAAAACTTATCTGGAGCATTTATTGTTTTAATACTCTTTTCCAGATACTGTGGGTAGATGGTGACAACCATGAAGGAGTTGCATGCTTTGTTAGACCACAGATGATAGCTTCTAGCAATGTACACTATGGCCCTGTAACCCCAGAAAAGAAGGCATAAGGGAACCAATCTTTTATTTCAGCCCAGCAAATCTGCCAACATTTCATTCTACAGACATCTTAATCAGAGAAAAATCACACAGTTCCTTCCTAGCATCCTCAGTCACTATTTTTTATTCTTTTCCAAATCTTAAGACATCTTGTTCACGTAAGTTCAGAAAAGCCTATAGAGACCTTTGATACTCCCAGAATTGCAGCTTCAGAATCATTGCTTCCAACCATGGTTCTTTCCTTGGCACTCTGCTCACAAAATGTTCTGAAGTGTGCAGTGTCATTTGGAGGGTAGAGCACAAAACTGAGTGACAAAAAGCATTAGAAGATAAAAGAGGAGATGTGATTTGAGGTGGGAGGCTGAAGTAAGAGGAACAGACAGATAGATTAGAAGAGCCCTGATGTTTTTTTCCTGCACATCAGCAAGCCTTCAACAATAGGAGAGGAAATATTGTCTTTTCTGATGGACTTTTGCCTAATAGCTAAGGCAATTTGTGGGAGATGCAAATATGATTCCCAAATGGAGGAGGGATTTTCAGGTTAACTGTGAATGCTCTCACATCATTAACATTTCCAGTTTCTGTTCTGCAACATTTCAAAAAGGGAAACATAAACAGAAAGTTAAGTGCCTGGAATCTACTCCTCTTTGGCAAGTGGCAGGCATCATCATGAAAACCAAGAATAAGACATTTCAGGGCATTTTTGAAATTTAGGCACTGGCCAAAAAAACCACACCCTTTCATATCAGGCAGAAAATTAGTGGATTAAAAGCTTGCACTTCAATGCTGAAATTTCACTCCATCTTTAGCATAAAGGATTGAGGTTTTTCACAGCTTCTCAACCTTTGGGACTCTCCCAGCATGAGTAAATCACGACATTCATCAGAACTCTTCAATAAAATGCACAGCTTCAAGACAGGGCACCAGTACAGAGAAAAACTAGCCATAGTGTCAACAAGTGGTGATTAAATTGCTACATTTCAGGGGTATCAAAAATAACTCAGCAACCACTGAAACTGCCTAAAGTTTCTTCACAGCACTGCAATACATCACACGGCAATCCACCTGCTCTGTGGTAGCCGACTGGTGTTTTGCCCTTCTGCTGCCATGACAGTGCTAGCATTAAAATGTAATCAATACAATTCTGTGTGTGATCCTGACCTAGCTTCAGAAAGGCATATAATTGGATTATCTACTGAATTGTAACCTCACAACAACTGCAGATGGGGCTTTTTTTGTATCTTACTCGGTCAAGGACAGATGAAGTATGATCGCATGTTATTGAAAACAGGCAATTCTATTAATAAATCTACATTTTAAATATTTCTCTCTATTTATATATTCTATACTGAATCTCCTCAAGTCTGAAATCTTAATCTTTCCAATTTATTAGCACAGTAACTTTGAGAACATGAATAAAGGAAAGAATTAATGGAGATAATCCAGTCTAGGAATTCTCTCCCATCCCTGTCTCCAGGGATCTGAGGTTTTCCCTCCACACATCACACAAAGGACTGAAAAGTTCATTAATTATTAGATAACAAAATGCAGTCATTTAACCTATAGCATATTTTTAAAAAAGTAAAAAAAGTTAAGAATTATGTTAGCACTATAGGTTTCAAACTGACTTCTGTGGCTGTGTTGCAGTAGCAGCACAAAGCACCAGAAGAGTTTACCTCAAGTTTACCCTACAAGCTTGTCAATCAAATTATTTCTGAATTATTCCTGGATCCTTGTCTGGGTATAATACCTACAGTAGGGCCCATGAGTAAAACCTTGTATCTTTATTCAGCATTGCTATCCTTATTTAGGGCTGGGGCAAAACATAGATCTACTTTCTTTTGAAGGGCAATAGGAACATCCATGCTGTTCCATAGGGACACTGATCTTAATAGTCATGAGCCAATTACATAGGACTGGACTTTTCCTGAGTGCTTTAATTAACACATTTCCAACTAGGAGAAAGGCAATAGACATGGAACTACTACAAATATTTAAAAAGAAAAGCCAGCATCAAAGCACTGTCCTTCCCAACCTCAAGCAGCTGAGAAAAAAAACAAAACAAAACAACAAAAAGAAGGTTCAGAGCCCTGCGTCTAGAGAGAAAGAAGCAGAAAAGTAAGGAGAGGCTTTTCCTAGACCAGAAGTTGGCAGCTAAATGCAAAGCAACTTCAACAACTTCCCTCTCTTCTGCATCTTTGTTTCCTTCTGCAAAGCTTCTTAGGAGTGTTGGTTGCTCAACGTGTTGTACAGGTGTATTTGGCCTAGTTGAGACGAGTTCATTTCCCCAGAGCAGCCCTCACAGTGCTGTGCTCTGCACTGGTAGCTGGAAAGGTGCTGATAACACACCAGTGCTTTGGCTGCTGCTGAGCAGGGCTGGCACAACATCAATGATGTCTCCCCAACATTCCACACTCACCAGCAGGCTGAGGGTGGGCAAGATCTTGGGACGGGACACAGGGCAGCTGACCCAAACTGAATAAAGGATATTCCATAAAATATGGTGTCTGCTCAGCTATAAAAGCTAAGAGAAAAGAGGAGGAGGAAGCAGGGGCCATTCATATTTGTTATTAATTTGTTATTTATGATGTTTTCCCTCTGGCGTAACCACTACACATGCCAAAGCCCTGCTTCCTGGGAAGTGGCCAGACATCACCTGCCAATAGGAAGTAGAGAGTAAAAACTTTTGGGTTTCTGGTTTGCTTGCATGGGCATGACCTTTGATTTCAATTTAGTAAATTGCCTTTATCTTAACCCACAAGGTTTGTTTCCATCTTGTTTTCTGCTCCTGTCCTGCTGAAGAGAGGAATGACAGAATGACTTGGTGGGTGCCTGGTGTCCCGTCAAGGTTAACCCAACCCAAGAGAGAAGCTCAGATACCTGTTTGGAGACTAAGACTGTCTTTGAGTTGTACCATACACATTTTGTCCAGCGTCTTTTCATTTCAAATAAGACATGTAGTTAAAGAGGAGGAGAAAGGAGATTGTGTTTTTCTTTAAGCTTCATGCTGTGACTCATTAGCACATGGCTAGGCATTCTCACAGCCCCCCATGCTGACAAACCTCAATATCCCACCACATCAGAGAACAAGTTGTTTAGGCTTGATTTAACTACTACTTTTTCCCATAGCCAGCTTTGGTTTTCTATAGTTACTCTGTTTTAAAGGAAAGAGCAGTTACCATCCCAATGCACATTTTATTGCTGGGTTATGGCAGGAGCCTGCCAATGAATAACCATAGCTTTTGGAATATGCCAGGAAGTATTGCTGTGAAATAGTCATGCAGGCAATTGGACAAGAAATGCAACAAAAGAGTGAAATTCCAGGATGACAATCAAATCCACTCTGTTATTATGTTGTTTATTCTAAAGCCCATGGCTCTGCTATTGTTAAGGGTCTTGTCAGTTTTCCATTATATGTTCTTATTTTCAGGGATTTGTTTGTCACGGTGACTCACTCTGGGCGAAGTGAAAACATTAGGAGACTAAAATTTGGCCAAAGGCAAAGAGAATTGTTTACAGCTGATGGAGTCACAGTTGGACCAACTCTCTGCTTTAACAATGTCAAAAAATAAATGGAGATGTAACCATATCTTCCTATAAAATGAAATTCTGATAAGAAAAAAAAAGGGGTTTTTTTACAGTATCAGAACCTATTAAGAGCTAAAATGTTGGTGAACAAGACAAAATCTAGTCAGAGAAACATGATCATTCATCCATCACAGTAATATTCATCCATCCCCAGCTCAGAATTACAGGGTAGGAGCAAGAGTACTTTGACATCTGTATCCACATGGTCAGATTCTGTCAGCACGCATAGACTGAATTCAGTACACTTTGAACTCATCCATTTCTATGTCCTCTGAAGAAGGAAAAACCTTCTTCAGGTAAAATCAGCAGTCCTAAGATGCAAACAGAGATCCAAATACCCACAAGCTTTGGATAGGGTCACACATTGGTTGACATAATCATAACCCATATGAATGAAACCACAAGTACTCATGAAGCAACTCCATAAAAAAAGAGGCATGATTCAAGCATTCCCTCTAGGTAGATCTTAAGATAATAATTCTCTATTTTTTTTAATTGGCTCTTTCATTTAAAGATGACTAAAACTATGGATAAACATAAATGTATGTTTTGCTTAATTTTTAATAACGATCAAAGAAGAATTTCAAAGAAAACTCATATTTTCACTTTTGCAGAGAAACTCTTCCAATATTCTCATCATCTGACTCTTAACTATAAAATGCAGAAGTGTTTCTAGACATAATCAACATTTGAATCAATTTTATTCAAAAATAAAAGGGGAGAAATTTAGACATATGAGGAACAAACAGCTTTATAAAATAATGCACATTTCTGAATACCTTCTTAATTTCAGATAAACATATATAGGATATAAAAGTCACAGATAACTGGATTTAAACACCTTACCAGGATTTCTTTACTTATGTACATACATGGTACTCCTGCCAGCAGGGAAAATAACATAGCATAGGGCTGGAAGCAAGGAATGCCAGTTTCCAGCTGTGTGGTCACTGCCTGCATGATCCCAAAGATGCCCTACTGTCCCTCTAAAGAATGGTATTCATGAGATGTTCAGAGACAACAGGCAAGAAATTCAGCCTTTTAGAGAAAACAAAAAGATGATGCCAGGATAGCTTCTAACATTGAAAGACATTCCCCACTTTGCTCTGTGAATTAAGTGACACCATCAATTCTTGGGGGGATTCACAGAACAGTTTAAGCTCTGAAAAGTACATCTTTAGTCAGCAAGCACATTAAGAAGCAATCACTTGAATATTTTGATTACAGGACATTCCTGCAGTACTCACAAAGACAAGCCATTTCAAAGCTTTGATAGAGAGTGGCAAATGATCCTGGACAAGGGCAGCAGTATTAGAGCACCACTGTCATCCTGTTAGATTTGAAACCTGTGCAGTTATTTACAACATCTTTTCCCCACACCTCTAAGTTCTAAACCTTAAATCTCCTGTTACTGCAGAGATCTGCAAACACTGGGAGGTCTCATATATGATACTAATACTTTTGGCAGAGCAGCAGGAGACAGTATAATTGTATCAGGAAAATTCCTTCATTTATATGTCTACACCACTGAAGAATTTGCAGTTATTTTTAAATGGTGTGTCTTTTAAAAATATATTTATGGACCTAACATTTTGTGCAGTTTAGAAACTGTAAACAGCACAGTGTACTTAATTTTGTTTTGTATGTTACACTTCACTGACACCACAATGTCTCTAATGGAAAAGAATCCTGGTACGTTTATTGCAATGTGAATTTTAACAAGAGTTCCCAGACAACACAGGTAGTCCTCTATAACTGTAAAGAGTCAACTTGAGCTGTTGCATTTCTAGTGGACTACTAGGATAAAATAGAAATTACAAAGCACATAGGATATATAAACCAAAAAAAGTGCTCCAACATCCTTGGATGATATTCATCATTGTACTAAAATTGCATTCTATTTAATACACAATCTTAATATTGCCACACTCAGAATAATCAAGAATGGTTGTCTGGGTTGCTCCCTCTTTAAGGGAAGAACATTAAACGTTTTCATAATTTTACTGTACTTTGCTGTGCATATTTTCCTTTGTCAGGACAAATTGGAAGTAAATATCAGTAGAGCATTAAGAAGGATGAAAAATTCATGCACATGAACTTGTACAATATCCCTTCATTAAGAACTTAGCTGAATAGGGGAGTTTCTCCAATAATAACTTTCCTCACAGCTGAACAATTCTTGGTATAAGTGGAGGTGTTTTTAATTATGATTTGAAGCCCTTCTCAAGTAATACACAAATACCTTAAAATAGTAATTATTTTTAAATCCCAGAATAAGCCTCAATATTTGCAGTGGCCTGGGGAAAGGAAAAGGCTACACAAAGTTGTTCTATGGAGTAAGAAGCAAGATGCACCAGAAAGATGGCTTAGAAGAAATTGTCACTGTGATTAAAAAGATGCACTTGAAAGCTTATTTCTGGATACATACAGGCAAAACATAGTAGTGAACTTCTACAGGAAAGAATCGTGATTTAGAGTTAACAGCCCTAGAAGTCCACGTCCATCATCCAACAATTAGTAAGAGTAGGCCCAGATGATCCCTAAATGACAAGATCAAAGATGACCTAGGGATTTTCTTGAAGAACTGAATATTTATAACCAACCTATAGTCTGAGATTTTTGAAACACTGTGCAACTGATGCACGGGAAAAAAAAAATGAATTCAAAAGTAACTGGGCACATTAGATAATTTTGAGGTAAGATAGTATAAAAGCCAGTCTGAAAATAATGTATTTGTAAAGAAATTAAATTGCCAATAATTAACACTTTTAACAGCAGCTGTTACAATAGTCACAAAAGTTCATTTATAATTACTGATTTTTTCCCAACACATCCTGCCTCATCTAATTCATTTCAGATGAAATGGAGAACTGTAGAAATCTATTGTACTGCTACACACTAAAGAGACCACTAGCTCATCTTCATACACTTTTCTGTGAGATCACTTAAGCTTTCCAGTTAAGAGTATCCTTCTAAAGCACTTGACTCCTCAAAACTCAACAACCACCTGAATCTCAACAGAAAATTAAAAACTGCTCACAAATTAAATTGAACAATGATTTTATTTTAACTTTAAATGAAATTAAAAGCAAAATGACTGAGAAAAAGCAAAGCACTCAACTTCAAGTGTAGCCACTTTCCCTTTAGAGTACTTCTAAGTTGTTGGATTGTACTGAAGGCTTCTACTGAAAACTGAAGTACAGTAAAGGGAACTATTCCAGAATAATCACCATTATCATTCTCAAGCTGCAATCAGCTAAGAAGCAGCAAAGATATTTAGCCAACATCACTGAGGAATCAACACAAAATTCAAAATATGAGTAATAATAAATTCTGAAGTGATTTCACATCAGTTTCTTGATAGCAATACTGAGGTCAGTGACTAAAAATACCCACAGAGGAGTGCAGGAGTGAGTCTTAGTTACACACACACCCATCTCTAAACCCATTTCTTCTGCTCCAGGGGAGCAGCTCTGCAATGCACTGCAGGGAAGAGACAGCCCTAGAACTGAGATAGCCATTAAAGAGGAGGATTACTGCAAGTGTTGGGGAGCCCTCCAGTGGGACATAGTTATCATAGCGATTTCTCAGTTTCTCCAGTGTCTCTGGCTCCAGCTTTGAGGAAAGTACACTGCTATTTGCCATACAGATCACAGAATGTGCTGAGCTGGAAGGGATCCACAAGGATCATTGAGTCCAGCTCCCTGCCCAGCACCATCCCCAAGTGTCAGACCATGCACCTGAGAGCATTGTCCAAATGCTTCTTGTCTCTGTCAAGGCTTAGTGCTATGACCACTTCAAGGGGAGCCTGTGCCAGTGCCCAGACATCGTCTCGGTGAAGAGCCTTATACTAATATCCAACCCAAACCTCCCCTGACACCACTTTAGGCCACCACTCCCTTGGATCCCGTGACTATTCACTGTTCTCACAGGGCAATCAGTGTCTGCCCCTCCTCTTCCCCTCACAAGGAGGTTGCAGACAGCAATGAGGTCTCCTCTTTTCCAGGCTGGAGGAGCACAAGCGCAAGTTCAATCCCTTGGTCTG